>CM018695.1:71765004-72395158 GCA_009363875.1 Mikania micrantha | reverse complement strand
GACTGGAAACAAAGAACTCTTTGCAAGACTGGATAGAAATGTAAGTGGAAATGTGAGATTTGGTGATGGCTCCTGTGTGAGCATTGACGGCAAAGGTGACATAGTCCTGGAATGCAAGAACAAGGACCAAAGGGTACTAACCGAGGTATATTACATTCCCACTTTGAGAAGTAATATCATAAGCCTCGGACAACTCACTGAAATTGGCTATGAAGTAAGGATGAAGGATGATAATCTGTGGGTTGTTGAAACAAGTGGTGCCCTGTTGATGAAAGTACCAAGGTCTCCAACAGGCTTTACAGAATTGAACTCAAAGTGGCCGCACCAATCTGTTTGTTGGCTCAAGTTGGGGTAAGCACAGCTTGGCTATGGCATGCTCGGCTGGGCCATCTCAACTTTGAGTCAATTCAGAGACTGTCCAGGAGAGAGATGGCTCAAGGGATTCCCAAGATCACACACCCATCACAGGTGTGTGACTGTTGTATGGCAGGGAAGCAGTCCAGAGCCCCCTTTCCAAAGGAAACAAGATTCAAAGCTGAGCAGCCACTAGATCTGGTGTATGCTGATGTGTGTGGACCCATAACACCATAAACCAAAGGAGGAAACAAGTATCTGCTCATGATGGTTGATGATCATAGCAGATACATGTGGGTGTATCTCATCCAAGGCAAGTCTGAAGTCTTTGATCGATTCAAGGAATTCAAGGAAGAGGTGGAATTGGAGTATGGAAGGAGAATAAAGGCCCTGAGGACAGATAATGGAGGTGAGTTTACTTCCAAGGATTTCAAACTATTATGCTCTATAAGACAGGTCTGTATCACCAGCTCACCTCACCATATTCCCCACAGCAAAATGGGGTTGTGGAGAGGCGAAATAGATCTGTCATGAGCATGACAAGATGCATGTTAAAGGCCATGAAACTTCCCCAAGATCTGTGGGGGGAAGCAGTTAGGCATGCAGTCTACATACTGAACAGATCTCCCACTAAAGCACTGGAAGTCACTCCCTATGAGGCTATCAAAGGCAGAAGACCAAGGCTGGATCATGTGAAAGTATTCAGGTGTGTTGGCTATGCAAAAATCCTTGGGGCAAATCTGAAAAAGTTAGATGATAGAAGCAGGAAGCTGGTGCACTTAGGCTGTCAACCAAAGACCAAGGCCTATAGAATGCTGGATCCAGAAACTGGTAGAATTCATGTTACAAGGGATGTCCAGTTTGATGAGACAAGACCATGGGAATGGGAAGGGAATGGGAAAGGAATGAGATTGCCCAAGGCCCAGAATGGACTGAGTTTCTGGTCAACACAGAAACCAGGAATCATGCACAGGTCTCCAGTAGTCAAGCTCCAACAAATTATGATGAGGTAAATGTAGGGGGTGAAGATTATGAAGATGTTGAGGATGAGCCAACATGGAGCAGTCCAGAATCCACAGTCAAAGGAAGAGGTCCAATGTTGGAAAGGCAGCCTACAGATGTAGATAGACCTGGTGATCCTACAGTTGCTCTTGATGACAGGTATGATCACACACCTCTAAGGGGCTCAAGGAATCTGAATGAAATTTATCACAGGGCACAGGAATCTCAGCTGCTACTACTAGAAGGGAACCAGCTAGTTACAAAGAGGCAAAAGGAGTAAAGGAATGGGAAGATGCCATGGCTGCTGAAATCAAGTCTATTGAAAAAAATAAAACCTGGGAGCTCACTGAAAGGCCAGAGGGTTCTGTCCCAATTGGTTTGAAGTGGGTCTTCAAGGTTAAAAGAGATGCCACAGGGAATATTACAAAATACAAAGCCCGGTTAGTTGCTAAAGGATATGTGCAGCAACATGGTGTTGACTTTGAAGAGGTGTTTGCCCCGGTGGCTAGGATAGAAACAGTAAGATTGATTTTGGCTGTGGCTGCTGAAAAAGGATGGTGGGTTCATCACATGGATGTGAAATCAGCTTTCCTTCATGGTGAGCTAAAGGAGGTGGTGTATGTGTCACAACCTGAAGGGTTCATTAAGAAAGGGGCTGAACAGAAAGTTTATAAATTGTTTAAGGCTCTGTATGGCCTCAAACAAGCTCCTAGGGCTTGGAACCTGAAGCTGGATGGTGTGTTGAAAGAGCTGGGATTCAAAAGATGCAAGTATGAACCTGCAGTATATAGAAAGGGGGTCAAGGGAGATGTTCTACTTATAGCAGTTTATGTTGATGACTTGCTGATAACTGGAGAAAACTCTGAGAAGATTAAGGAGGTAAAGAGAAAGATGGAAGAAAGATTTGAGATGGTGGACTTGGGGTTGCTGTCTTACTATTTGGGAATTCAAGTCACACAAACTCATGAGGAGATTAAACTGCAGCAAACCAGTTATGCACAGAAAATTCTAGAGGAAGCAGGATTAATGGAATGTAATTCAACAAAGATTCCAATGGAGCCGGGGCTGAGGTTATCCAAACATGATAAAGGAGGAGATGCTGATCCTACTCAATTCAGAAAATGGGTAGGATGTTTGAGGTACCTAATCCACACTAGGCCTGATCTGAGCTATGCTGTTGGATACATCAGTAGATATATGCAGGCTCCTAAAGTGGTTCATTTGCAAGCCTTGAAACATATCTTGAGATATGTGAAAGGAACAACCTGTTTGGGTTTGAGTTATCAAAGGAAAGGAAGTGCTGAGTTACATGGGTTTAGTGATAGCAGTTACTCTACTGATAGAGATGATGGCAGAAGTACCACTGGAATGGTGTTCTTCTATGGAAGCAGCCTCATCACCTGGAATTCTTAGAAGCAGTCTACAGTGGCTCTATCTTCCTATGAGGCAGAGTTCATGGCCGCATCAACAGCTGCATGTCAAGCCATTTGGCTGAGAGGGTTGTTGGCAGAAATAACAGGAGATAGAGAGCAGCAGGTGGAAATTAAAATAGATAACAAGTCTGCCATTGCACTTATAAAAAAACCCAGTTTTTCATGCTCGAAGTAAGCATATTGATACAAGGTATCACTTTATTCGTGAGACTGTTGAAAAGGAGCAGATTAGAGTAGAATTTGTGTGCAGTGAAGAACAGAAAGCTGATGTACTGACTAAAGCCCTTCCGAGATTAAAGTTCGAAGAAATGAAGAACAAGCTTGGTATGAAGGAAATTACAAGCTTAGGAGGATGAATTGTTAGTTTAATCTTGTAATTGAAAAGTGGTTAAGTAGTCAGTTACGATAGTTTGTTTTTCTGTTGTAATTGTAATAATTGACTATAAATAGTCAACACTCTGTATTTGTGATAACAAGCAGAGAAATAAAAAAGAAATCAAAGGATCGATTTCGAATTGTGGTTGTTGTTCGTTTTCTGTTATTTCAGATACCATCTATCATATTTCACCAATAAATATAAAATTAAATAATAATTTTTAATTATTTTAGTTAAAAATATAATAATTATTTAAATTTATCTAAATACATAAAAATATACACTACTACAAAATCAGTCTAATGCAACATTTTTTTGCCACAAAAGGTTGTAAATAGGATACATTAACTGAAGTTGCGTTAACCAAATGCAACCTTTTTATTACGTAATGCAACTTTTTTTAAAGAGTTGCATTTAAAAAAGTTGCATTATGTAGGATACAAGGATCCTAACACATCTATCTACCTATATAAAATGAGCTTAGCCCCATTGTAGGGGGTCCTCCCTCCTACATACCAATTATCTCTCATTCTCTCCATTATTCATTCATATATACATGCATAGCATTTATATGATAGACTTGAGCTTCATAGGATGGTCCATGATGCCTCGCCTCGCACCCCTTTTAGCAGGTTTCCATTGATGCTTAAAGATTCACTAGACGACTCGAAAAAAGAAAGTATGGCTGCATTACCTTACAGTGGTTTTTTGTAGCAACACACATTTTCACTGGAGGTAAATTAAATTGTCATTGTTACTGTCTAATTTCATTTAAATTAAAAAAGAAACAGTTAAAATAGAGCTTACATGTTTAACATAAATTAAAAATCATTTTACAAAAATGTAAATAAATTTAGGTGGAGGATACAAGAATAAATACATTATTAAATCAAACATGAAGAATACATCCTTTTGCTAATTAGCACATTTCAGAGAATCAGTCGCAAAGAAAATAGTATTTGGTCTAATTAGGATTGACCAGAAATGTAAATTTTTACAGATGATACAATCTACTAATCTAGAGCCTTATATATCAAAAGTAATATGATATGAGTTCCAAGCTACATGTAACTTAGCTTACATTGATATCCTCATAAAATCTCACATTTCCACTGTTAATACAGGATTGTTATTGACAATATTTATATTGCTCTTTCAAAGCAATTTCCTAATTGCATATGAAGCCACTCGGGTTGTGATTCTTGACCGAATTCCCGAGCGGCTTGCGCACCAAACAGAAATCCAGCTGCATCAAAGTGTGGTGGGCCAAACTGGCACATAGAGTTTAAATTATTCACAAGTTGAATATAAGCATTTATGTTGATCTTAAAAAGGCAACCCTACTACTTTCCAACTCACAATTTGACATTAATTTTGTTTTCTTCTATTACCTACAAAAGATTTCTATATATATAGTTCGATTTGGTTAAATTAGTTTTTCTACACCAAGATATGTTTGTCGCTAATAAAAAGTTTAAATAATGGCACGTTTGACATCTAAAGACTAAAAGTCAGAAGATAGAGTCATCAAAGAATCAAAGTAAGGCAATATCCCAAGCAAGTGAAAACAAGATCCACATAAGTTCTGCAGGGTGGTCCAAACTCCATAAGATAAGATCAAATTTGAGGATGACAAAAATTTTTGGTCCAAAAGTAATATCAGTTCATAAAACTCATTTGTAGATTTGCTGCAGACACTGCAAACAAATGATTTCGTAAAATCATGAGGATATGGTCCTCAATCGATTGTGTCATTTTATTCACTTATAACATAGTTACCACAAACAATGCATGTTGGATTTAAAATTTGGTTTTGACTGCAAACCGTTCATTATTGGTTTATTACCAAATGAGGCTTAAGATTTCACAAGATAATTTAAATTCTAGCAATGGTTTTTGTTTATAGCAATGGTTTTTGTTTATAGCAACTGATAATTTAAAAAAATGTTAAAATACGAAGAAATATATAAAACAAAGAGATAAAAGACTTATTTAGAAAATAAAACAAATGTAAATCTTTTATAGTGAAAAATTAGTTGATACATGTGAGCAGAAACAAGCTGCACTTCAATCACTTCCTGATCTTATTACATCACTTCAATTACACTGAACTTTGTTTTGACATTTGGAGAGATAGATTTGATAAAGATGGTCTAATCCAGTACTATATAATATGTCAGCAAGTTAATGTTATTTTACTAGATGAAGTCAAAGCACGTCATGGATCTTTGAACTAAGACAACCAAGCTGGCATGTAGCCAAGCACAAGCTCTACACAAAGTTCTGGATGTTAATGATCTTCAATCTGTTATAAGACCTGAATAGATGTTGAGTTACGTTAGTCGATGAAAAGGGAGATGATCATTCTAACAGAGAGCTTGATACCCATGGTTTAAGTTCTTACGGGAGACCATTGCTGTGGCTCAGGATGGACTCAATTCAGCATCCTTTGCAGGTTTGCACGTAATGCTTGTTGATTGCACAGTTTGAAGATTCTTGATGTATTTCAGTTTGTATTTCCTCATTGGCTCTATGTGTATGGTTGAGTTAAGGTTTTGCGATTGCATTGTTCTCATTTTTAGGATACTGTTTGTTTTTGTTGGATTAATCTTGATGGGTCAGTTTATGGGTCGAGTCGGTGCGGGTTAGTAGCATATTAATTTGTCATATGTTTAATTAGATCATGGGTAATTTTTAATTGAAAGAGTCTAAGTAGTGGTCTAGATTATAGGAGTAGTAAACTTAGTGGGTCAAGAATACTCCCACGTAATGCATGTTTTTAATTTTCTTTGGTGATGTATCCTCAATTGAATGAATGAAATAAGAAAAACTCTTGAAGCAGTAAATTACTTCTCTTGTACGTAAGGTTGAGTGTGTGTTTTAAGTGTTTAAAGGGGCCTGAACCAACAGTAATTGAGCACAACTTTGTAAAATGATGAAACGATTCAGTTAATCTAATTTGAAATAGTCAGTTTGAAGATAGAAATTGATTTGTGGATTCTGGTATCTAGGGAGGTTTAAAAATGGAAACACTAAGAAATTATGAGATTTTGGAAACCTGATTTTTCTAGGCAGACTGTGATATATGTTATCATGCTCTTTTCTTATGTTATGTGTATGAGTAGGTCCACGGGCAACTAATATGGAAGCAAACCAAGGAAAACATGCAAACATAAATGGTAAGATTTTTGTACTTATTTTATTAAAAAAATTGTATTTCTGTTCTTTGGGAAATTTTTTATTACGGTTCATGATTATAGATGGATTTAGCTCACAAACCAGAGGCTTTGGTGATAACATGAGAAGTGGAAGTCAAACTTCTGTTGGTATATGTTTATACCTAGTATGTTAAGTTGTTAAATTTATAAGATATTTAGACTGTGATTTTGTTTTAAAGTTTGCTATTTTTCCAATCTAGGACAAGCAGATGCTGGTCTTCCAAATGTTCGAACTATACGTGTTATAGTTTTTCGTTCTAGATGTGGCAGTTTTGGCTCATGGTCGATTTGGATATCTTTTATCTCAAACATGAATAAAAGATTAGCTAAAAAGGAAATTTTTTATATTGAAAAATTTACATTATTATTGTAACAGATTGGTTTTTAAAAATCATGTTCAACATACTTATTATTTAATAGATATTCAAAATATGAAGGAAAGTGTATTTGGGCCAACCTGACCCGAACTAAAACAAACAGAATCCATTTTGACTTTGTAACCATTGCATTAAACCTGCCAAATTTCTCATTTCCACTGGTTTCCAGTGTTTGTTTTAAGATTTATTAAAGCCATAATTACCATAATGCCACTTGCATGGTATCTAACTAGATGCAGGCGACACTGGAAATGCCGTTTCTAGTAACACAAGAATGAAATATTTAAGTGAAACGGAAGGTGGTTCGTCATCCAGTCGGAGGAACATTCCCATTGGACTTGGCCAGGGAAGTTTACAACCTAAGGTGTAACCTTGTTCAAGTTTTTATTTTTTTTCTTTTTCCAATATTTCGTCGGTTTTTCTGTTGCTATTTTATTTCTACACCTTTTCGATCAGCAAGTATACATGCTAAGGTTGACTACAACAGATGATGTCATTTGTTTCTCAAGCTCTCAATAATGGGGCTTCTACTTCAAGTTCAAATATGCTTCAATTGGTACCATCTAGAAAAGGCACGCTTCATAGACGTTCTAGTGTTGTGAAGAGTTTGAACACTCATGAAAGATCCGGTGATTTTCAGGTTTGTTTTGACCCTCCAAGTTTATTTATTTGACCCGTTAAGACCTATTACTAAGCAAAATATCTCCAATTCTTTACAAAAGCAAGTGTTTAACTACTTTAAATGATGCAGATTGCTATTTCTGTATCAAACACCTGTGGAGCTTGGGACAATGCTAAGAAATATGTTGAGGTGCAATGAAAATGATTTTTCTTTTCTATTTTTTTGGCTCATCTTATATTGATCACCGACTGATTTTTGTAATGTTAAGGCTGGTGTTTCTGATCATGCAAAATCCTTGGACCAAAAGGGTCAGACCCACACAAGGCGGCTGTGATTGGAGACACAGTTGGGGACCCTTTAAAGAACACTTCTGGGCTGCCACTAAACATCCTGATTAAGCTCATGGCTAGTGAATCCCTGGTGTTTGCTCCTTTCTTTGCCACCTATGCAGGCCTTCTGTTCAAGATCTTCTAGATCCACCACAAAGGTGACTGCCAATTATCGTTTCTATGAGCAATCGGATGTCAAAAATTGAAGATATGTTGAAAACTTTGGTCCAGACTGTAAAACACTTTTAATTTGATTGTTTAGACTTTTATTATGGTTGGATAGTTTGTATTTTGTTTGATGTTTAATCTGTTGCTCATACTTGAGAAATTATGTTTAGAATTTTATTATGTTTGGCATGTGAAATGAAATGATGTTTAGAAATTCATGTAAATCTAAGTTTTGAGATGTGGCATGTGGAATGAAATGATCACATGTGGTTCAGGTGATTTTATTGTAGAAAAATGATAATACATGGTTTTGGTGGCAAAAAGGTGGCAAGTGTATATGAGATTGGTGGCAAAATGGTAACGTAAAATAGGGTTTAGGGTAGTTGATACCCTAAACCCTAAAATAGGCGATGGTATCAACTAATATGGTGGCAAAATGGTAGCAAGCAATATAGCGGCAAAATGGTAGCAACTGATATGGTGGCAAAATGGTAAACGATGGCAAAATCGTGGCAATATGTCATTTGCCATCGTAAATTGGTCTCAACAAGGCAATTGCCACCATTTTACAACCGTAATTTTGGTAGCAAATCCCTTGTTGTGTAGTAGTGTAATGAAGGTGATAGTGAATCGGATGCTATTAGTAAAGGCTGGTCTCGCCTTCAGGTAAATCTAGACTTGTTTTTTTGTCTCAGGGTTCAAAATTATCAGTCAAGTCAAGTCAGGTTGAGCTGGTCAGGTTAACAAGCAAACTCTTATTTTATACGTTTGTTTAGTTTACTGATAATTAATATGATTATAGAGACTAAATTATTACTACAATAATGTAACATTCTTTAGTAAATTGGTTTAACTGGTTGTGCATTTAGTACACTTTATACAACTTTCAATGGTTCAACCCGGTTGAAATATTTACTTAATCTATTAGCTTAACACATTGGAGATAATTAATTTTTTTCATGGGCTGGAATCATCATGTCTAAGTATGAAATTTTTAACACATTCTATATATGTAACTAACAAGTTTTCAATCTATTCCTAGGAGCATCTGGCTCAGTGAAAAGGGATATCAGTTGGTGCAGTGGCCCGTCAAGGAACTTGAAAAACTACGAACACAAAAAATGCATTTAAGAACAAAGAACTCAAGGAAGGGTCCTTGGTTGAAATTTCTGGCATCACAACTTTACAGGTGATCACTAAATCCAATCATGTATTAGTTAAGCCATATCAAGAATAAGATCAAGATTCAAAAGGACTTAATTTGACTTCAAAGGTCAAACAAAACACTTTACAAATAAAAAATAAACATGAGTTTATTTACTAATTAGGGGGAAAGATCAAATAAAAAGTCCATTTTGGCTAAAAAGGATTTTCAAAACCTCAAAAACCGACCCAAACGAACTCCGATTGAACTCATTTCGATTGCGTTGGAACCGTCTCATCGAACCCTACAATATTAGCTTTTAAGTTTTACCTTTAACAACTAGTTTCAAAATTTAGATTTTAGGGCTTGATTTTTAGCTTTTATGTTTTATATTTAGATTTAGGGTTTGTTTTTAAAGTTTTGGTTTTAGTATTAGGGTTTATTGTTTATAATTTAAGGTTTAGGTTTTAGGGTTCGACAAGACGATTCCAATGATGCAAAAATGAATTCAATCGGAGTTTGCTTGGGTCGGTTTTCGAGTTTTTCAAAATCCTTCTTAGCCTTCTTAGGCAAAATAGACTTTTTAGGGGAACCTTCCCCTACTAATTAGATCATTTATTAGTTTGGTAGCAGCTTTTACCATTTATATAAACATTAACTAACAAACAGATCAAAAAATTATCTACTCTATATCAGCTATGTAGGTGATAGATTGTTCATTTGACCTTACAGTCAACAGGTTACACAAATTCAAATGACAGATAATTTGCCTCTTCTTGTAGGATGATACACTGCAGTTTTTTTCGTGTTTTTAGAATTGATAACAATTTTCGAGAGCCCATGTGTGCTGATCAAAGCAGGTTTTGTCCAAAGCTATTAATTTTTATGAATATTAAATGATTCAAATGTGACTACAAAAATTATAAATAAATAACTAGAAAATTTTGTTTCTCCATAAAAGAGGTCATCTTTAAGACCCAAGGTAGACAAAGCAATCTATGGTGCTTTTTTTGAGCTGGATCCACAATATGCGATGATTTCTTTGATCCAGTTATGCTGCGAGTAGAGGATTTGTTTTTATTTTGTAAACTTTTGAGGATGTTATTTTTTTACCCAATTTAACGCGCCGCATTGCGCGCAGGCTTAAACCTAGTTACCTTAATTGTTGAGTAATTGAAAATCTTAATTTGTTTTAATTAATAACTTGGTATGACAAATTTTGCTCTAATAATAAGGCCGAATCGTAATTTGAACAATCAGTCTTATCAATCTAAAATAACAAGAAAAACAAACAAACAAACTTACCCAGTATATTTCCACTTTTCAATAGGGTCAGGGGGAAGGATGGACACAAAGCTTACCCTATCCCAATTGGGATAGAGAGGCTTCTCTGAAGGAGTCCCCGGCTCAAAGTTATCGTTTGAATTTGATCATCCCAACATTTTTAACGCTATTTTCACAAAACAAGTAAAATAACGTTAAAATTAGTGCAATTTTACTTTGGTCCCTTGAAGGGCAACACATATATACATTATATGTGTGCACCACAAATAGGGCATCCAATAAAATAGATATGTTATGACCCTCAAAGCATTTAGGCTGGCAGAGTGTGATTGGATCTAGATGAGGGAAAAATACCAGTTTTAAAACCAGAACCAACTATCCAACCTGGAATCGAAACCAATATTAACCAAATTGGTAGATACTGACGATTTCAGTTCTTAATCCGAACCTAACCGAAACCGGTTCCATCTCTATCATATTATTAACTTTGTTGACCAAAACCGGTACTAGTATTAAAAAAAACGGTTTATGCACCTCTAATGGGAACTAGTATTGATTTGGGGACCTGGATAGTTGAGTCAACTTGGATCTCATGGTGTAAATTCTTTTTGTAAAATTTTTGTCTAGTGTTTCTTTAAGCATTGACTAATAAGCATAATTACCCAATTAAATTTGTACCATTTTTGTTAAGAAACCTGATCCAGTCTGATAAATCCAATTCCCGTAGAAGGAGCACTGTGCACTTATACAATGAATTAAAAGAGAGACTATCCAATATATATAATGAGTTCATTTGCCACCCACGTCACGTCTCTGCCTCTTTGAGAATCAGGTAAATTGATGCTAGATTTTGATTCGTAGGCTAAAACTTGAAATCGATCTGCGATTGAACCCAGGGGCGGAGGATTAGAAGGGCCCGGGGTGCCCCAACCCCCTCTGTTTTTTCGCTCAGAAGTGTAGATATAATAGTATTTCGTCCGAAAATCCTTCGGTTCCATTCGTTTTCTTCCTAAAAATCCTTCGGTCCCCTCCGTTTTCATCCTAAAAATCCTTCGGCCCCCTCAGTTTTTCTTCCTAAAAATCCTTCGACCCCTTCCGAACTTTTTTCCAAGCTCCGCCACTGATTCAACCTAGCTTGTAGTGCTATTGAATTTGATTTCTCTGATTAAGTAATTTGCATATAAAAAAAAAAGAAAAAGAAATCCAAACTCTGTTATTACATACTAAAACCTATGTCAATATGGAGTAAAATACTATACATGATTATAAATAAATACCTGATAATCTAATATTAATTTAGAATTAATACGAAATAATAGTATGATTTCAAAAAAGTGCAAATTTCAATCAAAATAAAAAAAATAAAGAAATGCTAGCATGCAAGCAACCAGAAAAAGGCAAAAATTAATGCTTCGAGATAAACCGAAGAGAGAGATTGAGATTGATATGACGAAGGGTGGTGATGGAAAGCGGGGATGGGGACGAGGGGTGAAGGAAATCTGTGAGTGTAATGACAAATTTGAACGAGAAGACTTTGAAGTTATATGCAGCAGTAGATCTCGAAAAGTAAACCACATATAGACCTAGACTTATAAGTCACATATATTTTCTATGCTTTTTCATAAATTATATATGGTCACATATGTTTTTGAACCATATATGACTGGTTCAACTAATGATCCCGTAAGATAATTGTTTCGTTGTCTGGTCCATTTATAGATATATATTTTTTGAACGGATTGGTACGACGACACTCAAGACGAGATTTCAACTGTCATCTCGGATTTGTAGCTCTGGGGCGTACGTCTGAGCCTACCCCAGGAGGACCACCACAACTGGGTAAACCATCTGACATTGCCTCAGCAAATATGCTTCGGCCCAGATACGAACCCAAGACGGAATTTCAACCGTCTCCTCGGATTTGACGCTCTGGGGTGTACGTCCGAGCCCACCCCAGGAGGAACCCTACAACTGGGTAAACCTCCTGACCTTACCTCAGCAAATATGCTTCGGCCCGGATTCGAACCCAAGACATTTTTATATAGAAGTTAAGGAGGTACCACTAGGCTAGAAGCCCTTTGGTCATTTATAAAAATATTTATCTCAAGTTCATCAATTATGAATTAAGAGTCATAGATAATGAACATTTTCCAATTCAATTAGAATCTTTCAACTAAATACCTAGAAATTTCATGACATGACATCAATTCAAATTTTAGAATCGAGAGAGATCAATAATTCTTCATATTTGTTAGATTCTTCTACCCAATTTAATTCAGTGTGATCTTTCATTCACATTTTTTCCCTCTAAGAATGTTTAACAAAACTTTTTGCCTCTTAAATTCGGAGTACCACTTTTTGACTCTTAAATTCGGAGTACCCTACTTTCATACAATTCATAAGGTTTAAAAACAATCAATATTTCACGATCAAGGATGTAGTACTCTTTGGAGTAGGGGGTTCTACTTCTTATGTAACGTATTGACAATCGAAATATGATCAAAAGAAACTATCTCTATTTGATTGTGCTTTTTTCTATACCTATAAATCCCATTTGACTCATAAATAATACTTTAGAAGAATCTATTGGATCTTACAATATCAAGTGGTTGATTGTTTTGCTCATATATATATATATAGGGAAAAGATAAAATGAAAACATCTCAATAAGAAAACCAAGAAAACCATGCAAAAATCATGTAAAAACAACGTTTTTTTTTTGTTTTTTTTACATTTTGTTACACTATTTGGCACATTTTTATAAAAAAAAATCAATAAAGCACCGACCAAATATTTTTAAAAAATATATTTTATAAACCCACGTAAAACCTACGTAACAAAACGTAAAAAAAATCACGTTTTGTTACGTAGGTTTTACGTGGGTTTATAAAATATATATTTTTTTAAAATATTTGGTCGGCACTTTTTTGATTTTTTTTTATAAAAATGTGCCCAATAGTGTTACAAACCTGCAAAAAAAATTTCAAAAAAAAACGTTATTTTTACGTGATTTTTGCATGGTTTTCGCGATTTTCTCATTGAGATGTGGTTTTCATTTTAACCATACCATATATATAGGGGAATGATCAAATGTTAACCCTTCCTTATAGCGATAACCGCATAACCCTAGCACTTTTTTGCGTTTTTTGCCCGAATCTTTGTTTTTTTTTCATGGTCTTTATTATACATAAATATGGGGTTTCTTTTTTGTGTTTTTGCTAATTCATCACCGTTTAGAAATTATTACAAGTGTAAGTACTTACACTTACTTACATCACATATCTGATGTAAGTGTGATGTAAGTAAGTGTAAGTACTTACACTTGTAAATAATTTATAAACGGTGATGAATTAGCAAAAACACAAAAAAGAAACCTCCCCTATTTATGTATAATAAAGACCATGAAAAAAAACAAAGATTCAGGCAAAAAACGCAAAAAATGTCGGGGTTATGCGGTTATCTCAATAAGGATATATATAGGGGATGGTCCTTTGTTAACACTTCCTTATTGCGATAACCGCATAACCCTGACATTTTTTTGCCAAAGCCGTTAAATGAGCGTCGGCTTAAATTTTCCAACGAATTTCTATCACAGGCTTGATACGTATCAGACATATCGCCTTATCCGTTCAAGTTTCTTACTTCTATTGTCAAAGCTTCATGTATAAATATACACACACAATCGGTCTAGTTCAGATAGATTAGTCCAAAACCCAAACCGTAAACTAAACCATCATGTTATAAACCAAACTAGGTCTGGTTTGGGCACTTTATGAACCCCTTGAAACACCTATGATCGTTCTATAATTTATAACATCATCAAAAAGTTGTTCTGTTGGTAATTTATATTTTTCCAAAAATAAATTTCAAATTGCATTTATTTTCTAAAGTATGATTACAAATTATGTAATTTCAAATTACATAATTTTATTATAGAGTTAAGTGAAACAACTTATCATGACATGTTGTGATGGATAGGGCTTGTTTTCACGTATGATTTCCATTTATCTTTGATATGAGATTCAATCCTAGAAAAATATAATTAGCTGTTATATAGAAATACTACTATAAATTAATTATGCATATTCATTAATTACCTCGTATACAATTTCAACCTATCTATAGCATCCTAACTTATGGACATGATAAAGTCATAATGAGTATAGAATAACATTAATTAATTAATTATAAATTTATGGTTAATATTTATTACACCAATAAATATAAAATTAAATATAAATTTGTAAATATTTAGTTAAAAATATAATAATAATTTTAATTTATCTAATTAAATACATAAAAATATTTAATTATTATTTTATAAAAGAGAAAAGTAAGAAAATGAAGTGTTCAATTATAACTACATCAAAATAAATTAAATATCTACGTCTTCATAGCACTACGTACAAAATAAAGGGCCAAAGGGGTTTTGACAGATATATTCGTTGGACGTCAGTCGGTGAAGGTAAGGTCCGTAGGTGACACTCCGATGGAAAGCATGGTAACAAGGAGCAAAGTTCAACCTTTATTATTTATTTTATTATTTATATATTATTTATTATTTTTTACGATTTTATTTTGTTTTATTTTTGATCCTTCGGAGACAAACTGTAGCTGGAGGTGATGAAACTCGGTTTTCTAATTATGAGGGAAAAAAAGATATATAGTTGGTCTTTATGTTTGTTTAGTGACAGAAAAAAAAAGTTAAAAAACTTTTCGTCAAGTTCCATAGAAATCAAATATTTGTTGGTATTTAGTTGAAGAAATTATAAAATTTCCATGCTTGCGTTTACTTTGGGTCAATCCTAAGCTTAATAATGAATTTATGCCACTTTCACTATTATTAAGACCAACAAAAAGTCGACTAGATTTGAACCAGAAAAGGGAAGAAAATTTGCATGGAAAATAAATTCTTGATGGCTCCTTCCAGGAAATTTGAACAAAAATCATTGATTTCTTCTTCTGGAATTTAGGTATATAGCATGTTGGATCCTTTTAATATTATACGAAGATTTACATATTTTTCTTTTAACTTAATTGATCTTTATATTAATAAATAAAAATAAATATAACACGTGTTATTTCTTATAGCATTCTCATGTTAATTTTTTTTTACTATATTTCTCATTTATTGAATAATAACATTAAATACTATATAATTATATTATTTATATATTTTTCAAATAAAAAATATATATATAGACACCTAAATATCTATACCTTTTATTTATACATTTTAAATATTAATAATATTATTCATATTTTTCATATTAAAATATATATTTGACAATAACACACTTTCTGATAATTAAAAAAAACTTTTATAAAATATAATTTTTTCCTGAAATATTTTAAAAATAAAAAATATTTAAAACTGGTCTTTAATAGAATACAAAAGTTATATAAAAGCAATTAAAAAAGAAACATTTTATTAAAAAAAAAAACTAGAGTACTTTAGCAAAGCCCAACCCAGGTCATAGGGGTCTTATAGCAAATATGTGAGGTACGAACGCACATGGCTCAATTTTTTAGAAGGGCCTAATTTTTTAAAAAATTTTGTGTGTGGAGTATATTAATTTATTTTACAACAAACACATAATTTACAATCTAATTTTTTAAGTATATTTAAAACAGTTACGAATTTTATAAAAGTTAAAAAAAACTTGTTTCTTAAACATTTTACGCAATAACTCATTACAATTTAAAAATTAGGTAAAAAACACAAAAACAAATTAACTCATTTCAAATTTAGTTCCAAACGAATTACCACTTCAAATTTATTTACAAACGAATTACCACACACACATATATAGAGGGCCCATTTTTAGCATTCGCACAGGACACCTACTATCTTAGAGACGGTCCTGACCTAGATATGGCCTTGTTGTATAAGGGGCATACATGATGCTTATTTGGATCCAATTTTCCGTAGGGACTGGATCAATTAATTTAGAATCTGATGTATGCGGTCTTATGTTACACATTTCTATAAAGGCTATATAATAACCTTAAAAAAATTATTCAATTGTCAGTGTAAGACCTATCAACCGGCCGATCGAACCACACTGCATAAAACTATCTAATTACCAAAGTTTTGGCTAACAACTAGCAACGGAATACAACCATGAATAATATTCTATGAAAAAAAAATAGCTTGTAGAAAAACTTCCGGTTATAATTTTATGGGTGCATGTGTCTATGTATTAAAGCACTAGCATAGAAACCCTTGTATTACAAGGGTTGAATTGTTAGAAAACACCAAAGTCTTAAATTTATACACAAATGTTGTGATTTGAATAAATTAAATGCTAAATCAATTGAACTAAAATTGAATTTTTTAACACAAATCTTTGAAAAAACTTTTGTATACAACATTTAACGTAGAGTTTGTAGGTTTATTCTGCTTATTTAGAACTAACAACTTCAAACCATCGCTATTCTTGACTCGAAATGTATAATCCAGAAAGAGGATTATTAGTATTGAAGATTTAATATTGTATTTTATAAATATGTTGAATAAACAAATAATAACGAAGAAGACAATTAAATTTTTTTCCTGTGAAGTTGTCATAAACACAAGGATTTTAAAACTGAAAGTAAATTTTGAAATTCAAACAAAGTGATAAATATTAGAGAATTAATTTTTTAAATTTTTGTAGGAAAAATAAAAAAAAATTGAACCTCTTACATTTAAGAGTATTATTAACGTAGAGCAATAGTCATTGATATTAACTCATTTAATTTGTATTTATTAAAGTAATTACTATATTTTGTTGTGATTTTATATAAAAAAAATAAAATGTTTATGCATAAATAATATGCAATATAAATTAAATAATTTACCAAATATGTTAAATTCAAGATGGAAGCAGAGGATGAAACATATCTAAGGTTTTTGAGTATTCAAATTGAATGAAATGGAAAAAATAGTGGTTGTGTATTTCAGGTAAGTGAGATCCATAAAAGAAATTACTTCTGGTCAAGTATTGGGTAGGAAAATAAAAATTGTATGGGTTTAAGATAATGACAAGTGTCTCCTATTTATACTCCTTTATTCGTTTAGAAAGATTAGTAACATACACCTGTATAGAAAGAAATATAAGTAACATCTGTATGATCGACTACAATTTTGTGTAGGTCAATTTCGATCGAGCTAATTCCTTATATATGCCTAAGAGAGTAAATTATGCCTTAAGAGATTAAACCACTAAAAAAAGAAACACTAACTTGAGATACAACAATCCAAAGTTTCCACAATTTTCTTTGCAGTTACAATAGATTTTTCACTACAAGAGTTGGATAATTCTACTAGAAAAAAACATTTTGAAAAGAGGTTGAAATTTTTATTTACAGTTGATTTATAAAATCATCGCTCCAAATCATGTACTCATAGGAGTTGGCGGTTGAATAGGCCGACCGGCCGCTTTGCCGTTAACGTTAGCCGGTGAGTAACGGTTACAGCCATTTCCTGTTCTCTTTTGGTTATGCTTTGTGTTTATTCGACTAGACGGCAATCACACACATACCCACTATATTACATGTTACTTATTATTTTAGTTTATCTTGTTACTGGCTTAAAAAAAACTTGTGTATTACTCGAGTTAAATAATAATTTAAGAATTACAAAATGATTAAAAAATTTAATTTATGATAAATAAAATTCAAATTCAAAATATATTATTTTAATATTAAATATCAATAAACAATTTTTTTTAATATTATTGATATTTAATAGAAGAGAAAAAACAAAAAATTAAAGATGAGAAGTTAGTGAAATATAACATGTGTTCTCTCATTGAATATTGAATTATAAAATGATATGTATTTATGTAGTTACTTATTTATAATAATAAATTTATAATAATAGATTTATATTTAATGTATTTTATTCTAATTCAACTTTTAACTTTCACATTATAAATTTACATATAGTTTATATATATATATATGAGAGAGTTCCTTTAAAATCATTATTTTGTAGAAAACAATCACAATAATTACCTATTATTCTTTTTTACTTTTTCTTTTATATTTCCTATTAATATAAGGTAAAAATGTAAAAAAAAAAATTAAAAAACTCATACTTAATTACCAATAAATTTTGTATGTTACACATACTAGAAAAAATTGTTTTTTATAAAAAAATTAGAACAGTATAATGGTGCAACTTTTTTATACTATATTAATGTGTCATGTTTAAACATTCATAACTATTTATACTATATTATTTTTTTATAAAAATTACACTATTATACTAGTCTCATTTTTCGTTTTAAATTCATTATAATCTCTATTAGTTTTGTTAAATTTTTTTTATGTGTAGTATTTACATCAATATAAGTAGCATAAATATATCACATTATTTGAATTTTCTTTTGACAACTAGGGGTGTTCAGGGACGTAAAAGATCAAAACATTTGGTCGGTCTGTTTAAAAGATCAAAACCATAGTAAACGGTTTGGTTTGCGGTTTTCATCAAAAACCGGTCGTCAAAAATCGGACGTAAAAAATCGGATTGTACCGTATGTGTGTGTATAGATATAGATATATGTATATTCACATATAGGGGAATGTTCCGTTGTTAACCCACTGTAATTGTGGTAACCCAGTGAACTTTGACAAAAAATGCCCGAATCTTTGGTTTTTTTTCATAGTCTTTATTATTTATATTTAGGGGGGTTTTCTTTTTTGTGTTTTGGCTAATTCTCAATGCAAATCGAAATTGCCTCGGTGTAAATTTGGGTTGCATTTCGCAACATCTAGAAAAGTGCAAAAATTTGACACCGATGCAAATTCAATTTGCATTGCGAATTAGCCAAAACACAAAAAAGAAACCCCCTAAATATGTATAATAAAGACCATGAAAAAAAACCAAAGATTTGAGCATTTTTTGTCAAAGTTCACTGAGTTACCGTAATTAGGCAGGGTTCTTATTTGAACCAAATCCTTCACACACACACACACACACACACACATATATATATATATAGTTCATTTTCCATGGGTTAACAATACTTTAATCCCCTATACCCACACACACACACACAGATATATATATATATAGGGATGGTTCCATTGGTAACCCACTCCAAGTGTGTTAACCCTTTAACTAATTTTGATTGGTTCTTTAAATAATGTGTTTTAAAATGAGTGGTCCATATTAAATCTGGAAAAAACAAGTGCATAAGATTTGTTTAAGGATATTTTTGACATTTGGTGAGGTGTACTTGATTCCTTTTTTAAAAAAAAGTTTACCCCCCAATTTTTTAAACCTTCATAACTTTTATATACATTATTATTTTTTATAAAAATTTCACCATTAAATTTGTCACTTTTTTATCTTTAATTTAAGTATAATTTTGTCAATTTTTTTTAAAATTTTTGTAATTTGCACTGATGCGGCGAAGTTTTACACTGATACAACGGCGTTTTGCACTGACGTAACGAGCTGAATTTTTTTACACTGATGTAATTACACATTTACACTGATGTAACGAGCTGAATTTTTACAAAGTTTTCGTAATTACACTGATGTAAGGAGATGTATTTTTTCAAAGTGTTCTTAATTTTTTAAAATATTAATGAACTAATTTTTGTAATAAAAAATAATTTGTAACGAGATGGAAAGATTTTACGTTGTTGTAATTACAAACGCTCGAAAAAATGAGAGAAAATTACGAACGCTCAAAATAATTTGTAAAACATTTTAAAGATGGAAAGATTTTGAAAAAATGAGAGAAAATTATTGTATTTTTTATTCGTTACGTTGGTGTAATTACAAACGCTCGAAAAAAATTCAAAAAAAAATTGGCATGACTATTATGGAATTAACGAGAAAAATATAACGAGTTTAATGGTGTAATTTTTATAAAAAAATAACATAGTATAAAAAAGTTATAAGTGTATAAAAATCAAGAAGGAAACTTTGATTTAAAAAAATGAAAATGGATAGATTTTTAAGAGTGTGACACTTGTCACTCTCTTATTAAATTTGATTTTTTTATATTAAGTGAAATGACTTGGATACCCTTTTTAATTTAAAAAGGTTAGGTGACACTTGACAAAATCTTATTAAATCTGGAAATTTAAAACCATGAAATTTGAGTTATTTGGTTAACACAATTATGGTGGGTTCTTATTTGAACCATATCCTATATGTAGGGGATGGTTCCTTTCTTTCTTATTGCGTTAACCGAATAACTATATCTTATTACAGTGGGGCCCACATTAAAATAAATCTAAAGGTGTAGGTTTTTTCTTAATTTTTTATTAATGTAAGTGGGCCCTACATCAATTAAAAAAATAAAAAAAACCACAACCATTATATATATATATATATATATATATATATATATATATATATATATAGGGAGAGGATCCAATGTTAACCCTCCCTTATTGCGTTAACCGAATAACTATATCTTATTACTCTGGGTCCCACACTAAATTAAATCTAAAGGTGTAGGTTTTTTCTTTTTAATTAATGTAGGATCCACTTACATTAATAAAAAATTATGAAAAAACATACACCTTTATATTTACTTTAATGTGGACCCCAAAGTAATAGTTATTCGGTTATCGTAATAAGAAATTGTTAACATTTGAACCATCCACTATATCTATATATATGTAAAATCATAAAGGCTGGTGCTCTCCAAAACTATCTAAGTCATTGCCTCAACTCTCAGAAGTCCAATAAAGGTCTCGGAAGAACAATGCTATCTTCCGGAAGTAAATGATCTTCTGAAGGAACCTAAGTTCCTGAGAAGACCAAGTACCTTTAGAAGATAGCCTTGTTCTTTAAGATCTTCCAAGGAAGACCAAAGCTTCCGATTACACAAGCTTCCGAAGACAAAGCTTCTGAAGTTATGCTCAACAGCTTCCGAACACAAAGACATCCGAATACTTGGATCTGACAAAGATTCCATATACTTATAGAAATAATCAAAGCTACTTTATTTCTTGAAGACCAACAAAGAAGACATTCTTATGATTGTCAGCAGCAAAGAAGATTTGTCAGAACTACAGAGATATCAAGAATTTAATGTCTTTTGTAGTGTATGCATTTATTGTAAAAGTCAATGAAGTCTTATGTATTAATTGTAATTAATATGGCTTGGCCTGTCAAGACCATAACAAATACTAGTTTTAGCATTAGTTTGTTTCTAGTATCTTGTCCAGCCTTGTATCCCTACGAGGATACAACTGTAGGTTTTAGTATATAACCATTCATCTGTAATTTAGATTAGAAGTGTGTGTGCTTGAGCTAAGACTTGTAAACTCAACAATTGAATGCAATATACTTTAACCTTGAATTTATAACTAATTTCTATATTTGTTTCAATCTGTTTTTGCAAATCAAGTTGATAGAATTTCCACATCTATCAACTTTGTAGAAGATACCTTGTGAAAGTGTTGCGTAAGTTACATAACCTGATCCAACAAGTGGTATTAACTTAAGTAACTAACCATTCTTAAGTTACCAGTTATTATCTTCTACTGCTCTTTGCTCAAAATCCTCTTTGATAAAATGACTACAATGAACAAGCACGACACAGAAAATGGCACACTCAACAAACCTCCTATGTTTACACCGGATGATTATGACACCTAGAAAGTTAGAATGGAGGGGTTTATCAGGAATCAAGACTTCAAGCTTTGAAAGTAGGTTCTTGAGGGACCCTTCATTCCGACTGTTGCTGCTGCAGGAACTGGTGGAGCACCTGTGTCAAAGGACCCATCTTTGTACTCAGATGAGGATTACCAAAAGATGGAGGTGGATTCTAAGGTACTGTGGCTGATTCAAATGGCAATCCCAAACTCTATCATACATGCATTCAAGAAATGCAAGTCTGCCAAAGAGCTGTGGAACTCTTTGCAACAGATGTATGAAGGGTCAGAAGATGTGAATGAGCATAAGAAAGACATGCTGAAGCAAAAGTTTGAGAACTTTTTCCAAGAGAACAACGAGAAGATGGCTTCTCAATATTTAAGGTA
Organism: Mikania micrantha; assembly: GCA_009363875.1. Classification (NCBI taxonomy): domain Eukaryota; kingdom Viridiplantae; phylum Streptophyta; class Magnoliopsida; order Asterales; family Asteraceae; genus Mikania; species Mikania micrantha. The sequence goes on along the minus strand of CM018695.1, from coordinate 72,372,854 downwards.
TGTTCAATTAGTTGATGAGTTGACTGCTGCAGGAGTGAAGATGGAGAATCAAGATGTCATAAGAAAGTTTCTAAGATCACTTCTGGAATATCTATTCTGTTGCTATTCATAGAACAGAAAATCTTATAATTTTAAAGCTGGGAGAATTATTTGGTATACTTAGTGCATACCAAATGGAGATTGATTCCCAAGAACCTAAACCTACCTCAATTCCCTTAGGTGCAGCTGCCTTGTATGCACCCATCCACAATCCTCCATTCCAAAACTATCAGCCCATCTACCATTCAAACTCCACACCTATTATCACCTTCCCAGAAACACAAACTTCATCAACCTCCCATTTAAACCCATTTGCAAGCTTAACTCCACTGTTCACCTCAAGCCAGGGAGCATTCATGGCCGAAAAAACAAACTATTTTCATTTGTGTCATGAGGATCTAGATGGAATTCCTGCTGGTGACCTTAAAGAAATGGAAGATGGCCATGATTTTATACAGAGCAAAGAAGTTCTATCAGAGAACTGGAAGACAGTTCAAGAAGCATAACATGAAAACTGGGTTTGGTCTGGACAAGTCTAACTCAAATGCTTTAACTGTCAACAGCTGGTGCACTTTGCAAGAGGGTGCAAATCTCCAAGTTCTCAGCCATCAACTTCAGGTCAGCCAAACCACAAAGCACCAAGCTCCTCCAACAGTGCAAATATTGCAGAACAACACGATTTTTCAGACAAGAGCTTTCAAGATGAGGAAGCATCTACCTCAAACAATGTTTTGATGGCCAATGGCTCCACTTCTATATTCAAGGTAACTGATGATGACATGTGTACCCCTAAATGCTTAGAAAAATTAAATGCTTACAAATTCTTTACTGCTCAAGTCTGTGATGAGCTTGAGTCAATACAAGTTATTAAGGCAAATTTCTTTGAAGCTAAAAGAAATTACAAAGAAAAGATTGAGGAGCTAGAAAAGACTATCTCCAGTTTAAAACATGAAGACACTAATAAGCAGTGTTAAATAAACAATCTTTTAGAAAGATTAACAACTGCCAAAACAGAACTTGTATTGGCTGAGGCTTGCAAAGACAAGTTTCTCAGTCAAGGTGAGAAGTTTGAGAAACTTCTCAAAATGACTGAGATACCTGAGCTGGTAAAGAAAAAGGGTACCGGGGTGGGTTACAATAAAATCCATCTGCCTATACTCTAATGGTGGAGGTTCGATGCAAACCTGAAGCAAGCCTTGTGTATGATGAAGTTTTGGATATATACATGATTGCTCAAGAAAATGACTCCTCTGATCTTTGCCCCACTTACTCAACATGTTCATCTGAGGATGATACTCCCATTTCCTTTGAAAAAGAAAAACCAGTTTTAAAACAAAAGAAAAGAAACAAGAAAAACTCACCCACTTTTGTCAAAGTTGAATATGTGCAAACCAGGAGTACTTCATCAAATGAATATGTTACTTGTCCTTCCGACAAGTCACACAGGGCTAGATCAGAAACTAGAGATGCAAGCACATCTAAGACTCAGGTAAATCACCCAAACAATAGTCCTGATACAACACCCAAGTCAAAACAGTCAAGTTTAGTAAAGTACAACTCAGGTTCCTCCGAAAGAGAGAAGTTTCAGAAATCAAATCAAGTTTAGACAATGTGTCTTATGTGTGGGGATACAAGTCATTTTTCTGCCGATTGCTTCTTCAATCCTAGAAGCAGAACATTTTCAAGACCAATAGTAAGAGAAAACAACTGGAAATCTTGGAGCAAATCATCTTTCTCTTCGGAAGAAAAGTCTGCTTTTGAAAGAAAAAGATCAGTCAAGCAGCACAAGAAGCCGTCGGAAGCAGGTACTTCTACAACATGAAAGGAAAGAGCAGGAAGTCTTCTGAAACAAAAAGAACATCGGAAGCACATGTTAAAATTGCTTCCGACAAAACCAAGATGTCAAATCGCTTCGGAAGAAGAAAACCAGAACAAAGATCCCACCTTAAGACAACATCAAAACCATCGGAAGAGAAGGAAAAAGTTGGTTCCGATGGCAGGCAGAAAAGGAAAATTCCTCCAACAGTTCCAAAGGTCAAGAAAGTCTGGAAGAAGAAGGAAACATCTAAACTAACAGTTCAACCAACAGCTCCATCAGCCAGCTCATCATCTGTTCCACCAAAGATGATTTCAAAGAAATTTTTCTATAATAATGCAAATGGAAAAACCAAGACCACATGGCCTTGGGTTCCCATCAGCTGGAACTAACTCACTTCTAACCATGTGCAGGGACAACAAGACTCAAAAGGCAACTTGTGAATTGTTGACAGTGGCTGCTCCCGGCACATGACATGCAACAAGACCCACCTACACAAATATGAACCATTCTTTGGAGGGTCTGTTGCTTTTGGAAGTGATCCAGTGGATGGATATATCACAGGTAGAGGCACAATAACAAATGGTAAGGTGAGTTTTGAGAATGTGTATTATGTGAAAGAATTAAACTATAATTTGCTGAGTGTATCACAGATGTGTGACCAAAAGCATAACATGTTATTTTCTAAGCATGAATGTATTGTCCTGAAAGCATGATTTGTTGTTCCAAATGGCCAAATTCTGCTTAGAGCTCCCAGAAGAAATAACATGTATATGCTGGATATGAGCACAACTACACCACTCAGCAGTATAAATTGCTTTGTCTCAAAAGCCTCACTTGATGAATCATCTCTTTGGCATAGGAGACTTTGTCATGTAAACCTAAAAAACATGAATAGACTTGTCAAGATTTCAGGCAAATCCCAAAAGTTCACACATGCTTGCTGTGAAAAGAATCTTCAAATACCTCAAAGGAGCACCAAGCCTAGGATTGTGGTGTCCTAGAAATGCAGACTTTCAGTTCATGGCCTACACTGCCAGTGATTATGGAAGTTGCAACATCAGCAAGAAGTCCACATCTGGAGGATGCCAATTCCTTGGGTCCAGAATAGTGTCATGGCAATGTAAGAAGCAAACATGTGTCTCTACTTCTACTGCAGAAGCTGAATACATTGTTGCCTCTAGTTGCTGTGCTCAAGTAATCTGGATTCAAAATAAAATGAAAGACTATGGAGTAGAGCTGTCCAATGCTCCTGTATAGATAGACAACTCCAGTGCAATCTCCATAACCAACAATCCAGTCAAACATTCCAAGACCGAGCACATTGACATCAGATATCATTTTATCAGAGATTGTGCAGAATAAAAGTTAATTCATCTAGTCAAAGTTGATACATAACATAATATGGCTAATCTCTTCACCAAAGCTTTTGATGAAGGAAGATTCAGGTATTTAATAACAGCCATTGCTATGATCAATTTTGAATAAATGAATTGGTCACAAGGTGTAAATAATCCTTCGGAAGATAAACTTACATTATCTTCTGATGAGTAATTACTCTTCAGAAGATCTTTTAAGTCTTCGGAAGTATTCTTTACTTCTTGAGTCGGAAGAAATCACACTTCGGAAGACATTAATTCTTCTAAAGTATTCCTCTTCCGATACATTGTCTTTGCCTTCGGAAGCACAATCTTCTGATTAAACAATACTGCTTGTCTAAGCAATGAATATTCATCAGAAGAAGATGTCTTCCGAAGCACAATTCAATCTGATGAACCTTTCTGAACCTTCAGAAGCAAGTCCTTTCGATGATATATTTAACATTCTGTAAATATGCATCGGACGTGCCTGTCTTCCAAAGAACATCCTCTAGTCTCATGCACTCATTCCGATAGCAACGTCTTCGGAACCTAGTTGACCCTTCTGAAAAATGTGAAAATCCTAGTACACAACAGCTGTCTCGGAAGTCCTTCTCTCTGACACTTCGAATCTCAAAAATTAAATGTGTCTCCATATTAAATGCTGACATCCGAAGGTATAAAAGGTCTCCCGCTCATTCAACTTTCTCTCACCGTTCCATTTTCAAATCGAATTCCTCGTTCTCTCTCAAATTAAACCCTAAATCCTCTCCGATCGCCATGTAATCTCTTGCCTTTCGACCTGCTCACAACCTAGCTGCGAAGTTATCAGCTGATAATGATGCTGATTTAGCACCAATCATCTCATTTTCTCAAAAGGAGCAAGTACAATTTTGCACTAACCGTCAAACCTGTGGTGTATGAATCTCATCACCAACAGTTTTGGCATTCTTGTTCTGTTGCTTCATCTCCCAATGGTATAACTCTTATGGCTACCATTGATGCTCATCTTCATCTCCATTTCTGTGGAGACCATCTGTTGGCATCTTCATCTTAATGATGCCGGTGGAAGGGTCTCATTCAGAAGGGATGAGGTAGCAGTGACCTTTAGGTCATTGGGGTACGAAGGTCCTCTCCCTTTAACAACCTATTTGAAGGGTAGAGTGTCCTATAATTATAAGTACCTCATACATGTTTTTCTTCACTGTTTGTCCAATAAAACCGGTGGTTGGGATCAAGTCCCCTCTGACTTAGCTGCGGCTATTCATGGCTTGATCTCCAATCAACCTTTTAATTTCTCTGCTTTTATTTTCAATAATTTGGCTGACAATCTTTCGTCACCCAAGAAATTATGTATGTATCCCAGATTTTGCAGCATATCTTTAACAGTGAGTTGGGCTCCTCCCTCTCATTAGCTAGGAACATATATAATATTCTCTTGGTCAATGCCAAAGTTTTTGTTCAACTGAAGAAGAAGAGTTCTCAGTTCTCTGGAATTTTCACTCCTCTTCTTCCTTCTATGGAGCTCCCTGCTCATGAAGGTGACAGCACTGTAGAACCAACAGTTGTTGATCCCACACCTTCCCCCTTCTATCCCTCACCCAATGAAAATCACTTACAAAAGCAAACAAACCCCTGAACAGCAATCTACAGCTATTCATGCACCTTCTTCTGCACCCACTAAGAAAAGGGCAAAAAGAACTGGTAGGGGCACAGTTCTGCCCAAGGTGAAAACCACACCTACTGCTTCACCAATTGTTCTTCCTCTGGAACCAGTGGCTGCCCCTCTCCAGCCTGAAAGCCCTCAGAGTATGTCACCATACATACATGAGAATATCCAAAGGGATACCCCCATCATTGAGTCTGCTTCTGCTGGAACAACTCCATTAGTTCAGGGACTGTCTCCCAGGTCCCAAGGAGAGTATAACCCATCAATGCCTCCACCCATATGTTGTCTCCCAGGTCCCAAAAAGAGTATAACCCATCAATGCCCCCACCCATATGTTTACCCAGGCTCAAGGATCCACTACAGTTGCTTTGGATGACCCACTCTCTCCTACTACTCAAACATTAATGAGAGTGGTGACAGAACTACAAGCAAGGTTTCTTGACCCAGAGCCTTCCAATACAAAGGTTGACCCCAGAAGTTCTGAAGGGGTCAATATAGTGGAGGCTGCCACTACTGCTGAACATTCTCAGGTTCTTCAGGATAGTGGTACAGGCAATAAGACTTCCCATGTGGCAACTCACATTGTTGATGACTTCTTTGAGGTCATCCTCAATGAGAGAAATCTAGGGAGCCAAGAAACCATATCTGGTGGTGGAGGTGCGGGAGCTAGGCTCAAAACTCCATCGCCCCATGATTCCACCCAGGTGGATGAGGGCATCACAATACAGGAATTGACGGACACCATATCCTCACACAAGCTAGGGTAGCCCAACTGGATGCTAAAGTTGCTACCCTGAGGCTGCAAATCCAAGCAAAAGATGCTACCATCTTGGACCTCCGGAGCCGCCCCCAGTCATCCTTCAACCATTTAACCCTGATCCTAGCCAGGTGTCCTCTCTTTCCCTTGATGCTTCCAAAAAGAGGGAGAAAGTACAAGCTATGGGATTAGGTTCTCCAGCCAAAGGAGAGGAGGAAGCTATTCCAGAACCCACTCTAGTCCTTGTTAGTTTAATCAATGACTGGGATGAGTTCTTGAGCAAACACTTTCACTATTCTAGCACTTCCTCCTCTTCTTGCGAAGAAGCAGTGGCATCCATGGAGACATAACAAGAGCACACATCCAACATTTCCATGGAGCCCAGGATTCAACAGTCCCCTTCTGGGACTTCAGCTAAGGTTACCATGGAGGATTCCACTCAAGCTGAAACCTTTATTTCCATGGAACCTATGTCCCCTCTTGGGACAGTAGTAGATGAAACCCTCTCCTCCATTCCTGAGTTCTCTAAGGACACCACAAAGGAGCCTTTCAAGGTGGTTGGTCAACTGGAGGAGGCAGTGAATGCTAAGGTTAACTCCGAAGCTACAGCTGCTTCCGAAGGCACAACCATCTTTGAGGTTACTTCCTCAGAAGAACCATTGGTCGATGAACCAACTGGTGAGGCCACAGGATCCATCTCCTCTGGGTTAAAAAATAGACAAAGGCAAAAGGAAATTAACTCCATAGGAGGAAGCTGCACAAGAGGAGAGGAGGCTACCTAAAAAGAAGGGCCGACCAGATACTTCCCTGGATGAAGAAATCCACAGACTTTCTGGTCTCTTCCAGGAGAAGGGATTTGCTGTAGATGAAATACTTAACTGGTCTGTACCTCGAATGGCCTTTGAGCTGGACAGGGTGCAGCAGCTGGAACAGGCTGCTGCTGCATCCAAAGCTGTGGCAGTTCTCACAAAGAAGCAAAAAGAGATTGCATACCGGGAGTAGATGAAAAATATCCTAGTGAACTATGGATTCTCTTGGCAGCAGCTTTTCCCAATGAAGAACTCTACCACGGACATGCATTTAAGAGAAATCAAAAAGAAGATAGCCAAGGGAGAGTTACCTTCAATGGAGCAGATCCATGCTTAGAGGGAAAGCCTAAATCTAGGCTTTGGGGGAAGAAAAATATTCGACACACCCCTCTCTAGTTCTGCAATCAGAGAAGGAGAGGAGGTGATGTATGGTGTGTGACAATTCGGCATTCCCGGTTAACCCCGTTAACCAAAAATCAACAAAAATGACACGAAATCGTACAATATCGAATTAGAAGGATTTGAATTAAACAAAATCAGTTCCAAAATGCTTAAATTACAAAGATTAAACTTGTGAAGGATTATAATCATCAATTTTGACTTTTACAGGTCAAAATTCGGCTAAATTACAAATTGAATTTGAAATTCACATTTAAACCAAGTAATAATTGAATTAAATCAGTTATAATCATCACCTTGACGATTATTAACAGCTAGCATACGTTATTGGGCCATTAATTCGTCGAATTAAACCAAAATGACAATCAAGAGTCGAAACCGTAACCTAACCATATCAAACTTGTAAAACCCGATCATAATTCACACAATTGAACTTTAACATACTCTAGTCGGCACATTTAGAACCTGTTTCATACACCAATTCGAAGCAAGAAGACACGAGAAGAAGAAATTGATCGTGGGGTGGCCGAAACTCAAGTCCATAGTCGACCTCCATCAATATAACATCAATTCAGTAAAAACTTACTCCTACACAACCTAAATTGACCGACTAAACATAACCCCATGTTAATTCGAAGTTATAATCTCGAATTATACAAGTTCAAACAATTAGGGTTCGTGCTAAAGTCGTTTTGGGGTTTTCGGTACAAAAGATGTTGAAAATCAAATTAATCGGTATCCTTAGTTTCAGAAGGCTGCGATTAAGGATAAACCCATATTAATTTTATCAAACAGTAACGGATTAAAGGACTCCTAGTTCTAGGGTTCTTAATCAAAAACGATTTGGGGGTTATGATGCAAAGGAGTTTTAAAATCAAATTAAATTATACATTTAAGTTAGGAGTGATCAACTAAATGAAAACCCTATGTTGATTCTATAAAACAACAACGAATTTCGTGATTTTGAAATCTAGGGTTCTTGACAAAAACGAATTGGGGATTTTATTGCAAACTAGATTAAAAATCAAATTAAATATTGCAGATAGTTTCGAAATTCCCTATTTGATGAAAACTATATGGATTTATAGTGTAATTTAAACGAATTGAACAAGTTTGAGTCTTGGGATTGAATAACCATGTTCGAAACTATACACATCACGACTTGGGGTTTTAGATAACGATTAATCAAATTAAAACCATCAAAGAACTCGTCTGGATCCATGAAACATTAACCCTAAGGTTTGGTGATCGAATTTAATCGAATCAAGGATCAATTTGATGCCATTGGGTTCGGTTAAGGATAAAGAAAGGGGAACCAGCTGAGTTGAGATTAAAACCATTTAAACATCAATCTGTTAACGAAAATCTGAAGCAGAGCAGTTGGTCAGATGTGTGTAATAGGTACGGGAGGTCTAGGGTTCGAACCTTACCTCCACTGGTTTTGAAATTAAAAATCAATTCTTGTATTTTGGCCATAACTTTTTCATGATAACTCTGTTTTAACTCGTTCGTGATTATGCATGTGTGATTATGTTATCATGACTATGCATGTGTGATTATGTTATCTGCAAACATTTTATGTCAAACAGTTGTTCAAACATTGTGATTACGTATTCAAACATGTGTATGCACCAACCTTTGAGTTGACTTATTTGCATTTTTCTTAGGACACTAAAGCACAAGTAAGGACGAGCAGGGTCTAGGATGTTGAGTCTCATGCATACATTTCAGTTCAAGTGTTTTGGATTTGATTAATTGAGACATTGCATGACTTTGAATTTGTAATTTACATTTTGTAAACCGTTATGTTTTGTTATTGGTTTTAAAACGCTTCCACAAATGTTAAAACTTTGATATTATAGTTTAGATCAAATTTATGTTTGAAAAGCATATAGAGGTCTTTCGTTATGTCTAATGCCTGAGATCCTGGTTTGTCACGCCCTAAACGGTATGATTCCGTTAGTTGGAAAATTGAGGGTGTGACAGATTGGTATCAGAGCCATTGGTTATAGCGAACTAGGTTTGCATGAGTAGACTTAATTAGACTATAACTGTTAGACATTAGACACACTTGTTTACACAACTAAGTTTTGCATAGTATTTACATATGGTATTATGTAACAGATATGGCAGCACCATCACCACCACATGTGCATGTACTTGACGATGAGGAGCCGATAGCTCCAGTATTGCATGATTACGAGGAGGACCCAGAGGAGGATCCCGAGGAGGACCAAGAGGAGGATCTTGAGGAGGATCCCGATGAGGATTCTTCTGACCGTATGCCACCTACACTGTGTGCCCCTAAGAGGCCGCGATTTGAGTCAGACGATATTGCTCGGCTGACTTGGGAGCTGAAGTGGGCTGATGACAGGATTAAGCAGCTCGCACAGGAGCTCAGGGATGCAAACACTCGACACGCAGAGCTTCATAGCATAGTCAATAGGATGGATACTGACATCACTCAGTTGACTGTACGTGTACAGGAGGAAGAGCACCGAGCGGAAATAGCTGATGGTAGAAGACTGATAGAGCTAGAGGAGCTGGTTGCATCTGACTTTGAGGAGGAAGAGGAGGAGGAGGTACCAGCAGAGGATGTTGATGCTGATTCCGATTCCACGATTGATGATGCTTGATTTATTTGGTTTAGACCTATAAGGGGAGGGTTGTGTCCGTGTACTAGATATTTTGAAAATTTATGTTTTGATATTAAAAGCATTGTAATCAGTTCGAGTTATTATCTATTGAAAACAATTATCTATTGTTAACAGTTGTGTTCATTCATACTTTATTTGCTATATCATTTACACATTTCACATTGGATTTTGGTAACACTCTAACACTTATTTTAACCCTGAAGATTATGGCCGGTGAAAACATAAACATGACCGTTGCTGAACTCAACGAACTTATCAACAGTAAGGTCGCAGAGGCTATCGCGAGCTATGCTCAAACACACACGACAGGACCATATGGTCCAACGGGAGGATTGATAAACCCACAGGTATGCACATTCAAGACGTTTTTGGACTGCAAACCGCACAACTTCAAAGGATCGGAAGGAGCCATTGGACTTCTTCGATGGATTGAAAAATCAGAGTCGGTGTTTGAGATGTGCAACTGTCCTGAAGAGAACAAGGTTAAGTACGCTACTGGTACTTTGGAGGTTCCAGCTTTGACATGGTGGAATTCCAACGTGCAAACATTGGGATTGGGTGAGGCCAATGCCCTTACTTGGAATGGATTCAAGACACTGATGCAGGAGGAATATTGCCCCCGCAATGAGGTGCAAAAGCTGGAGGACGAGTACTGGCATCTTAAAATAGAGGGGTCTGATATCAAGGAGTTCACCACTCGATCCCATGAATTAGCCAGGCTCTTACCTCATATGGAAACTCCGCCTAGCAAGTGGATTGAAAGGTACATTGGAAGATTAGTACCTCAGATCCAAGGGTTAGTCACGTCTGCTAATCCCACAACTGTTCAACAAACTGTTCGGTTGGCGCATTAACTGACTAATCAGGCAGTGCTACAAGGAACTCTGCCTAAACGGACAGCAGCAGCTAAAGTGGGAGACCACAAGAGAAAGTGGGAGAGCAGAAAATCTAAGAGTTCCAACCAACAGTCATTTCATCAGAACCGCAAGCATGAGTCCAACAGGACCCATCACAGCCAAAACAATAATCAACAGTCATCTGGGGGTATATTGGTAAATACCCAAAGCGCAACAAATGTGGATTCCATCATCTAGGGAATCAATGTGACAAGCACCGATGCCAACGGTGTGGTAAGATGGGTCATGCAGCCAAAGACTGCCATGGGGAGCTGCAGAAAAATTCCACTAATCATAACAACACACAAAGGGGCTGTTATAAGTGTAGAAAGCCAGGGCATTTCAAGAAGGATTGCCCACAACTCAAGAAAGGAGGGGTTAATGATACAAACGGCAACGGTAATGGCACCAATAACAACAATAAATACAACAACAATGGTGCTAAGGGCAGGGCGTTCGTGATTGGAGGATGTCAAGCACGGGAAGATCCCAATGTCGTTACGGGTACGTACCTCTTGAATAATCACTCTGCCTCTATGCTATTTGACACCGGTGCAGACCGGAGTTTTGTATCTAGTACATTTTGTAAATTGCTAAATGTTAGTCCTACTACTCTAGAAGACCCTTACACTGTAGAACTAGTTGATGGCAAGTTAATTGTAGTAGAACATAACTTTAAAGGATGTATCCTTGACTTGATGGATCAAACACTAGACATTGACCTTATGCCTATCGCTTTAGGCAGTTTTGATGTAGTCATTGGCATGGACTGGTTGTCGTAACAACAGGCTGAAATAGTGTGCCAGGAAAAGATTGTCCGTATACCTCTTCCACATAGAGAGACACTGTATGTACAAGGCGAGAAGATCAGTACGCCACTGCGTCTCATATCTTGTATGAAGGCATACAAATGTCTGCCTAAAGGTCATACAACAGTTATAGCACTTATAACTGAAAAGCCGGTAGCTGAGAAGAAGATCGAAGATATCCCAGTGGTTCATGAATTTCCTGAAGTATTTCCAGAAGATCTACCAGGGTTATCTCCTACCTGACAAGTGGTATTCTGAATCGACCTTACACCAGACGCAGCACTGATAGCTAGAGCGCCTTATCGACTTGCACCATCTAAAATGAAAGAGTTATCTACACAACTACAAGAGTTGTTGGATAAGGGCTTTATACGACCTAGTTTTTCACCTTGGGAGCCCAGTCTTATTTGTTAAGAAAAAGGACGGGACTTTCCGTATGTGTATCGATTACCGGGAACTTAACAAGGTTACCATTAAAATCCTTTATCCGTCACCTCGAATTGATGATCTGTTCGATCAATTGCAAGGTTCGAGTTACTATTCGAAGATTGATCTCAGATCTGGGTACCATCAACTCAGAGTCCAGGAGGAATATATTCCAAAGACAACATTCAGAATGCGTTATGGCCATTACGAATTCTTGGTCATGCCATTTGGGTTGACAAACGCTCCAGCAGTATTCATAGATCTTATGAATCGAGTCTGCAAACCTTATCTTGATAAGTTTGTCATTGTTTTCATTGATGACATTCTCATCTATTCTCAGACTGAGGAGGAGCATGCTGAATATCTACGATTGATGTTAGAATTACTTAAACAAGAACAACTGTATGTAATGTTCTTGAAATGTGACTGCTGGATGCGAGAAGTTCAATTTTTGGGTCATATAGTCAATGAAAAGGGCATACATGTTGATCCAGCGAAAATTGTGGTGATTAAGAATTGGGAAGCACCAAGGACCCCTACCGAGGTACGACAGTTCCTAGGTTTGGCAGGTTACTATCGACGATTCATTGAAGGTTTCTCAAAAATCGCTCAACCACTTACAGCCCTTACTCACAAAGGAACGAAGTATGACTAGACAAACAATCAGGAAGCTGCATTCCAGCTACTGAAACGAAAACTCTGCAGTGCATCGATTCTGTCCTTACCATAAGGAACTGAAGACTTTGTGGTGTACTGTGATGCATCTGCCCAGGGTTTGGGATGTGTGTTGATGTGTAACATTAGTGCCGGACACGTTGCCGGAACAGTGATCGCTACAGTGACTCGAACAGTAACTCAGGTACACATTACGTGAAACTATGTTTATGCTATTTACACTTGAGGCTTAACACTAAACTATTATGCGATTGTCTGAAATCTGATTAAAACCTTAGGGTCTAACAGTCAGAAACATTTCAGACAACACAGAATTGGCACACAGATACTTGATTTAATGCTATTATGTATAAACGTATGTGAGGATAAACAAAACAAAACCATAACGGTTGTTGTTACGGAATGCTAAACCGACGAATTATTCGTATAGGTGACGATCTGTACGAATGATTCTGAGAGTTTAACGTTCTGAAATAATGACTGAAGAGTAGAAAACAAAAGTTGGAAAGCCAAACCATCGTCGTGTTCGTTCGAATGACGATTCGAACGAATAAGCGCGATGGCGACGCGTTCTGACGAAACGAAAACGAAAACGAAACGAACGACAATAAAATTAAGAAAATATAATATTTTCTGTTTACAATTTTGAAACTCATCAGAAATAAATTTAAAAGGAACTATTTTAATAATACACGAACGAGTTAATGAAACGTTTAAAATAACAGAATTCGATAAATAATTTAAGGATAACGATGTTTAAAATAACTATTAGTATTAATCATCTTCTAAACATTTTAAAATAAATTTTTTTTATTTAAATTACGAAAAACGCGCGTAACGTGCCGGAAACGCGACGAAAAAGCGAACTGAGCAACCGAAACGAACCCGAATACCCTCGGGGTATTTAAACACCAAATGAAGCCATTTAATTCATTTCTTGCATTCTCACTCTCTCTCTAAAAGGAATTCCCGTCCACCCTCTCTCTCTAGATTCAACACTTTGAATCATCGTAACTTCCTCAAATCTTGATGAAATTTCATGATTCTTGAGCCTAAACAACGATCTTGAAGTCCTTTATCAAGAAGTACAACCGATCTAGTGTTTTGACCAGCCATTTTCGAGGTAATGAACCATAAAATTTCTGGAAAATAGGGTTTCTCAACCCTTTTGTCGATCTAAAAACCTTAATCCGGTTTGGAACCACACACACATAACCACGATACCTTTGGAAATAAACCATGGCATGGTGGTTGTCGTAGAACCACCTCACAAACCTTCTCAAGTTGACGATGATGATGGAGCTACCACAGGTTCGGAGGGCTGCTAGGTGCCAATTGGGAAGCCGAACCTTTGGAGTCTCACGAACCCAAGCGAAGCAACATTCAGCAGAACCTCCTGGCCATCACCGAACCCTTCATCCCAACCGAACCTTGATGCTGTTCACGAACCCACACAACCGAACCATTTCATATGAGACGAACCTTTCATGCATAGCCATGACCGAACCCACGATGGCCAGCGGACCATCTGCCAGTTATCCGAACCTTTGAGCATTCACGAACCTAGCATCTTAATGCGACGAACCTGTTACCGGCGAACCTCCATCTTCACTAACTATAACACCACGAACCTTGGATTTGTTCACAAACTGGCCGAACCTTACTCAGATTTGGCCGAACCCTTTTGCACATGTGGCGAACCTTAGGCTAAAGCCAATAGGTTAGCCGGAAGATATATGTGTTTTTACAATCGGCCGAGCTTGATGCGGACTAGAACTGGGCTCACACGCTTATCACACTACCAACATGTAGCCCAGCACCATTCTTCGGCCCAACTTTGTCTTGCCTGGGCCCAACGATTTCCAACCAATCATTCTCGGCCCAAACAATGTACACCAGCCCATAGTAGCCATGTAGTTGGATTTAGATCTATTGACTGGCCCAGTGAGTTGAGCAGGCCCATTTCTTATTCGGCCTAAACCTTGTTCTTTTCGTCGGCCCAACATCGTTGGATTAATCTATATGATAGTCCGGCCCACGCACAACTTAAAATGGTCCAAGTAACTTAATTGGTCAATGAATGTCATCCGGCCCCCAAACACCCATTTAGCCACTTAAGAAATTTAGAAAACAAATACACGAAAGCTATTTTAATGGAAATGGTGCATAGAAATTACTAAAGGGGTGGAAATTTATTTAGCTACATATTAAGTTTTATATGAAAACAAGCAACCTAATGGCAATGTTATGGGAAATTCAATAATGGTGTGAACTAAACATATAACATAAATGATTAGCACAGTAAAAGATTAAGTGGTTAAATGGGAGTGAGTCCTTAATTAACACACAAGGCCAAATGATGATCAAGATCACCAAGTGTTAGCCAACTCTAGGGCTAACACTAACACGTACTCACATGTAATTCACTACAACTTGTACTTATAAGATACAACCCACGTGAAATCAATATAGGATCGTGAACATCACTACAAGTACAAACAACGAGCGCGTGCATTCTTTTTATACTTAGTCAACCACTACGAAGACAAGGTGAGTTCATTTGTCCCTTTTCAAACTTATTTGTTTTACTTCGGGACTGAGAAGCATGTTATACATTTTAAAAAATTATTGAAATGTTACTTAATGCTTTTAAACTATACATGACGCTTATGCTTGGAAACTCTTATTTTGAGAAGCTATAAACTTGATGCTTAAACTAGATGCTTGATGCTTATGCTACAAACTAGAAGCTTAAACTATATACATGATGCTTATGCTTGGAAACTCTTATTTTGAGAAGCTATAAACTTGATGCTTAAACTAGATGCTTGATGCTTATGCTACAAACTAGAAGCTTAAACTATATACTTGATGCTTATGCTACAGACTTGAAGCTTAAACTATAAACTTGATGCTTATGCTATAAACTAGATGCTTAAACTAAATGCTTGATACTTATGCTCCAAACTTTATGCTGAAACTATATGCTTGAAACTATGGTTGTGTGCGAAATGCTAAGCTTGTATCTATTCATGGGCTACGTGATTGCTAAACGACTGCTAAAGCAGAGCTTGTACCCATGCAATGAGATATGTGGAAGCTAAACTATGACGATGCTAAGCTGTTATCTATATAAGAGACACGTGATTGCTAAACGACTGCTAGAGCAGGGCTTGTGTCTGCTTATATGAGATATGTAAATGCTAAACTACTTGTGTGTGCACGGCTTGTGTCTATGTATGAGATACGTGATTGCCAAACGACTGCTAAAGCAGGGCTTGTATCTTCATATAGGAGACACGTAATTGCTAGACTATTCGGATAATAAGCTTAACTAATTCATGAGATACGTAATGGCTAAACGACTACTAGAGCATAGCTTGTATCTAGCTGTGGGCTACGTGATTGCTAAACGACTGCTAGAGCAGAGCTTGTACCCACGCATGAGATTAGTGAAAGCTAAACTATGACATGTGAAACTATGATGCTTGTTAAACTTACACTAAAGCTAATTTGCATAAATGCTATAAACTTGTAAACTTTGAAGCAGTACACTAAAGCTATAACGGAGACTGGATTGAATGGTAGGTAAAATGCTTAATTATTATTAACATCAATGTCCTATGTGGCTTAGTATGTGGTGGGACAGCGTCTGGGCGGGTTGTAGGCTCGACTCAGGGGTATGCCCTATATATAAGCATACCGAGCTGGATGATACAGGTGATGTTAATGAGATTAAGGTTTTACCGAAAGAGGTTTGCTAAAGCTATTTTTAAACTTATAAACTTATGAACTCACCAACCTTTGTGTTGACTTTGTTTTCTTACATGCTTTCTCAGGTGACGCACAGGAATAGGCTTAAGCTTTTGGATTGCATGCTAGGCTTCCCAGATAGAGGACCTAGTTGATTTTTGGAAGCACATCTTTTGTTATTAACACGAATCATTTCTGGATGTCTTGTACAGTTACAAGATAGATAACACTTGATTCTTTTGATAGGTTTACCGGGTTAAATTACTGAACATTGATATTGTAATTTAACTTTGTAATCCTAGTTTGATGCTTTATTGTGCTTTAGTTATTCTTAGCATTGATGTTATGTAAACAATCTGATCATCACGATTATCACTCACGATATCGCGCCCCGAGAACCTTCCGCCCGGCGGGGAACATGATCCGTCCCGCCGGCTCGGGGTGTGACATGATGCAACGTGATAAAGTGATTGCTTACGCTTCACGACAACTGAGACCGCATGAAAAGAATTACACTACTCATGACTTGGAGTTAGGAGCAGTAGTATTCGCTTTGAAGATTCGGAGGCATTACTTGTATGGAACCAGGTGTACCATTTACACTGATCATAAAAGTTTGCAACATATCTTTGATCAGAAGGAGCTCAGTATGAGACAGCGACGGTGGGTCGAGTTTTTGAATGACTATGAATGCGCGCTCAAGTATCATCCAGGAAAAGCTAATGTGGTAGCTGATGCTTTAAGCAGAAAATATACAACACCAACAAGACGGGTTCGCACACTTGTGTTAACGATACATACTAACTTACCTGACAAGGTACGCAGTGCTCATCTTGAAGCCTTAGAAAAGGATAACTTGGAACATGAATCCTTACGAGGAATGGAAAAACAATTGGAAGTCATGACTGATGGAACTCGTTGTTTCATGAACCGACTTTGGATACCTTTGCATGGTGGTCTAAGGGAACTTGTGATGGATGAAGCGCACAAATCTAGATATTCAGTCCATCCAGGGTCAGACAAGATGTATCATGACTTAAAGACACTTTATTAGTGGCCTCACATGAAATCCGACATTGCTAAGTACGTTAGCAAATGTTTGACTTGTTCTAAGGCCAAAGTTGAATATCAAAAGCCATCTGGTTTACTGCAACAACCAGAAATACCTATATGGAAATAGGAACAGATTTCGATGGATTTCACTACTAAGTTACCCCGTACACCAAGTGGTTGTGATACGATATGGGTAATTGTCGATCGATTAACGAAATCTGCACATTTCTTGGCAATTAAAGAAACTGACAAAATGGAGAAGTTGACTCGTATTTACATTAAGGAAGTGGTATCGCGACATGGTGTACCAATTTCCATCATATCAGATCGGGATGCTCGATTCACTTCAAACTTTTGGAAATCTCTCCATAAGTCATTGGGAACTCGTTTAGACATGAGTACTGCCTATCATCCACAAACCGACGGTCAGAGTGAACGTACGATTCAGACACTCGAGGATATGTTACGAGCGTGTGTAATTGACTTTGGTGATAGCTGGGAAAACCACTTACCGTTAGTGGAATTCTCTTACAACAACAGTTATCATACAAGTATTCAAGCGGCACCATTTGAAGCATTATACGGTCGTAAATGTCGTTTACTGGTTTGTTGGGCTGAAATTGGTGACAGTCAGATTACATGACTTGAACTAGTACATGAAACGACAGAGAAGATAGTTCAAATCCAGAACCGTATGGCAGCGGCTCGGGATCGACAAAAGAGTTACGCTGACAAACGTCGCAAGCCGTTGGAATTTCAAGTAGGAGACCGAGTTCTTCTAAAAGTATCACCTTGGAAAGGTCTGATACGATTTGGTAAGCGCGGGAAGCTTAGCCCTTGCTACGTAGGACCTTTTGAGATCCTGAAAAGGATTGGTCCGGTAGCGTATCAACTCCAATTACCGGATGAACTCAGCGGAGTTCATGATGTGTTTCACGTTTCAAACTTGAAGAAATGTCTTTCGGATGAGACATTGGTTGTACTACTTGAAGAAATACAAGTGGACGAACAGTTACAGTTCATCGAGGAACCAGTTGAAATCATGGACCGAGAGGTCAAACAGCTGAAACAAAGCAAGATTCCGATAGTCAAAGTTCGGTGGAATTCAAGACGTGGACCTGAATTCACATGGGAAAGGGAAGATCAAATGATGAAGAAGTATCCTCATCTGTTCAAAACAACAACTGCAAACATCTTATACAATTGGTTTGTTACAAACATTTGTGCTACATTACATTTTATGTGTTGCATTTCATATGTTACATAGTATGGTAGTACAAACATGATTGGTTATAAGCAGTTCGCTATGTGTAAGGTTACATAGTACATTATGATTGAAAACGAACATTCACAGTTTGGTGCACTAACTAGTGTACATACGAACAGTTACATGCAACGATCATACTTAGGAATGATGTTGCAAACATTGAACTTAGAACGATCACACTTAGATGTGATGTTACAAACATTGGACTTGTGTGTAAATACACACAAGTACACAGAATGATCAAATATTGCACAAACAAGTACAATTTGAACTCACAAGTAGTGTCCTAACTACTTCCAACATTTAACAATTTTAGGGACGAAAATTCTTTCAACAAGGGGATGATGTGACAATTCAGCATTCCCGGTTAACCCCGTTAACCAAAAATCAACAGAAATGACACAAAATCGTACAATATCAAATTAGAAGGATTTGAATTAAACAAAATCAGTTCCAAAATGCTTAAATTACAAAGATTAAACTTGTGAAGGATTATAATCATCAATTTTGACTTTTACAGGTCAAAATTCGGCTACATTACAAATAGAATTTGAAATTCACATTTAAACCAAGTAATAATTGAATTAAATCAGTTATAATCATCACCTTGATATTATTAACAGCTAGCATACGTTAATTGGGCCATTAATTCGTCGAATTAAACCAAAATGACAATCAAGAGTCGAAACCGTAACCTAACCATATCAAATTTGTAAAACCCGATCATAATTCACACAATTGAACTCTAACATACTCTAGTCGGCACATTCAGAACCAGTTTCATACACCAATTCGAAGCAAGAAGACACGGGAAGAAGAAATTGATCGTGGGGTGGCCGAAACTCAAGTCCATAGTCGACCTCCATCAATATAACATCAATTCAGTAAAAAGTTACTCCTACACAACCTAAATTGACCGACTAAACATAACCCCATGTTAATTCGAAGTTATAATCTTGAATTATACAAGTTCAAACAATTAGGGTTCGAGCTAAAGTCGTTTTGGGGTTTTCGGTACAAACGATGTTGAAAATCAAATTAATCGGTATCCTTAGTTTCAGAAGGCTGCGATTAAGGATAAACCCATATTAATTTTATCAAACAGTAACGGATTAAAGGACTCCTAGTTCTAGGGTTCTTAATCAAAAACGATTTGGGGGTTATGATGCAAAGGAGTTTTAAAATCAAATTAAATTATACAGTTAAGTTAGGAGTGATCAACTAAATGAAAACCCTATGTTGATTCTATGAAACAACAACGAATTTCGTGATTTTGAAATCTAGGGTTGTTGACAAAAACGAATTGGGGATTTTATTGCAAACTAGATTAAAAATCAAATTAAATATTGCTCATAGTTTCGAAATTCCCTATTTGATGAAAACTATATGGATTTATAGTGTAATTTAAACGAATTGAACAAGTTTGAGTCTTGGGATTGAATAACCATGTTTGAAACTATACACATCACGACTTGGGGTTTTAGATAAAGATTAATCAAATTAAAACCATCAAAGAACTCGTCTGGATCCATGAAACATTAACCCTAAGGTTTGGTGATCGAATTTAATTGAATCAAGGATCAATTTGATGCCATTGGGTTCGGTTAAGGATAAACAAAGGGGAACCAGCCGAGTTGAGATTAAAACCATTTAAACATCAATCTGTTAACGAAAATCTGAAGCAGAGCAGTTGGTCAGATGTGTGTGGTTGGTCCGGGAGGTCTAGGGTTCGAAACTTACCTCCACTGGTTTTGAAATTAAAAATCAATTCTAGTATTTTGTCCATTGACCGATGTCGAAGTGTCAGTCAAAAATAAGAGTAAAACTATGTCCTAGTTACGTTATTAGATAGGGTAAGTCGGGTGTCGAACCACGAGGAGTATTGTGGAAAGTGTTTGTAATTATCACTACTTATCTAATTGACAAATGTAAAATTGATTAAAAGGTTTGTTTGTTAAAATTGAAAAACAATTGCAATTAACTAAATGGTTTTTAAACAATTATGAAAATGAGTGATTTCTCCAGGATTCAGATTCAAGTGAGATTCATAGATTAGTTACTACATTGGAACAACCACATAGACATGATTAGAATAATTAAATGATTGTGATGAACAAAGACTAGTAGCTTCGATTGCAAAACAATGGAAGATTATCACATGAACACCAATTGCATATTATCAAACCCAATCACAATCTAATATATCATAATTGCTAGAAATCTTAGGAATTGAAAGACAGTGAATTAGGTTTTAGATAAAAATCCAATCTTTACAATCAAATAATTAAATGATAAGCAAAAAGCATCGAATGCTTAGATTACAAGTTCCAACCACAATAGAAAACTAATCTAAATCAACCGCTTACAAGAATCCTTCGCCCGAAGGAACCCACGCAGAAATTAGCCGCTCATCTCTTGGAATTGATCTTCAAATCTATGGTCTGGTCGTAAGCTACGGTTGGGACACAAGCTTCCAATCTTCGCATGTAACCTGTAAGCACACAAGCTTGCATAGTTATCTAATTCTAACCAATCAAACACATGAATATGCATAAAATTTGACATTAAACACACATAATACTCATTCCAAACACCGTGCATCAGCCATAACTTTTTCACTATAACTCTGTTTTAACCCGTTCGAGTTGCGTTGGAACCAGAAATTAATTCCGAACAAAATGAAATGATAAAATTTATATTTTGAACCGAAAGCATAATCGCGTATAAGAACGCGCGTTTAAATGAAAATGTATATGCTTATACATTTAAACAAACGAATTCAAAAATCATGTGTACTCTCGTGTGAACATTTCAAACAACCTAATATACGTGTGTTGACACGTATGTGACTACAAACACAATTTGGACATTCCAAATAATGTAATGTTATTATTATAACACAGGTTATTCGTAGGAGGTTATCTACGCGATTTTCAAACACTTGATGATTCTGTTTACTATCAAAGTACGTACACGGCCCCTTTTTACTTTTACTGTTTTGGGGGAGAAAACATGTGCAAAAAAAATATTTTAGATACATATCACTTGCATGAGTTAGCTGTTTACTATAAGTGCGAACATAGCATTAAAGGTCCTTACATATCGAACCGTCTAGTTTGCCGTAGTGGAAAGCGTGGTAGTTGAATATAGATCTATTGGGTTTGATAAACCTCACTTGGTAGATTGCAGGTCTACGCAAGTGTTTAACTAGTCAATTCAAACATTACTATTGTTTGTGCTAGACAATAGTGGAAAGGCAATCAACATTCTAACAGTCAGCTTCAGTGTCGACCGCTTATGTAAATAGTACAAATGACTAGCTATCATGACTATGCATGTGTGATTATGTTATCTGCAAACATTTTATGTCAAACAGTTGTTCAAACATTGTGATTACGTATTCAAACCTGTGTATGCACCAACCTTTGTGTTGACTTTATTTGCATGTTTTCTTAGGACACTAAAGCACAAGTAAGGATGAGCAGGGACTAGGATGTTGAGCCTCATGCATACATTTCAGTTCAAGTGTTTTGGATTTGATTAATTGAGACATTGCATGACTTTGAATTTGTAATTTACATTTTGTAAACCGTTATGTTTTGTTATTGGTTTTAAAACGCTTCCGCAAATGTTAAAACTTTGATATTACAGTTTAGATCAAATTTATGTTTTAAAAGCATATAGAGGTCTTTCGTTATGTCTAATGCCTGAGATCCTGGTTTGTCACGCCCTAAACGGTATGATTCCGTTAGTTTGAAATTTGAGGGTGTGACATGGTGCCTCGAAAGAAGCACTCTTCTCTAAGCCAGAGCCTCTCTCCCCTCCATCTGGTCCCTCTTATGACAACATGCCTATATCTTCAGTGATCAAAATAAAAAGAGGAGCTACAAAGAAAACAACCACAGCTCCTGATCCTGAGATATCAACAAGGGAGGATGAGAGAAATCTAAAGAAACAGCTGCTGCTAAGGATGCAGCAGCAGAGGAAGCTGAAGAGGCCACAGCAGCAAAAGGTGAGGAAACAACAGCTGCTGAGGGAGCTGAGGAAGCTCAGGAGACCAGAGATCAAAGAGACCTAGCTTTGGTCACAGTCCAAGCCAAGAAAAAAAGAAGAAAGACCATGGCTAGAAGAAGAAAAAGGACTGTAAGCTCCTCTGACTCTGAGTCTGATTCAGAGCCTAATGGTGCTAGATCTCCTTAGGCTTATTATCATTGCTGATCGTTTTGTTTTTGATCTTGAAATGCTCCCTCTCAACAATCCTGAAAATGGATCTGATGGAAGAATAGCCGTTAAATGGGATAAGGCACGGGCACAGGTTTTAAGGGGAGAAAGATAAAAGTTTTGAAAGCATCAGCCGAGGAGGAGAATGTAAAATCATAAAGGCTGGTGCTCTCCAAAACTATATAAGTCCTTGTCTCAACTCCCAGAAGTCCAATAAAGGTCTCGGAAGAACAGTGTTGTCTTCCAGAAGTAAATGGTCTTTGAAAGGAACCTAAGTTCCTCAGAAGACCGGTTCCTTCCAAAGACCAAGTACCTTCGGAAGATAGCCTTGTTCTTTAATATCTTCCAAGGAAGACCAAAGCTTCCGATGACACAAGCTTCCGAAGACAAAGCTTCTGAAGTTATGCTCAACAGCTTCAGAATACAAAGACTTCTGAAGACTTGGATCTGACAAAGATTCCATATACTTATAGAAATAATCAGAGCTGCTTTATTTCTTGAAGACCAACAAAGAAGTCATTCTTATGATTGTCAGCAGCAAAGAAGATTTGTCAGAACTACAGGGATATCAAGAATTTAATGCCTTTTTGTAGTGTAGGCATTTATTATAAAAGTCAATGGAGTCTCTTATGTATTAATTGTAATTACTATGGCTTGGCCTGTCAAGACCATAACAGATACTAGCATTGGTTTGTTTCTAGTATTTTGTCCAGCCTTGTATCCCTGAGAGGATACAACTGTAGGTTTTAGTATATAACCCTTCATCTGTAAGTTAGAATAAAAGTGTGTGTGCTTGAGCTAAGACTTGTAAACTCAACGGTTGAATGCAATATACTTTAACCTTGAATTTATAAATACTTTTTGTATTTGTTTCAATCTATTTTTGCAAATCAAGTTGATAGAATTTCCGCATCTATCAACTTTGTAGAAGATACCTTGTGAAAGTGTTGTGTAA
Organism: Mikania micrantha; assembly: GCA_009363875.1. NCBI lineage: Eukaryota > Viridiplantae > Streptophyta > Magnoliopsida > Asterales > Asteraceae > Mikania > Mikania micrantha. The sequence continues at coordinate 72,349,295 of CM018695.1, read as the reverse complement.
GTTACATAACCCAATCCAACAATATATATATATATATATATATATATATATATATATATGGCAATGATCTATTGTTAACCTTTTCTTATTACGATAACCGAATAACTACATCTTATTACTTTGGGACTCATATTAAAATAAATCTAAATGTGAAGGTTTGTTCTTCTTTTTTAATTAATGTAATTAATGTGGGCCCCGCTTACATTAATTAAAAAAAAAGAAAAAACATACACATTTAAATTTACTTTAATGTGGGCTTCAAAGTGTATATATATATATATATATATATACATATACATATACTAGGTTATTAGCTCGTGTATTAGACGTATTTAAAATAAAATATTAAATAGTTAGTAATGAAAATTTCTCAATTATAAAACGTTATTTTGATATAAAATGATTAATTTACATATTAATAAATATTTTAAGTAATAAAAAAAATATTAAAATGTTTAATTATTGATATCTTTTAAATAACTCACGTTAAAAACTTCAGTTTGTATTATATTAAACCATAACTTTTATAAATCAATATATAAAATAACGACACAGTTTAAAATATCGTTAAACATAACGGACAAAAAGTGTAACTTTATCTTACTTCATTTAAAAACTAAAAAACGTCATTTGTTTATAAATATCTCATTGTTTAAAAATTCCGGTTTATAATAAAGTTTATTTTTAAAATATATTATTTTAAGATAAGTTGTTTTTAACATAAATTTTGTTTTTTGAAAATAAAATATTTCTTATTTTAAAAAAATTGATTTTAGTAAATTTCGTATTTAAAAAAAAATTAAGTGTGTTTTATAATAAAAAGATAAATAATATATTAGTTATTACTATTATAATGATTTAATAAGAAAAAGAATTTATTTAATAAGAGAGAAAATATAATTATTCAATAAGAGAGAAAATTAAATTGAATTATAAGGTATTAACAAGTGACAATAGTGGTGTAACAAGTTGACATGTGACAAAATTGTTATTTTTTTATTATATAATATAAATGTGTGTGTATATTATCAACTAATAAAGAAATTGAACAATATTTCTAAAAATCAAAATATTTAGACAAGAAAAACTTGTTCTAATATTTTATAGTGGTCTTCTTTCCAAATCTTTCAAATATTTAGTCCGTATAGTGTGAAAATATCAATAGCGTAGAATCAAAATATCTTTCAGTCAAGCTTTGCTAAATAACGCATTACTATACTTTTTAATCAATAATATTCAATTATTAATTGTGTAAGACAACAGTGCATAAATTAATTGCTTGGGCCCTTTTGGAAGAAAAGTTGAAAAAACTGTGCACAAGCACATTTGAAGATAAAATCATGATAACTTCTTCCTGGAACATGTAATTAAACAAATATATTTGTAAATTTTCTTATTTAATGAACGCACACACATATATATAACCGACTCTTATTCTTCCAAATTAAGTGTAATCTTTATTTTCTTTTGTCTAGCTAGATGGCCTGGCACGTACCCGAGGATGCCATGCCATGGGTGGGATTATACTGTGTTGTAGCATCGTTAATTTGCACACTTGCTATGGCAACTGATGTTGCCTATGGTTTTTGGCAATGGAAATTATGGTTTCCAAACAAATTTTTCACTCTCAATGCTACAACCATCACTCTTATTGCTATTGCAATGAAATTACCTGTGGATCTAACTTCTGATACATCTCATGAACACTATCCTATGGGTAGCATTGAAATTACAAAGATTGTGAGCATTGTTTTCTTGGTCACTATGTTAGCTAATTTTCTTCCTTCTTTGGGGCTTGTGAATGACAAAGAGCTTCTAACGAACATTGTAGCATTGGGTATTCTTGTGAGTACAATCACTGTAAATTTAATTATTCAAAGTTTTACTCAGTTGCATTTGTTATCCATTATAGGTATGCCTCTAGTTATATTCCTCATTGTATTGCCATTTTCAATAGCTTTGACAGTTTCAACATTTAGAAAAATATTAGAACAAAGATACAAGGAATCACAACAATTGGTTTCAAGTCACCCAGTGAAAAGGTACTCATCCAAGGACCTTAAATGTTATCTTAAAAAGTTTTGGATGATGACAGAAACATGTGACTTAAGATAATTATTTTTCACCGGTTTCTTGTGCTTTTGGGGCTATCTGTATATACTTTTCCGCCAGTTCAATTTCACTGCTAATCTACATCAATTATTATTGGTATGGTGCTCAAGTTTATAAGTGGTCACTTAAGATAATTATTTTTGTGCAATCAATTGGGATCGCAGTAGGCAGCATTGCACCAATGTTTAGATGTATTTCATCTATCGGTCATTATAGTCTTTCTAAGAAATGGAGCAAAAACCAATTAAATGTGTTTCGAGTAGAGAAACATTGGATCCAAATGCTTCAACGGTGGAAACGTAGCTATGTTCGTTCACATATTCCAGGTCGTCATTGCAAAATAGCTTTCCATTATGCAAAAAAAACCTTCTTGAACGTTTGTATATCATTTCATATTGTGGTTTTGGTTGCATGTAAAACCATATGCCTCATTTCGAAAACTTTTTTCATCTTAGTCTTTTGTTGTTGGTATTTCATTAAGTCACTTTCAAAAAATTTTAAAATGGTAGCTGACGATCACTTATGTATAGAGGAATATACCATGTTTGTTGTACAAATTGAAGATGAACCAAAACTTTCAGAAAGAGTATTAAGAAATTCCCTCAACTCTATAAATCGTCTCCTTGATAAGTTTGAGAAGAAAGAGCCAAAAAATCTTATGAAACTTCTAGAAAAATCTAGAGGATTCAATGGAGTATTAGAGTATGAGAATGACCAAGTCCCACCTTTATGTGTAGAAGAAATTCATAGTTGTTGGAGCCTTGTATTAGTAACATTAACAGCAACATCAATGGCCCTTCCTAATATTGCAAACAGTCATTTCAAGGGATTGCTTTCCGGCATGAAGGAAGGCCTACAAATCGTAAGACATATTGAAGAATGTCTCAATGTAGATGGTGACTCGGCAAAGGAAAGAAAAGCAGCAAGACGCGTGTGGACAGAAGTTGAAGTACATCGTACGTGGCTGCAAATCGACCTACAAAAGAAGGCCCGTATAGGAAAGCCATCAAAGGAGATTCTTCAATGGTTGGGGGATGAAGCAGCAAAAGTTGTGATACAATTTTGTAGTAGCAAGAAGCCAAGTATAGCCGACTCTAGTTATAACTTCATACTTGCAAGTTCGATGTACAGAATCAGCCAGACTATTTTGCTTCATTACAATGAGCAAGAAAACTGGTCGAATGACGAACAACTTTTTGAATGGATATCAACTATCATAGCGGATGTTTTATTGGCTTGCTTTACAAACTTACCGCGTGTCATAGAAATGAAGTGTCATCATCATGCGATAGAGAAAAGGGGAGACAACATTCGAAGTGCAGCTCAGCTTCTTGGCAAATCCAAAAAGATTCTTAAGATCCTGAAAGCACGCCAACCTTTTAACATTGATCAAGACTCCATGGCATATATTGATAAGTGGCGTGCAATACTCAAGAGTCAAACACCCATTGGCAGCCACATAACCTCTTGTGATGCTTCTTCAACTGGAATTCAAGGAGGTTCTTCAAATTCTAATGAATTGGTCATAGTAACTAATCTGTAATACGTGTGGGCGGGTACATTTATATTATATATCATATGCTCAGAATAATTATACTTGTGATTCTATATATATTATATTATTATTATAAAATTATTAGTAGTTGAACTAAATAATGATTGTTATGTGTGTTATATATAAATATCAAAATATAGTGTTACGAGCAAATATAAATTGATAGTTAGTTTTTAATAGAATACAAACAAATTGAGGCATTTAAATTTAATAATTACATAAATTATATTTTTTTACATTCTTGATTTATAAAAGTTAGTTTTTGATAGAATATAAACAAAAGTTTTATTATCAGTTAGTTCAAAGATAATAATTGTTATAAATTAAAATAACAATATATTATTTGTATAGTTATTATTGTTTTAAATTATTATTTTATTACTTAAAGTATTAAATAATCTAAAAATATCATTTATAACTTTTTAATTTTTTATTACTAAGTACTTACTATTTTATATTAAACCCTATACTCTAGTAGGCAATATAGGAACCAGAGTCGTATATGAGAATTTGAGATTTGAGAACCATGAACTAGCAGGAAAAATGGGCCTTTGAGCCTTACCACTTGATTCTTAACTAGGGCGGAGGACCCGCGCGTTGCTACGGCACGGGTCTTTCGAGTCGGTGTTAAGCAAATATATTTTGATTATAATTATAGGTCGGTATTTGCGGGTCCTAAGGGACAGAGAGTGTATATACTTACTACATAATTTACATAGGTTCTTAGTTTCTTTTTCTATCTTAGAGTGTATTTACAATGTCACTTGATAAACAAAAGATTGCATAATCGTTATGAACCGTTTTTTATCGAAGGTTATAAGGAATTTATACAACATGCATACTTTAATCTTCTATTAAAATTTTGTCACGTGTGTGTGATTGTGTGTGTATATATGTGTGTATCTTAATTGTGAATATGTTATTATCTATTTGATTTTTACGATAATCCATTTTATTAATAATATGCATGCCATCATCAGAGTAAGACCGTGTAACTAAATCTAATATTGTTGTAAATAAACTTTTTTATTTCGTTCATCTACTTTTTCATCTCCTAAAATCAAAATCATGTCCGGATACCCCAAAATCCCTCCAGCTACGGTGCTCCAGCACCCTCTTCTCAACCCTATTCCTCTGCCCCCTACGGCGCACCACCACAGCCATACATCGCACCACCACAGGCCTACGGCAACCCCGCACAGCCCTACAGGGCACCGGCACAGCCCTACGGCGCACCCGCACAAACCTATGGTGCATCTAGACAATGGTCATACGTGCAAGTAGCCACTCCCTACGGTGCACCGCAACCCTCAGCCCCTTACGATGCACAGCCGAGACTAAACCCCCAAAGGACCAGAACAAACCCTCATCCTCACCATACAATGCTCCTCAGCCCGGCAGAGGTTACCCGCCAGCACCGGGATCGTACGGCAGTCGGTTTTCTGCACTTGTGGCATCCACGTTCCCGCCGGGAACCGATCCGAACGTGGTGGCATGTTTTCAGGTCGCGGATCAAGACGGAAGTGGAGTAAGAAATTGGAGGATAGGAAAAAAAACGAACCTGCAATCGAAGAGTGAAATTGAAGAGCGACGGCGTTGAGAACGTGGAAGAACAGCGGTTGTCAAAGCAAAGGAATAAGATGAAGAAGATGAAACGTGTGTGATTTTAGAGCAGGTAAAAAAAGGATCTATAGATATGATATTGTATCTATCTGTATGTATATAGTAGTGCTTTAATGTATTGTACTCTATGCTGGAAACACTTTGAAAAAGAAACAGTACTTTTACTGAGTGTTGGTAAATTTGACACTTAATATATATATTAATTTGCCACCCCAAATTAATGTCATGTTTGTAATTTGATGCACCTTTAATATTCTGGTTTTCAACTTGAGTTTTAAAAAGTTTTTTTTTTATTTTTAGAAACATTTTTGGGTTTAGTTGGGTACTTAGGTTAGATGAGAATTGAGTTTATTACTTATATGGGCCTAAACTCAATACAGTTAATGGATTTAAAACGATATTGGGCTTGGGATAAAATTGTGAAGATATTATCATACTAACATTGTTCTTTTAAGTTTTAACTATGATACCCGCTGACAAGATTATTTAGAGGGTCAAAACACAACAAGCTTCTCTGTTCCTGTTTTGGATCTATTGAAAAAATATGTTAACTCTTAACATTATTTTTGTTAACGCATAGATGATAGATGTAGGAGTATCAGTTTTATTCATATAGAAAAATAAAAAAAAAATAAATATTTAAACTTTTTTTAACAGATAGTTTAAAGAAATAACGATGGTTCATTTTTATTATATCAACAAATATATCATTTTATATTTTTTATTTAAAATTTAATAAAGTTCAACAATTTTTTTTTACTATATGCATCAATAAATATATCATGCATTGATAACTTGTACATTTGTTAAAAAGACTAAAATAACTCTCAACTTAACAGACCTTTCTAAGGGTGTTTGACCATTAGACTGAAATAGGAATAAAAAGGATATGACAAGGATGAAAATCACAAGATTTAAACTGTTGGAATTAAATAACAAAATGATCAAACTTATGAAAGTATGTTAACTCTTTATATAATAGGGTTTGAGAAAGGGTATTTTATTGGTATAGTTAAATTCACCTCAAGCTATAACCTAATGATGTTTACACCATTTATGCTCTCTATCTTCTTTTTCTCTTCTCTTGCATGCATATACTTTTATCTCTTCTCTTTCTTGCATTTAGGGGTGTTCATCGTGTTTGATAACGTTTTGGTTTACTTGGATTGATTTAATTGGATTTCAAATTTTTAGGACCCTATCCAAAATCCAACTAGACCCAAATAATAGATAATTTATCCGATTTGAATATATCCAAATAAAATGAATAACCCAAATAAACATGATTTCTATATAAAAATCACCCCAATAACCCGAATAAAAATGCTTTATTTGGGTTGAATTTGAATATCTGATCCGAATAAGCAAGATTTTACGTATCCAATATCTTATCCGAATAAAAAAACTCTTATCCAATCTTCTCGATTTTAAATCCGATTCGGATTTTGGTTTTTTAACACTTCGGCTTACATTCACTTGTAATTTTGGTTCTTGTGTTTATGCAAACGTCAACACCTTATTTTTAACAAGCACACATCAGATTCGTTAATTTTTTGTAGAATGACTAACACACACAATGTTTAACTTACTTCTGAGTGACTTATACATCAATGCTCATAATGGGATTAGAAGCCTCAATTGCTTGTGAAAACCACTTTTACTATGCAGCATGATACGTTTATATATCAAATATGTTAATCATATACTTATTGTCCGTCACTACAATTTATGAGTAGTAAATAGTATGGAATTTATTTTGTGAACAAAAATTACGTCATGAATTCATCTATGAATATTTGGCATGATTCATTCATATGTTTAGCTCAACTTTTATGCGTTTTATTAAAAGTGTGAAATATAAAAGTCGTTAATGCTTAGAATTAAAATATCTGTTGGTGCTTCTTCTTTGCGTCATAGGAGCTCACTAATAAATTAAACTAATCTGACCCATAAGACTTTTCCCGACGACAATAGCTTGTTGGAATGAAACACTTTCCCCTGTGTTTACTTTGGATGAAGCTTAGCTAAGCAATGCATTTGCAATACTTTCATCCACTTGAACAAAATATTATGTTTGGGAATTGGATAACATATCAATCATACCTTCCGGGAAGTTGCAAGTATATATGTCATTATTTTAGAGAGAGGAATGATTATTGTAAGGAATTAAATGTTAGTTTAATAAGAATAATGGTTTATTTATAGTGGTTTAATTTTTTTTTCCAACGGTCAAAAAGTTTTTTCTTTCTTTTTTTCCTCTTCTTTCCAACGGTAACATGCTTTTTCTTGTGATTTTTTTTCTTGGCTTTACGGTTGTCACGGGGTGAAAAGGCTCACGCCTCCATCCCTCACGTCCCCTATCACACCCAGGTGTAGTGGGGGGAGGGTGCCACCGGGGAGTGACCGGCCTCTCTCACGCCTCACTCACCTACCATAACACATACCCTTAAAGCAAAATTGTAGGAGTATCAGTTTTATTCATATAGAAAAAAATTAACTTTTTTAACAAAAGAAAAAACGATGATCATTTTTATTGTATCAACACATATAACATTTTATATTTTTTATTTAAAATTTAACAAAGTTCAACAATTTTTAATTACTATACGCATCAATAGATATATCATATGCATTGATAACTTGTACATTTGTTATAAAGACTAAAATAACCCTCAACCTAACAGACCTTTCTAAAGGTGTTTGAACATTAAACTGAAATAGGAATATAGAGGATATGAAAAGGATGAAAATCTAAAGATTTAAACTATTGGACAAAAGTGATCAAACTGTAAATATGAAAGTATCTTAACTCTTAACATAATAGGATTTGAGAAAGTGCATTTTATTGGTATACTTAAATTCACCTCAAGCTATAATCTATCTATGTTTACACCACTTACTTCTCTATCTTCTTTTTCTATTCTCCCACATACTTCTATCCAATGTTTTGAAAACCAAACCGGTCAGCGAACCGGAAACACCCTACTGGCCACAGATCGGACCGGTTGAACCGGTCGGACCGTTTTAAAAAACTGGATGACATCACATTAGTTTAAAATTTTAATATATACTATTATAGCTATAAATTTATCCGGTATGATTATTGTTAACGTCTATAAACTTATCCTAGTTTTTGAATTGTTACCTATGAATCATTTCTAAATATTATGCTTCATAAATCTAACATCAAACTTAGCCTAGTTGAATTGGTAAAACCACTTGGATGTTAAACCAATTGATCCCACTATCATTTGGAACCCACATCTACAGACAATAGCATGCATCTTTCAATAATTCAATTCTTTATATTAAAGCAATTGCTCCCACATCGATTATAACATGCATATTTCATTTCTTTATAATTCAAACAAACCCTTCGACATCGGCCAAGCATTTGAACTTACGGCCACTTACAATATTAAAATTTTAAAGCAAACCGTACCGCTTATCATACCCAAAAACGCTGCTTCTATCTCTTCTCTTTCTCCCATTTAGGGGTGTTTATCATGTTTGTTTCGGTTTATTTTTTTTGGATTGATATCATTGAATATGAAATTTTAAGGACCCTATCCAAAATCCAACTAGACCCAAATAATGTATCAATTTATTCAGATCTAAATCTGTTTCTGAATATCCAAATAATAATTCAGATCAGTATTTCTCGATTTTAAACACGATTCGAATTTTGGTTTTTTTTTAACGCTTTTGCTTAAATTCACTTGTAATTTTGTTACTTCTATTTATACAAACATCAACACCTTATTTTTAATAAGCACACATCAGATTAGTTATTTTTTTGTAGAATGACTAACTACACAATGTTTAAACTTACTTCTGAGTGAGTATACATCAATGCTCACAGTGGGATTAGAAGCCTCAATTGCTTGTGAAAACCACCTTTACTATGCAACTTGATACCTTTATATTTCAAATATGTTAATCATATACTTATTATCTATCACTACAATTTTTGAGTAAATTGTATGGAATTTATTATATGAACAAAAATTAAATGTCATGAATTGGTCTATGAATATTTGGGCAAGACTCGTTCATATGCTTAGCTCAACTTGTATGCGTTTTATCAAAAGTGTGATAAAAGTCGTTAATGCTTAGAATTAAAATATTTGTTGGTGGCACAATAGCTTGTTGGAATGAAACACTTTCCACTGTGTTTACTTTGGATGAAGCTTAGCTAAGCAATGCATTTACAATACTTTCATCCATTTGTACAAAATATCATGTTTGGGAGATCTGACCCCTGAGATGTGTAAGAAACATTCAATTGGATAACATTAATTAGGAAATAGAATATCAATCATACCTTCCAGGAAGTTGTAAACAAATAAATATATATAGATATATACAACTAGGAGAGGGTTCCATAGAAAACCTCCATTTTGGAGAAAACTTAGAAAACTAATCACAATTGTTATCAATCAATTTCGTTTTTCGTTTTTTGTTTTACATTTTGTTTTATTATAAGATTAGATCTATTAACAAAAAGAAAAAAAATATATGTAACTCATATTATTACATATGTGTAACTCATTGATTACATATATGTAACTTGTAAACTACATATATGAGTTACATATATGTAACTTTATTTATTACATATACGTAACTTCGTAATTTACATATTTTTATAAAAAAAAAAAATTTTGTTTATATCATTTCTAAGTTAAATATAAAAATCATGAATTTTTTTTTAAAAAATTGATTGTTTAATATGAGTTTTCTTAGTTTTCTTCAAAGTAATAGTTTTCTTTTGAACCCTCCCCTATACAACTATACAAGCATACATACATTTATATATAGATCGATGTGTATGTATGTTTGTGTGTGTGTGTGAATATATAAATATGATTGTAGACTTGTTTTTTAATATATAAAAGCATATATGCTAGAATTTGGTGTACCAAATTAAACAAAATCATCGTCATTTATCCCTTGTCTAGATAGCAACATAATGGTTTGGGAATCACCAAAAGACGCCATGCCATGGGTGGGCTTGTATGTAAGCCTAGCTTCTTTTATATGCGCCTTTGCAATGGCAGCTGATGCGGTTCAAGCAATTTGGCAATGGAAACTTTGGTTTCCCAACAGATTTTTCACTCTCAATGCTTCTACCATCACTCTTATTGCAATAGCAATGAAGCTGCCAGTGGATCTAACCAGCAACAGATGTGAGGGAATTCAAGTTTCTCAACCGTGTGACCCTAAAGCTTATAACAACCCCAGTAGTCTTGATTTTACAAAGATGATTGGACTGAGTTTTTTGGTCACGATGTTAGGCAATTTTCTTCCTTCTTTAGGCCTTATGGATGACAAAGAGCTTCTAGTGAATATTGTGGCTATAGGTATTCTTGTGATCACCATTGGTGTAAATATAGGGATCCAACTATATACTCAGGTTCTATTCCTCTTTCTAGAAACAATTCCTATATTTCTATTTGCATTTATATCGCTACTTTCAGTAGCTTTAACAGTTTCAACATCTAGAAAAAGATTAGAACACCGGTACAACGAGTCACAAAAATTGCTTTCTACCCATCAAGAGAAAATATTTTCATCAAAAGAACTCGGAAACTATGTTAAAAAGTGTTGGATGATGACAGAAACTCGTAACCCGCAATTTGTAATTGCTTGCTCCCCAGTCTCTTCTGCTTTCGGGGTTATATGCTTATATCTTGCTTTTAGGTCCGGTGTATCTTTTGTAGGATTAGTAAGGTTCATGGAATTTAATTTGTTTTACGATTCAGATTATAAGTGGTCACTCACCATAATTTTTATGGTGCAATCAATTGGAGTTGTAGTAGGTAGTATTGCCCCAATTTTTAGATGTTTCACATCTATTGGTCATTACGATCTCTCCAAGGAATGGAGCAAGAAACATCTAAACGTGTTTCAGGTTGAAAAAAGTTGGATTGAAAGGCTTCAACAATGGAAACATAGCCCAATTCATTCACATATTCCAGGCCATCGTTGCAAAATCAGTTTCCATTACATAAAAGGCACCTTTTTGAATTTATGTATAGCACTTCATATAGCGGTTTTGGTTACATGTAAAATAATATGCCTCATTCCGAAAACTTTTATGCTCTTACTCGCTTGTTGTTGGCATATCGTCGCGTCATTTTTTAAAAGGTTTAAAGCGGTATCAAATACATCTACTAGAAATGTGAGCCTAGAAGTAGAACAGTATTCCATGTATGTCGTACAAATTGAAGAGGAGGCAAAGCTTTCAAATAGAATATTAAGGAATACTCTTCGTTATATAACTCGACTAATTAGCGCATTTGAACAGAAAGAGCCGCGTAATCTTATGATGCTTCTAGAAAAATCTAGAGGGTTCAACGGACTATCAAACTTGGAGAATGACAAAGTTCAACATTTATATCCCGAAGAAGCCAGAAATTGTTGGAGCCTTGTAGTAGTAACATTGGCATCAGCAGCTATTGCACTTCCTCACATTGCAAACGGGGGTTTACTCGCCGGCATTAGTGAAGGCCTCCTAATTGTAAGACACATTGAAAAATGTCTTAATGTAGATGGTGACACAGTAAAGGCTAGAAAAGCAGCAAGATGTCTGTGGACAGAAGTTGAGATATACCGCTCGTGGCTACAAATCGATCTTCAAAAGATGGCTCGTAAAGAAAAAACATCAAACGAGATTCTTAAATGGTTGGGTGATGAAGCAGAAAAAATTGTGAAGCAATTCAAGAGCAACAAAAATCAAAGTATAGATCAATCATCTTATAATAAGTTCATACTTGCAAGTTCCATGTACAGAATTTGCCAAACTATATTGTTGCACAGCAACGAACAAGGAAACGGGTCGAATGATGAACAACTTTTTGAATGGATAACAACCTTAATTGCGGATGTATTACTCGCTTGCTTTACCAACTTACCATGTGTCATAAAAATGAAGTGCCATCATCATGCGATAGAGAAAAGAGGAGAAAACATCCGAAATGCAGCAAAGATTCTTGGTAAATCGAAAAAGATTCTTAAGGTGCTTAAAGCATGCCAACTTCCTAACATAGATCTCGACTCGATGGCATACATCGATCAATGGTGTGTACTATCCAAAAGTCAGTTGCCCGATGGTATTGCTTCTTCACAATTTGGAATTCATCCAGCAGGTTCTTCAAGTTGTAATGAATCACTCATATTAAGTATTATATAATCAGTAATCATAGGGTCGGATACAATAATTTTTCACATGGTTTTGCACATATGTCTATAATAATTTTGTTTGTAAATTTTGCTTACGTAAAATATAAATTTTATAGTTATTTCATTATTTGTAACATATATTATTTAAAGACACACCAAGGTATTTTACTAATTAAGACATTTCGATCTTCAGACAAAGGGTTCAAAGATTATAATAAATATGTGATGCTGAATTAAAATTAGTTTTAGAGATCCATAAGTTTTTTTGTTTTAAAAGAAATTAATATAAACAACTTTGTTCTCATAGCAACTTTTTCTATTGTAGTGCTGGTTATTGATTGATTCATATGATTAGATTATAAACATGTATACGAATAACAAAACAATAAATAGATAGATTAGATGGAACATGTGAACTTATTAGCAAACGCAGTTTGATTCATGGCATGACTCGTTAAGCTGATTCGATCGAGTTCCCGTTTAGGTGTATGGTGATGATGGTTATTTGGAGAGGCTTAGAGGTTCACGAATTCTAGGTTAGGAATTCGTGAATTGTGATGTTAGCCTTAGTCATAATTAAGAGTTTTAATCTCCTTTATATTAAAGGAAAACCAAATTAAGATAGTAACGGTAATTACTTTAATCAAATAATTAACTATCTTATGGAGATATTTAAGTAATTGATTAATTAGATAAATAATTATGAGAGTCATATTATAAATATAATTTAATCATATATTCGTCATGATCGGCCAACCCTCAATAATTCCTAGGCCATTGCATTACCTAGCAAGGGTCTTATTCTTTTCTTGGGGCACATTTGAAAATAAAACTTGGGACATTGTAATACAATATGTTTAGGCTAATTTACTCAATTTCAGCAACGGCCCACCAACTAATGTTAACAATAATTATTTAAGTAGTGAGAAGATTTAACTTTTTTATATATAAACCATAAATCAAAGTAAACCAGTAACATTAAAATAACACAACACAACGTAGACATATCAATACAATGCATCTAAAAATGTAGAACGTTTTACGTCAACATTCATCAATATCTAAAACACATAATCACATAATGCAACAACCATTAATAGTTAAATTATCAATAAAATCCAAACAAAAAAACAACAACATGAAGTATAAAACAAATCATAATGTAACACATATTAAACGACATAGACATATAATATATATCATAAACAACAAAACTTTCTATCACATTGCAATAGTTATGTCTAACAATGGCAAATTATAAAAAAAAACGTGTTTGTAAACGACATACTTTGTTTGATTATTACCACACTTGCCACAATTGTCAATATGGAACCTTAGTACAACACGTGATTTTACACGAGACGCAACAACATTAAGATATTATATGTTACATCCAGTTTTTATGTGTAATTTAGTCGATTTTAGTTTGTAAATACGTTGTTTAAGGTCAATTTTAGTTTCTTTTTACATTTTACTATTTTCACAGGTTTTCCGAATCAAATGAACAGAAATCGAGGCTAAAACACGAGATAATTGAGTAACGGGTGAAGATAGAAGAAAAAGACAAATCTGTCAGGTTCCTGCAGTCTTGGCGGTACGCCAAGCAGGATTTTTCAACCCTTGGTAATACGCCAAGGATTTCGGGAGAGCCTCCGATTGTTTTGTCCATAGAGGTACGCTAAGAGTGTTAAGGAGGGCCTTGGCGGTACGCGGCTGTAATCCCCAGGGCTTAAGTACTAAGTTTAAATTTGAAAATAGTGTCGAACTTTGAATTTGCAAATGTTATAAAAAAAATCATCAATTTATGATAAAACCAAGCATTTTAAATATACAAGTACAAAAATAAATAAATAAATAAAGTTCAAACCAAAATAGTTGTGCAATAAATCATAATCATAAACGATAAGGCTTTTACACAATTTATTGTAATAAAAATATAAAACTCAAAGGTTTTATGAAATATATATATACACACACACAAGTTATAATAATAATAACACAAAAAATTATTTGAGCTTTTATAAAATTTAATTTTATAAAAAATGATTCCTTTAAAGTTTAAAAAAAATATAAATGTAAACACACACACACACAGATATATATATATATATATATATATATATATAATTATGTATATATGTTATGATTAAAATAAAATTGATATTTTATTTTGATAATAAAAGGAATAATAAATGACAAATTATAAGATTTATAATGTTTATAAAACTCAAGTTGTTAAATATTAATAAAAGGTTTTATAGATTTTCAGATACAATAGCTAAGTAAACTTGAGGGACTAAAATGGACATTTTATAATCCCAAAAGGTGAGAAGGAAAAGGTTTAAGGAATAATCTGAATTGGAAGGGAGTAGGAGGACTAAAATTGTAAACAACCCAAACCTTGTTTTCCCCTTCACCCGTTTGAATCACACCCACGACCCATCGACCCGAAAAGCAAAAATGTTTTGTTGTATAAGGTAATATACGATAGTATATATCTTATTTCTTAAGGTGTCAATTTTTAAGTTGGTTTTGTTGCAACTATTAACAAATTTGGACGGTTTACCAATAAAGTGCTGCAAAAAAATGTTTAAAAAGTAAATTTAAGCGGTTTTATTATATTTTTAAGGCAGTTTTGAGATACTCGTTTTTGGGGACGATTTCTTTGTGATTTTAGGGGCAGTTTTACAAAGATTTTTCTGAACGGTTATTTTATATTTCTTTTGAGAAGTTGTAAAAGGAAAATTTTTTGGGCTTTTATTTTTATTTTTTGGGACAAATTTAAAAGAATATTTTTAGGCGGTTATTATAATTTCTTGGGTCGGTTTTAAAGGGGTCGGTTTTTAGTTAATTATTGAAACATTCTTAGGCAATATATGTACTTTTTAGGGGCAAGACTAAAAGCAATTTCACCCTAAAACTCAAGTTTCCTTCTCATTCAACATTTTCACATCTTCAACATATTCAAATTCTGTAAATGATGATTGACCTAGATATATAATCCGAAACATAGCGATAGGAAAAAAATTGGATGTGTGGAAACAATGTAAGAATAACTATCGTCATAAATTAGTCTAGCTAAATACTTTTTATAACCGTAAATGTGTGATTATTAATATAAACATTTTGTAACATGTAATTGCTAAAAAAAATTGGCAAACAATGGCAGAAAACAACCGTTTTGAGAAACAATTTATATATATTTTGTAGAATAATCATTTATGTTTCTAAATACGAATACACAGTACTCTCTTAAAAAAACCTCATACAATTTACCTTTTGCTCAATTTATAGGACTTATACATGCATTAATTTGATGAGGATAGATATCAAATGCCAAGATGGCATCATCAACGTGATATTTTTGTGGCATTGATTCATTTTTGTAAAAGTGGTCCTAGAATTCAAGTATTTGTTGGTAGGTAAAGTTGGAGAAATTATAAAATTTCCATTCATGCGTTTACTTTGGGTCAATCTTAGCTTAATAATGAATTTATGCCACTTTCACTATTATTTAGACCAACAAAAAGTCTACTAGATTTGAACCATGAGAAGGAAAAGGGAAGAAAATTTGCATTGAAAATAAATTCTTGATAGCATCTTCCAGGAAATTGTAACAAAAATCATTGATTTCTTCTTCCGGCATTATCTATAATACAAAATCCATTTACTGTTCATAATTTACATATATTGATGCATTATGTACAACTTAATGTGCATAAAGATTGATTAATTCAGTAACCGCCTCAAGTCGAATCTTTCACAAGAGTACAAAACTATAATCTATTTCAAACTTTCGTTTAAAACCCTCCATTTTAAACTCTTATTTATAAATCTCTCTTTTATTTTACCCACATATTTCTTATATGCACATGTTTTTAACAAATTATCGGATAATAGTCATGCTTATATTAGCTTGATCGCAATGACCTCACGAACGTTTATGTAAATTTCGAACCCAAACGGTCGTAAAAATTTAGCGCGCTATTCAAAGGTTTATCAGGTGTCCGTACATTATAGACTATTTGTATCGTTGATATCATTTTGATCGTAGTTACTTCACAAACTGTTTAAATTTAGTAATAATATTCGTAATAAGATAATATTAATAGTTAAATATTCCGAAATAGTTAAATGACCCTATTCAGATAATAATAAGAATTAGAAAACATAAAGTATTTTTTGGTTTTGTTTTATGTTTTACCAATATGTGCTTATGTTTGGGTTCGTATTCCTTAGGATTATGCTATCATGATCGAATACTTAGGTCGGCCGAGCGAACACGTTTATAACAGCTACCTGTCACACCCCCAAATTCCCACGTGCGGAGTCAGACCGCGCGGGTGTGACGTGGCCAGGATCACAGCTCATGGTCATATAGAACGACTCTATATGAATTACACAAACACACAGTTTTGTAAATAAACAAGTTTTCATAATGAAGCAGCGGAAATGTTTAACATCTAAAGCAGCGGAAATGTTTAACATCTAAAGCAACGGAAAAATTAAGGATTACAGCGGAATTGTAAATTGTTAACAGACACTACAAAATCAATATTGTTTTAAAAGACATAAATCAACACAATCCTAGGACAAGAGTCTATATGCAAGCCAGACTCCTTAATGCATCCTCGTGCGCATCCTAGCTTGTAATCCATTAGTTACCTGAGAATACATGCGAAAAAGTGTCAACTATAAGGTTGGTGAGTTCACAGGTTTAGACAGACAGAAATAGTAAACATACATATACTGGGTATGTTAAGTTTAGTTGTTGGATCTACGATCCGTGAGTGTGTCAGTTCATCTTACCGAAACTTGATTGTTTCCGTTTGCCTCCTCGGGTCATCGCTGAACCCGACATCAATATCGATATTACGCTCGTTATGACCTCCAGTCAACATTGGTGTCGAGCGGGGCTAGTCAAACCCAGTAGTACTACGTAATAACGACTCGTTTGTTACACAACTAACGGTAAGGATACGTGAGGGCTTAATGCGATAATAGTTACACTCGAAAATGGTTTTATAACATACCAGTCATATATCTAAAACAGTTGCATTGTAATCTCACCCCTAAAGTTTAGTAAAACAGTTAAAGAGTAAAAGCGGGGCTGTAAACTCACCTGAGTTTGAGTAATGCGTTCTTACAAGAAAAGTGTAGCTCGCCGGCTAGCAGTTACCTATATCACATAGGTGCTATAAGTTTGTGTTCACATACATGTGGGTCTCACAGGACCGTGTTCGTGTTTAACAACTCCAAGTTGTTATGTGGGTCTAGTTGACCATGTTTGACCGTGTTGACCGTGTTTGACCTAACGACCCGTTGGTGACGGTTTTAGTTCAAGTGATCGTATAACGTGCGATTTAGTGTCGTGTGATGTGTGCGGATACCAAATTCACATCCGAGAGGTAACTTACTATTTATAGTAAGTTCCTATTTTAAGAAAGTTCCCAAATTAGGCAAGTCATGCAAGAAATCATATTCCGATTATTCTAATATGCATATTTATCCTAAGTGAGCATGTTATCACATAGCACATAGTCATACTTAATCGATTAAGCACGTTTCAAGTGTAAAAGTTACTATTTTTAGAAAGTAGTAAAAATAGGCATGTTTAACTAAGTTTATTATCCAACTCATCTAAGTATCAACCTCATAGTCTCAAATAAGCATTTAATCATATTTGTTACAATCTCATATTACCATTTAATGACTTTGCAAGAATAGAGTTACTATTTTTAGTAACTTATGACACATACACATAATTCATTCATTCATAGACATCAATCACTTAATATCATCATATTAACATCATATAAGCATGTTAGGCACACAACATTATCAAATTCATCATTCCTTAGCAAACTTATGACAAAAAGTTTCCATTTATAAAAATAATCATGCAAATCATGTCTTTTGGCAATTCTAACTAATCACATGCATCAATAATCATTTATAATAATTTCTAAACATCATTTTAAGCATAAATCATAGATCTAAATACATGCATGTGGTTATTTCATCAAAAATCCCCATTTCTCATTAATAAAGTTTCTCAATATAGCAAGAATGCTTCAACTCGATATTTTGACCACAAACATTATCATAGACCATACGTATGACTTCCCATATCATTATGATTCATATATTTATATTCAAAATCATCAAAAGCTACATGGATCATCCATGCATGTTGCTAGGAGTCACCATCTAGGTCATGAGTCCCAAATATCACAAGATAACGTCAATAATTACCAATAAATCACATCCAATGCTCAAATCAGTGAATCAACTCATAAATCACAGATCTAGACAATCTAAAATTCGTGCATGTGGTGTGTGGGTGATTGCGTGTGGGTATTTCCCCTTGCATGTGTGTGTGCAAGTGCTAAATGTGTGTGTTTTGATGTTGAGGGTGTATGGATGCTTCGAATACTACCTCACAAGCTTCCTAAGAGCTGGGTTGGGGCTGTAGCAGGTCTTCAAGAGCTCCAGATGTGGTTTTGAATGGCTCCAAGCTTGATGTGAAGAATAGATGGTGGTCTTGAAGATTCCACAAGACTTCAATCTTCAAAGGTGGCTTCCAAATGATTGTTAATGGCTTCCAGAGATGTTTTGCAGATAAAAGAGGGTGGTGAAGTCGAATAATGGCATCTGGGGTCGAGAAATAGGTTATAGGGTGGCTTAGAAATGATTAATCTTGGTTTAAGCAAGATTATTGCGTGTTGGAGTCGTCGCGTACCGCGATGGGTATCTCCGAGGGGCTTGGCGTACCGCGATGGATTTCGGGATTCAAATTGCCCGCCCATCCATCGCGTACCGCTAAGCTCCTTCCAGGAAGCCTTAGCGTACCGCGATGGGTCCTTGAGGAGCCCAATAGGCCCAATTTTGTTGTTTCGAACCGATTTTCGCGTATTTCTCGATTACGATCATCGTTTCTCGACATATAAACATCGTTCCCACTATTTTAGGTTCCCTAGAACCTAAGTGCAGTGAAAGTGTACTGTGGTTTCACCAACGTTCGTTATTAAAGACACGTGCGTGCCTTTTATTATAATTCCTCGAGTTATCAGGGTGTTTGGACTGTTGTGCCACGTGTCACACTAAATATTAGTAATTCTAGTGCCACGTAAGTAATAATAATACACATTATTATTTAAAACAAAGTAATGATGACCTGGAATTTACGAGGTGTCACACTACCCTTTAGGGTTTTACGTTAGAATGACAACACATATTCGCGTTTTGATATACGAAATCGTGACTGAATACCCGCGACAGCGCGCGGGAACCCCACTAGTTTATGTATATAGATTATAGCATGTTGGATCTTTTAAATATTATACGAAGATTTACATATTTTTCTTTTAACTTAATTAATCTTTATATTAATAAATAAAATTAAATATAACGCGTGTTATTTCTTATAGCATTCTTATATTTATTTTTTGACTCTCTCTTATGTTAAATGTAACTCTCATTTATTAAATAATAACATTAAATACTAATTATATTATTTATATATTATTCAAATTACATATACACACACACACACCTAAATATCTATACCTATTATTTATACATTTTTAAATTATTAATAATATTATTTATATTTATCATATTAAAATATATATTTGACAATAACACACTTTCTGAACAACAAAACTTTTATAAAATATATTTTTTTCTGAAATATTTTAAAATACAAAATATTTAAAACTGGTCTTTTATAGAAAAAAAAGTTATATAAAAGCAATTAAAAAAGAAAGGTTTTATAAAAAAAAACAAAAAAAAAACTAGAGTACTTTAGCACAGTCCAACCCTGCTATATAAAGGGCATATCCGATGCTTACTTGGATCCAATTTTCCGTAGGGGCTGGATCGATTAATTTACAATCTGATGTATGCGGTCTTATTATACACATTTGTAAAAAGGCTATATAATAACCTTAAAAAACATTATTCAATTGTCAGTGTAAGACCTATCAGCCTACAGATCGAACCACACTGCATAAAACTATCTAATTACCTCAATTTTGGCGAACAACTAGCAACGAAATACAACCATGAATAATCTTCTATAAAAAAACAAATAGCTTGTCGTAAAACTTGCGGTTATAGTTTTATGGGTGTGTCTATGTATTAAAGCATTAGTAACATACACCTGTATAGAAAGAAATATAAGTAACATCTGTATGATCGACTACACTTTTGTGTAGGTCAATTTCGATCGAGCTAATTCCTTATATATGCCTAAGAGAGTAAATTATGCCTTAAGAGATTAAACCACTAAAAAAAGAAACACTAACTTGAGATACAACAATCCAAAGTTTCCACAATTTTCTTTGCAGTTACAATAGATTTTTCACTACAAGAGTTGGATAATTCTACTAGAAAAAAACATTTTGAAAAGAGGTTGAAATTTTTATTTACAGTTGATTTATAAAATCATCGCTCCAAATCATATACTCGTAGTAGTTGGCGGTTCTTTGCCGGAAAACGTAAGAAAAATACAGGAGGCAGTTGGAATGTTGGTTTTTGCTCGATGAAGTGTAGGTTTGTATATACATAGATTGAGATTGGGACATGATGTTTGGCATGAGGAGGCATTGTCGGTTGAATAGGCCGACCGGCTGCTTTGCCGGCAACGTTGGCCGGTGGGTAAACGCAATGGCTGAGCTTGGACGGTTTGAAGAGGGGCAGAAATTTACATGACCCATATATATGTTAATTTTTTGAAGTAAGAGGTGGCGAAACCACTATTTTTAACTAAAAATAAAATTTCGGCCGAAAATTAACATTACGGACGAAAAAAGAGGGGGAGCGCCCCCTTGCCCTTCGCCCCTGGGTAAACGGTTACAGTTGTTTCCTGTCCTCTTTTGGTTCTGCGTTGTGTTTATCTGTCCAGACGCAATCACACACATACCCACTATCTTACATGTCACTTATTATTTTAGTTTATATTGTTTAATGTCTTAAAAAAAACTTGTGTAGTACTCGAGTTAAATAATAATTTAACAATTACAAAATGATTAAAAAATTTCATTTATGATGAATAAAATTCAAATTCAAAATATCTTATTTCAATACAAAATATCAATAAACAATTTTTTTAATATCATTAATATTTAATATTATTATTAATATAAGAGAAAAAACAAGAAAAATAAAGATGAGAAGAAATATAACATGTATTCTCTTATTTAATATTGAATTACAAAATGACATGTATTTATGTAATTACTTATTTGTTATTATAGATTTTTTATTAATGTATTTCTTCCGATTAAACTTTTAACTTTCACACTATAATTTTACATATAGTTTATATATATATATATATATATATATATATATAATATATATATATATATACTAGTCTAGTACCCGCGCGCTGCAGCGGAAAACACAACACTTAAGTTAGATGTTTTAAATGTTTGCATGGTTCGTTCTTAAGTCATAACCATAACAAAAACAATTTTTTTTAACATGGTAGTTAACTAAAAAAGACTTTAACTACTAACATGAAAGGCCAAATACACCAAAAATGTCAATAAGTGATTCATTTGTTTTGAAGGGTTTTCTTTTATAATCACTCTAACTCACTTAAATTCTTAAAATCTACCAATGTGGAATAAAGTGAAAACACAAACAAACATTTAGATTAGAATTAAAAAGTTGAACCATATGATATAAGAGTTGTAAAACTCTTAATTTTAAGAAATTTATGGAAATTACTGTAAGGTTCTCTAAGGCTGATGCATATCAAAACATCT
This sequence comes from Mikania micrantha, assembly GCA_009363875.1. Taxonomy (NCBI): domain Eukaryota; kingdom Viridiplantae; phylum Streptophyta; class Magnoliopsida; order Asterales; family Asteraceae; genus Mikania; species Mikania micrantha. The sequence goes on along the minus strand of CM018695.1, from coordinate 72,327,044 downwards.
CTGGATCAAGTCATGATCTATCGAAAGAAGTACAACCATGGAACAACAGGGATTAGCCTTCGGAAGGACCATTGCTTCCGAAGGATAATTCCTTCCACTGAATACAACCTGTTCCGTGGAATGAAAGCTCAAATCGATCAGTGCCTCCGATCGACCATCAGTACTTCCGATCATCAGTGGTTCCCAATACTTCCGATCTTCAGTGGTTCCCAAGACAAAGGGGTTGTTTGGTATCATCTGAATGGGTCTGAATCTGAATGGTTCAGATTCAGACCGTTTGTTTCACTTAAAAAAATCTTGTCTGAATGAGAGTCCACATCTGAATGGATGTCTGAATCATTCAGATCCCACAACAAGTCTGAATGAAAAAAATTAAACCAAAGGGTCCTCTTTACCCTTTCATTTTTAACCCTAATCTCTTTTCCCTTATCTGCCTCGCGACCAAACAGCCTCCCGCAGCTTCTTTCGGTCGTCACCCACTTCCCGCCATCGTGATCGAGGTGTCGTAGGTCAATCAAAAACAATTTATAATTAAGAACTTATCTACCTTTGACTATAGCAAGGGAAGTAAGGTCGTATCCACAGGGAATCAGTGAAAAGTGCTAATTGTCACTACAAACTAATTAATCTAAGAAAAATGAAAACTTGAGATTGAATTGAATTTAGAGAAGTGTTTAAAAGAAACAAACTTAAATTTTGATTTGAAAACAATTAATGAAAAAGGTAATCACTTCCGGTTTTTAGGTTGCAAGATCCACAATGAATGTAAGTTAAACCTAGATCAAAGTCATGTAAAAATTGATTGTGTTAATCAATTCGCTTGAAGTGGTGATAATGGAACGAACGTTTAAGATTTGCTCATTCACACAATCACCAATAGACATACGCAAAGCATTACACAATTACCAATGAGTAAAAGTTGCAAGAAAACCGAATCACTGATGGTAACGTATCAATACAAAAACATAAATCTATTGTTTAAATCAACCAAATAGAAATCATATCAAGTTTACAGTCAAAAACCTAGATTCAACATTTAAACAATGTTTCACTCACAACCCTAATTACCCGGAAGCGATTACGAAGGGAAACTAGCCACGCATCTTCATTAGCACGCTTCGATTCTTGATTCGGATGATGTTTCCTATGATCACGGATGGATTTGGAGGAGTTTTGCTGCCCTAAAACCTTGCTTTTTCGCCCCTAATTCGTCCAGTCAGAAGCCTCCCACGAAACCCTATAATCATGGCTTAAATATGGGAAGAATCTGCCAAAAATTTGGTTTTTCCGGCTTCCAGCGTACCATACGCCGGGCCTGGGCGTATGGTACGCCCAATCTGATAGCCTACGCCCGCCTGATTCTGCCAATGCTCAAAACTGGGCGTATGATACGCTGGCCGTATGATACGCCAGGCTGGGCATATCATACGCCCAGAATGACCACACCAACGGCTTCGTCTCGTCGAAAAACTCAGTTTTCATATATTATGGGCACCGTAACTCCTCTCCTAGCTCCAGTTAAGCGTCCCCGGAGTTTTAGCTTCCCGAAAACCATGTTCTTGCACTCTTTAGCACTCGACACCTCTTCTAACCCTCCAATATGCTCCCGAACACGTCTTTAAACTCTTCACACCTGAAATTCACAAACATACTCAAAGTAAACGTGTTTTGGGCCAAAATTCACTAAAATCACGTATTTACGCATTGATTGACGCAACTATTTACAACGTGATCACATCGCCCTCTTCACGCCGTTGCCACCATACCGGCGGTCGCCGCCGCCCTCCAATCTACAGTCGCCGCCCTTCAATCGATTCGCCACCATACAGGTATCGTTAATCTCTCTGGGCGGAGCTGCAAGGTAAGCGTAAATGCCAAAGAGGAGCAAAGCCGTACAAGGCCGGTGAAGGCATCACGCCGGACGCACATCCCAACCCACGTTCCATGCCGAAAAGGAGCCACCGGTTGGACGCACATCCCAAGCAATCGAATTTTATCACTTTTTAAAATGCATAAAAATGGCCCATTGTGTCACACCCCGGACCGGCGGGAACGGATCGGGTTTTCCCGTCGGGCGGAAGGTTCCCGGAGCGTGATATCATGAGTGATAATCAAATGATCAGATTGTTTACATAGCACATGATAAATAAATGAGAAATGCTAACACATCCATGATATAGAATTACAAGATTAAATTACAATGTATCGTTCATAATTTAATTAAGTAAATCTACCAAAAAGAATCAATGTGACTATATCTTGTATCTGTACAAGATATACAAAAGATGATTCGTAGTTTAGTCATCAAAAGTATGCAACATCAAAAGTAGCTAGGTCTTCTAAAAGTCCACTAGCTAGTCCGTGCATATATGTAGCTACACTTGTTCATCACCTGAGAAAACATGCATTTAAACAAAGTCAACACTAGGTTGGTGAGTTCATAAGAATGTTAATGTAAAACCTTGATTCATTCGCATGCACAATCACAATGTATGTTATGTTACTTGTATGTTATCTGTTTCATCTGTTCTCCCAATGGACTCTCCCTAGTTGTATTTACAAGTGGTGTGATACCCAATCAAGCATGCTTATATATAGGGCATACGAAAGGGTCAAGCCCAGACGCCATCCCACCACATGCTCAATCAAGTTTCACACTACTTGCGATACAACTATGGATTTCCATTCTCAATTCACATGTTTGTCCCAATATTGATCTCCTGTGATATCATGAATAGAATAATATGATGATAGCGTTGTAGTTATCAAACCGAAGTATTAATAACCATTATGTGTAATAAGGATATTAGATTTAATTAATCTGTTCCTTGTATTATTCTATTGTCTGTGTGTTAACTGTTGTTACACTTTTAAATTATTAAAAGTGTTAGTTAACTGTTTGTCATTTGTTCTCCTCATGCAGTGCGTAGAGCCTAAAAGGAATCCATTGCAATCCTCACGTAATCAGATTGCAATGCATCCGTAATCAGATTGCAATGCATCCGATTTACCTCTATCACCGTGTGTTCCCATAGCCTTCATCGAAACTGTTACTAGTAATGTGACATGATAGAAAATAAATTCCTCAGTCTACTAGTCCACAGGTAACGATGGATGATGTACATCTGTGTTGTTACTGATCTCAATGTGATTAACAAAGTTGAACAAGAACTTGTCTTATTACGTTATGTTAATCATGATACGAATGATATTGTCATCATGAAGTTACGTTATCATGACATCATTCGCTTGTAACCCATATGCTCACCATAACATCCTTAAGCTGTATTAAGAACAAGTCTTATTACCCTTAAGCCACGTATGGCGGTGAAGTAACCAATGCGATCATACTATCACATAGTATGTTTTTAAGGTGTAGATTAAGTGTTATAAGAAATTGACTTATCACACTTGATCAATTATGATGTGGAATGATATTAAGAAGATATTTTATCTTCTAATCATTCATGTGTTGTGAAGTGTCACCATGTTTCACTGTAGTAGTTCTCATTGTTTGTTTGTGTATGAATTGTCTCAATGTTTGCTCATGTAGGAATAACTAAATGTTATAAGATATAATCTTACAACTATGTTATTCAAATGTGTTGATGATTATGAAATTACTTTATCATATTCATCTGAGTTTCCCTGTTATCTCATGATCATACAAGCATGCATACAATGATATGCGATAATAAACAATTTAATATTATCTAAATCAAAGTATAAATAACATGTTAAGCAAAACTTTTAAATAAATAAAAGTAAACATGTTTCTCAGCCCCGAGAGTTTAAAGTCAGTAAAGATTAAAGAAAAGGGGCATATGAACTCACCTTGTAGTGGTTGTAGTTGACTTAGCTTAAACGAGAATGCACGCGCTCTTGTTTGTACTTGTTGTGTTTTCACGATCCTGTATTGATTTCACAATATTTGTAACTTATTAGTATAAGTTGTAGTGATTTGTGTGAGTGTATGTGTTAGCCTTAAAATTGGCTAACACCCGTGGGTCTTGGTCGTAGTCTTCATTCGGCCCTTTGTTTCAATTGTCCTAGATGGTTATTTCAATGTGTCTTTATGTTGTGATTTTAGTCTTAGTTTACCCTTGAAAGTTGTAAACCTTGTCATTATTTATTAATTAATTGTTTTAATATAATCTTTAGTAAATAGACCCGAGAATAGACTTAGGTTTATGGTTTAAATCTCTCTTGTTATTCTTGTTATTTCTAAAGTCATTATGACATAGAAATAAATTACTAAGTAACAACTCTTGTGACACTTGATGTTTTGAGTTTTGTGAAATGTATTAACCCATAATTATCACCACCTTTGTAGTAATTTAGCATTTCCCACGCATACTAACCATGACGGTTTTGTTTTAAGTGTTTGTTTACATCTTGGGTCTAATGGGCCAAATACGTATGTGGGTCAAACTAGTCATTTACGGGCTGAACTGTGTGTGGACCAGACCCTATCACGTGGGCCAAATCAAATGAGAAATGGCCTATATTAAGAGTTCTAGGCCAAGTAAAAGCTGTTGGGCCAAACCGCACACATTGGGCCTGAAACAGAAACAGATGAAGCATTAAGCTGTGTAGATGTGTGGCCGAAAGAATTGTTGTTGGGCCAAGTGAACGCTACTGGGCCGGACATGGGCCAAAGCAGTCTATTGGTCTTGGTGTAGGACATGTGGGCCGATCCATGGCCTAGGTTGAACTATTGGGCCTCAATAAAGAAGTCGGCCAAATAGAAAGGTTCTAATGAAGCTGTGCATGGCCGAAAGTAGGTGAACAAGTCTCTCAGCCGAATGAAAACAACCTGACGAATGGTGTAACTGCCGACTGAGACTCATTCTGAGGTGGTGACTGCCGAATGAGGGAGGGATTATGAAGGGCGAATGGGTCTTGGTTGAATGAGAGAATGAGGGTGGCGAAAGAGGTGGCAACCGGCGACTGAAGACCTTCGGCCAAGGGCCTTTCGGCCTAAGGCCACTCGGCCACCTGGTTCCCCTTCGGCCGCAGCTAGGGTCGAGCTTAGCACAACCCCCATTCCGAGGCTCCATGGTGTGTTTCAAAGGTGGTGTATGCTAGGACTGATGTTCATGGGTGTCGAGTTAGGAGGGGGAAGGCTTAGAACCGGTTTAAAGGTGGTGGTCGACCAAGGGTTATGAAAACCCTAATTTTCGTGACATTCATAAGCAGATACCTCGATTTTTAGTAAAGTTTGGCTTAGATCGGTTGTACTTTCATGTAGAGGGTGATGAGAGCTTCGTGTAGGTCCAAAGATGGAAGGATTTGGTTAAGTATTGAGGGAGATATGGAAGAAAGAAGTTTGAAAATGGTGGTGGAACTCAAAACCGGGATTTAGGGTTTGTGTAAGGAAGAAGAGAAGTAAAAATGAGTAAAATGAACTCATTCAAGGTATTTATACCACGAGTGAGTTCGGGTTCGTTTTTGTTGTTCGGTTCGCGTTTTCGTTACGTTTCTGGAACGTAACGCGCGTTTTTACGGATTTTAAATAAAATAGTTTATTTAAATTAATTCTTGATGAGTTTCAAAATTGTAAAACACAATTTATTTTATTTCATTAATTTGTTTTCGTTCGTGTCGAAATTTCGTTTTCGTTTCGTCAGATCGCGTCACCATCGCGCGTATTCGTTCGAATCGTCATCCGAACGAACACGACGACGGTTTTGCTTTCCGACTTTTGTTTTCTACTTTTCAGTCATTATTTCAGAACTCTAAACTCACATATATGTTTGTTTGAATCGTCACCCACGCAAACACACTGTCAATTCATTATTCTGAAATAACACTGCAATTGCGTTTGAATTGTGTTTCCTCACTGACGGACTCAACTAACTTCCTGTTTTCACATTGTTTTCACACTGAATCGTCGGCCATCTGATTCCTGTCATCTATGGATATCAGATCGCAACCGACATGTTCTTGTTGTTTACATGTGCATTGTTGTTTCTCTGGATTCGTTGTATTAACTGTATTTAGGTTTTCACCTAAATACATACAACTTATTGTTTATCGTGAATTGTTGTACTTACTGTATTTCAGTTTTCAGTTAAATACGTACAACTGTTTACTGTATTTTGAATTTTGTCATCACATACACTGTTCACATATTGTATTTACACACAGTAAAAGGTGAAAGTACACATACCGTACGGACTTGCCGGACGATCTGGTACTGGATGTCACACACTGGCGGTTGAAAATATTTTGAAAAGGAGCCAATATTTTGTCAACTGTTAATTATTTTATGTTCTAATTTTTTTTTATGTATTTTGAAAATATTATTTTGTAATTTGGATATATGGATTTATCATGAATGTATTTTACCTTATTTTTATTATTTATATTATTACTGAAAAAAAGGCTTCAAAAGGGTAAAATAGTCATCCTGTATATTCATTCAGATGTTCTACCAAACAGTCTTAACGAGTTCAACATTTAATGGTTCAGACCCTCTTAACCATTCAGCACTTAATGATTCAGATGCTACCAAACGGCCCCAAAGACTTCCGAAGACTTTTCTCTGACAAAGATTCTCTTCACTTTAGGAAATAAACAGAGCTGCTTTTTCACACTCAGAATAATAGAGAAGACATTCCGATGTTTGTCAGCAACAAAGAAGACTTGTCAAGGCTACAAAGATACTAAACAGTTAATGCATTTTGTTGTTAGGTCTTTATCATAAAAGTCAATGGAGTCTCTTGTATTGATTGTAATTAATATGGCTTGGCCTGTCAAGACCATAACAGATACTAGATTAAACATACTTTTGTTTCTAGTGTTTTGTCCAGCCATGTATTCCTACAAGGATACGGCTGTAGGTCTTAGTATATAATCCTTCACTTGTTAGTTAGAAAATCACGAGTGAGTGCTTGAGCTTAGTATTGTAATCATAACAGTTGAATGCAATATACTTTGACTTTGAATTTACAATTGCTTTCGGTACTTTGTTTTCAAACTGTTTTACAAAACTAAGTTGATAGATTTCAGCAACTATTAACTTTGTAGAAGATAACTTGTGATAAGTGTTGTGTAGTTTACTCAACTCGATCCAACAAGTGGTATGAGAGCTTTGACTCTTAACTTAAGCAACTAACCATTCTTAAGTTACTGTTTGTGTATCTTCTACTACTCTTTATTTTTCAAGTCACTTCAAAGTCACAATGACCACCATCAGCAAGCATGACACTGAGAATGGTACTCTCAATAAACCACCCATGTTTACTCCTGACGATTATGACACATGGAAGGTCAGGATGGAAGGATTTATCCGGAACCAAGACTTCAAACTTTGGAAGTCTGTTCTGGAAGGACCTTTCATCCCAACTATTGCTGCTGCAGGCACCGGTGGAGCAGCTGTGCCGAAAGACCCAACTCTTTATTCTGATGAAGACTACAAGAGAATGGAAGTGGATTCGAAGGCTTTATGGCTCATCCAGATGGCGATTCCCAACTCAATCATACACGCATTTAAGAAATGCAAATCTGCACAAGAGCTGTGGAACTCTCTGCAGCAGATGTATGAGGGATCTGAAGACGTCAAGGAAAACAAAAAGGACATGCTGAAGCAGAAGTTCGAGAATTTCTGTCAAGAAAACAATAAGAAGATGACTTCTCAATATTTAAGGTATGTCCAGTTGGTTGACGAGTTAATGGGTGCAGGTGTAAAGATGGAGAACCAAGATGTGATCAGAAAGTTCCTCAGATCACTTCCACAAGCGTGGAACATCTACTCTGTTGCCATTCGAAGAACAGAGAATCTGAGAACCTTGAAGCTTGGGGAACTATTTGGTATACTCAGTGCATACCAAATGGAAATTGACGCACAGGAACCTAAACCTTCCTCTGTACCATCTGGTTCAGCAGCCCTATATGCACCCATCCATAATCCATCTTACCAAAATTACCAACCCATCTACCACTCAACTTCCACTCCCATTGTCACCTTTCCTGAAACCCCCACTCCATCAACCTCACACTCAAACCCATTCTCCAACTCAACTCCATTGCTGACTTCAAGTCAAGGAGCTTTTATGGCTGAAGAAACCAACTATTTCCATCTGTGTCAAGAAGATTTAGATGGAATTCCGGCTGATGATCTTGAGGAGATCGTCATCAATTATCAGATGGCCATGATCTCCTATAGGGCAAAGAAGTTCTACCAAATAACTGGTAGACAGTTTAAGAAGCACAATATGAAAACCGGGTTTGGCTTAGACTAGTCCAAGCTAAAATACTTCAACTGTCAACAACTGGAGCAATTTGCCAGAGAGTGTAAGTCTCCAAACTCTCAGCCCTCAACATCTGGACAGCCACACCAGAGACCATCAAGCTCCTCAAATAGCGCCAATATTGCAGAACAACATGATTTTTCAGATTGGAGTTTCCAAGCTGATGATGTATCTCTCTCCAACAGCGCCCTGATGACAAACGATTCAACCTCTACATTCAAGGTAAAAGAAGATATGTGCACACCTGAATGTTTAGAAAAGTTAAATGCTTATAAAAGATTTAATGTCCAAGTCTGTAATGAGCTCGAGTCATTACAAGTTGTCAAGGCTAATTTCTTTGAATCTGAAAGAAATTATAAAGAAAAGATTGTTGAACTGGAAAAGACCATTTCCAGTTTAAAGCATGAAGACACTAACAAACAGTGTCAAATTAACAATCTTTTGGAACGTCTTACAACTGCCAAGACAGAGCTTGTATTGGCTGAGTCTTACAGAGACAAATTTTTAAGTCAGGGTGAAAAGTATGAAAAACTTTTTAAAATGAGTGATACTGCTGAGTTAGTAAGGAAAATAGGGGCTGGTTTGGGTTATAACAAAATGGAACCCCCATCTGCTTATACCCCAATGGCGGAGGTTCGGTGTAGACCAAAAGTTGATCTTGTGTATGATGAAATTTTAGATATACACAAGATTCAACAAGAAAATGATTTGCCTGAATCTAGCCCAACTCAATCATCTCATACATCTGAAGATGACATTTCTAAAAATTTTGAAAAGTTAAAGTAAGTTTCTAAACTTAAGAAATTCAAGAAAAACAAATAATCTTTTTTGAAAACTAAAAATGTTCAAACTGGAAGTATATCTTCAGATGAGTATATATGTTACTTGTCCATCTAACAAGTCAAAAAGGGCTAGATCAAAGGATAGAAAAGCCAGTGTTTCAGGATTCAGGTAAACCACCCAACCAACAAGCCGGTTGGAACTTCTAAACAGTCAAGTCCAGTAAAGCATAGCTCAGTAATCTTCAAAGGAGAGAAGCCTCATAAATTTCTCAATGATCAGATTGTGTGTCTGATGTGTGGTGAGACAAACCACTTTGCCGCTGACTGCTTTTATAATCCAAGAAGCAAAATTCAATGTAGATCACAAGGAAAAGGAAGAAAAGAAAGTTGGAGTAAGTCATCTGTGTCTTCTGGAGAAAAGTCTACTCCAGAAAGAAGAAAATCAGCTAAGAAGTCATCAAAAGCAGGCACTTCTATCAATGAGAAGAGAAGAACCAAACAGTCTTCTGAAACCAAAAAGTCATCGGAAGCAAAAGTTAAAAGTGCTACCGACATTCAGCACGTAGGAAGAAGGAGAGCAGAAGAGAAACCCTCTCACAAAATGAACTTCAAACCAACAGAAGAAAAGGCAAAAGTTGCTTCCAAGGATAGTCAGAAGAAGAAAACTTCTCCAATTGCTCCAAAGATTAAGAAGATTTGGAAGAAGAAGGGAATCTCTGAACTAACAGTTCAACCAATTAATCAACCTGCCTGCTCATCATCTGTCCCACCTAAGATGATATCAAAGAAATTTGTTTATAATGATGCCAATGGAAAACCCAAAACCACATGGGCTTGGGTTCCCATCAGGAACTAATGTCACACCCCGAGCCGGCGGGCCGGATCGTGTGTCCCGCCGGGCGGAAGGTTCCCGGGGCGCGATATCGTGAGTGATAATCATGATGATCAGATTGTTTACATAGCATCAACATTGAGAATAACTAAAGCACAATCACTACAAATAAAATGACATTTAGCGGCATATGATTTTAATGGCATTTAACTTTTATGCCACTAATATATGGTTTAGTGACACTTTGTGTGTGCCATATTTAATCAACTAATACTTTTAGTGGCATCTCTAATTTAGGCATTTAAATAATTCTTTTAGTGGCTCTTAATTATGCCATAATTCTCAACAATCATTTTTGTGGCTTTTATTTTGTGTCACAAAATTTTTTAGCTTTATCTTATAAAAATTTTACTAAAAATTCAATAAAAGCTTTCCCACCATGTTCTCTAAATTCCCTCCCATCTTAAATTTACACAAGTTAATTTAGTAAAAAAAAGGGGGAAGACTAAAAAAGCCCTAATTGCGTCTCTCCTTTGATCATCATCACCTGCACATCGAGCGACCGACGACTAAAAGCACCACCACAGCCCTCCCTTCGATAGCCCTCCTTCGACAAACCTCCTTCGATCTCATCTTGCCAACCATCTTCGCACACCTCCACGCAGCCCCTACACTCGTCTACAGTCCATCATTCTGAAAATTAACGACACAGCCCCTCCATTGCCATTGAAAGGTACGAATTGTTAGTATATGTTATTTTGTGACTGAGTTTTGGAAGGCCTGCTTGATTTTGATGGTGCTTATACACACCCATTGAATTTTGAAATGTCTGTTTATATGTGTTTTGTGATATTTTTGGTAATTATAAATCTTCCAGAAGTGATGTTGCAACTGAATTTCGTTGTGTGTGAGTTTCGTTTGTTTAAGTAAGTATGAATTTGAACTCCAAATGTTTGATCAATTGCCTCATTGCTTTATCAGTTAAGGTTTCTAGCTGATTGATATTTGTAAGTAAAGTGAAATACAATTAGATCTTAAACTGGTTTGAGATGAGTTCAGATCTTTTGGAAAGCCCTCCATCTGCAAGCCAACCTGTTAACCATGTTGAATAGTTTATTTCTTCTTTTCTAGTTAACAGCTAAGCTAACAAAGTGTACTAAAACTGCTTGACAATCGTTATTGACTTAATTCACCTCTGGTTCTCAAAAATCAATTTGTTTCCCTAAACAATTAAAGACAGGATCAACATCGCATGCTAGATTAGAGTTCTTTGTACCTAATAACTCACAATCAACGTCATTCTTTCATGTAACGGATTCAAACGCTTCCAATATAAAGCCCATTTGATGATAACTTGACATTGTTCACCTGTTCATGATGTTTTGTATAAATAGAACCGATTTCAGAGGCAAAACTATCGTTAACATGTGATAAGGAACCATAACCACTTAAATCACCATGATTTGTAACAGTTAACCCCAAATCTTCATAAGCATCTGTCATGGTCAGATAATCCATCTGAAAGATAGTCATAGTCAATCTCATTGCTTTCCTTGATTTAGCTACTGAAATTCTCTCTAAAATTCTCCAAACATGCCAGTTTTACCAGCATTGCGGCTTCAAGTACAGATAAAGCAATAAGTTCATATTTTAATGCCTCATGTATTGTTAATGATTCTGATGTTGTAACAACTAGTTCATTGCATCATTGATATCAGCCTTGTGGCATCTGGTATCCAATTTAGAATTTCCCTCATTTTGGTATCTGAAGCTGGGAGATTTGGGACCTGTAATTCCCAAATCAATATCAATATTGTTTGAGGTGAGTAGCTTGTTCTTTTGACCAGTGTGATTCTTTGTTACTTTATCAATATCAATATTGTTAATTATGTGTGATACTGGGTTATGCTTCATGTCTCAGGACTTGTTTAAGTCATTGAATGACATGATAAAATTGACTGTTGATAAGATCCTATCGAAGGCTAGTCGTACTAGCAGGCTTGATATATCACAGGTGTGCCAGTATATGATTAAATAGAAATGCAAATATCTTATAGTGTCCTTTTAACTCTTCTTAATATTATTATTCAGCATATATTGAAAGGTGATATTATTACCAAGGGCCTGGAACGTAGCCTCTTTACTGGAAATTGGGATGTTCATCGATTTTGGATGCACAGGAGAGGCATTACTCAGGTGCTTTATTTTTTTTGTTTCTAATATTCATTATGAAAATTTTATTTGCATGATTAACTAAATATGCACTTTACTTGTAACAGATTGTTACAAGACTATTTTTCATTGGAACATTTGGTTCCATGACAAAGATTTCACCACAATTTGAGAAGTCACGTAAAGTTAGGGGACTTAGGGCCTTACAACCTAGCCAAGTACAGCTAATATCAACCTCAACCTACTGTTTTATCTTTAAATCTCCAATTTGATCAAATTGTAAACACTGTTTTTTGTGTTACTTTCATTTACAGTGGGGCATGCTTTGCCCGTGTGACACTCCTGAAGGTGAAGCTTAAGGGTTGGTGAAAAATTTGGCTTTAATGACATGTTACACTTGATGAAGAGGGTTTCTTGCTATTATCTTTTTCCAGAAAGAAACGATGTTGCGTTATATAACATTTGTCATTATTATGATTAGTCGTGTTTTAAACATTAACATTAATACAATGCCTGTATGCAAAAACATATGTCATTATTAAAGTTCCTTTTGGTAAAATTTTATCCGATTTTTTTTTACTGGGACAAAATTTTTTTAGAACGGCACTCGGACATTATTTACTCACATGGTTTGTTCACTTGTATGAGTTATTACTTGTTAGACAAAAGTTATTCAGTTACACAAGCTTACATTTTCCAGTCTTTAACGACTGTCTAGTCTCATCAAATGCTAGGCTACCATGATTTTGGTTCAGTTAATATGTATATTATCTTTTTGTTTGGGATTCTTGAAACATATTTTTTACATGTTGTGATGAGTTGGAAATGACTCATTTTCATTCATCTATCTTAAGGGTGAAATTGGGAAAAAAAAGTACCCTTGGTAACAAGCATGCGAGTATGACTTGGATCTTTTGACTAATGTAGTGATAATTTTTCATCTGTATACTCGCATGTTTTAGCAACACTAGATTCACAAAAAAATCTTTATTTTTCTGAAGTTGTTTTGTTGGCAGCGTTGTGTTTATATTGCTTCAGATGGTGGTCGCGTTTGCCGGCCGCTTGTAATTGCTGACAATGGAGTTTCAAGAATTAAGCATCATCATATGAATGAGTTGAAAGTAAGCTATTTTAAACACTTTCTCTTGTTAACAAAATTTCATCACTGTATCTGAATACTATTTTATTTATCTTTTCTTTTAAGGACGGAGTTCGCAATTTTGACAGTTTTTTACGAGGACTGCTAGAATATCTTTATGACAATGAAAAGAACAATGCTCTGGTTTGCCAAAATTTTGTTAATTGGAAACTGAGTTGTTTATTGATTTCCTGACTTTTTTCCTTGATTGATTGTATAATATATATAGATTGCTTTATATGAAGGTGAGGCTACCTATGAGGCAACTCAATATGGAGTAAATTCCCAATTTGTCCATTTTGACCCAAAAAAGGACCAAAATGTCCAAATGGTTTCTATTGGCTTAAACCATGGGCGTCCCGCCCGTAATAATATATTTCAACATGGGCGGTTATGGGCGGGCCGCCCATAGTTGGATCCGATTACGGGCGGGACGCCCATGATTTAAGCCAATAGAAACCATTTGGACATTTTGGTCCTTTTTTGGGTCAAAATGGACAAATTGGGAATTGACTTGAAATAGAACCTTTCACCATCTTAGGTGCTTGTGCTGGTTTGATTCCTTATCCTCACCATAATCAGTCCCCGAGAAATACTTATCAGGTTTTTTTTTTCCGGGTTCAATAATGGAAAGTAGACATAAATTTTGATTTCACCAGGTTTGATGATTTTGTTTTTGATTTCATTAGTGTGCTATGGGAAAACAAGCAATGGGTAATATTGCACATAACCAGGTATAACTTTCTTGGACCATGTAGTTGATCCGTTAATCATCAAGTTTTATTTGCATTTAGCTCATTTACCAGTTGATGATATGAACTGGATTACATATTTATACGTAGTAACTTAGTTACATTGTTTCTTGAAATGAAGCTATGTTGGATGGATACATTGATCTACCTTTTGGTTTATCCTCAACGACCATTATTGACAACAAGAACAATTAAGTTGGTCAATATTATTCTTTCTCACCATACTATTTTAGAATTCAATTGTTTCAGTTTTCAGTGTGTAAAATTAATATTAAATGAATAAATGGTAATTTTTTAGACTGGTTATGATAAGCTTGGAGCTGGTCAAAATGCAACTGTTGCAGTTATGAGTTACAGTGGTAATCAACTAAGCTTTTTTTCATGAATAAATCATCTTTGGATCGTGGTTTTGGTCGTTGTATTGTAATGAAAAAGTAATTATCAACTAAGCTTTTTTTCATAATCAGTTTGTTATCTGTTAGTTTTAGTTATTATGTTATTGAAGTTGCTTTCGCGTAGATGTCTATCAACAGGATGTCAGCAACGTATCAGAAGTATGACCATGTATGTGACAAGATTGTTTCGCCTCGCAAATTCCAGCATGATTCAGAGGTCTTGGCATAGTTTAATCATTCATAAGCTTTGCTTAATTATGATCATTTAGTGATCATGTGTTTACTTGATTACTTGTAAATTTTGGTGATAAGAGAAAAGAGGATATGTTCGATTAGCTGGAAGGATGCTGGCCACAAAAGATAAAGGTGATTCTACAAGTAATTCACAAACTATTCATCAGCTACAGAGTGTTGTCAACTTTATGATGAATATTATCCATAAACATATCCCCAATGCAAACTTGGCCACAGTTTGTAGTGATATGAACATACAGGTACATTTCTTCTTAATCAAAACTTTCATCATATGTTGTGCTTGCATATCAGCTAGGTGTGGTTCTAATTTGGTTATATCTTACTAACTTTTCTTGTATATCAGTTACTATTTTGTATTAACATTTATTTTTTTACTAATATATATTTTTTAGGTCCCTCGTATTGGCTCTTCAACTCTTAACAACTTTTTAACTCGTAACCAGTTATCATCTTCAAGATCTCATAATGATGAAGGCATAGTTGACAAATTGTGAAGCGATGCTGGAGTAGATACAAGAATAATAATGGATTGCTTGAAATAGATTTGACAACGTGAAATATTGTTTTGACTTTTTTTTGTGAACATAATAAATCGTTTGAAACTTATTATGCACTTCTTTGCCAATGTTTGGAATATGTTTTGGATTGAAACTTCACTTTAGATTATGGTTATAGAATTATGCATCTTTTCAGTTTAGATTATGTAAATAATATAATGATTTATGTGCTATCAAAAGTAATGTGTTTTAAATATAAATAGTTTTTATTGACATAAAATTTATGTCACAAAAGCCTTTTTTTAATTTATGGCATAAAAAAATTGTGCCACTAAATTAATATCAATATTTTGTAGTCAATACTATGGCAAAAATAAAAGTGCCATTAAAGATCTTTGGATAAATGAGTGGCACATAAAAAAGTGTCACTAAAAGGCTTTAGTGGCATTGCTTCTAATGACACTTTTATTGTGTGTCACTTATTTCTACAAGAGTCAATAGTGTCACTTTTATGGTTTTGTGGCACTTTTTGTGTGTCACTATATGCCATTTTTTTGTAATGAATATAGCATTAAACTAGGATTACAAAGTTAAATTACAACTGTTAATGTTTGATAATTTAACTAAGTAAACATATCAAAAGAATCAAATGTTTACTATCTTGTAACTGTACAAGATATCAAAAGTGAATCACAACGTTCACCAAAACATGTGCTTTTCAAAATCTACTAGGTCCTCTAACTGGCATCCTAACATGCATTCCTTAGCCTTAGCTTAATCCTGTACGTCACCTGAGAAAGCATGTAAGAAAAACAAGGTCAACACAATGGTTGGTGAGTTCATATAGTTTAGTAGTTGAAAAATAGCTTTAGCAAACCTCTTCGGTAACAACCTTAACCTCATTAACATCACCTGTAATATCCAATTCGGTATGCTTATATATAGGACATATGTAGGGTCGAACTTACCGCCCGCCCAGCCACCGTCCCACCATATACTAAATCACATATGACATTGTTGTTAATGATAATTAAGCATTTTACCTACGCCCCAATCCCGTCTCCATCATAGCTTTAGTATACTGTTTAAAAGTTTACATGTTTATAGCATTCACATAGCTCGGCCTTTACATATACTGTACACGGATAATAGATTCGCATTAACATAGTTTAGCATTTACGAATCTCATGCATGGGTACAAGCCTTGCACTAGCATAGTTTAGCATTTACGTATCTCATGAATCGATTCAAGCTTTGCATTAGCATAGTTTAGCATTCACGTATCTCATATATAGATACAAGCTTTGCATTAGCATAGTTTAGCATTCACGTATCTCATATATAGATACAAGCTTTGCATTAGCATAGTTTAGCATTCACGTATCTCATATATAGATACAAGCTTTGCATTATCATAGTTTAGCATTCACGTATCTCATATATAGATACAAGCTATGCATTATCATAGTTTAGCATTCACGTATCTCATGCATAGATACCGGTTTTGCATTAGCATAGTTTAGCATTCGCGTATCTCATGCATAGATACAAGCTTTGCATTAACATAGTTTAGCATTCACGTATCTCATGCATAGATACGAGCTTTGCATTAGCATATAGTCTTAGCTTGTAGCATCTAGCATTGGCATATAGTCTGAGCATGTAGCTTATAGCATCTAGCATTAGCATATAGTCTTAGCATGTAGCTTATAGCATTAGCATTAGCATAAAGTTTAGCATGTAGCTTATAACATTAACATTAGCATATAGTTTAGCATGTAGCTTATAGCATTAGCATTAGCATATAGTTTAGCATGTAGCTTATAGCATTAGCATATATTTTAGCATGTAGCTTATAGAATTAGCATTAGCATATAGTTTTAGCATGTATCTTATAGCATCTAGTGTATGAGATATTAGCAACTAGTATAAAGTCTTAGCTTTTAGCTTTTAGAATTAGCTTTTAGAATAAGTGTTTGAGCATTAGCATTTGCGTGATAATTTAATGTAAAAGCATTTACAAAACATTTAAACATCTGTTTAAAATGAATAACATGCTTCTCAGTCCCGATGTAAAATCCAAAATGGTTTGAAAAGGGACAATGAACTCACCTGTGTTGCTAAGTATAAGTTACCACAGATAATGCGCGCTCTTTGATTTTAGTTTAAGTATCTTCAACACCTGAATTGTTTTAGGAGATTCGAACACTATAAGTCGTTATAATAGATGCAACTAGGGTTTTGGTCTCGGTGTGCAACTAAGTGTCCTATGTTCACTAACGTGTTTTCTAAGATTTATCTAACTTGTTTAAGGCATTACCCAAAATTAAGACCCTTGATCCCGTAAATAATCATTACAAGACTTTGATTAAATATTTGTAATATAATTTGTTCTAATTAAATCTTAGGTTAGAAATCCTTTAATGTTGTTGCATTTTTCTTTGTTTACCTCATTTGTGGGCCCAAGCCCATACCTAACATCTATTATAATTAAAATGCTTGATTGTTAAGACATGGCATAATCTTTAGCATCCCCTTGGTATTCTAGTCACTCTAAGTATTTTTCCATACACACCCCATGCATCCCATGCACGTAGCTTTCCATAACCCCGATTGTGTAGCCCAACCAAAATGGTTGTGCTTAGGCACTTGGCTGAAGGTGTTCCTGGCCGACCGAACCAAGGTGGGCCGAACCAAGGTGGGCAGAACCAAGGTGGGCCAAACCAAGGTTAGTTCACATGAGGCTGTGGCCGAATGAAGTAGTCTCGATCGAATGAAGGTCTCGGCCGAAGAAGGGACACCCGACCGAATGGAGGTTCTAGCGAATGGGGCTGGGTCGAATGTGGCTGCTTCGGCTAGCCTTTCGGCTGAATGAAGTAGTCCCGAATGAAGCAGCACTTATGGCCGAATGTGGGTCTGGCTAGCGAAGGGCTCTGCTTGGCGAAAGAAAGGCCGGACGAAAGAAGGCCGGACGACTGGAGCCATTAGGCCTGGAGGTTGGCTAGCCATTCGGCCAACTGGCCATTCGACCACCTGATGTTTGCCATTCGGCCGAGCGGCTCCTAGGTGTGCAGCCCTCAACCATCGTGGGTTAAGGCTGGGTTGTAGCATCCTCTTCGTTCCTACACTATCTTATGATGTTGGTGAGTGATTTCCCTAGGGTTTTGGGTGTATTGGCCGGAAACAAAGTGGGCGACCAAGAGGGTAGTTGAAAACCCTAAAATCGCAACAAAAACTTCATTTTTACCTCGAATCCGGTGGTACAAAGCTTGGATCCTCTGTACTTTCAAGTTCTATGTGTTGATGTGGTCGTTTTGACACCAAGAACACTCAATTTGGTTGAGAAATGAGGATTCTAGAGTTTGAATTTGTAGAGAGAGAAAGTAGAGAGAGAGAGGGCCGGAAATGAGGAGAGAGAGTGGGTAGTTGGGGAAGAAGAAGAGAGTTTAATGCTCTCTTAAATGCTTCCCAATACTCGGGTGCGTTCGGGTTCGTTCGGTTTCGCTCAGTTTCGCGTAAAAGTGTCGGTTTCGTTTCGTTTTCGTAACGAAATTCTCGGTTTTTAAAATAGAGTTTATTAAATTAATTTAAGTGGTTATTCCTAGTAAATTAACTAAATATCTCTCGTTTATTTTAAATTTTCTGAAAACGTTTAAATTACAGTTTAAATCGAATCGTATAGCCGTCGCGCGTATTCGTTCGAATCGTCACCCGTACGAATACGACGAAAACTACACTTTTCAATATGGTTTTCTAATTATTGGACATCATTCAGAACGTTAAACTTTCAGATGTATTCGTACAGATCGTCACCTATACGAATAATCCGTCCATCTAGCGTTCCTGTAACGACGTCCGTTATTGCTTTGTTTTATTCAACCTCACATACGTTTATACAAAATAGCATATTACAAGCATTCGTGTGTCAATTCCATGTTGTCTGATATGTTTCTGATTGTTAAACCATGAGATTTAATCAGATTACTGAAACGATTGCTTAATAGTTTAGTGTCAAGCATCAAAATGTTAATAGCATACAAATAGTTCACATAGTTTGTACCTGAGTTACTGTGCAAGTTACTGTGCAGATCACTGTTCCGGTAACGTTTTCGGCACTGATGTTACAACTAATCCACTTCTGGTCATGTGGAGGGACAGCAGGAATCAAAGAGCAACTTGTGGATTGTTGACAGCGGCTGTTCCAGGCACATGACAGGCAACAAGACTCATCTATACAAATATGAACCATTCTTTGGAGGGTCTGTTGCATTTGGAAGTGCCCCGGTAGGAGGTTACATCACAGGTAGGGGCACAATCACAAATGACAAGGTAAGCTTTGAGAATGTGCATTTTGTAAAAGAACTGAATTACAATTTACTGAGGTGCTGTTTGTTTTTTGAAAAAACGTCTGCGAAGGTCTGCGAAACCTCTTTTGTCTGCGCCCCGCAGACCAAGGAAAGATGTAGGGTGTTTGTTTTCTCGCAGACATTTCATTAAAAAACGTCTGCGAGACCTCTTCTTGGAGAAGACATGGATCATCCTCTTCAAACCTCTTCTTTCATTACCCAACCACCATCTCCATTCTCACCCTCTTCAAACGTCGCCCCCTTCTCCTTCTCACCCCTGCGCTCCATCGTCTACAGCCACCGCCTTCCACTGCCGCCCTTGAGTAACCACCACCGTATCCACGGTCACGACCACCACCAGGACCGCATCCGAGGTCACCACCTACACCTCCATCACGTCTGCCGTATCCACCACTGCCGCCACCGTAACCACCTGAAAATCGCAGTGGTTCGCGACGTCGCCGGCGAAGATAGAGTGAAACTGTGAAAGCTCCGACGGTGGGTGGTGACGGCACGTAGATGGAGGGAGCGACAACACACAAAAAGCCCTGGCAATTCTCGACTGTGAAAGCTCGACGGTGGGTGGTGCCAATCAGCTTCTATGGCGGCAATCAGCTTCCATTTCTGATACATTATGGGTTAAACATTAGTGAATCAACGGTCCAATCGGGAGCTGATTTTATGGATCTAGTGTGAGGCCTGTTCAAACAAAACCCTTGGTGTGGCCATATTCTCCATCCTTTAAAAAAGAGGTTTGCAGAAAGTAAAAACAAACCCACTTTTTGTAGAAGTTTGAAGAGGTTTGGTCCACCTCTTCTACAAAAGAGGTTTGCAGACATGGTCCGCAGACTACAGATGTTTTACCTCTGAAAAAACAAACACCACCTGAGTGTATCACAGGTGTGTGACCAAAAGCACAACATGTTGTTTACTGAGCATGAATGCATAGTTCTGAAACCAGGATTTGTAGTCCCTAATGATCAAATTCTGCTCAGGGCTCCAAGAAAAACAACATGTACATGCTAGACATGAGCACAGCTACACCACTCAGTAATATAAGCTGCTTTGTCTCAAAAGCTTCACTTGATGAATCATCTCTTTGGCATAGGAGACTCTGTCATGTAAACCTGAAAAACATGAACAAGCTGGTTAAAAATAATTTAGTTACAGGTTTACTCACTAAATAATTCATCTGTGTTGACAAATGTGTTGCTTGTCTTAAGGGTAAGCAGCACAAATCATCTCACCATGCCAAAGAGATTAATTCTATCACAACAGTATTGCATTTGCTTCATATGGACTTGTTTGGCCCCACAAGTGTTAAAAGTTTAGGTAGAAAGTCATATTGCTTGGTGGTCACTGATGATTTCTCTCGGTATACCTGGGTATTCTTCTTGAACACCAAGGATGAAACTGCTGAGATCTAAAATCATTCATTCTAAGAATTGAGAATGAGAGTGACCATCATGTCAAAATCATCAGATCAGATCAAGGAACAGAATTCAAAAACCATATTTTAAATTCTTTTTGTGAATCTAAGGGTATAACAAGACAATTTAGTGCTCCTAGGACTCCACAACAGAATGGTGTTGCTGAGAGAAGGAATAGGACACTAATTGAGGCTGCAAGAACCATGTTGTCTGACGCCAAACTACCAATAACTTTTTGGGCAGAAGCAGTCAATATTGCCTGTTATGTTCAAAATAGAGTATTGGTGGTTAAGTCGCATGGTATGACTCCTTATGAAATTTGGCATAAAAGAAAACCATTTATTGGATTTCTCAAACCATTTGGATGTCAGTGCACCGTCTTGAATACTAAAGATCATCTAGCCAAGTTTGCTGAGAAATCAGCGGAGGGCTACTTTTTGGATACTCTTCACATGCAAAAGCATATAGAGTATACATCAAAGCTTCTAGAATTATTGAAGAGTCTGCAAATGTTCAGTTCAACGAACATACTCTCAATAAACTGGAATGGGCCCTGATTGGTTATTTGATCTTGATAAATTCACATCTGCATTTAATCTTGTGAAAGAGTATGTTCCAGATCAACAGACATCTACCTTGGAGGCCTCCAAGCACACAAGAGAAGAAGACTTTCGTGTTGAACTGCCAATAGCTTCAAGACAAATCTTGGCAGAATCTACTTTAACACATGATGCTGCTTCACAGTCTGAGAGAACCAACACTTCTCAGGATGTCCCTTTAAGTGACTCTACATCTGTTCTTGTAAGTCAAGAAGAAGTTGGGAGCCCTTCTGCTGAAGCAAACCCTTTGGAAACTCTTTCCTCCAGAGAAAATCGTCCCACAACAGTCCAACCTCAGAGACCTCAAGATTTACCAGCAATTCAGCTCGAGGTGGTACTTCCAAACCTTGAGCCAAACACTCTAGATTGGAACTCTCAGCTGGATGTGATTCCTAGAACTCGCATTCATAATACCCATCCATTTGAGAACATTATTGGTAATGTTGAGGAAGGAATAAGAACAAGAAGCTCTCTGCATGAAGCAAACATCTGTTTGTTTTCCTGCTTTCTATCCCAAATAGAACCAAAGAAAGTCACTGAAGCACTGAAAGATAGCAGTTGGGTAGAAGCAATGCAGGAAGAACTTCTTCAGTTTGAAAGACAGGGAGTTTGGAAGGTTTGCCCTTTACCCAAGGGTAAGTATGCAATTGGAACAAAATGGGTGTTCAGGAACAAAAAGGATGACAAAGATGTTGTCATAAAGAATAAAGCAAGGTTAGTGGTGCAGGGATACACCCAAGAAGAAGGAATTGATTATGATGAAGTGTTTGCTCCAGTTGCTAGAATTGAAGCCTTCAGAATATTTCTCGCATTTGCAGCTGCCAGAAACTTCAAAGTTTTCCAAATGGATGTCAAAAGTGTTTTTCTCTATGGCAAGATTGATGAGGAAGTGTATGTTTGTCAACCACCTGGATTTGAGGATCCTAAGTTTCCTAATCATGTCTGCAAGCTTGATAAAGCTCTATATGGGCTGCATCAAGCTCCCAGAAAGTGGTATGAAACTTTGTCCTCTTTCCTGTTGACAAACCACTTCAAAAGGGGAACAATCGATAAAACTTTATTTTTCAAGAAATCCAATCAACATATCGTGCTTGTTCAGATATATGTTGATGATATTATTTTTGGATCCACTGATGAAACTCTCTGCAAGGAGTTTGAAGCACTCATGAAGTCCAAATTTGAAACGAGTTCCATGGGTGAACTCACTTTCTTCCTTGGCCTTCAAGTGAAGCAAACTCCTACAGGGATTTTTATCAACCAATCAAAATATGTCAAGGATATTCTTGAAAGATTTAGTTTCATCGACTGTAAAGCTCTAGGTACTCCGATGTCCAAAACAACATCTTTAGGCCCTGATCTTGAGGGGGAGGATGTTGATCAACACCAATACAGAGCAATGATTGGCTCTTTGATGTATCTCACAGCAAGCAGGCCTGATATCATGTTTGCAACATGCCTATGTGCAAGGTTTCAGGCTAATCCTAAAAACTCACATTTGCCTGCTGTAAAACGAATCTTCAGATACCTCAAAGGAGTACCAAAGTTAGGATTATGGTATCCTAGGAATGTCAACTTTCAATTCATGGCTTACACTGATAGTGATTATGGGAGTTGCAACATCAGCAAGAAGTCTACTTCTGGAGGATGCCAGTTCCTTGGGTCCAGGATTGTGCCATGGCAATGTAAGAAGCAGACATGTGTCTCAACTTCTACTGTAGAAGCTGAATACATAGCTGCCTCAAGTTGCTGTGCACAAGTACTTTGGATTCAAAATCAAATGAAAGACTATGGAGTAGAATTGTCTAATACTCCCATCCAGATTGACAATTCCAGTGCAATTTCCATCACTAACAATCCAGTCAAGCATTCCAAAACCAAGAACATTGACATCTGCTATCATTTCATCAGAGATTGTGCAGAAAAGAAGCTAATTCATTTAGTTAAAGTTGATACAGAACACAACTTGGCTGATCTCTTCACCAAGGCTTTTGATGAAGTAAGGTTCAGGTATTTAATTACAGCCATTGGAATGATCAATTTTGAGTAAATGTAATTAGGTCAAGAATTAAATGATCCTTCGGAAGATAAACTTAAATTATCTTCTGAGTAGTGTTTACTCATCAGAAGATATGTTAAGTCTTCCGATGTGTTATTTAATTCTGTAGTCGGAACAAGTCACACTTCTTAAGATATTTATTCTTTTGCAAGTATTTATCTTCCGATATAAATTATTTGCTTCCAAAACATTTCCTTCTGATCACTTATCAGAAGCACATGTCTTCCGAAGCATACATCTCTTTTGTGCACAAAGTAATTTCTCTTCCGGTACTACACGACAGATCTTTGACACATCACTGTCAATAATGACCTTTTTCTTCTGTCTCCGGATCTCAAAATTTAATGTATTGTTATATTAAATGCTGACATCCGAAGGTATAAAAGGTCTCCCGCCCATTCAAATTCTCACTTCCTCTTCGACAATTGACAGTTTCTTCTTGCTCCAAACCCTAACCGCTCGTCTCAATAATGGCTCTCTTTGCATTCAAACCTGCACACAATCTGACTGCTGAACTTTCTGTTGACAATGATGTTGATTTCGCTTCGATTATCTCTTTTCTTCATCGGAGTAGGTACTTTACTGCTTTAACTATTAACCCTGTGGTGTATGAATCTCATCACCAGCAGTTTTGGGGTTCTTGTTCTATGATTGACTCTCCAACGGGTAAACAACTCTTTGCTACCGTTGATGCTCATCCTATTTCCATTATTGTGGACACTATCTGTAGACATCTTAATCTTAATGATGCTACAGGCAGTGCTTCTTTCACTAAGGATGAGGTAGCAACGACCTTTAGGTCGATGGGATACGAAGGTCCTCTCCCTTCAACAACTTATTGGAAGGCTAGAGTGCCCTATAATTACAAGTATCTCCTACATGTGTTTTTACATTGTCTTTCAAATAAATTTGGGAGTTGGGATCAAATTCCATCTGATTTGGCTTCGTCTATTCATGGATTGATTACCAATCAACTTTTTAACTTTTCTGCGTTTATTTTTAATAATTTGGTGGATAATATAACATCCACAAAGAAATTTTGTATGTATCCCATATTTTTGCAACAAATCTTTAACAGTGAGTTAGCTTCTTCGCTCTCACTGACTGGGAACATTTATAAAGTCCCTTCGGTACTTTCGAAGGTTTTTGTTCAATTGAAGAAGAAAACAACTCACTTCTCTGGAGCTTTTACCCCTTTGCTTCCGTCTATGGAGCCCACTGCTCCTGAAGGTGATAACAATGTTCAAACTACAGCTGCTGAACCCACACCTTCCACTCATATAGCCTCCTCCATTCCAGTCACCTACAAACGCAAAAGACAACCTAAGCAGTTATCTACAACTGTTCAGGCCCCTTCTTCCGAACCCAAAAAGGCAAAGGCTAAGAAATCTGGCAAGGGCCCAGTTCTGCCTAAGGTGCAAACCACACCTGTTGTTGTACCATCGGATCTTCCTCTGGATCCGGTGGTTGCCCTAAACCCTTCATCTAGCCCTCAGGATATGTCATCGTACATACATGAGAATATCCAAAGGGATACCCCATTACTGAGTCTGCTTCTACTGAAGCAACTCCACTAGGTCAGGGACTGTCTCCCAGGTCCCCAGGTGTGTCTAGCCCATCACTGCCCCCCACTCATACATCTACCCCGGCTCAAGGACTCTCTGCCGTAGCTCTGGATGACCCTCTCTCTCCCTCTACCCAAAATATAATGAGAGCGGTAACAGACCTACATGGAAGGTTTCCTGACCCGGAGTCGTGTACTACAGAGGTTGACCCTGGTCATTCTGAAAGGGTCAATACAGTGGAGGCTACCACTACTGCAGAACCTTCCCAGGTTCCTCAGGACAGTGGTACATGCAATAGGACCTCCTCTGTGGCAACTCCCGTTGCTGATGACTTCTTTGAAGTCATTCTCAATGAGAGGAATCCAGGGCGCCAAGAAACCTTATCTGGTGATGGAGGTGCAGGAGCTTGGCTCAAGACTCCATCGCCCAAGGATTCCACTTCTGTTGATGAGGGCACCAAAATTCAGGAATTGACGGTAACTATTTCCACCCTACAAACCAGGGTTGCTCAGCTGGAAGCTGAGGTTGCTACCTTGTGGGTGGAGGTTCAAACCAAAGATGCCACCATTCTGGACCTCCAGCGCTGCCCCCCGGTCCTCTTTGAACCATTTCGTCCTGATCCCAGCCAGGTGTCTTCTCTTTCCCCTGATGCTACCAAAAAGGGGGAGAAGGAACAACCTATGGGACCATCATCACCACCATCATCACCTGTAACCATATCATCTCCAGCAAAAGAAGAAGAGGCAGCAGCTCCATAGTCAAAAGAAGAAGAGGTAGCTGCTCCATTGTCAGAAGGAGAAGTGGAAGCTACTCAGATTCTGAGCTCTCCGAGGGCACCACTAAGGAACCATCCAATGTGGTTGGTCAACTGGATGAGGCAGTGAATGCTAAGGTTAACTCCGAAGCTGCAGCTGCTTCTAAAGGCTCAGTCATAATTGATGATTCCTCCACAGAAATGCTTTTTTCCGATGAACCAACTGGTGAGGCTACAGTATCCATCTCCTCTGGGAAAAACTTGATGGACAAAGGAAAAAGGAAACTAACCCCAGAGGAGGAAGCTGAACAGGAGGAGAGAAGGCCAAAGATGAAGAAGGGCCGACCAGATACTTCCCTGGACGGAGAGATAACAAGACTCTCGGTCTCCTCCAGGAGAAGGGCTATGATATGGATGAAATCTTGCTCTAGTCGGTGCCTCGTATGACTGAAGAACTGGATTGGCTACAGCAGCAAGAACAGGCCGCTGCTGCAACCAAAGCCGCGGTGGTCCTTACCAAGAAGCAAAAGGAGGACGCCTATAGAGACAGAATGAAGGCCATCCTCCTAGAATATGGATTCCATCCGCGGCAGCTCGGCCCCATGAAGAACTCCACCATGGACATGCACGTTAGAGAAATAAAAGCTAAGGTTTCCAGAGGTGAGTTACTCTCAATGGAGCAAATCCAGGCAAGAAAGGAAGCCTTAAGACAAGGCCTCTTGGGTATCTTCCAGGGAGCTACCATCGAAATCCCTATCACCGTTGCTGGGATCAGACAAGGTGAAGAGGTGATGTGTGGAGTTGCTACAGAAGCTATGTTCCCTAACAGGTTCCCACAACAACCAAAGGAAGAACCCATCACTCCTCCCTCCAGTCCTTCATAAGACAATATGCCAATATCTTCAGTGATCAGGATCAATAGAGGTTAAACAAGACAGCAAAACACAAATCCTGATCCTGAAAAATAGTCAAGGACGGAAAGGAAAAAGGAAGCATTGGCTTCCACTGAAGCAACAAGAGCTTCAGCGGGTGTTGAAGGAACTTCCACTGCTGAAGCAATGACTTCCACTGAAGATCAACTGGAGTCCACTGAAGCGGAAATGGCTTCCGCTGAAGCTTAACAAGCTTCCTCTGAGGCAACCGCTTCCACTGGAGCAGAAGCCACTCCAGAAATCACTGATGATGATGAAAGAGAGCAGGAACCTCCACAAGGAAGTACAACATCACGTCAAATTGTTCCATTCAAAAGACGCGGTCCGTTCAGAAAAAGAAAGACTTCAGCTTGAAGACGACGTGATGAACCACCCTTAAATACATACTTTCCTATTGTGGAATGGAGCTACCTATCCATAGAAAAGATATTTTTTTTGAAGTTTTGTGATGGACACACTATGAAGCTCCAAGATTATCAGATATACGGCTTTCCTGCTCCAAACATCTTCGATCTAATAAGTCTTCCTCTACTCAATCCAGACAACGACTTTGAAGGAGGACTTGCTACAGTACTGGTCCAGAGAATATCTGAACAATTAATAAAAGAAGGATACAAGTTTTGGTAGCATCAGCCTAGGGGGAGACTGTAAGGTTCTCTAAGGCTGATGCATATCAAAACATATCTGGATCAAGTCATGATCTATCGGAAGAAGTAAGACCACGGAACAACAGGGATTAGCCTTTGGAAGGACCATTGCTTCCGAAGGATAATTCCTTCCACTGAATACAACCTGTTTCGTGGAATGAAAGCTCAAATCGATCAGTGCCTCCGATCGACCATCAGTACTTCCGATCATCAGTGGTTCCCAATACTTCCGATCTTCA
The DNA here is from genome assembly GCA_009363875.1 of Mikania micrantha. Classification (NCBI taxonomy): domain Eukaryota; kingdom Viridiplantae; phylum Streptophyta; class Magnoliopsida; order Asterales; family Asteraceae; genus Mikania; species Mikania micrantha. The sequence continues at coordinate 72,299,398 of CM018695.1, read as the reverse complement.
GTGGTTCCCAAGACAAAGACTTCCGAAGACTTTTCTCTGACAAATATTCTCTTCACTTTAGGAAATAAACAGAGCTGCTTTCTCACACTCAGAATAATAGAGAAGACATTCCGATGTTAGTCAGCAACAAAGAAGATTTGTCAAGGCTACAAAGATACTAAACAGTTAATGCATTTTGTTGTTTAGGTATTTATCATAAAAGTCAATGGAGTCTCTTGTATTGATTGTAATTAATATGGCTTGGCCTGTCAAGACCATAACAAATACTAGATTAAGCATACTTTTGTTTTCTAGTGTTTTGTCCAGCCATGTATTCCTACTAGGATACGACTGTAGGTCTTAGTATATAATCATTCACTTGTTAGTTAGAAAATCACAAGTGAGTGCTTGAGCTAAGTATTGTAATCCTAACAGTTGAATACAATATACTTTGACCTTGAATTAACAATTGCTTTCGGTACTTTGTTTTCAAACTGTTTTACAAAACTAAGTTGATAGATTTCCGCAACTATCAACTTTGTAGAAGATAACTTGTGATAAGTGTTGTGTAGTTTACTCAACCCGATCCAACAATTACTATTTTGTCCTTTTAATATGTATTATATATATATATATATAGGGAAGTGTTCAAATAAATAACATTGAATTAGGCAATAACACATTAACTCAAATGTAATTGTTAATTTAAAAGTAAGTGTATTGCATTGTATCATGTGTTCTCGATCATATTTTAATACAAAAGGGTATTTTAGTTATTTGTATCATATAAAAAAGCTAGATTTAACATGATGGTGTCATGTGTCACTCTCAAATATAATTTAATAAAGCTAATTATTTATTTAAAGTTTACCCCCTTTTTTTATACATCCATAACTTTTTTATACTATAATATTTTTTTATAAAAATTGCACCATTTTACTCGTCTTATTTTTCTTTTAATTCCGTTATAGTCTTGACTATGTTTTTTTTTTTTTTGGATATTCATATTTACATCAATATAACAAGTAAAAAAATAACACATTATTTGTAACGAGTGGTAACAAATTTTAGTTTACATTGTTCTAAATTAAATATGAGTACGTTTAGGGGTGTAAACGAGCCGAGCCGAGCCGATCACAGGCTCGTTAAGACTTGAGCTTGGCTCGTTAGAAAATTTTTAGGCTCGAGCTCGGCTTGTTTATATTTAGTTATTTAATTTATTTACATCAATTACTAATTTAATATATATTTACAATTTTACTTTCCAAATTTAAAATAAAACATAGGATTTAAATATATTTATCATAATTTTATATATAAAAATAATTAATTTTATAAATATATACCGGTTCGATCTCGATATGTAAAGCTCGAGACCGATAACTAAACGAGCCACATTTTTGGGCTCAAGCTCGGGCTCGTTTAGGCTCGGTTCATTCGAGTTTTTTACTGATCCGATCCCGAGTATTACACGAGCCTAGTTTACGTTGTATCATTTATTTATTTACAGTGATATAACAAAGATTTAGACTCACTTTATATAATTTATATAATTTATATAATTACAATGATGTGATTTACTACTGTAAAAAAATCAAAATAATGTGTTATGTTTATATTCGTTACATTGATGTAAATCCAAAATTTTTATACCTAAATCAACTAAAAGTTACGTTTGTAAAAAAATTAAATCGATTTTATACCAAAATAACTTGAATAACTTAATTGAGACAAAAAAAAAGATTGAGTGAATTTATTTGTAACAAAATGAAAAGTTTGTTATATTTTATGAAGTTTTGAGCCATTGATTTGTAATGTTGAAAATGAATATGTGGTCCAAATTAAACATAAATAAAAAATTGGGTTTTGAATAAACAAATTATTTTTAATGTGGGTTAATGTGAACAATATATTTATTATCAAGATTCTAAATTAATGTCTTACATAAGGGTAAAGGGTTTTTTTCTCTAAGATAGGATTTTCATAGGATTCAATCCATATTATATATATATAGTAATGTTCAAATAATAACCACTCTTAAAGCATTAACCCAAAATAATACGTCAAGATGAAGCCAAATCTTGTAATTTTTTTTAAACATCATTATAAGGCATCTACAACATTTTCTTCCTTTATGAGATTGCTAAAATTTATCACCGTTTGAGACGTAACATCGTTGTAAGTTTTTCACTTACAACACTGTAACTGTTTTTGTCCTAAAACTTACAACGATGTTACGTCTCAAAAGGTGATAAATTTTCGCAAACTCATAAAGGAAGAAAGCGTTGTAAATGTCTTACAATGATGTTAAAAAAATCCAAGATTTGGCTTCATCTTGGCAAAGTTATCCGGGTTAATGCTTTAAAAGTGAGTTATTATTTGTTCACAATCTTATATTATATTATATATATATATAAATATACATATAGGGAAATGAAAAAAAATAACGCACTAAATATGTAATAACCCGAAATAACCTGTTAAGATCAAGCCAAATCTTTGAATTTTTTTAACATTATTGTAAACATATTTATAACATTTTAAAAATTAGTGGGTTATGTATACTTCCATCCTCTATATATATATATATATATATATATATATATTTGTATGTATGCATGTATGTGTGTGTGTATATGAAGTTCATGAAAAAACCTTTATTCTGAAGAAAATTTAGAAAATAATCGCAAGCATTACAAATCAATTTTTTTTTTGTTTTTTGTTTTTTGTTTTTTTTTATTATAAGTTTGAATCTAAAAAAAGAAAAAAAATTAAAAATGTTTCTTACGTTATTACATATATATATATATATATATATATTTGTACACTACGTATATTTAATTTTTTTGTTGCTTCTAATATTTATAACCTTATAATTAAATGTCATGAAAAAAATAAATTTTAAAATTGATTGGTTGGTAAGAGTTTTATAAGTTTCTTTAATTTTAAAAGTTTTCTCATTATCTCTTCCCTATATATATTTCATATCATTATCAAATCAACCTACCTATATTAGTATACTAGGTTAGTACCCCGTGTATTAAACTGATTAAAAAAGAAATATAACGAATAATTTGAAGACTCAGAACCTTCTTGATCAAATTTTATTCAAGCCAGAAAACTCAAATCAAACTTGCGATTATGATGATGAACCAGGAAAAAACAGAACTTTTATTGATATAAAGTTGCGTACTTAATCATTCAATCAAAACCCTTATTTAAACTAAACTAAACAAACATTAATAAAGTCAAAGTTCTATCACTAAAAAATCTGCTGAAAAAACAAAACATTCTAATTCAAAACAAAACATAATCAACAAATAACCAAAACAGCCCTTAAACTTGTAAATTAATCAAGATTAACTCAACAATCTCCTCCTTAATCTTGATAACGATCATTCTTCAAAGCAATGTGTAACATCAGTGCCGGACGCGTGCCGGAACAGTGATCGCAACAGTAAACACGAACAGTAATTCAGGTATACATTACGGGAAACTATGTTTATACTATTGATGCATTTGGATTCACATGAAACTATTAAACGATTGTCTGAATCTGACTGAAATCTTAGGATTTAACAGTCAGAAAACATGTCAGACAACACAGTGTTGAAACACAAATACTTGATGTGATATGATTTGGCGTAAACGTATGTGAGGTTAAACAAAACAAAACTATAACAGTTATTGTTGCGGAATGCTAAACCGATGAGTTATTCGTATAGGTGACGATCTGTACGAATGATTCTGATAGTTTAACGTTCTGAAATAATAACCTAACAGTGGAAAACAAGAATCAGAAAGCAAAACCATCGTCGTGTTCGTTCGAATGACGATTCGAACGAATACGCGCGATGATGACGCGTTCTGACGAAACGAAAACGAAAACGATGAAAGATACGAACGATCATAAACATAAAGAAATAAAATATTTCCTATTTTACAATTTTGAAACTCATCATAATAAATTAAATTAAACTATTTTAACAAATCGCGAACGAATTAACCGAACGCGTAAAAATATTAAATCCGATAAATAAATTAACATAACTATATTTAAAATACATTCTAAAAATATATTTGTATTTCAAACATCATAAAATATTCTTTGTTTTAAAAGCCGGAAAAACGCGCGTTATGTTCCAGAAACGTAACGAAAACGCAAACCGAGCAACCGGAACGAACCCGAACTCACTCGGGGTATAAATACCCTAAATGAGTTCAATTAACTCATTTTCTCATCTCTTTCTTTCTCCAAAAACCCTAATCCCGGAACTTTGCTCCCACCACCATTCTTGAACTTCAAAAGCTCATAACTTCCTTGTTTCTCAACGAAATTGAGAATTTCTTGAACCCAAACGAAGATCTCGACCCCCTCTACACCTTCGGTCACCACCCAGGATGAGCATCATCCGGCCACCCCTTGTCATGCTCGGCCGACTCTTTGTTGAGGCCCACACAGCATCTACACGACTCAAGCACAATTCGACCCACCTGGCTCAAGCCCAACACGTTTGGCCACTGTACAGCCCATATGTGGTGATTCGGCCCAATAGGGTGACTAGACACCAACATGGCCCAAGTTCATTGTTGTGGCCCAGGCCACTCGGCCCATTGATGGTCCAAATCAATAACTCAACAACTCTTCTTGGCTTAACAGAACTCTCCTTTGGCCCACAACCAGTCCAAAGACTTTTTTTGACCCAAAGAAACTGTTTTGACTCAATTGTGGCCCAAGGCCCACTATCCAGGCCCAACATCTCTATACCCTAGGCCCAAGGCTCAATAGTTCGGCCTAGTTGCAACTAGATCGGCCCAAGTGCTTCGGTCATATTATTGGCCCACTGATCGGATCAACTCCCTTGGGCCCAGCAGCACCTTCCTTGGCCTAACCCAACTGTTTGGCCCACATGACACACCCACTAGGCCCATGATAACCCAAGTGGCCCAAGAGTGCTTAGGTCGGCCCAAGTGAGTGTCTCAGCCCATCTCTCATTCGGCCTTCTTGAATCTAAGTGAAACTGATATTTGAAAACAATCGGATAAGTAATCATGCACGGAATATGAACTTAAACATTACAAGCGTGACAAAACTTTGGGAATTTGTCTTCTAAGTCCTAGAACAATGTGTTTTGAATATGTTAACAAATGGGTTAAGTGGAGAAATAAATGGAATCTTTATGACTCAAAGCTAAATGACAAAACACTAAGGATTAATAATGATTAATCTAAAGAACTAAGTTTTACACTTAGAATTCTTGGGTCATGATAATAATGATCTACAACAATTGAATCAAGGCCGAATGATGATCGAGACTTATGTGTGTTAGCCAACTCTAGGGCTAACACCTACACACACACGCTCAACACATACAACTTATACTTACAAGTTATAAACAACGTGAAATCAATACAGGATCATGAAAACAATATCAATTACAACAAAGAGCGCGTGCATTCTTGTTTGAGACTAAGTCAACTACAACTACTACCAGGTGAGTTCATTGTCCCCTTTCAAACTATTTTGAGTTTTACTTCGGGACTGAGAAGCATGTTATACATTTTAAAACAAATGTTTTAAATTAAACAAAATGCTTTTATACTATTTGTATATCGAAATTATGCCAAGTGCTAAAGGCATAAGTTCATCATTCAAACTAATGCTATTTGATTATACCAAGTGCTAAAGGCATAAGTTCACTATTCAAACTAATACTATTTGCTTATGCCAAGTGCTAAAGGCATAAGTCACTATTCAAATTAATGCTATTTGATTATGCCAAGTGCTAAAGGCATAAGCTACTTGCTAATACTAAAGCTATGTGTTAATACCAAGTGCTAAGGGTATTTACTATCTGATGATGCTATTGTGGATGCTAATGCTATGAGGTTATGCTACAAACTAATACTATGAGTTATGCTAAATACTAACGCTACGGGTTAAACTAAATGCTAATACTACGGGTTTATGCTACAAACTAATGCTACGGGTTATGCTTAATGCTAATGCTATGAGATTATGCTACATGTTAATGCTATGGGTTTATGCTAAATACTAATGTAAACACTAAATGCTAATGATGCTATGATGCTATGGGGATACTAAATACAAACATACATACATACATACATATGGAATACTTGAAGCTATGGATACTATAAACTCTTGAATGCTATGTGATTGCCATGCTCAAACAACGGTTTGGCCTCTCAGTGCTTGCCTTACCGGTTGTAAAGCTAGTACTTGTGCACAAGTTACGTAAATGCTGGACTCTTTGTATGCTAAAACTATTGGCTATGGAAGAACAATAGTTGGTCTCTCAGTGTTTGCCTTCAGGTGTTCTTCCTAGTCGGGACTTGAAGAACAATAGTTGGTCTCTCAGTGCTTGCCTTCATGTGTTCTTCACAGTCGGGACTAGAAGGCATCTACTATGGTCTCTCAGTGCTTGCCATAGGGTGTCCTTCATGGTCTGAATCGAGGAAATGGACTGATGGCCTCTCAGTGCTTGCCATGCAGTGTTTCCCAAAACTATTTACACACGTGAACAGTAACTAGGACGATATTGGTGATCCTTAGTTGACTTTGTGTCATCATGGGAATCCTCTATCTCCCCCTTTGTTTCTAATTTTACATAGAACTAGTATGGATTGATACTGGATTCCTTCTGGCATTTAGTTGTCCATTCTGGTGACTCTCAAACTAAACTCACGGATGCTATGGGTAAACTTACAAACAAAATGCTTAAACTATGTTGGGGAAATGAGATAGATGGGTAGGTAAAAGGCTTAATTATTATTAATAACAATGTCATATCCGGGTTAGTATGTGGTGGGATGTTGGCTAGGGCTTGTTCCCTTACATATGCCCTATATATAAGCATACCGACTTGGATGTTACATGTGGAGTTAATAAGATTAAGGTTTTACCGAAAGGAGTTTTGTTAAAGCTATTTGAACTTACAAACTATATGAACTCACCAACCATTGTGTTGACTTTGTTTTCTTACATGCTTTCTCAGGTGATGCACAGGTTTAAGCTTAAGCTATTGGATTGCATGCTAGGCAGCCCAACTAGAGGACCTAGCAGACTTTTGAAAGCACACCTTTTGTAGTTAATACGAATCTCTTTTGTTATCTTGTACAGATACAAGATAGAAACATTTGATTCTTTTGGATAGGTTTACTTAGTTAAATTATCAAACATTGATGTTGTAATTTAACTTTGTAATCCTAGATTAATGTTAATTGTGCTTTAGATATTCTTAACATTGATGCTATGTAAACAATCTGATCAATACGATTATCACTCACGATATCGCGCCCCGGAAACCTTCCGCCCGACGGGGACTCCGATCCAACCCCGCCGGCCCGGGGTGTGACACAATGCTGGTCCATCCTCCCCTTGAACTCTAGTTAAGTTTGTCTCCTCCTCTTTTCCATTCCAATTAGGACATTCATATGCAAAGTGCCCATACTTGCCACACTCATAACATTTTAGCTCACTTTTGTCTCTAAAACTTCCATGTCCCATACCTCTTCCACGTCCATTCTCTCCTCTACCATTCCCTCTTCTATATCCCCTACCACGGTCACCATTGTTATACCCACGACTTTGATCATACCTTTCAAAACTAGGTTCCTTTTGCTTTGATCTTTCTTGCTCTTCACCTTTAGCCATCAATAGTTTCTCTTGATCAATTTCTTTCTCATCAAGGTCTGTAATCCTTTCTTCATATGCCTTCAATCTACCCACGACCTCTTCAAAAGACATAGTCTCAAGATCTGAATATTGTTCTATTGAAGCTACAATTTGCAAGAACTTCTTTAGAGCTGAATTTAGTAACTTCCTTACCACGACTTCATCTTCTAAATTTGATCCGAGGCTCTTGAACTTTGTAACTATTCCTGATAGGCCCCGAATCCCGGAAGTCCCCTCGGTTGGAAAACATCAAAACCCATAGTCCTTAAAACATACTTACTTTATTACAGTAGCGGAATTTAAGGTGATTATATAAAGTATTATACAAATTTAAACAAACATTTTCACATAACCCACATCTCTATAGTTCTATAACATAGCCAGTTATGCTAGGGTAGTCCTTAGGGTATGCCACGAGCCTTACTGCAATTCTTCCTCAATACCATTCAACCTGACATGCATTCTAAAACAAGTCAGCTTTCGCTGGTGAGTTCTAAGTTAACTTTTCATAAAAATAAAATCTTTACAGTACATAAAGTATCAGCATTCACTGTTGACCGAAGTCAACAGTCTCAATCCTGCGGAACATATAACATTTCATATACATAGCATACATGACATCATAAAATCAATCACACAGTGCATAAACGTAGCCTGTCCCGTTGACCGAGGTCAACATGCTTGCACAAGACTTCTTAAACTACCAACCCGAAGTTGATAACTTATACATGCACAAGATTTCCTTAACTGGCGACACACAGTCGGCATGCCTGTTCTTGCACAGGACTTTTTAAACCATCAACCGAAATTGACAGCTTATACCGGTACAAGACTTCTTGACATACATCATTCATACATAACATGGTTTAAAGCGTGAAACGATCATAATTATAAACGGTCTTTCGCACCGCAGTGCTCAGGTTTTGCCCAACCGCAGTCGGGACTTCATTATCACATTTCCTGCTCGACCTCGGTCGATGTCTTTCAAAAATCATTTTCCTTCTCAACCTCGATTGAGAATTCAAACATTCTTTATACTCTCAACCGCAGTTGAGACTTAAAACATTATTTACTTTAAAACATTCTTTACTTGAAAACATTATTTACCTGACCTTAATCAGGTTAGCGTCATTTTCATACAATAACTTTACAACTTGAACATTCTTTACTTTAACATATTCTCTTATCTGACCGTAGCCAGATAAAACAATCATTTACATAAAATAACTTTATAACATGCATATCAGCCCTAAAACGTTAAAATAGTAAAAGAAGGCTCATAGAACTCACCTGATCTATGCTTCTATCGTACAATTTTAGCTCCTCAATTCTTATCTTACGTAACCGCCAATTTCCTAATAACATCAGTACCCTAATGGGATTACTTAACGTATCTTTATATTTTCCGGTATTGACTCGAGTCTTTAATTGGACAGCATGACGGCTTATGCTTTCCGATTTTCTTAAAAATATTTGGGCAGTATTTCGGCTTATAAAACTTTATTTTAGAGTTTTAAATTGGACAGAACCTCGTCTTATAAATATATATTTTTATAAAATATTTGGGCAGCATCTCTGCATACTCCGTGTTTTACAAAAATATTAAAAATAGCCTCCACGCATAATATTAGTGAGGTTTTAAACAAACAATATCTCGACCATACTAATTAAATAATTATTTTAAAATAAGAGTATAATAGGTGGTTACCTCAAAGTAGCTCGTACCAATGCTCGCTTAACAATCTTTGAACGAAATTCTAGTAACTACCGTACCCGCTCAAGGGTTTTAGGAGGGTATTTTGACAGAGTTTTGTTACTTAAGAAAAATGAAAATTTGATCATCGACATTCATCTATTTATAGACGAATATTCCTTCGTTATTAAGAAAGAAGAAATATATATATGGTTCAAATTGTTCGACGTACTACTTTCGAATTTTGACACATGTTGAATTGATTATTTTATTATTTTTTTATTATTTTATTATTATTATTATTATTATTATATTATTATTATAATTAATTTAGCTTAAATCTTGTTTTTCTCTTATAACTTTTTGCATCTGATGTTTTAAAAACTTTCGAATATACCGTTGAAATCTACTAATTATTCTCTACATTTCTACCAAAGTTTCTTTGAAAACGGAGCATGGTCAAAAATAATATATTTTAATATTCACGAGCTTATATCTTGTTCATACTTTATCGTATAACGGTCCGGCTTATATTAATGTGATCGTAATTACTTCAGGATTGTTCATAAAATTTTCGAACCCAAACGGTCACAGAAATTTTTACACGTTATTAATAGGCTTTATAACGTGTCCATACCTTATCAGATATTTTTATCGGTTATATCATTTTGATCATAATTACTTTACGAACGTTTATATAAATTTTGGACATAAACGGTTACCGAAATTTCGCACGTTTATTATTAGGTTGCTAAATTTTAGGTTGTTACAAATCTACCCTCCTTACAATAGGTTCCGTCCTCGAAACCTGTTATGTTTCAAACAAATATAGGTAGAGTCGTTTCATCTCATCTTCAGTCTCCCATGTAGCCTCAGATCCTTTTCGGTGCTTCCATTGAACCTTAACTTGTCTAATAGTCTTGTTACGTAATTGTTTTTCTTTCGTATCAATAATGGCAACTGGTTCCTCTATGTAGTTTAGCTTTTCTTCAACTTCAATATCATCTAACGGCACGTAGGCTACTTCATCTATTAAACATTTTCTTAAATGTGAAACGTGAAATGTTGGATGAATTCCACACAATTCATCTGGCAGATCTAATCGGTAGGCTACCTTACCGACCCGTGCCATTATTCGAAAAGGTCCAATAAATCTCGGACTCAGCTTGCCTCTTTTCCTAAATCGAATAATTCCTTTCCATGGTGAAACTTTTAGTAGTACCTGATCACCTACGTCGAACTCTATTGGTCTTCGTCTTTTGTCAGCGTATGACTTCTGTCGATCCTGTGCAGCTTTCATTCGCGCTTTAACTAGTTGAAGCTTTTCAGTCAAATCAATCACTGCAGCTTTGCTTCCCACTTATTTCTGTCCTACTCCTCCCCAACACACAGGTGTTCTACAGCGTCGCCCGTACAACGCCTCATACGGTGGCATTCCAATACTAGCATGGTAGCTGTTGTTGTACGAGAATTACACTAGTGGTAAATGATCATCCCAACTACCACCAAAATCAATAATACAGGCTCTGAGCATATCCTCTAAAGTTTGGATAGTCCTTTCAGACTGTCCGTCGGTCTGAGGATGATACGCAGTGCTGATATTGAGTCTTGTGCCCATTGATTCATGAAACTGTTTCCAGAATCTTGAAACGAATCGCGTGTCACGATCTGACACTATAGAAACTGGAACTCCATGTCTTGTAATTATTTCTTTCACGAATAATTCAGACAGTTTCTCTGACGTATAAGTCTCACGTATAGGCAAGAAATGAGCACTTTTCGTTAACCGGTCTACAATCACCCAAATAGTATCATGACGTTTCGCCGTGAGAGGCAACTTGGTAATAAAATCCATGGTGATGTGTTCCCATTTCCATTCTGGGACTTCTAGAGGTTGCACATAACCATAGGGTTTCTGATGTTCAGCCTTTACTTGCGCACATGTCAAACATTTGTTTACGTACTGCATTACATTAAACTTCATACCTGGCCACCAATAATCCTTTCGGAGGTCTTGGTACATTTTTGTTGCACCAGGATGAATAGAGTAACGTGACTTATGTGCTTCGTCTAGAATCCTTGACCTGAGGTCCCCGTTTCGTGGAACCCACATTCGACCAAATCGGATCTTAACACCAAATTCATTCTCTTCCAAATTCTTAACTTGACCAAAGATTCTTTCGAATCCAACATTTTCTTCCTTTAGTCCTTCCTTCTGTGCATCCTTGAGCTCATTTAGAAAATCTGGTGTTATCACCAAACTATACGACTTAACTCGTATAGCAGAGTGTTCGGTCTTGCGACTTAGAGCATCAGCCACCACATTTGCTTTTCCCGGGTGGTACAAGATCTCACAGTCATAATCCTTTAGTAGCTCCAACCATCTTCTTTGTCTCATATTCAAGTCTTTCTGTTCAAAGAAGTATTTTAAGCTTTTATGATCTGTGTAGATTGTACGTTTAACTCCATATAGGTAATGCCTCCAAATTTTTAAAGCAAATACCACAGCAGCCAATTCTAAATCATGTGTTGGATAATTAGCCTCGTGGGTTTTCAATTGTCTTGAGGCATACGCTATTACCTTTCCCCTTTGCATAAGTACACAACCCAAGCCCAAATAAGACGCATCTGAGTATACAACCATGTCTTCATTACCATCCGGTAATGTTAAAATAGGAGCTTCGGTTAACCTCTTCTTTAATTCTTCAAAAGCTTGGACCTGAGTTGGACCCCAATCATATTTTATTTCTTTCCTTGTCAATTTTGTCAACGGTGTAACAATCCTACAAAAATCCTGAATAAATCTTCTGTAATAACCTGCTAAACCGAGAAAGCTACGTACTTCCGTTGGTGTTTTCGGAGGATTCCATTTCATTACTGCTTCTATTTTAGCTGGGTCCACCATTATGCCTTCTGGACTAATAACATGACCTAGGAACTGCACTTCCCGTAACCAAAAGGCACATTTGGAGAACTTGGCATACAACCTTTCTCTTCTTAGTATTTCAAGTACTTCCCGAAGATGACACGCATGATCACCTTCACTCTTTGAGTATCTTAAGATGTCATCAATGAACACAATCACTGATCGGTCTAGAATGAGTCTGCACACCCGATTTATCAAATCCATAAACGCTGCAGGAGCGTTAGTTAACCCAAAAGACATTACAAGGAACTCATAATGGCCATAACGTGTGCGAAATGTTGTCTTTGGAATGTCTTGCTCTCTCACCTTTAGTTGATGATATCCTGATTTGAGATCGATTTTAGAAAACCAACTTGCCCCTTGCAATTGGTCAAATAGATCATCAATTCTTGGTAACGGATACTTGTTCTTTATCGTGAGCTTATTCAATTCTCTATAATCAATGCACATTCTCATGCTTCCATCCTTTTTCTTTACAAACAACACTGGTGCACCCCAAGGTGACACACTTGGTCGTATAAAACCTTTGTCTAGAAGGTCTTGTAGTTGGGTCATTAATTCTTTCATCTCTGTTGGAGCCAGACGGTACGGTGCCCTGGCGACCGGTTGAGCTCCTGGCACCACATCAATTTGGAATTCGATTTCCCGATCAGGTGGAATTCCTGGCAAATCCTCAGGAAATACATCAGGAAAGTTACACACCACGGGTACGTCTTCCAATTCTTTTACCTTAGATTCTTTATCGATAACGTAGGCCAGATAAGCCCCACACCCTCGCCTCATAAATTCACTTGCCTTAATCATTGAAATGACTTTAGGCACATTGAACACTTTATCCCCGTAAACCGTTACTGAACTCCCATTAAGAGTCGTTAAGAAAATCATATTTCGTCGACAAACAATGTTAGCCTCATATTTGGCCAACCAATCCATGCCCAAAACTACATCAAAACCTCCTAACGTAATCAGAAACAACTTAACAGGTAATCTATGACCTTCTATATCAATGTAACAATCATCATCAATGGCCTCCGTTACTCTAGTCGATTTACCAATAGCAGTTTCTATATTAAAGGCATGTTCTATCTTTTTAACATTTGCACACAGTTTATCACAAAAAGCAATAGCCACAAAGCTCATACTTGCACCAGAATCAAATAGCACTGAAGCAGGGATATCATTAATAAAAAATGTACCTGTCACCACATCAGGGTCTTTGGCTGCCTGATCTTTAGTCATAGTAAAGGCACGAGCTTTTGCCTTTTGCTTCTCCCCTCCCTTGCTACTTTCAGGTTTGGTAGATTCAGTAGTTATTGCCTTCGGTTTAAAGCAATTCTTGCTTACGTGACCGAATTCACCACAATTGTAACACTTTGGCCTACTCGGGCAATCATAAGAGAAATGTCCAGTCTTTCCACAACGGTAGCACAAAGTAGTCCCCGTACGACATTCTCCTCCATGTTTCTTTCCACACTTAGAGCATGTTTCAGATGCTTCCGTTCTAAGCCTTTTCATAGGAGGTCCTGATTTGTCACTTCTGTGTCTTTTAAATTTAGATGACCACTTTTGCTTCGGTTCCTCCTTTGTTGGTTCAGCTTCAACAACATCATCTCAGACAATGCCGCTAATTTCTACGGTTGATTCAAAAGTTCTAGGAGCATGCGCCTTCACATGTGTTCGGACTTTAGGTGGTAGTCCTTCCACATATAACTTCAATCTGCGTTCCTCCGTGCTTACCAAATGAGGAACCAGTCATGACATTTCATTGAATTTTGAAGTGTATTGCCGATGATTCATACGTCCAGCTTTCAATGTCAGAAATTCCCGCTCAATTTTATCAATTTCATTCTTTGGACAGAAGTGCTTTATAACTAATTCCTTCAAATCCTCCCATTTCAAGCCCTCCACATCAGTAGTGGTTTTTGACTGCTTGACAGTGTTCCACCAATGTAGAGCTTCTTCAGTAAATGAATGAGCTGCAAATTTCACAGCTTGGTCTTCCCGGCATTCACTGATAGCGATAACCGCCTCCATAGCCGACACCCAGTGGCAGGTGGCCACTGCATCCTTCTTACCATCAAAGGAGGGTGGACTGCATCCTTTGAAGGCCTTGTAGTCACAACCCTTCAGTTTCCCTGACATAGAATCACCGCTCTTATTCCCAGTAATCACAACTTCGTCTTCTTTGGTGCTTTCCTTAGTCCCTTCAGACTTGTCTTTCAGAGTATCCTTTAGTGCCTTTGTAACCAAGGATGGTAGCTTCTCATCCATGATTTTGCAGACCTCATCAGAAATAGCCTTCACTACGATGGGCTCTAGAGCAAACTCGTCTTCATCTTCCGGTTGCTCGTTGTGCTCGTGGTCGTCTTCATTGACAGGTTCTTCATTCTCGATACGTGGCTCTTCAGGTTCATGTGGTTGCTTACGTGGTCTACCCCTTTGTCCAGCCATCTAACTACCTACAGGATGCAACAATTGATGAGTCAGTACAGGATCAGTTTAGCACGAAATAAGCTTTATAAATCGTTAATGACGTTGATCAAGTGTTATTAACCATTTACCCAACTCATAAGCTCTAAACATTTCCCATCCCATCACCTCAACGTGCATGACACTAACTACTTCTCTAACCTTGCACCTACGTCTTAACTCATACATAACATTCAGCTCGTGGCATCAAACTACCCTTGACTGGCATTCTTATCATTCTATCCCATTTTCAGTTTAAGTCCAGGCATTAGGAATGACCGGATCTCTCAAACTATGGCTCTGATACCAACTTGAGAGCCTCGAATCCTGGAAGTCCTCTCTGTTGGCAAACATCAAAACCCATAGTCCTTAAAACATACTTACTTTATTACAGTAGCGGAATTTAAGGTGATTATATAAAGTATTATACAAATTTAAACAAACATTTTCACATAACCCACATCTCTATAGTTCTATAACATAGCCAGTTATGCTAGGGTAGTCCTTAGGGTATGCCACGAGCCTTACTGCAATTCTTCCTCAATACCATTCAACCTGACATGCATGCTAAAACAAGTCAGCTTTCGCTGGTGAGTTCTAAGTTAACTTTTCATAAAAAATAAAATCTTTACAGTACATAAAGTATCAGCATTCACTGTTGACCGAAGTCAACAGTCTCAATCCTGCAGAACATATAACATTTCATATACATAGCATACATGACATCATAAAATCAATCACACAGTGCATAAACGTAGCCTGTCCTGTTGACCGAGGTCAACATGCTTGCACAAGACTTCTTAAACTACCAACCCGAAGTTGATAACTTATACATGCACAAGATTTCCTTAACTGGCGACACACAGTCGGCAGGCCTGTTCTTGCACAGGACTTCTGCCTGTTCTTGCACAGGACTTATGCCTGTTCTTTCACAGGACTTTTTAAACCATCAACCGAAATTGACGGCTTATACCGGTACAAGACTTCTTGACATACATCATTCATACATAACATGGTTTAAAGCGTGAAACGATCATAATTATAAACGGTCTTTCGCACCGCAGTGCTCAGGTTTTGCCCAACCGCAGCCGGGACTTCATTATCACATTTCCTGCTCGACCTCGGTCGATGTCTTTCAAAAATCATTTTCCTTCTCAACCTCGATTGAGAATTCAAACATTCTTTATACTCTCAACCGCAGTTGAGACTTAAAACATTATTTAATTGGACAGCATGACGGCTTATGCTTTTCGATTTTCTTAAAAATATTTGGGCAGTATTTCGGCTTATAAAACTTTATTTTAGAGTTTTAAATTGGACAGAACCTCGTCTTATAAATATATATTTTTATAAAATATTTGGGCAGCATCTCTGCATACTCCGTGTTTTACAAAAATATTAAAAATAGCCTCCACGCATAATATTAGTGAGGTTTTAAACAAACAATATCTCGACCATACTAATTAAATAATTATTTTAAAATAAGAGTATAATAGGTGGTTACCTCAAAGTAGCTCGTACCAATGCTCGCTTAACAATCTTTGAACGAAATTCTAGTAACTACCGTACCCGCTCAAGGGTTTTAGGAGGGTATTTTGACAGAGTTTTGTTACTTAAGAAAAATGAAAATTTGATCATCGACATTCATCTATTTATAGACGAAGATTCCTTCCTTATTAAGAAAGAAGAAATATATATATGGTTCAAATTGTTCGACGTACTACTTTCGAATTTTGACACATGTTGAATTGATTATTTTATTATTTTTTTATTATTTTATTATTATTATTATATTATTATAATTAATTTAGCTTTAATCTTGTTTTTCTCTTATAACTTTTTGCATCTGATGTTTTAAAAACTTTCGAATATACCGTTGAAATCTACTAATTATTCTCTACATTTCTACCAAAGTTTCGTTGAAAACGGAGGAGGGTCAAAAATAATATATTTTAATATTCACGAGCTTATATCTTGTTCATACTTTATCGTATAACGGTCCGGCTTATATTAATGTGATCGTAATTACTTCAGGATTGTTCATAAAAATTTCGAACCCAAACGGTCACAGAAATTTTTACACGTTATTAATAGGCTTTATAACGTGTCCATACCTTATCAGATATTTTTATCGGTTATATCCTTTTGATCATAATTACTTTACGAACGTTTATATAAATTTTGGACATAAACGGTTACCGAAATTTCGCACGTTTATTATTAGGTTGCTAAATTTTAGGTTGTTACAATTCCACTAAGTTTGCCCGAGAACTCATCCACTGATTCACCTTCCTTCATCTTCAACATCTTTAATTCGGATCTTAAAGTTTGGAGTCTTGCCTTTTGAACTCTATCAGACCCCAAATACCTCACACGAATTGCTTCCCAAACATCCTTTGCATGTCTATGCTTTGACACTTGAAGCAAAACATCTTCGGGTAAAATTTGAAACACGAAAGCTCTTGCCATTAAGTTCTTCCTAGCCTCAACCACTCCACCTGTTACCAGATCAATGGCTTCCCACAATCCATATGCCTGTAGAATAGATTCCACCATGATTGACCAACTTGTATAATTTGTAGCAGTCAACTTTGGGCATTGCAATGGTATATTCCCTTGGTTTCCAGCCTGCACAATTGCTCCAGCACCTCCAACTCCTTCTGCCATCTCTTCTACTCTCCACACAGGATCAAAACACACAGAGTTTTAACCAAAAACTTCCTAATCGCCTCACACACAATCCACTCAGGCCTTAATCAGGTCTACACAGGTTATCTTCTCCTCCAACTCACACCACACAGGTCTTTAACAGCCACACAGGTCTTCTGCCCACTTTTCAGCCGATCACCACTTAGGTTGGTTCCACACAGATTCTTCTAACCACCCAGGTCTCTTCCACACTAATCTCCTTCTAAACCACACAGGTTTTCTCTCCTTGTACCACGCTGGTTGCCTCCGACACACACAGTTCTCCTTCTGAACCACACAGGTTCAGATCACGTAGGTATTGCGATCCACTCAGGTTCGCATTCTTCCTCACACGGTTTCTGCACAGCAGCAGTTCGTTTTTGTATTACCCATGAGCTTCAGCGGCTGCTATTTTATCACCTGGATTGAGCCTTCAATAGCTCTGATACCAATTGAAGACTCAGAACCTTCTTGATCAGATTTTATTCAAGCCAGAAAACTCAAATCAAACTTGTGATTATGATGATGAACCAGAAAAAAACAGAACTTTTATTGATATAAAGCTGCGTACTTAATCATTCAATCAAAACCCCTATTTAAACTAAACAAACATTAATAAAGTCAAAGTTCTATCCCTAAAAAATCTGCTGAAAAAACAAAACATTCTAATCCAAAACAAAACATAATCAACAAATAACCAAAACAGCCCTTAAACTTGTAAATTAATCAAGATTAACCCAACATAATTATCAATGAAAATTTAGAAAATATAAGTTGATTTTTAATATAAAATACGATTACAATTTTATGATTTAATATTTTAAGTATTAAAATAATAATATTTATTAGTATAGGTAGACTTCATTGTCTTTTTATTTTACTTTTCTTCGATTCAATTCATTAGTATTTTTATTATCATGATTACAAATTTATTTATTTTTTTAATATTTTATAGTGATTTTTTCTTTCCGAATCTTTCAAATAGTTAGTCTGTATAATGTGAAAAAGACCAATGACGTAGAATCCAAATATATTTCAGTCAAGCTTTGCTAAATAACGCACATAGTATACTTTTAAATCAATAATTTCAATTATTAATTGTGTAAGACAAAAGTGCATAAATTAATTACATGGGCCCTTTTGGAAGAAAAGTTGAAAAACCTGTGCACAAGCAAATTTGAAGATAAAATCATGATAACTCTTTCCTGGAACATGTAATTAAATAAATATATATATTTGTAATTTTTTTTATTTAATAAAGACATGTGCGCACATATATATAACTGGCTCTTACTCTTCCAAATTGAGTGTAGTCTTTATTTTCTTTTGTCTAGCTAGATGGCTTGGCACGTACCTGAGGACGCCATGCCATGGGTGGGATTGTATTGTGCTATAGCATCGTTGATTTGCACACTTGCTATGGCAGCTGATGTTGCCTATGGTTTTTGGCAATGGAAATTATGGTTTCCAAACAAAATTTTCACTCTCAATGCTGCAACCATCACTCTTATTGCTATTGCAATGAAATTACCTGTGGATCTAACTAGTGATACATCTCATGAATACTACTATCATGCGGGTAGCATTGAAATCACAAAGATGGTGAGCATTGTTTTCTTGCTCACTATGTTAGCTAATTTTCATCCTTCTTTGGGGCTTATGAATGACAAAGAGCTTCTAACGAACATTGTAGCGTTGGGTATTCTTGTGAGTACAATTACTGTGAATATAATTATTCAAAGTTTTACTCAGTTGCATTTGGTCTCCATTATAAGTATGCCATTACTTATATTCCCTTTTGCATTGCCATTTTCCATAGCTTTGTCAGTTTCAACATCTAGAAAAATATTAGAACAAAGATATAAGGAATCACAACAATTGGTATCAAGCCATCAAGTGAAAAGGTATTCCTCCAAGGACCTTAAATGTTACCTTAAAAAGTTTTGGATGATGACAGAAACTTGTGACCCACAATTTGCAATTGTTTTTTCATCTGTTTCTTGTGCTTTTGGGGCTATATGTGTATACATTGCCATCGGTTTTGTTACACAGGCAATCTACTTCAATGATTTTTGGTATGGTGCTCAAGTTTATAAGTGGTCACTCAAGATAATTTTTTTTGTGCAATTAATTGGGGTCGTAGTAGGTAGTATTGCACCAATGTTTAGATGTATTTTGTCAATCGGTCATTACAATATTTCAAATAAAGGGAGCAAAAACCATTTGAATGTGTTTCGAGTAGAGAAACATTGGATTCAAATGATTCAACGATGGAAACGCAGCCATGTTCGTTCACATATTCCAGGTCGTCATTGCAAAATAGTTTTCCATTATACAAAAAATACATTCTTGAACGTATGTATATCATTTCATATTGTGGTTTTGGTTGTATGTAAAACCATATGTCTCATTTCGAGAACTCTTTTCGTCTTAGTCTTTTGTTGTTGGTATTTCATTAAGTCACTTTCAAAAAAATTCAAAATGGCAGCTGACGAGCACTCATCTATAGAGGAATATACCATGTTTGTTGTGCAAATTGAAGAGGAAACAAAACTTTCAGAAAGAATATTAAGAAATTCCCTCAACTCTATAAATCGTCTTCTTGATAAGTTTGAAAAGAAAGAGCCAAAATATCTTATGAAGCTTCTAGAAAAATCTAAAGGATTCAATGGATTAATAGAATATGAGAATGACCAAGTCCCACCTTTATGTGTAGAAGAAATTCATAGTTGTTGGAGCCTTGTATTAGTAACATTAACAGCAACATCCATGGCCCTTCCTAACATTGCAAACAGTCATTTCAAGGGATTGCTTTCTGGCATGAAGGAAGGCCTACAAATCGTAAGACATATTGAAAAATGTCTCAATGTAGATGGTGACTCGGCAAAGGAAAGAAAAGCAGCAAGACGCTTGTGGACAGAAATTGAAGTACATCGTACGTGGTTGCAAATCGACCTACAAAAGAAGGCTCGTATAGGAAAAACTTCAAAGGAGATTCTTCAATGGTTGGGGGATGAAGCAGCAAAAGTTGTGATACAATTTTGTAGTAGAAAGAAGCCAAGTATAGACGATTCTCATTACAACTTCGTACTTGCAGGTTCAATGTATAGAATCAGCCAGACTATTTTGCTTCATTACAAGGAGCAAGAAAACTGGTCGAATGATGAACAACTTTTTGAATGGATATCAACTATAATAGCGGATGTTTTATTGGCTTGCTTTACAAACTTATCGCGTGTCATAGAAATAAAGTGTCATCATCATGCGATAGAGAAAAGGGGCGAAAACATTCGTAGTGCAGCTCAACTTCTTGGCAAATCCAAAAAGATTCTTAAGATCCTTAAAGCACGTCAACCTTTTAACATTGATCAAGACTCCATGGCATATATTGATAAATGGCATGCAATACTCAAGGGTCAAACACCCTTTGGCAGCCACATACCCACTTGTGATGCTTCTTCAACTAGGATTCAAGGAGGTTCTTCAAAGTCTAATGAATTGGTCATAGTAACTGTTCTGTAATACGTGTGGCCGGGTGCATTTATATTATATATCATATGTTCAAAATAATTATACTGGTGATTTCTGTATATATATTATATTATTATTATAAAAATATTAGTTGTTAAACTAAATAACGATTGTTATGTGTGTTATATATAAGAATCAAATCATAGCCTAATTATATGTAAATATGTATGAGATGTTAGGTCTATGTCACGGATGAATAGGTAGTTAGATTACAACATGTACTAGTCAATTGTGCTTGATTATAACATGCAATTACGCAATGTTCCTGAGTTTACTTAAGGACAGAAAATAAAGAAAATGGAAGAAAAGAAGAAACATGTTTGTGTTCATGAGCATTGACAGAATTTGAAAAAAAAAACTGTGAGGGATCCGAAGGATTTTTAGAAAGAAAACGAAGGAGGCCGAACTCAATACCTATAAATTTTTTTCAACAAAATACTACTATATCAAACCCTCTAAGCAGAAAAACGGAAATTTTTTGACAAAATACTATTAAATCAATCCTTCTGACCATAAAAACAGGGGTGGGGGGGCACATAACAAATAAAACCAAACAAAGACACTTCATAAGCTCCGTCCTTGTTCATGAGTTTCGTTTAACAGAGGAAAGTAAAATATGTTGTGTTTTCTAGTTTTACTTGAAGAAAAAAGAGAAAGAAGCGAAAGGAAAACTAAGCAAAATTCTTAAGTTTTTTCCCTTCGATTTGGAAGGAAATGGAATGTAAGTTTTCTATTCTTTTCCTTTTCTTTCCTTTCATTTTTTTTTTCATTTTGTTTCCTTTCTCTTCTCATGTCAAAAAAACTTGGGAACATAGCGTTAGTATGTGTCATGTGGAAGAAAGATTGAAGGAATCAAAATCAAATTCTAAGTCAATTCCACCCTGTTTTCATTCAAAATCCTGTAATTTTTTTCCAAACAGAAGTTTGTAATTGAAATCAAGTCTAAATCAATCCATCACTTGAAATCGTGTTGGTATCACAGCGTTGTAAATACATTGAAAAAATTGAGCCGACGCCACTTTTGTCAAAACAGAAAGTAAAAGAAGAAATTTGAAAAGCAAATGAAAGGCTTAGACGAGTTTTCTAAAATTTATATTCTTTTGTTAAATCCTTATTTGTTTTGTTTAGGAAAAGGACAAAACATAAATAAAAAAGGCCACAAAACAAAATCTGTTTTTATAGTTGGTTTAATATTTAGGGTTGAATCAACTAATAAGAGATTTTTGCTTAATAAGAGTAAAGACTAATATATATGAATTTGACATATGGCATTCTAAAAATATATAACAAAGTTTTAGTACAAAAAACAAATCCAGTAAAAAAAACAAAATCTAGTACAAAAAAAACATAACCAGTACCAAAAACAAAATCTAGTACCAAAAAAACCAAATTCGGTACAAAAAATTAAAAAATCTAGTACAAAAATTAAGATATAATACCTAAATTATAATGACACGTGTCAAACTTTTATTAGTTTTTACTATTCTTAGGAAAAAGTCTCTTCTTATTTGTTATTTCCCTTGATATTTAAACGTAAGTTTTGTTTAAAACAATTCTTAAGAATCAGTTTATTATACTTTTGTTCCAACATAACAAAAAATATAATTATATTCGTCACAGAACTTGTTTTCAAATCCACGAATAGAACAAAATACATGTTTTTGTAAAGAAAAAAAAAATTAGTCGATCAAAGGCCACTCTCTAAAGGAAAGAACGAGAGGTTCAAATTATTTCGATCGAGGACTTCATGAGTAAATTAACCAACAATAGTATGACAAGTTTGATCAAATCCAAAGGTGACCGAAAAACCAGGTTTATTAAACAACAGTTTGGCAGGTTTTAATGAACAAATACATGTGACCGAAACTGTGGTGTTCTTGCAAATTTACATAATTTAACTAAAAACTACACATATACAAGTATTAGAAGGAAAATATCAAATTTAATCAGAATTGAGGAGAAAGAATAAACAAGCGGTGTTTGAGAAAATGTCTAAAAACACTAATATGCAGATGAATTTCCCAATTAATTATCATGGTAGTAACTATGTGGTGCATAGCTTGGATCCAATAATTTGTGTTGTAATGTAAAGATTGTATGCTAATTGTAGTTTTGTGTATAAGCTTTGTATTGACTAGGTGGTACATGAAGGCATGTAGCTGTTGAAATTGCCTGCCTAATATGTTAAGTTAAGTTATCTCTATGGGCACACAAAGATATAGATGTAACTAACCTAGACTCTATTATCGCATTTAGATGCTAACTATGTATCATATGGTTTTTTTTATAATCAAGTTGTTCAAATTATAGTGTATACAAGGGTATAAAGAAATATTTTATTAGGAAATACACTATTATGGGCCGCGAATTGTTTTATTTGATATCGAGGTTTAACACATGAGTTGGACAGAAAACCACTTGGGAACAAAAATTAACAACCCAAACCGGAATGGGTTTGCTTCCAACACAGCCAAAAGCAAAACCGGTCCCAACCCAATACAACTTGTCAATTTGAGACCGGTTTCTGAACTCTCATGCTAGAATCAGTTTAACCTGAACCAAATCAGTCAAAAGTAATAAAAATCGATTCAAACCATAACCTAGATCGAGATGCATGAGTTTTTCGCTTTAAAAGGAATTTGTATAAACTACTTTGCTCTTATAGCAAGTTTTTCTCAAAATTTCGTTGTAGTGTTGGTCTGGAGTCAGGACATTCCAAGGCTATTATGGCATTACCTAGATAGGGTCTTATTCTTTTTTGGGGCACATTTCAAAACAAATTTTGGGTCATTGTAATACAATATGTTTTGGGTTTAATTCTTGGACCTCATTCACTCAAATTTAGCAACGGTCCACCTTCATCACTACTTGTTCAGAACTTCAAATATTCAATTGACACAAAGGAGAAAGAAGCTACACATACAAAAGGAAGCCCCAATCGACCCAGTTTGACATCTAAGTGAGCGTCGAGCAGCAAAGGGGAACGAAGCTGTGAAACCACGAACGGCTCTCTAAGCTGGCAAGAGAATAAAGGAACTAAAGGGAAGAAGGGTTATAATGTCAGTCTCGTTCTCACTAGTCGGATTCAATCTCAGTCTTGTTCTTGCCATCAAATTAAATACAGATTTTTAGCCGCAGGTGAATGGGTTACCTTTGATCGATGAAACTCGATTTTCTAATTGTGTCAGATTCATGGATGAAAAAAGATATATAGTTAGTCTTTATGTTTGTTGTAGTGACAAAAAGAAAAAAAAAGTTCAAACATTTCATCGATCAAAATTTTCCGCACATCATAGCCTTACATGTTTGAAGAGATACAATGAAAAATGTGGTCAAAGTTTTCGTGAAGACATTTGAAAACAAAGTAAGAATAACTAGCTAGTGTGATAAATTAGTCTATGTATTTGCTATAAATGTGTGATTATTAATATAAACATTTTGTAACATGTAATTGCTAACAACAAAATTGGTGAATGATGGCAGAAAACAACCGTTTTCACAATCACAAATTATATTTTGTAGCAAGGCCGTCTCTGAGAAATAAGGTGCCCTATGAGAATGTTAAAAATGGGCCCTAATTGCGCGCGCACGCGCACACAAATTGACGATAACTCAAACAACAGTAAAAACAATATAAACAATATTGTTTTAGCAAAATGATGAATTTCAATGTTTTAAATAACTAAATAAAACGTGACTTTCTTCTAGCATTTTTTGATGCAAACTTGTTGATTAAATATTCATAATCTACATTGTCTAGTATCTCATTCTCAATAGTATAATTGTCAATTCATTAAGTCTTTCTTAAGACATTATTGATCCTAAGTATGACTTCAACAATTTCAATTTTGAAAAATTTCTTTCTATATATGCTACAGTTACCATAATAGCCAACAAGATTCTATATGCAATTGATGCATTTGAAAAACAATCGATTTGCTTCAAATATTTTAAATATATATAATTAAAAATTGAATTGTTATATTTGTTTGTTGTAAAATAAATTAAAATATACATAATATATACAATTTTTTAAAAAATTTAGGGACCACTAAAAAAGTGGGCCCTGTGCGGTCGCACCTCCCGCACATGCTCTAAGACCCCCTTGTTTTGTAGCATGATCATTTATTTATATATGTTTATAAAATGATCGCCAATAATTCACTTACTGCTCATTTAATTTATAAGACTTAATTAAGCTTTATTTTGATGAGGATAAATATATATCAGATGCTAATATGGTATCATCAACATGATCATTTTCCACCGGTGATTCATTTTTGTAGAAGTGGTCTTAGAATTAAAATATTAATTTGTTGGTACTTATTTAAGGTAAAATTGGAAAAATTAAAAAATTTAATGTACACGTTGTTTACTTTGGGTCAATCTTAGTTTTAACAATGAATTTTCACCGCTTTAATTAAGTCATTAACTACAATTAAAACCAACAAAAAGTCTATAGATTTGAACCATGAGAAGGAAAAAGGAAGAAAATTTGCTATGGAAAATAATATCTTGTTAGCATCTTCTGGGAAATTATAACAAAAATAATTGTTGATTTCTCCCTTTCCATTCAAACGTTTACTTTCTATTTTTCTTTTATTAAATAATAATATTAAATACTAATTATATTATTTTTATATTTTATAAACTAAAAAAAACAGATATATACCTATATATCTATACCTATTATTTATACATTTAAATACTAATAATATTTTTTATATTTTTTAAAATAAAATATATATTTGACAATAACACACTTTTTAGAGAGCAAAATTTTTATAAATACGAAATTATTCTAAAATATTTTAAAAATATAAAATATTTAAAAATGGTCTTTTTAAAAAAAACAAAAGTTATATGAAAGAAATTAATCAAGAAAGTTTTTATAAAAACAAAAAACTGGATTTTGTAAACAACGAGATTTTTAACAAGGCACATGGGGGGGTGGTCTTGGGTTTGATTCTGACTTGAAACATCAAACAATTAGGATGTTGAAATCCTGTAAAATATAAAAAAATATTATTAATATTTTAATACACGAGGACTTGAAGTCGAATAATGGTGGGAGACCAAACGACATTTAAAAAAAATATATTGCTGCTTTACTAGGATTCTTCGATCTTGAATTTTGCTACAATATTCATGATGGGGTGTTGATGACGGCTCACCAACATCACGGCAGGAATAGATTTTTTTTAACGGTAAATTTCATTAAATTACCAAAAAAATTATGGTTGTAAAAGTCGCTAAACGCTAGTCGGGCGGCGATGGACCGTCTACGGATTAATCGGGATTAATCGGCGCTAGGCGGATTGGAATTTTTATATGTAATTTTACAAATATTTATTATATACACACACATTAATATCAATAATTTAATATAATACTTCAAATATATTAAAAAATAAACTTAAACATACTAAGTCAAGTACTTCAAATTACAAACTTAAACACAAAATTCAAAGTTTATACATGGATTTCGATGTTTAGTGGCAGGGTTCAATGTTTCAGATGTTGGATTTAATGTTTTAGAGACATATTAAGTATTTAGAGCTGAGAAATGTTTCGAATAATCACTTATCTTGGTCTTTTTTACTCAAAAAAAGCCAAAAAAAAAAAAAAAAAATAGGCCGCCTAGACACCGCCTAGGGCAAAATCGACAAGGTTTATCCTATGCCGATTTTTACAACACTGAAAAAAAATACACCAAAAGAGCCAGCAAGATCCTAAGCTCTCACATCACCAATTACAATAAAATTTACAATGATCAAAATTATAAAGAAAAAGAACACCACTCCTCCCAATACAGCATCCGCCATTTTGCTCTATGTTTAACCCAAAGAAAGCTTAGCAATTTAACCTCCTCGGGTAACCGTTGATACGAACACCTCCTTCTGTTGAAGACTACGTCATTTCTTTCTTTCCAAATACACCATATGGTTGTTAATACAATGGCATGTATTATATTCCTTCTCTTACCACTACCCTTACCATACTTAGATAACTCCAACAAATCATTCATTGAAAAGGCAAAGATGGGTTGTAACTTACACCATGTGGCTATGCCCGTCCATACCATCAATAGCGGACAACGTTCCCCGTTCCCCTTCACCGATTCGTTACAATCCCCACACTGCAGGAATAGATGCTTTGGCTAGCTTGTGGTTCAAAGACGTGGGTAGCATAAGGCCGAGCAAGCAAATTTTAATCGCACAAAAAAACCCTTATTTAAGATGTGTAAAGTAAATTAGTTTTGCATTTTAAGCTGAGACGTGAAAGTACTGTAAAGACTAATAAAGGCTGATGCTCACCAAACTTCTTATTTTGTCTAAGTATAGGAGTCTCTTTGAATAAACACCTTCGGAAGGAAGAAGTGATTCTTCGGAAGCAACATTGCTTCCGAAGGATAACTGATTCCTGCCGAAGGTTGTACAAGACAATTGCTTCCGAGGAATCTTCTTCTGCACACAAGACAAAGACTTCCGAGGTTTATCCTCTGACAAAGACTGTAGCAGCTTACTCTCAAAGTACAAAAGGTACTGACACAAGACATGCTGGTCTGAGTAAAAACAAAGACAACATGTAATGAGTCAGATAAAGCGCCTTACCTCTCCCATGCTGCATTAAATGCAAAAGATCATCTGAAGCCTTGAAGATCAACAACATTAAATGTCTTTTGTATTTACTAGTTCTTTGTAAAGTCAATGTCTATTAATGTAATGATTATGACTGAGTGTCTTAGCCTGTTAAGACACTCAACATACTAGAATAAGCTTTACTTTATGTACTTGTCTAGTATACCCAACTTGTATTCCTAAGTGTATACGGTTGTAGCCTCGGCTATATAACCTCCCAATGTATTGTTGTTTGAAGTGTGCTTGCTTGTATACTTCCACTTTGAGAGAAATATATCCTTGAGCTTGAATTATTCTTGTGTTCTTAATATTGTTCAAAGATTATTATTGTGTCACTTTGAGTGAAATTGTGAGATCATTCTAACAGAACATTCCGCATCTGTTAGAATTAAGTAAGAAATACTTGTGAAGTGTTGTTTAGAGTTAACAACCCGATCCTACAAGTGGTATCAGAGCTTTTGGCTCTTGAACTTGACTGACTAATCATCATCAAGTTACCAGTTCTATTTCTTATAAACCCTCATAGTATTAACACTCATTTTTCTGTGTCTGTCCAAGATGGCTGCTCTAAACAAACATGATACAGAAAATGGCACTCTCAACAAGCCACCAATGTTCACACCAGAAGACTTCGATACCTGGAAAGTCAGAATGGAAGGGTTCATCAGGAACCAAGACTTCAAACTTTGGAAGTCTGTTCTTGAAGGTCCCTACATTCCTACAGTTGCTGCTGCCGGTGCTGGAGTTGCTGCAGTACCAAAAGATCCATCTATGTACTCAGACGAAGATTACAAGAAGATGGAAGTTGATTCTAAAGCTCTTTGGCTAATTCAGATGTCAATACCGAACTCCATTATACATGCATTCAAGAAATGCAAGTCTGCTCAAGAACTGTGGAATTCCTTGAAGCAGATGTATGAAGGGTCAGAAGATGTCAAAGAAAACAAGAAGGATATGCTGAAACAGAAGTTTGAAAACTTTTGTCAACAAAACAATGAGAATATGTCTTCTCAGTACCTAAGGTATGTCCAACTTGTGGATGAATTAACTACTGCAGGTGTAACTCTTGATAATCAAGATGTGCTCAGAAAATTTCTGAGGTCTCTTCCAAAGGCATGGAATATCTACTCTGTAACAATCAGAAGAACAGAAAACCTGAAAACTCTAACTTTAGGAGAATTGTTTGGTATTCTCAGTGCCTATCAGATGGAATTAGATGCCCAAGAATCTAAAATTTCTCACTCACCATCTGGTTCAGCAGCTCTTTATGCACCCATCAATAATCCTCCATACCAAAGCTATCAACCCCTCTACCATTCTACCTCCACACCCACTGTCACATTTCCTGAAACTCCAAATTCATCAAACCTTGTATCTAACCCAACCCCACTACTAACCTCTGGGCAAGGAGCTTTTATGGCTGAGGAGACAAATTACTTTCATCTGTGTCAAGAAGACTTGGATGGTATTCCTGCAGATGATCTTGAGGAGATGGATATAAACTATCAAATGGCTATGATTTCATACAGGGCAAAGAAGTTTTACCAAAGAACAGGCAGACAGTTCAAAAAGCACAATATGAAGACTGGGTTTGGACTTGACAAATCTAAACTCAAATGCTTTAACTGTCAACAGTTAGGCCACTTTGCCAGAGAATGCAAGTCCACAGGAACTCAGCAGACAACTTCTGGGCAACCACAACAAAGACCATCAAGCTCATCTAACAATGCAAACATTGCTGAACAAGATTTTGCAGACTGGAGCTTTCAAGCTGAGGACCCCTCCATCTCCAACAGTGCTTTGATGGCAAATGACTCATCTTCCTCAAGCAAGGTAACTGATAGCATGTGCTCACCTGAATGCTTAGAAACATTAACTATTTATAAGAAAATAAATTCTCAACTCTGTAATGAACTTGAGTCTCTACAAGTAGTCAAGGCAAATTTCTTTGAGGTTGAAAGAAATTACAAAGAAAAGATTGAAGAAATGGAAAAGACCATTTCAAGTTTAAAACATGAAGATACTAACAAACAGTGTCAGATTAAAAATCTTTTAGAAAGACTAACCACTGCCAAGACTGAACTTGTATTGGCTGAGTCTTACAGAGACAAATTTCTAAGCCAAGGTGAAAAATATGAAAAACTTTTTAGAATGAGCAGCACAACTGAACTTGTGAATAAAAGGGGAGCTGGTTTGGGATACAACAATGTGGAACCTCCATCTGCTTATACTTCTATAACAGATGTTAGGTGTAAATCATTGGTTGACCTTGTGTATAATGAGGAGTTGGATATACACAAGGTAGTTCAAAAGGATAATCTCTCTGATCCAAGTACCTCAACATGCTCAGATGAGGATGATGTTCCTATTAAATCAGTAAAAGGAAAACAAGCTTTGAAATTTAAGAATCAAAATAAGAAAACTAAGAAACATTCAACAGTTTTTATCAAAGCTAAAACCACAGAAAATATCTCCTCAGATGAGTATGTGACTTGCCCATCTGACAAGTCAAAACGAGGTAGATCAATGGAGAGAAAAGTCAATTCTCCAGGAAAACAGGCAAAGTCTAAGACTAACAAGTATGCTGGAACATCCAAACCATCATTGTCTGAGGATCAAAGATCAGACTTCGTTAAAAGGGATAAGCAGCAACACTCTCCCAACATTCAAACTCTATGTCTGATGTGCGGTGAAAAGAATCATTTTGCTGCTGATTGCTTCTATAATCCAAGAAGCAGAATTTCCTCAATCAAGGGAAGAGGAAGAAAGAACAGTTGGAGTCAGTCATCTACTTCTTCGGAAGAACAGAGAAGAAATTTGGTCAAGAGAGCATCGGAAGCAAGTACCTCCAGTAATAGGAAGAAACAAAATAAAAATGCTTCTGAAAAGAAAGCATCGGAAGCAAAGAAAAAGGAAGCTTCCGAAAGAAAAGGAACCTCGGAAGCTCATCAAAGGAATGCTTTCTACAAACAAAAGAGGTCATCTGTCTTCGGAAGAAGATCATCGGAAGGAAAAAGAAAAACAGCTTCCGATGACCATCAAAAGAAACCAAGTCCTCCGACAACTCAAAAGGCACAAGTATGGAAGAAGAAGGAATCATCTGATAAGCCATCACCCACATCAGAAGCATCCACATCATCTGTCCCACCTAGAATGATGTCAAAGAAATTTACTTACAATGATGCAAATGGTAAACCCAAGACCACATGGGCTTGGGTTCCCATCAGAAACTAACTCACTTCTGGTCATGTGCAGGAACAGCAGGAATCAAAAGGCAACTTGTGGATAGTTGACAGTGGCTGCTCCAGGCACATGACAGGCAACAAGACCCTCTTGCATAAATATGAACCATTCTTTGGCGGGTCTGTTGCTTTTGGAAGTGATCCAGTAGGAGGATATATAACAGGTAGAGGTACAATCACAAATGGTAAGGTAAGCTTTGAGAATGTACATTTTGTAAAAGAACTTAACTACAATTTACTAAGTGTATCACAGGTGTGTGATCAAAAGCATAACATGTTGTTTACTGAGCATGAGTGCATTGTTCTGAAACCAGGATTTGTGATACCAAATGATCAAATTCTACTCAGAGCTCCAAGAAAAAGTAACATGTATATGCTAGATATGAGCACAGCTGCACCTCTTAGTAATATAAGCTGCTTTGTCTCAAAAGCTTCACTTGATGAATCATCACTTTGGCATAGAAGACTTTGTCATGTAAACCTCAAAAATATGAATAAATTGGTCAAAAATAATTTAGTAATTGGTTTACCAACAAAAGAATTCATATGTGTTGATAAATGTGTTGCATGCTTAAAGGGTAAGCAACACAAGTCATCTCATAATGCCAAAGAGATAAATTCTATTACCACAGTCCTTCATTTACTACATATGGACTTGTTTGGCCCCACAAGTGTTAAAAGTCTTGGTAGAAAATCATACTGTTTGGTGGTTACTGATGATTTCTCTCGGTATACCTGGGTGTTTTTCTTAAATACCAAGGATGAAACTGCCGAAATCCTAAAGTCATTTATACTCAGGGTGGAGAATGAGAGTGACCATCATGTAAAAATAATCAGATCAGATCAAGGAACAGAATTCAAGAATCATGTTTTAAATTCTTTTTGTGAATCTAAAGGTATCACAAGACAATTTAGTGCTCCTAGAACTCCACAACAAAATGGTGTAGCAGAAAGAAGGAATAGGACACTAATTGAAGCTGCAAGAACCATGTTGTCTGATGCCAAACTTCCAATAACTTTTTGGGCAGAAGCAGTCAACACTGCCTGTTATGTCCAAAATAGAATATTGGTAGTTAAGTCACATGGCATGACTCCTTATGAAATTTGGCATAAGAGAAAGCCATTCATTGGATTTCTCAAACCATTTGGATGTCATTGCACCATCTTGAATACTAAAGATTACTTAGCCAAGTTTGCTGAGAAATCAGCAGAGGGCTACTTTGTTGGGTACTCTTCAAATGCTAAAGCATATAGAGTATACATCAAAGCATCCAGAGTTATTGAAGAGTCTGCAAATGTTCAGTTCAATGAACATACTCTCAATAAATCTGGAACCGGCCCTGATTGGTTGTTTGATCTTGATAGTTTTACATCTGCATTTAATCTGGTGAAAGAGTATGTTCCAGTTTCACAGTCAGCTACCATAGACATCTCCAAAGGCTCAAGAGAAGATGACTTTCGTGTTGAACTGCCAATAGCTTCAAGACAAAACTTGGCAGAATCCACTTCAACACAAAATGATGTATCACAGTCTGAGACAATCAACACATCTCAGGCAGGTCCCTCAATTGAAGCTGCTTCTAATTCACAACATCAAGAAGAAGTAGGAAGTCCTTCAGCAGAGGAAAATTCTCTGGAAATCACTACTCCCAGAGAAAACCAACCCACAACAGTTCAAACATTGAATCCACGTGATCTGCCAGAAATCCAACTTGAGGTAGTTCTTCCTAACCTTGAGTCACTCAACGTGGATGAATCTTCTCAACTGGATGTGATTCCAAGGACTCGAATTCACAGCACTCATCCAGTTGAAAACATCATTGGCAATGTAGAAGAAGGTGTCA
This sequence comes from Mikania micrantha, assembly GCA_009363875.1. Taxonomy (NCBI): domain Eukaryota; kingdom Viridiplantae; phylum Streptophyta; class Magnoliopsida; order Asterales; family Asteraceae; genus Mikania; species Mikania micrantha. Next base: position 72,266,686 of record CM018695.1, on the reverse strand, counting down.
GAACTAGAAGCTCTATGCATGAAGCAAATGTTTGCTTGTTTTCTTGCTTTCTATCCCAAATAGAACCTAAGAAGGTTGCAGAGGCTTTAAAAGATAACAGTTGGGTAGAAGCTATGCAAGAAGAGCTTCTTCAGTTTCAAAGACAAGGAGTTTGGAAAACTTGTCCTTTGCCTAAAGGAAAGTATGCCATTGGAACCAAATGGGTGTTCAGAAACAAGAAAGATGACAAAGGTGTTGTCATCAAAAACAAAGCAAGATTGGTTGTTCAGGGATACACTCAAGAGGAAGGCATTGACTATGATGAAGTCTTTGCACCTGTTGCCAGAATTGAAGCTATTAGAATATTTTTGGCATTTGCAGCTGCAAAAGATTTCAAAGTGTTTCAGATGGATGTTAAAAGTGCCTTTCTTTATGGAAAAATTGATGAAGAAGTTTATGTGTGCCAACCTCCAGGATTTGAAGATCCAAAGTTTCCTGATCATGTCTGTAAGCTTGATAAGGCTCTTTATGGGTTGCATCAAGCTCCCAGAAAATGGTATGAAACTTTATCTTCTTTTCTATTGGCAAACAAATTCAAGAGAGGAACAATTGATAAAACTCTCTTTTTCAAGAAGTCAAATCAACATATCATGCTAGTTCAAATCTATGTTGATGACATTATCTTTGGTTCTACTAATGAATCTCTCTGCAAGGAGTTTGAATCACTGATGAAATCCAAATTTGAGATGAGTTCAATGGGAGAACTCACCTTCTTTCTTGGATTACAAGTGAAACAAACTCCTACAGGGATTTTCATTAGTCAATCAAAATATGTCAAGGACATTCTTGAAAGATTCAAGCTTTCTGATTGCAAAGCTCTGGGAACTCCTATGTCCAAAACAACATCACTTAGCCCTGATCTTGAGGGGGAGGATGTTGATCAGCACCAGTACAGAGCAATGATAGGCTCTTTGATGTATCTCACAGCAAGCAGGCCAGATATCATGTTTGCAACTTGTGTATGTGCAAGATTTCAGGCCAATCCCAAAGTCTCTCATATGCTGGCTGTAAAAAGAATCTTTAGATACCTCAAAGGAGCACCAAGTCTAGGATTATGGTATCCTAGAAATGAAGACTTCCAATTCATGGCTTATACAGACAGTGATTATGGGGGTTGCAACATCAGCAAGAAATCCACATCAGGGGGATGTCAATTTCTTGGATCCAGGATTGTGTCTTGGCAATGCAAGAAACAGTCATGTGTTTCTACTTCTACTGCAGAGGCTGAATATATAGCTGCTTCTAGCTGCTGTGCACAAGTCATCTGGATCCAGAATCAGATGAAGGATTATGGAGTAGATCTGTTCAATACTCCTATTCAGATAGACAATTCCAGTGCAATCTCCATCACCAATAATCCTGTCAAGCATTCCAAGACCAAGCACATCGACATCAGATACCATTTCATCAGAGATTGTGCAGAAAAGAAGTTGATTCATTTGGTCAAAGTTGATTCAGGAAACAATTTGGCAGATCTCTTCACAAAGGCATTTGATGAAGGAAGATTCAGGTACTTAATAACATCCATTGGGATGATCAACTTTGAATAAATGTACTGACAAGGAATAAATAATTCCTCGGAAGATAAACTTAACTTATCTTCCGATGAGTATTTACTCAGCAGAAGATAGGTTAAGTCTTCGGAAGCATTATTTCTTTCTTAGTCGGAAGATCTCACACTTCAGAAGCTAACTTACCTTCTGAAGTAATATTCTTCCGATACATTACTTTCGGAAACATAGGCTTCTCAAGGTACTCTTCAGAAGAAAGTGTCTTCCGAAGAACATTTTGCCTAATGAATTGTCTAACACTTCAGAAGCAGTGCTTCCGACAGTATAAATTTTATACTTCGGAAGCACATCCCTTCTGAACTCTCTTGGTCTAATAAATACCCTGCTTCCGAAAGAAACTTCTTCGGAAGCACCTCAGTCAGAGAAAATTAATTGTGAAACCAGCTGTCATCGGAAGACCTTTTTCTGACATCCGGATCTCAAATTTAATGTGTCTATATAATTAAATGCTGAAATCCGAATGTATATAAAGGTCTCCCGCTCATTCAAATTCTCACAAACTGTTTCACTTTGAACTCTTCTTCTCCTTGATCTCTCCATTTGTGCCCTAAAATCACCAACTCTCATGGCTCTTCTTGCTTTCAAACCTGCTCATAATGTACCAGCGGAGTTATCAGCAGAACATGATGCTGACTTCGCCCCAATCATCTCCTTTCTTCAAAGGAGCAGGTATTTCTTTGCATTAACTGTTCAGCCCTTGGTGTATGAGTCTCATCACCAACAGTTCTGGGCATCTTGTTCTGTTTCCTCGACTTCCAATGGTCGGTCTCTTGTAGCCACCATTGATGCTCATCCTATTGCTATTTCTGTGGAGACCATCTGTCGGCATCTTAAACTGAATGATGCCGGTGGAAAGGTTTCATTCACGAAGGATGAGGTAGCATTGACATTTCAGTCAATGGGGTACGAAGGTCCTCTCCCTTCAACAACCTATTTGAAGGGTCGAGTGTCCTATAATTACAAGTACCTCATACATGTGTTTTTACATTGTCTTTCAAATAAATCTGGTGGTTGGGACCAAGTTCCATCTGATTTAGCTTCGGCTATTCATGGCTTGGTTTCCAATCAACTGTTTAATTTTTCTGCTTTTATTTTCAATAATTTGGTTGACAACATCATGTCTCCAAAGAAGTTTTGTATGTATCCCAGGTTTTTGCAACACCTTTTTAATGAAGAGTTGGGAGCTTCCCTTTCTCTAACTGGGAATACTTACAAAATGCCCTTGGTCTCTTCCAAGATTTTTGTGCAACTCAAGAAGAAGAGTGCTCAGTTCTCTGGGACATTCACTCCTCTTCTTTCCTCTATGGAGTCCCCTGCTCCAGAAGGTGACAGCTCTGTTAACCCCACAGATGCTGAACCCACACCTTCCACTTCTGTTCCTCACCCCATAAAAATCACTTACAAACGCAAACGAAACCCTGTGCAACTTTCTACAGTTGTTCAGGCCCCTTCTACTGAACCAAAACAGAAAAAGGTTAAAAGAACTGCTCAGGGCACAGTTCTACCTAAGGTGAAAGCCACACCCCTTGTTTCTCCACAGGTTCTTCCTTTGAAACCTGTGGTTGCCCTTAACCAGCCTGAAAGCCCTCAGCTTATGTCACAAAACATAACTGAGAATATTCAAAGGGATTCACCCATCATTGAGCTTGCTTCTCATGAAGCAACTTCATTAGATAAGAGACTGTCTCCCAAGTCTCCAGGTTCATATCATCCAGAAATGCCCCCCACCCATACTATCACCCAGGCTCAAGGAACCCCTGCTCTAGCTGTGGAGGAACCACTCTCTCCAACTACCCAAACTTTAATGAGAGTGGTGACACAGTTACAAGCTCGGTTCCCTGACCCAGAGCCTATTCAATCAGAGGTTGGCCCCAGTAGTTCTGAAGGGGTCAATGCAGGTGAGGCTGCCACTACTGTTGATCTTAATAAAGATCCACAGGACAGTGGTACAGGCAATAGGACCTCACCTGCGGCAACCTATATTGGGGAGGACTTCTTTGAGGTTCTTCTCAATGAAGGGAATCCAGGGTGCCAAGAAACCACATCTGGTGGTGGAGGTGCAGGAGCTAGGCTCAGGACTCCATCGCCCCATGATTCTACTCCGGTAGAGGAGGGCACATCCACACAGGAATTGACGGCTACAATCAGTTCCCTCCAAGCCAGGGTAGCTCACTTAGAAGCTGAGGTGGCTACCCTGCGGCTTGAGGTCCAAACCAAAGATGCAACTATTCTGGACCTCAGGAGGCGTCCCCCGGTCACTCTACATCCATTTCACCCTGATCCTGCTACTACCACTTTCACCTCCCCTGATGCTACCAAAAAGGGGGAGAATATACCAACTGCAGGGTCAGGATCAGAAGCAAGAGAAGAGGAGGGTGCACAGGAAGTTACTCCATCCTTAGTCACTTTGACTGCTGAATGGGATGACTTCTTGGGTACTTATTTTCAAGATTCTTCTTCTACCTCCTCTTCTTCTGCTTCTGAGGATACAAGGGAGGTTGCCAAAGAGACTGAACAGCAAACATCAAATGTCTCTTTGGAACCTCAGTCCCCTCTTGGGACTAAGTCTCCTTCTGAGACTGCAGCACAGGTTGGCATGGAAGACACAGCACAAGAAGAATCAACTTCCATGAAATCTGTGTCCCCTTCTGGGACTGAAGCTGCTGAGGCTCTCTCTTCCTCTTCTGAGCCCTTTGTGGAATCCAATAAGGAATCATCTAAGGAGATTGGTCAACTGGAGGAGCCAGTGAATGCTGAGGTTAACTCCGAAGCTGCAGCTGCCTCCGAAGGCCCAGTCATCCTAGATGTTTCCTCCACAGAGGAGCTACATGCCAATGAACCAGCTGGTGAGGCAACAGAAGAAATCTCCTCTGGGGCAAAAATAGCTGCTGATGACAAAGGAAAACGTAAGCTAACCCCAGAGGAGGAAGCAGAACAGGAGGAGATGAGACCAAAGAAAACAAAGGGCCGACCAAACACTTCTCTAGATGAAGAGCGAGCTAGACTCTCTGCTTTGCTAGAAGAAAAAGGTTATGACTTTGATGAAGTCATCAACTGGTCGGTACCTAGAATGGCTGCCGAGCTGGACAAGGTGCAGCAGCAAGAACAAGCTGTTGCTGCATCAAAGGCCCTGAGTGTACTTACAAAGGAGCAAAAAGAGAAGGCCTACAGAGACAAGAACAAGGCCTTTCTCTTGGAATATGGCTTCCATGCTCGGCAGCTAGGCCCAATGAAGAACTCAACCATGGATATGCATATCAGAGATATAAAAGCCAAAGTTGCAAGAGGTGAGTTACCTTCAATTGAACAAATCAGGGCAAGAAAGGAAAGCCTAATGAGAGGCTTAGGTTTAGGGGGAGGAGCTACAATAGAATTTCCCCTCTCTGGTGCAGGGATCAGAGATGGAGAAGAAGTCATGTGTGGGGCAGCAACAAAAGCAATGTTCCCCAACATGTTCCCCCTAAATCCAAAAGAAGAACCAATATCTCCTCCTTCAAGTCCAAGTATGGATAACATGCCTATCTCCTCAGTATACAAAAAGGGTAAGAAGACTACAAGGAAACAATCAATACCAAACCCTGATCCTGAGAGACATACACAGGCTGAAGAGAGGAGAACAGAACCCTCAAGGGATGAGGATATTGGGCCACAGTCTACTGCAACAACAGGTGCAGCAGTAGAATCAACTGTGGAAGCCCAACAGGCCAGAGTTCTGAGGAGTCAAGCCACTGCTCAAGACAAACCAAGATTCACAAGAAGAAAGAGCATGGCTAAAAGGAAAAAGGAAACAAAAACCATCCCCTTAGACTCTGAGCCTGATACAACACTCTCAGTACTTGTAGCCACATCAGAAGCAACTCCCAAAAATACACAAACACCAGAAGACATGAGGGATATCAGCAGATTAATGCATGAGCATTCATACATCCCTTTGGTAGATTGGAGCTTCAATGCACAAGAAAGGATATTCATCCTCACCGACTACAATGGAGAAATAAAACTGGTGGATCTTTTGCATCTGATGACATTGGCAAAACCCTATATACTTGATCTAGATAAGCTCCCTCTCAATAATCCTGACAATGGAGCAGATGGGAGGTCAGCTATCAGATTAATTAGAAAAATGGCACAGGTACTGAGGGGTACATGGAAGCCAAGGTTTATGCCTTAGAAGTTTTGGTAGCATCAGCCTAGGGGGAGACTGTAAAGACTAATAAAGGCTGATGCTCACCAAACTTCTTATTTTGTCTAAGTATAGGAGTCTCTTTGAATAAACACCTTCGGAAGGAAGAAGTGATTCTTCGGAAGCAACATTGCTTCCGAAGGATAACTGATTCCTGCCGAAGGTTGTACAAGACAATTGCTTCCGAGGAATCTTCTTCTGCACACAAGACAAAGACTTCCGAGGTTTATCCTCTGACAAAGACTGTAGCAGCTTACTCTCAAAGTACAAAAGGTACTGACACAAGACATGCTGGTCTGAGTAAAAACAAAGACAACATGTAATGAGTCAGATAAAGCGCCTTACCTCTCCCATGCTGCATTAAATGCAAAAGATCATCTGAAGCCTTGAAGATCAACAACATTAAATGTCTTTTGTATTTACTAGTTCTTTGTAAAGTCAATGTCTATTAATGTAATGATTATGACTGAGTGTCTTAGCCTGTTAAGACACTCAACATACTAGAATAAGCTTTACTTTATGTACTTGTCTAGTATACCCAACTTGTATTCCTAAGTGTATACGGTTGTAGCCTCGGCTATATAACCTCCCAATGTATTGTTGTTTGAAGTGTGCTTGCTTGTATACTTCCACTTTGAGAGAAATATATCCTTGAGCTTGAATTATTCTTGTGTTCTTAATATTGTTCAAAGATTATTATTGTGTCACTTTGAGTGAAATTGTGAGATCATTCTAACAGAACATTCCGCATCTGTTAGAATTAAGTAAGAAATACTTGTGAAGTGTTGTTTAGAGTTAACAACCCGATCCTACAAGTACTTTAACAAAGCGCAACCTAGATATGGTTGTATCAGTCAAATGGCTTGTAACGCAATGATAGCCTGTTTACTTCTCTATGAGAGATCTTGAATTCGAATCCGGGGCGAAACATATTTGCTGAGGCAAAGTCATCGGGTTTAGTAGGCCAGTTGTGGGGTTTCTCCTGGGTGGGCTTGGGTGTACACCTGTAGCGTCAAATCAGAATGAACGGTTGAAATGTCATCTTGAGTGTCATCGTACCAAACCGTTAAAAAAAAAGATATGATTGTATCAATTTTGTCTTAAGAGATCGACTACAATTTTGTCCAGATCAATTTCGATCGAGCTAATTCGTTATATGCGCCAAAGAGATTAAGGTGGTGTTTGTTTTTCAGAGGTGAAACGTCTGCAGTCTGCAGGCCACATTTGCAGACCTCTGTAGCAGAAGAGCTGAACAAAACATATGCTAACATATTGTTTGTTTTTCTAAGTTCCACCAAGTTTTCTGAATCAAATCCTAAAACCCTAATCAACCCAACAAATTTCTTAACAAAAAAATGCTGCTACACCAAACAATTTCTCAACCTCCACAATACGCACAATCAATTTCTTTCTCATCATCATTATCTCATCTTTCTAATTCTCTCAATTTTTCATATGGGTCTCGATTTTTACCCCACAAAAAGCCCAATTGATCATCAAAAACCACTCTTCTTCTTGGTCATCATCGGTTTCAAAAGAGCACAACCATGGCACAGTGGATTATAAAGACAAGCCTGCAACAACAGTTACCTGAAAAAGCGGGAGACTGAGGTTTTTTTAACCTAAAAAGGGAGTAGCACTGGAGGAGGAATCGGCGCCAGTGGAGGGAGTGGCGGTGGAGGAGAAATCGACGCTGGTAGAGGGAGTGGCGGTGGAGGAGGAATTGGAGAAAACGGGAGTAAGGGATTGAGGAGGCTTCCACCAAAAATTAACCTAATTAAAGAGGATGAGAAGAGGACAAAAGAGCTTGGTTCATGTCTATGTCAAAAAGATGATGGACATACATTTTTTAATGAAATGCCTTCTGAAAAACAAACAAGTTTTAGCATCCAATCTTTGCCCCGTGGTTTGTGCGGGGCAGACAAAAGAGGCCAGGAAGAGTTTTAAAAAAAAAAAAAAAAACCTAAATTATGCCTTAAGAGATTAAACCATTATAAAAAGAAACACTAATTAACTTTGTTCCAATTCATTAGTATATTTTATTGTCTTTTCATCTTATTTTTCTTCAATTCAATTCATTATTAGTATTTTTTATTATGATTACAACTTTTTTAGATATTTTATAGCGGTTTCTTTTTTCCAAATAATTCAAGATATCACTCTTACATTTAATCTGTATAGTGTGAAAAATTGAAAATATCAATGGCGTAGAATTCAAACCTTTTTGGGTCAAGCTTAGTCAAATAACGTGGCTACTAAACTTTAAATCAATCATATTTCAATTATTAGTTGTGTAAGACAACATCTGTGCATAAATTCATGACATGGGCCATTAGGAGGAAAAGTTGAAAAAACTATACAGAAGCAAATTTGAAGAAAAACAACATGATAACTCCTTCCTAGAACATGTAAACAAATATACTTCTAAATTCTTTAATTTAATATATATATATATATGTGTGTGTACCGACTCGTACTCTTCCAAATCAGGTCTAATCTTTATTTTCTTTCATCTAGCTAAAATGTATTGGCATGTGCCTGAGGATGCCATGCCATGGGTGGGATTATATTGTGCGGTAGCATCGTCGATTTGCACACTTGCTATGACAGCTGATGTTGCCAATGGTTTTTGGCAATGGAAATTACGGTTTCCAAACAAAATTTTCACTCTCAATGCTACTACCATCACACTTAATGCTATTGCAATGAAATTACCTGTGGATCTAACTAGTAATACGTCTAGTGTTTATGGTGTAGGTGGCATTGAAAACACAAAGATTACAAGCATTTTTTTTCTTGATCACTATGTTAGGCAATTTTCTTCCTTCTTTGGGGCTTATGGATGACAAAGAGCTTCTAACGAACATTGTGGCATTGGGTATCCTTATCAGTACAATTATTGTAAATATATTTATCCAAACTTTTACTCAGTCGCGTTTGTTATTGTAAGGTTCTCTAAGGCTGATGCATATCAAAACATCTCTGGATCAAGTCATAATCTATCGGAAGAAGTACAACCACGGAACAACAAGGATTAGCCTTCGGAAGGACCATTGCTTCCGAAGGATAATCCCTTCCACTAACTACAACTTGTTCCGTGGAATGAAAGCTCAAATCGATCGGTCATTCCGATCATCAGTGGTTCCAAATACTTCCGATCTTTAGTGGTTCCCAAGACAAAGACTTTCGAAGACTTTTCTCTGACAAAGATTCTCCTTACTTTAGGAAGTAAACATGACTGCTTTCTCACTCTCAGAATAACAGAGAAGACATTCCGATGTTAGTCAGCAACAAAGAAGATTTGTCAAGGCTACAAAGATACTAAACAATTAATGCATTTTGTTGTTTAGATCTTTATTGTAAAAGTCAATGGAGTCTTTTGTATTGATTGTAATTAATATGGCTTGGCTTGCCAAGACCATAATAGATACTAGATTAAGCATACATTTGTTTCTAGTGTTTTGTCCAACCATGTATTCCTACTAGGATACGGCTGTAGATCTTAGTATATAATCCTTCACTTGTTAGTTAGAAAAATCACGAGTGAGTGCTTGAACTAAGTGTTGTAATTCTAACAGTTAAATGCAATATACTTCGACCATGAATTTACTATTGCTTTCGGTACTTTGTTTTCAAACTGTTTTTACAAAACTAAGTTGATAGAGTTTCCGTAACTATCAACTTTGTAGAAGATAACTTGTGATAAGTGTTGTGTAGTTTACTCAACCCGATCCAACAGTTATCCATTTTAGATGTGCCTTTGGTTGTATTGCCTATTCTATTGCCATTTCCAATAGCTTTGACAGTTTTAACATCTAGAAGAATATTAGAACAAAGATACAAGGAATCACAACAATTGGTATCAAGCTATCAAGTGAAAAGGTATTCCTCCAAGGACCTTAAAAGTTATCTTAAAAAGTTTTGGATTGTGTCTGAAACTTGTGACCCTCAATTTGCAATTGCTTTTTCACCAGTTTCTTGTGCTTTTGGGGTCATATGTATATACCTTTCCATCAGAGCAATTATACTAGTAATCTCCATCAATCATTTTTTGTATGATGCTCAAATTTACAAGTGGTCTGCCAAGATAATTTTGTTTGTGCAAACAATTGGGGTCATAGTAGGTAGTATTGCTCCAATGTTTAGATGTATTCGTATATTGGTCATTACAATATGTCAAAGAAATGGAGCAAAAACCATTTAAATGTGTTTCGAGTAGAGAAACATTGGATCCAAATGCTTCAACGGTGGAAACATAGCCATGTTCGTTCACATATTCCAGGTCGTCATTGCAAAATAGTTTTCCATTATGTAAAAAACACCTTCTTGAACGTGTGTATATCATTTCATATTGTGGCTTTGGTTGTATGTAAAACCATATGTCTCGTTTCGAGAACTTTCCTCGTATTACTCTTTTGTTGTTGGTATTTCATTAAGTCACTTTTAAAAAAGTTGAAAATGGTAGCAGAAGAGAGCTCATCTATTGAGGAATATGCCATGTTTGTTGTACAAATTGAAGAGGAAACAAAACTTTTAGAAAGAATATTAAGAAATTCCCTCAACTCTATAAATCGTCTCCTCGATAAGTTTGAAAAGATAGAGCCAAAGAATATTAGCGGATGTTTTATTGGCTTGCTTTACAAACTTACCGCGTGTCATAGAAATGAGGTGTCATCATCATGCGATAGAGAAAAGGGGCGACAACATTCGAAGTGCAGCTCAGCTTCTTGGCAAATCCAAAAAGATTCTTAAGATCCTTAAAGCACGTCAACCTTTTAACATTGATCAAGACTCCATGGCATATATTGATAAGTGGCATGCAATACTCAAGAGTCAAACACCCATTGGCAGTCTCACAACCACTAATGATGCTTCTTCAACTAGAATTGAAGGAGGTTCTTCAAATTCTAATGAATTGGTCATAGTAACTGTTCTGTAACACGTGTGGCATGGTGCATTTATATTATATTATTATATATCATATGTTCAGAATAATTATACTTGTGATTTCTGTGTGTATATATTATACTATGATTATAAAATATTAGTAGTTGAACTAAATATTGATTGTTATGTGTGTTATATATAAGTATCAAATCATAGTCTAATTATATGTAAATATGCTGTAAGGTCTATGTCTCGGGTCAATAGGTAGTTAGATTACCACATGTACTAGTCACTTGTGTTTAATTAAAACATGCAATTTCATTATGTTTCCGAGTTTACTTAAGAGAGAAAAAAAAAAAGAAAATGGAAGAAAAGAAAGAAAAATGGAAGAAAAGAAGAAACATGTTTGTGTTTATGAGCATTGACAGAGTTTGAAAAAAACTCTAAGGGACAGAAGGATTTTTAGGAAAAAAAAGGAGGAGGCCGGACTCAATAGCTTTAAAATTTTCCAACGAAATACTAATAAATCATTTGTTATGAGCAAAAAACGAGAAAGGGGGTGGGGACCCCTAGGCCCTTCATAAGCTCCGTCATTGTATGTTCATGAATTTAATTTAATGAAGGAAATGAAAGAAAAGTAAAATGCATTGTGTTCCTTGGTTTCACTTCAAGGAAGAAAACTAAGCAAAATTCTTCAGTTTTTTTCCCTTTCGATTTGTAAGGAAATGGAAGGTAATTTTTCTATTCTTATCTTTTCTTTTCATTTCATTTATTTTTATTCTGATTCCTTTCTGATCTCTCCTAAAAAAACTCCGGGTGAGTGTGTTTCGGAGAAGAAAGATCGAAGGAATCAAAATCAAATTCATAGTCAATTCCACCATGTTTTTTCCAACCAGAAGTTTGTATTTGAAATCAAGTCTAAATCAATACATACACTTGATACAATCAAACCGAAGCCAAGAACATCGTGTTTGATCATAGGTTAAATCGGAAAATCAAATTTTAAACCTCCGATCCATAAGGACGAAGCATAGAGGCTACAAAGATCCGGGGGGGGATTGAAAAACAAATTGAATGGTCGTTTTCCGAAACTTTTTTTTTTTGTTAAATCCTTTTTTATTTTATTTAGGAAAAGGACAAAACATATGTAAAAAAAGGCCACAAAGCAAAATCTGTTCTTTTATAGCTTGTTTATAAATATTTAAATGTAAGTTTTGTTTAAAACAATTCCTAAGAATCAGTTTATTAGGGGATACATCAAATGAAAATGATTTTTTAGAACCTTCTAAACTGACCCAAACTAACTTCGATTGAACTAATTTCGATGGCATTGGAACCATCTCGTCGAACAATATTAGCTTTCAGGTGAAAGCTTTATCAACGGGTTTTAGAGTTTAAATTTTAGGGCTTAGTTTTTATCTTTTATGTTTTGTATTTTTGGTTTATGGTTTGTTTTTAAAGTTTTGGTTTTAATATTAGGGTTTATGGTTTATAATTTAAGGTTTAGGCTTTAACGTTTGACAGGCGATTTCCAATGACGCAAAAATGAATTAAATTGAAGTTTGTTTGGGTCGGTTTTCGAACTTTTATAAATACTTCTTAACCTTTCTAGGCAAAATTGACTTTTTAGGAGAACATTTCCCATAATTTATTATACTTTTGTTCTGACATAACAAAAAATGTAATTATATTCGCAACAAAACTCGTTTTTAACTCCACAAAGAGAACAAAATACATCTTTTGTAAAGAAAAAGAAAAAAAATAGTCGATCAAAGGCCACTCTCTAAAGGAATGAACGAGAGTTTCAAATTATTTCGATCAAGGACTTCAGGAGTAAATTAATCAACAACAGTTTGACTGCTTTGATCAAATCCAAAGGCGACCGAAAAACCATGTTTATCAAACAACAGTTTGGCATCTTTTAATGATCAAATACAGGTGACTGAAACCGTGGTGTTCTTGCAAATTTACGTAATTTAACTAAACACTACACATACATTAAGGAAGTTGCAAATATATATATATATATATATATATATATATATATATATATATATAGTGTATGGTTAAAATGAAAACCACATCTCAATGAGAAAACCGCGAAAACCATGCAAAATCACGTAAAAAGAACGTATTTTTTTTTTACATGTTTGTAACACTATTGGACACATTTTTATAAAAAAAATCAAAAAAGCGCCGACCAAATATTTTTTAAAAAATATTTTATAAACCCACGTAAAACCTACGTAACAAAACTTAAAGAAAAAATAGTTTTGTTACGTAGGTTTACGTGGGTTTATAAAATATTTTTTTTAAAAATATTTGGTCGGCGCTTTTTTTATTTTTTTTATAAAAATGTGTCCAATAGTGTTACAAACCTGTAAAAAAAACAAAAAAAAAACGTTGTTTTTACACGATTTTTGCATGGTTTTCGCGGTTTTCTCATTGAGATGTGGTTTTCATTTTATCTTTTCCCTATATATATAGGGGAAGGATCAAATGTTAACCCTTCCTTATTGCGATAACCGCATAACCCTTGCACTTTTTTGCGTTTTTTGCCCGAATCTTTTTTTTTTCATGGTCTTTATTATACATAAATAGGGGGTTTCTTTTTTTATGTTTTTGCTAATTCATCACCGTTTAGAAGTTATTTACAACTGTAAGTAAGTGTAACGACTTACATCACATATCTTATGTAAGTGTGATGTAAGTAACTGTAAGTCGTTACACTTACTTACAGTTGTAAATAACTTCTAAACGGTGATGAATTAGTAAAAACATAAAAAAGAAACCCCCTATTTATGTATAATAAAGACCATGAAAAAAAAACAAAGATTCGGGCAAAAAACGCAAAAAAGTGCTAGAGTTATGCGGTTATCGCAATAAGGAATGGTTAACAAAGGAACCATCCCCTATATATATATATATATATAGAGAGAGAGAGAGAGGGGGGGACATGATCAAATGTTAACCATTCATTATTGCGTTAACCGAAGGTTTAGAAATGAAGTGTCATCATCATGCGATAGAGAAAAGGGGCGACAACATTCGAAGTGCAGCTCAGCTTCTTGGCAAATCCAAAAAAGATTCTTAAGATCCTTAAAGCACGTCAACCTTTTAGCATTGAACAAGACTCCATGGCATATATTGATAAGTGGCGTGCAATACTCAAGAGTCAAACACCCATTGGCAGTCTCACAACCACTAATGATGCTTCTTCAACTAGAATTCAAGGAGGTTCTTCAAATTCTAATGAATTGGTCATAGTAACTATTCTGTAACACGTGTGGCAAGGTGCATTTATATTATATATCATATGTTCAGAATAATTATACTTGTGATTTCTGTGTATATATTATACTATGATTATAAAACATTAGTAGTAGAACTAAATAACGATTGTTATGTGTGTTATATATAAGTATCAAATCATAGCCTAATTATATGTAAATATGTATGGGATGTTAGGTCTATGTCACGGGTCAATAGGTAGTTAGATTACCACATGTACTAGAAATTGTGCTTAATTAAAACATGTAATTACGCTATGTTCCCGAATTTACTTAATTAAGGAGAGAAAGTAAAGAAAAAAAGAAACATGTTTGTGTTTATGAGCATTGACGGAATTTGAAAAAAAACTATGAGGGAGCCAAAGGATTTTTTTAGGAAGAAAACGGAGGAGGCCGAACTCAATACCTATAAAATTTTTTCAACGAAATACTACTAAATCGAGCCCTTTGAGCTGAAAAACGGTAATTTTTCGACAAAATAGTACTAAATCAATCCTTCTGGCCGAAAAAACGGGAGGGGGGACCACATCACAAATAAAACCAAACAAAGACACTTCATAAGCTCTGTCCTTGTTCATGAGTTCCATTTAACAAAGGAAAGTAAAATATGTTGTGTTTCCTACTTTTACTTAAAGAAAAAAGAGAAAGAAACGAAAGAAAAACTAAGCAAAATTCTTTAGTTTTTTCCCTTCGATTTGAAAGGAAATGAAAGGTAAGTTTTCTATTCTTTTCTTTTCTTTCATTTCATTTCTTTACATTTTTCTTTTTCCTTTCTGTTCTCAGCCCAAAAAAAATTGGGAACATAGTGTTAGTGTGTGTCCCGTGGAAGAAAGATTGAAGGAATCAAAATCAAATTCTAAGTCAATTCCACCCTATTTTCATCCAAAATCCCGTAACGTTTTTTCCAAACAGAAGTTTGTAATTGAAATCAAGTCTAAATCAATCATCAATCCATCACTTGAAATCGTGTTGGTATCACAACGTTGTAAATACATTGAAAAAATTGAGCCGACACCACTTTTATCAAAACAGAGAGTAAAAGAAGAAATTTGAAAAGCAAATTAAAGGGTTAGACTAGTTTTCTAAAAGTTTGTATTCTTTTGTTAAATCCTTATTTGTTTTGTTTAGGAAAAGGACAAAACATAAATAAAAAAGGCCACAAAACAAAATCTGTTTTTATAGTTGGTTTAATATTTAGTTGAATCAACTAATAAGAGAGTTTTGCCTAATAAAAGCAAAGACTTAAATGAATTTGACATATGACATTCTAAAAATAAAAAACAAAATTTTAGTACAAAAACAAATCCATTACAAAAAAAAACAAATATAGTACAAAAAAAACATATCCAGTGCCAAAAACAAAATCTAGTACCAAAAAACCAAATCCAGTACAAAAAAATCAAAAAATATAGTACAAAAAAAATCAGTACAAAAAAATAAAAATCCAGTTTAAAAACAAAAATCTTGTAAAAAAACACAAAGTACAGTAAAAGAAATATAAAACAAATAAAGAATCTAATATATAAAATAAAAATCTTGTACAAAAGTTAAGATGTTGTACCTAAATTATAATGACACGTGTTAAATTTTATTAGTTTTTACTATTCTTAGGGAAAAACACTTCTTATTTGGTCTTTCCCTTAGTATTTAAACGTAAGTTTTATTTAAAACAATTCTTAAGAATCAGTTTATTTATTATACTTTTGTTCCAACATAACAAAAAATATAATTATATCCGCCACAAAACTTGTTTTCAAATCCACGAAGAGAACAAAAGACATGTTTTTGTAAAGAAAAAGAAAAAAATTAGTCGATCAAAGGCGCCACTCTCTAAAGGAAAGAACGAGAGGTTCAAATTATTTCGATCAAGGACTTCATGAGTAAATTAACCAACAATAGTATGACAAATTTGATCAAATCCAAAGGCGACCGAAAAACCAGGTTTATCAAACAACATTTTGGCAGGTTTTAATGAACAAATACATCTTACCGAAGATGTGGTGCTCTTGCAAATTTACGTAGTTTAACTAAAAACTACACATATATAAGTATTAGTAGGAAAATATCAAATTTAATCAGAATTAAGGAGAAAGAATAAACAAGTGGTGTTTGAGAAAATGTCAAAAAACACTAATATGTAGATGAATTTCCCAATTAATTATCATGGTAGTAACTATGTGGTGCATAGCTTGGATCTAATAATTTGTGTTGTAATGTAAAGATTGTATGCTAATTGTAGTTTTGTGTATAAGCTTTGTATTGCCTAGGTGGTACATGAAGGCATGTAGCTGTTGAAATTGTTTGCCTAATATGTTAAGTTTAGTTATCTATACGGGCACACAAAGATGTAGATGTAACTAACCTAGACTCTATTATCGCATTTAGATGCTAACTATGTATCATATGGTTTTTTTATAATCACTAGTACACAAATTCGTTAATTAACAGCGGTTTAGTGAACCGCTGTTATTGAATATGCTGTTAAAGATACATGACCGCTTTAAATGATAATATAACACAAAAATAAAAAGTAATATAAAAATCCATATGGACCGCTCTAAATGATAATATAAAAAAAGTAATTTAAAAAATGCATAGGACCGTTGTTAAATGAACTGTGCTGTTAAAGTGAAGGGTATAAACCGCTGTTAAAGGTAAATACACAAAAAATGATATGGGTCGTTGTTAAATGAACCGCGCTGTTAAAGGTGAAGGGTATAAACAGGTAAATACACAGAATGCTGTTAAAGATAACGGTTATATTCAAACCAACTAATTTACAAACCCACTATAAAAAGACTAAACAACATCCTAAAAAAAGAAATTGTACTTAAAATTACACCATGAGAATTTATAGTCAGCCAACAAAACCCAAAATTTTATAGCCAAAACAAAAACATATAAATTCAGATGATTCAACTCCTGCAAGACTCCAAAGCACACAGCCACACAACCATCAACTCTTGCAAGACCCCAAATAACACATACCTGTAAGGCCAAACACGATTTTTATTATTATAAATATCAAAAGACGGTGAATAATATTATAACAAAAAACTTAACAACAATCTTCACATATTATAAAAAATGAAAAATATTACACAGAGAAAAAGATAGGAATACTAGCAACAAAGATAAATATAAACATTGATCATAAATCTAACCTCTATTCTTTTCTACAACAATACTCTAGATTGTACAAAAATCACATTCTAAATAAAAATACCACTGATATATAGGATTATAAGTTTATTGGATGAACTTTTTTTACACAATGACTAAGTACTTGACTATTTAAGCATCAATTTGTAGATTGCAATTACATATACACATGTATAAAACATAATAATAAGATAAAATCTTACCTTGTTTGTTTATTGCCCAAAGATGATCATAAAGTTCTCTAACGTATGTTCTATAAATTCGTCAATTTCATCTTTAAGAAGGGGTCTATTGTTATGCATCATCTAAAAAAGATAAAAACATAAAAGTTAGATTATTCAATATATATAGGTATATGTCTATTTAGTTTAATGTATAAAGAATATAGGTATATAAAATATACGTACAAGATGTTCTTTGCAACAAATCACAAAGTCATACATGGCCTTCATTATATAATATCCAAACTCCCAAGTTTCAGATTGTTGATAGCACTAAATAGATTAAGTTAATATTTAGTTTGATATAATTCAAAATTAAACAAATTCAAGAAAGAGGAAAAAAACTTACATTAACCATATGCCATGAAATACTCTTATACCTTGATGCACCACAAGTAACACATTTGTGACTTTTCTCAAACTCATTTCTGTATAACATACAATCATTTGGACATGCATGAATTCTTTTAACTTTCAAACTCATTTCCGTAACTCGACTTTAAGTTAAAGAGTTTTAGTACAACACTAAGTTTAGAAAAGTTATCACAACCAACATATAATGGTTTTTCTGAATCTGCAAACATGTGTTGAAGTTCTTCTTGATCATTGTCACCTATATTAGTTTCTAGATCATTGTGCATGTCATTTAAACTATCATTGTCCACATTTAAATTGTCATTATCATCATCACTGATATAAGAATCATCATTCTCGACATTATTACTGTCTATATTGATTGAAGTCCTGCTACGACTAGCAAATGATTCCCCATGTTTTGACCAACAAGTATAATTAAACATAAACCCATTCTTAAACAAATGATACTCGATTTCCTTTATTTCCTTGAATTCAGTAAAATTTTTACATTCCATACAAGGACACGGAATGGATTCATTTCCTTTTTTCAAACAATTATCTTTAGCAGTCTTAAGGAAACTTTGTAAGCCGATCACAAATAACGGGTTAGTACGTCCAATTTTATACATCCAATTGTTATGATCCATCTGACATAAATAAACAAAGAGTAAACAAATATAAAAACACACAAATATATATGATGTGAATTAATAAACCTAAAGTGATTATCCTAAAACAAGATAAAACAATCAAGAACCAGTCACGAAAAAGGGGACAATCTAAAAACGTTTCTAAATCCGATGAAAAAGTTAAAAAAGAATGATGATACCTGAATAGTTGTGGATCTAGCTTTATTCACTTTAATGTTCTGTTACAAAACATACAAAATATAAAATTTTTAACCATTACTTAATAATGAATAATAGGAAAATTGCGTTACCTGAAGGAATTAGCTTGAATAAATCAATTCACCAATATAGCATTTAGAGAACCAATATAAGAGAACTAGTATAGACGTAGGAGATAACTTTAATATGTGACTCCATCGGTTGAATTTGTTGGTATTCAAAATTTGTTGGTATTCAAAATTGAATAAAATTTGGATCAGGATCCTACTTAACCGGCTGTGCAATTTAATTTAATTTAATTACATTTTTCTTTGAACCTATGAACCGTTGTAAATGAACCAAATATATTATAAAAAAATTCGAATTTAGCCATCCCTTTATTAATTAGGTGCTATCTATTTGGAAAAAAAATCCCATGGAATTAACTAATATCTCAAAAACAACGGTTCTCATTAAAAATAGTTTTGAAGCAAATTGAAATTAAATATTTTTTTATGAATTGACCGCTGTTAAAGATAACTAAATATATATAAGTAAACGAAATTTATATTTAATAATAGAAACATTGTAAATGATATTATTTAACCGCCGTAAATGCCTATAACCGCTGTATATTTATAAATATTTTAGCATTTTAAATAGGTTTAAATTAGAGCGGTTAAATTCTTTTTTACGGTTCAATCTTGAACCGCTTTAAAATGTATAATTTGACCGCCATTAAAGAGTATTTTTGTACTAGTGAATCAAGTTGTTGAAATTATAGTGTATACAAGGGTATAAAGAAATATTCTATTAGGAAATACACTATTATGGGCCGCGAATGATTTTATTTGATATCGAGGTTTAACACATGAGTTGGACAGAAAACCACTTGGGAACAAAAATCGACAACCCAAACCGGAATGGGTTTGCTTCCAACACAGCCAAAAGCAAAACCGGTCCCAACCCAATACAACTTTTCAGTTTGAGACCGGTTTCTGAGCTCTCATGCTAGAATCAGTTTAACCTGAACCAAATCGGTCAAAAGTACTAAAATCGATTCAAACCATAACCTAGAGATCCATGAGTTTTTTGCTTTAAAAGAAATTTGTATAAACTACTTTGCTCTTATAGCAAGTTTTTCTTAAAATTTTGTTTTGGTGTTGGTCTAGAGTCAGGACATTCCTGTTGGTATATTCAGATCTAGGTCAAGCAAAAATGAACATATACTGATTTGATCAAACAACTTGATCGACTCTTTTAATTCATTAGAAACTTGATTACACACAAAACAAGATAATGAAATAAACACCCTAAATACTACCACACCATGATACCCACTTAACCATTTTCTAAAAAAAAAACTACCTAACACAACCCATGACTTAGACCCACTAACTAACACTTTCTAAGCAATTAAACATGTGACTAAATAACTAAAATAACCAATAATCAATCCAGCTTTTGACCCGCTCCATTATACCGACCCATACCCTTTGACAAGTCAAGATTAATCCAACATTCACCCCCTTAATTGTGACAACTAGTACCCGACCACCCGGCAAGTCCGTACGGTAGGTGTACTTACAAACAGTAACGATGTGTACATACGTGATTGTAAACAGTTTTTGTATTAACAGAATCCTAAATACAAGAACAATTGTACGTATTTTCGTGTAAACTGAAATACATTAAGTGCAACGTACATTTGAAATATTAGTTGTGTTTATTAAGTGAAAACTTAATTACAATGAACACAACAAATCATGAGAAACAACGGTATTCAAACAATTTACAGAAACAAATCGGTTGCGATCTGATGTCCATAGATGACAGGAATCAGATGGCCGACAATTCAATGTGAAAACAAGGTGAAAACAGGATGTTTAGTTGAGTCCGACAGTGAGGAAACACAATTTAAACATAAACTGCAGTGTCGTTTCAGAAAAACGAACTGACAGTGTGTTTGCGTGGGTGACGATTCACACAAACATATCTGTGAGTTTAACGTTCTGAAATGATGACTGGAAAGTAGAAAACAAAAGTCGGAAAGCAAAACCATCGTCGTGTTCGTTCAAGTGACGATTCGAACGAATACGCGCGATGGTGACGCGATTCGACGAAACGAAAACGAATTACGACGCGAAACGAATTTAATTTTAATTAAATAAAATAATTAACATTTTTACAATTTTGAAACTCATCAAATTAATTAAAATAACAATTTTAATTATTTATTTTTAATTACGCGTAATTTTCCGGATACGCGACGAATTAACGAACCGAGCAACCGAAACGGACCCGGACACCACACGCGATATAAATACTCTAAATGAGAGTATTTCTCTCATTTTTCATCATCCCACTCTCTCTCCTTCTCAATTTCCGGCCACCACACCCTCCACCATTTTCACACCTTCAAAACACCATAACTTCCTCATTTCTCATCCGATTTGAGTGATTCTTGCGCCCACGCGAAGCCCTTGACGAGCTCTACATGAAAGTACAACGGATCTGGAGGTTTAACCACTGAAAATAGAGGTATAATGCTGTGCAAGTTCACGAAAATAGGGTTTTGTTCTTGAGTTGATACACACACATAGTTGGTCGAATACCTCACCATCTCGGTCGAACCACCCACTCACGGGAACCTACCTACAACTAACATCATCGTGGTAGTAGCCAGATTCATAGACTACATCAATGGTGATGATCAACAGGAGGAGATTTCGAGTGGCGAACCTGTAAGTGGTTGTGCCGAACCCTCCTGCCACCCATCCACAATACCGAACCCTACACCCACTCGACGAACCCTTCTCTGGCCACGAACCCTAGACATGCTAAACGAACCCTGGATGCCTTCTCAGCCGAACCAGATCCCCACCGAACCCTTGCTCCATCACGAACCAACAATCAGCACCGAACCTTCTCAGTCACGAGCCTTCGTGACGAATCTTGTGATGACCAGCGAACCTAACATGCATGGAGCCACGAGCCATGGCGAACCTGGTAGCAAAGCCGAACCCCCTCCTTTTCAACGAACCTTGCAGCTGGAATAGTGTCGAACCTTCTCTTTGGTTTCTCTCGGTTGAAATCTGTTAACAGCCACATGCAACCGGCCCACTTCACTTCTCCAGGCCCAAACCAGTTAGCCCATTTATGGCCTTCGGCCCATACCCATTTCTGTATATTTGCTTGGCTCAAAGTAAACCCAACAGAAAGTAGCTGGCCCAGATTCCATGTTATGGCAGCCCACAAACATCCTTGGCCCACCTGTTGTAATTAAATTGAATAACCAGCCCAACTAATTTGGCCCAACAGTTTTCGTAAAACAACAACCGGCCCAAGCTAAATTCATAGTTACCCACCAAACTTTGAATAAAAATAATGAGCTAGTTGTAAATCCATTCGGTTATAGTAGGCCCAATTCCATTTAACTCAGCTCACATCCTTGACCGAGTCCTCTCATTCGGGTTCAACATTTCGAAAGGCTCAACAATTTAATGGACCCAACATAGCCTAAGGCCCCATAAGACTTTCACACACCCAATTGAAACTATTTTACTAGTGGGCTCATGTCCATTAATCTCGGCCCAAGGCCCAATGAAATTCGGCCCAAGTGAATTTCGGCTCATATTGTAACAAGGCAATTTAGCATAATAAAACGGTAATTGTGGGAACTATACGAATTAAGTGTGACTAGTGATAACAAGACCTTTATTAAAGAAATTCAAGTGATAAATTAACAATTTAAATCCTATGATGAATCTTAAATTATTGAGATCGAATGTTAGAAAGTCAACGAATTCTAGACAAGGGCCGAATCATTACCGAGACTCAAGAGTGTTAGCCAACTTTAGGGCTAACACGTACACGCGCACAAAACCTACAATTTATACTTATAAGTTAAATACGTCATGAAATCAATACAGGAACGTGAACACAACTACAAGGACAATTAAAGAGCGCGTGCATTTCCTTTTTAAGCTAAGTCAACCCTACAACAGCAAGGTGAGTTCATATGCCCCTTTTACTTTAATCTTAACCGATTTTAACTCTCGGGGCTGAGAAACATGTTTACTTTTATTTATTTAAAAGTTTTACTTAACATGTTATTTATACTTTGATTTGATAATATTAAATTGTTTATTATCGTTTATCATTGTATGCATGCTTGTATGATCATGAGATAACAGGGAAACTCAGAAGATTATGATAATGTATTTCATAATCATCAACATATGGGAATAACACAGTTGTAAGATTTATTTATAACACTTGGTTATTCCTACAGAAATGAACATTGAGACAATTCATACACAAACGAACAATGAAAACTATTACAGTGAAACATGTGACACATCACAGCACATGGATGATCAGAAGATAAAATATCTTCTGAAGATCATTCCACATCATAAACGATCAAGTGTGATAAGTCAATTTCTTATAACATTTGATCAACACCCTAAAAACATACTACTAGGTAGTATGATCGCATTGATTATCCACCACCTGCGTCACTTAAGGGTACTAAGACTTGTTCTTATTACGGCTTAAGGATTACATGGTGAACATATGGATTACTGTGAACGGCGACCATGATAACGTAACTTCATGCCTATCACTGCCAATCACACTTAATTAACATAACGTAATAAGACTGGTTCTTATTCGACTTTGTTAATTACATGAGACAATCCCCGTAAAGGCCTTGGGATCACACGGTGGGATAGGAGAGAATGGAATGCATTTAATCTGATTATGTGAGGATTTAAATGGATTCCATTCGGATCCTATACGCTGCATTTGAGACATATGATGAACAGTTAACTAACACTTTTAATTAATTAAAAGTGTAACATAAAAGTTAACACACAGACAATAGAATAATACAAGGAACAGATTTATTAAATCTAATATCCTTACTATACAAATGGTTGTCAATACTTCGGTTTGATAACTACAACGCTATCATTATATTATTTTCACGGAAAACACAGATGATCAAGAAACGAGTAAACATGGGAATGGAAATCCATAGTGTATTGCAAGTAGTGTGAACTTTGTGAGCATGTGGTGGGATAGCGTCTGGGCTTGACCCTTATGTGATTCCCTATATATAAGCATGTTGATCAGGGATCACAACATTTGCACATACAACTAGGGAGAAGCCATTGGGTGACAGATGATACACAATATACAAGCAACATAACAAAACATTGGGACAATGCATGTGATTGAATCAAAGTTTTCAACTAACTTACTTATGAACTCACCAACCTAGTGTTGACTTTGTTTAAATACATGTTTTCTCAGGTGACGAACAGGTGTAGAGACTTACATGCAAGGTTAAGCTAGAGGACTTTTAGAAGACCTAGCTTATTTTGTGTTGCATGCTTTTGGTGCCTAAACATTGAATCATCTTTTGTATATCTTGTACATATACAAGATATAGTTATATTGATTCTTTTGGTAGATTTACTTGATTAAATTATGAACGATACATTGTAATTTAATCTTGTAATTCTATATCATTGATGTATTAGCATTTCTCATTTTGATTATCATGTGCTATGTAACAATCTGATCATTTGATTATCACTCAAAGATATCGCGCCCAGGAACCTTCCGCCCGACGGGAAAACCGATCCGTTCCCGCCGCCCGGGGTGTGGCAGATTGGTATCAGAGCCATGGTTATAGAGAAATATAGGTCATATTACTTGAACGGTTTGGCCTAGACTATAACCTAGGGAACCTCATGTAGAGTTCTTATGATATAGGATTCTATTGCATATGTCTTCTGCTTCTGATCACTGCACTAACCGATTTCTTATTCGGTTATGATCAGAATGCCGCCGTGAAGACAACCACCGCTATACTGCCCCACCACCACAAGATTTGGCACCGCACTCATCTAAACCTTCACCATCAGACCTCCTACACAACCACCTCCACCTCCTCCTCCACATGTCCCTCCCCCACAGCCGCCACCACTTCAACAAGTGGACCTGCTACTGTGGCACTGGCCACTCTTCTGACAAACCAGCTGAGGGATGTAATTCCCGAAATGATGAATCGCATCAACAACAACAACAATAGCAACAACAATGTTGCTAACTCATCTGGAGAGGGCAGTGGTAACACTCGATTTCATCAGGATTACTCCTACAAGAACTTTGTAGGATGCAAGCCACCTAGCTTCAGTGGCAGTGAAGGTGTCGTCGGCTTAATTCAGTGGATTGAGAAGATGGAAACCACCCTCGACATCAATGGCGGTCCTGATCAGCACAGAGTGAGATATGCTGCTGGTTCATTCAACAAGAGAGCGTTGACTTGGTGGAACGCTTAGATTCAAACTAGAGGCAGGGATGAGGCTCTGTCATTGTCTTGGGATGACTTCAAGACGATGCTGAGAGCAGAGTTCTGTCCGAGAAATGAAGTAAAGAAGATTAAGACTGAATTACTCAATCTGTCATGATTGGTGCTGGGCATCTGGCCTACACCACTAGATTTCATGAGTTGGCTACCTTGGCACCGGATGTGGTGCCAACACTAGAAAAGAGAATCGAGAGGTACGTCGGTGGACTGCCTCCCTGCATGCAAGGGCATGTGATTTCTGCTCGCCCTACTACTATGGAGTCGGCTGTCTCTCTGTCAGCTACTCTAACTGATGTGATGGTCGCCTCTGGGGCACTTAAGAAGGAGGCTGACTCGAACAAAGTTGGAACTTCAAAGAAGCAGGATAAAAGGCCTGCAAAGAAACAGAAAGTGGTTAGAAACTTTGTTGCAACCACTCAAGCCCCTATGCTCAACCAGCCACCCCCACTACAGATCAGGAAGCCATATACTGGCACTGCACCTTGTGCAATTCATGTCAGTATCATCACTTACCGAACGTCCCGTGCAGACACTGCACTAACTGTGGGAGTTGGTCACATGGTGACTCACTGCAGGAGTCCGAAGACTCAAAACAGGAATAACAACGCAGCTACTACTGCTGCTGCTGCAGACCCTAGGTCTTGCTACAACTGTGGTGAACCAGGGCATTTCTCTCAGGATTGTCCCAGGAGAAACCAACAAGGGGCTCAATCACCAAGAGGAAGAGCCTTACAGATAGGAGCTGATGCTGCTCGTCAAGACCCGAATGTGGTCACGGGTACATTTATCTTATCTGACTCATATGCATCCATACTGTTTGATACTGGTGCGGATCAGAGTTTTATCTCATCCGACTTTGCATGCCATCTTAATTATGATAAGGAACTGTTAGACTCCCCTTACACTATTGAGATAGCAAACGACAAACAGATCACAGTAGACACAATATTTAGGAATTGCCCACTAACACTTGATGATCACACGTTTTCCATCGACTTGATACCGATGGAGCTATGCAGTTTCGACATCATTATCGGAATGGATTGGCTATCTCTTAACAGAGTCGAGTTCATCTGTTCCGATAAACTATTACGCCTTCCTATGGAGAACAATGAAGTTTTGGAGATTCGTGGAGACCAAGCGAAACGCAGTGTCAAGATAATATCGTGCATGAAGGCTCGCAAGTACTTACGAAAACAATGCGTTGCATTTCTAGCTCACGTGATTCGGAAAGACAAGAAGGCGATCAAGATTCAAGATGTACCAATTGTGAGGGACTTTGCAGACGTCTTTCCGAATGACTTACCGGGACTACCACTCGAGAGATCGGTGCAGTTCCGAATTGATTTGATTCCAGGAGCAACTCCAGTAGCTAAGTCTCCTTATAGACTTGCTCCATCTGAGATGCAGGAGTTGTCTAATCAGTTACAAGAGCTTCTCGATAAAGGGTTCATCCGACCGAGCTTTTCCCCGTGGGGAGCTCTGGTTCTTTTTGTTAAAAAGAAGGATGGAACTTTCAGGATGTGCATTGGTTATCGAGAACTCAACAAACTCACCATCAAGAATCGGTACCCGTTACCGAGGATTGATGATTTGTTTGATCAGTTACAGGGAGCATAGTACTTTTCAAAGATAGACCTGAGATCAGGCTATCATCAGCTCCGGATTCAAGAGAAGACATACCCAAGACGGCTTTTCGTACTCGATATGGTCATTACGAATTTATGGTGATGCCATTCGAATTGACGAACGCACCTGCTGTGTTCATGGACTTAATGAACCGGGTGTGCAAGCCGTATCTATATCAGTTTGTTATCGTCTTTATTGATGATATACTGATTTATTCAAAGAACAAGAAGGAACATGAACAACACCTCAAGACAGTTTTGGAGCTTCTGAAAGAAGAACGACTCTATGCCAAATTCTCCAAGTGTGAATTTTGGTTGAGAGAAGTTCAGTTCTTGGGTCACGTGATTAACAGTGATGGTATTCACGTGGATCCTGCCAAGATAGAAGCAATCAAGAACTGGGATGTGCCTACGACACCAACGGAGATCCGATCATTCTTGGGATTGGCAGGTTATTACAGGAGATTCATCTCGAATTTTTCTAAGATAGCCTTGCCTCTCACCAAGCTCACACAGAAGTCTGAACCTTTTGTGTGGACACATAAGCAAGAGGAGGCATTCCAGACATTGAAACAAAGATTGTGCAATGCTCCAATCTTAACACTCCCAGAAGGCAGTGATGACTTTGTAGTTTATTGTGATGCTTCCCATCAGGGACTCGGATGTTTTTGATGCAACGAGACAAGGTCATTGCTTATGACTCACGACAGCTGAAGATACACGAGAAGAATTACACAACACACGATCTTGTACTGGGAGCTGTTGTCTTTGCATTAAAGATTTGGAGACATTACCTGTATGGTACCAAATGCACTATCTTCACAGATCACAAAAGTTTACAACACATATTTGATCAGAAGGAGCTTAACATGAGACAGAGACGTTGGGTTGAGCTCCTGAACGATTACGATTGTGTGATCAAATACCATCCGGGCAAAGCAAATGTTGTTGCAGATGCTTTGAGCCGGAAGGAAAGAGTCAAACCCTTACGCGTTCGCGCAATGGGAATGACTGTGCAAACCAGTTTGAAAGATCACATTTTACAAGCACAACAGGAAGCAGTGGCAAGAGACAATTTGAAACGCGAACTCGATTGTGGAGCCGAGAAACATTTCAAGACAAAACAAGATGGAGTTATCTATTATCTGGATCGTGTGTGGATTCCAGCTGTAGATGAACTTTGAACACTCATACTTGACGAGGCACACAAGACACGTTATTCGGTTCATCCTGGTGCTGATAAGATGTACCAAGATCTTAGGTCATTTTATGGTGGCCAGGCATGAAGAAAGACATTACCACTTATGTTGGCAAATGTATCACCTGTGCCAAAGTCAAAGCTGAACACCAGAAACCTTCGGGTTTGCTGGAGCAACCAGAGATTCCACAATGAAAGTGGGAACAAATAGCTATGGATTTCATTACCAAGCTACCCCGCACTTCCAGCGGACACGATTCGATTTGGGTTATCATCGATAGATTAACCAAGTCCGCACATTTCTTGCCGATCAGAGAAACGTACAAGATGGAGAAACTTGCAAGACTATACATCGATGAAATAGTAGTGAGGCATGGTGTGCCATTATCTATTATTTCAGACCGGGACAGTCGATTTACTTCGCGGTTCTGGCAATCATTGCAACAATCCTTAGGGACAAGAGTTAACTTGAGCACTGCTTATCATCCACAAACGGATGGACAAAGCGAGCGCACCATTCAAACCCTAGAGGATATGTTGAGAACATGCATTCTAGACTTCGGTGGAAGTTGGGATACACACTTACCACTCATTGAGTTCTCCTACAACAATAGCTACCACAGTAGCATTGGATGTGCTCCTTTTGAAGCACTTTATGGTAGAAAGTGTCGGTCTCCAATTTGTTGGACCGAAGTGGGAGACAACAGAATCACTGGGCCTGAACTTATTCAGGAAACTACTGATAAGATTGCCCAGATACAACAACGATTACAAGCAACACGTAGCCGCCAAAAGAGTTACGCAGACAAACGGCGCAAGCCTTTGGAATTCGATGTGGGTGACCGAGTCATGTTGAAAGTGTCCCCATGGAAAGGCGTAGTTCGTTTTGGGGCTAAAGGCAAGCTAGCACCTAGGTATGTCGGACCGTTTGAGATTACTCAACGTATAGGTCCTGTGGCATACAGACTCAGACTCCCTGATGAACTCAGTGGAGTACACGATGTGTTTCATGTATCAAATCTCAAGAGGTGCTTAACAGACGAGTCATTGATCATACCATTGGAAGAAATACAAGTTGATGAGCAACTACACTTCATTGAAGAACCTGTAGAGATTATGGAACGTGAAGTTAAGAAACTGAAACGTAGCCGTATTCCTATTGTAAAGGCTCGATGGAACTCCAAGCGTGGACCAGAATTTACTTGGGAACGCGAGGACAACATGAAAGCCAAGTATCCCCACCTGTTCGAGAAGTAAAGACCGATCTTTATGCTTAAATTTCGGGACGAAATTTCTTTAACAAGGGGAGACTGTGACAACTAGTACCCGACCACCCGGCAAGTCCGTACGGTAGGTGTACTTACAAACAGTAACGATGTGTACATACGTGATTGTAAACAGTTTTTGTATTAACAGAATCCTAAATACAAGAACAATTGTACGTATTTTCGTGTAAACTGAAATACATTAAGTGCAACGTACATTTGAAATATTAGTTGTGTTTATTAAGTGAAAACTTAATTACAATGAACACAACAAATCATGAGAAACAACGGTATTCAAACAATTTACAGAAACAAATCGGTTGCGATCTGATGTCCATAGATGACAGGAATCAGATGGCCGACAATTCAATGTGAAAACAAGGTGAAAACAGGATGTTTAGTTGAGTCCGACAGTGAGGAAACACAATTTAAACATAAACTGCAGTGTCGTTTCAGAAAAACGAACTGACAGTGTGTTTGCGTGGGTGACGATTCACACAAACATATCTGTGAGTTTAACGTTCTGAAATGATGACTGGAAAGTAGAAAACAAAAGTCGGAAAGCAAAACCATCGTCGTGTTCGTTCAAGTGACGATTCGAACGAATACGCGCGATGGTGACGCGATTCGACGAAACGAAAACGAATTACGACGCGAAACGAATTTAATTTTAATTAAATAAAATAATTAACATTTTTACAATTTTGAAACTCATCAAATTAATTAAAATAACAATTTTAATTATTTATTTTTAATTACGCGTAATTTTCCGGATACGCGACGAATTAACGAACCGAGCAACCGAAACGGACCCGGACACAACACGCGATATAAATACTCTAAATGAGAGTATTTCTCTCATTTTTCATCATCCCACTCTCTCTCCTTCTCAATTTCCGGCCACCACACACCTCCACCATTTTCACACCTTCAAAACACCATAACTTCCTCATTTCTCATCCGATTTGAGTGATTCTTGCGCCCACACGAAGCCCTTGACGAGCTCTACATGAAAGTACAACGGATCTGGAGGTTTAACCACTGAAAATAGAGGTATAATGCTGTGCAAGTTCACGAAAATAGGGTTTTGTTCTTGAGTTGATACACACACATAGTTGGTCGAATACCTCACCATCTCGGTCGAACCACCCACTCACGGGAACCTACCTACAACTAACATCATCGTGGTAGTAGCCAGATTCATAGACTACATCAATGGTGATGATCAACAGGAGGAGATTTCGAGTGGCGAACCTGTAAGTGGTTGTGCCGAACCCTCCTGCCACCATCCACAATACCGAACCCTACACCCACTCGACGAACCCTTCTCTGGCCACGAACCCTAGACATGCTAAACGAACCCTGGATGCCTTCTCAGCCGAACCAGATCCCCACCGAACCCTTGCTCCATCACGAACCAACAAATCAGCACCGAACCTTCTCAGTCACGAGCCTTCGTGACGAATCTTGTGATGACCAGCGAACCTAACATGCATGGAGCCACGAGCCATGGCGAACATGGTAGCCAAAGCCGAACCCCCTCCTTTTCAACGAACCTTGCAGCTGGAATAGTGGTCGAACCTTCTCTTTGGTTTCTCTCGGTTGAAATCTGTTAACAGCCACATGCAACCGGCCCACTTCACTTGTCCAGGCCCAAACCAGTTAGCCCATGTTATGGCCTTTGGCCCATACCCATATTCTGTATATTTGCTTGGCTCAAGGTAAACCCAACAGAAAGTAGCTGGCCCAGATTCCATGTTATGGCAGCCCACAAACATCCTTGGCCCACCTGTTGTAATTAAATTGAATAACCAGCCCAACTAATTTGGCCCAACAGTTTTCGTAAAACAACAACCGGCCCAAGCTAAATTCATAGTTACCCACCAAACTTTGAATAAAATAATGAGCTAGTTGTAAATCCATTCGGTTATAGTAGGCCCAATTCCATTTAACTCAGCTCACATCCTTGACCGAGTCCTCTCATTCGGGTTCAACATTTCGAAAGGCTCAACAATTTAATGGACCCAACATAGCCTAAGGCCCATAAGACTTTCACACACCCAATTGAAACTATTTTACTTAGTGGGCTCATGTCCATTAATCTCGGCCCAAGGCCCAATGAAATTCGGCCCAAGTGAATTTCGGCTCATATTGTAACAAGGCAATTTAGCATAATAAAACGGTAATTGTGGGAACTATACGAATTAAGTGTGACTAGTGATAACAAGACCTTTATTAAAGAAATTCAAGTGATAAATTAACAATTTAAATCCTATGATGAATCTTAAATTATTGAGATCGAATGTTAGAAAGTCAACGAATTCTAGACAAGGGCCGAATCATTACCGAGACTCAAGAGTGTTAGCCAACTTAGAGCTAACACGTACACGCGCACAAAACCTACAATTTATACTTATAAGTTAAATACGTCATGAAATCAATACAGGAACGTGAACACAACTACAAGGACAATTAAAGAGCGCGTGCATTTTCCTTTTAAGCTAAGTCAACCCTACAACAGCAAGGTGAGTTCATATGCCCCTTTTACTTTAATCTTAACCGATTTTAACTCTCGGGGCTGAGAAACATGTTTACTTTTATTTATTTAAAAGTTTTACTTAACATGTTATTTATACTTTGATTTTGATAATATTAAATTGTTTATTATCGTTTATCATTGTATGCATGCTTGTATGATCATGAGATAACAGGGAAACTCAGAAGATTATGATAATGTATTTTCATAATCATCAACATATGGGAATAACACAGTTGTAAGATTTATTTTATAACACTTGGTTATTCCTACAGAAATGAACATTGAGACAATTCATACACAAACGAACAATGAAAACTATTACAGTGAAACATGGTGACACATCACAGCACATGGATGATCAGAAGATAAAATATCTTCTGAAGATCATTCCACATCATAAACGATCAAGTGTGATAAGTCAATTTCTTATAACATTTGATCAACACCCTAAAAACATACTACTAGGTAGTATGATCGCATTGATTATCCACCACCTGCGTCACTTAAGGGTACTAAGACTTGTTCTTATTACGGCTTAAGGATTACATGGTGAACATATGGATTACTGTGAACGGCGACCATGATAACGTAACTTCATGCCTATCACTGCCAATCACACTTAATTAACATAACGTAATAAGACTGGTTCTTATTCGACTTTGTTAATTACATGAGACAATCCCCGTAAAGGCCTTGGGATCACACGGTGGGATAGGAGAGAATGGAATGCATTTTAATCTGATTATGTGAGGATTAAAATGGATTCCATTCGGATCCTATACGCTGCATTTGAGACATATGATGAACAGT
The DNA here is from genome assembly GCA_009363875.1 of Mikania micrantha. NCBI lineage: Eukaryota > Viridiplantae > Streptophyta > Magnoliopsida > Asterales > Asteraceae > Mikania > Mikania micrantha. The sequence continues at coordinate 72,234,327 of CM018695.1, read as the reverse complement.
TAACTAACACTTTTAATTAATTAAAAGTGTAACATAAAAGTTAACACACAGACAATAGAATAATACAAGGAACAGATTTATTAAATCTAATATCCTTACTATACAAATGGTTGTCAATACTTCGGTTTGATAACTACAACGCTATCATTATATTATTCTATTCACGGAAACACAGATGATCAAGAAACGAGTAAACATGGGAATGGAAATCCATAGTTGTATTGCAAGTAGTGTGAACTTTGTTTGAGCATGTGGTGGGATAGCGTCTGGGCTTGACCCTTATGTGATTCCCTATATATAAGCATGTTTGATCAGGGATCACAACATTTGCACATACAACTAGGGAGAAGCCATTGGGTGACAGATGATACACAATATACAAGCAACATAACAAAACATTGGGACAATGCATGTGATTGAATCAAAGTTTTCAACTAACTTACTTATGAACTCACCAACCTAGTGTTGACTTTGTTTAAATACATGTTTTCTCAGGTGACGAACAGGTGTAGAGACTTACATGCAAGGTTTAAGCTAGAGGACTTTTAGAAGACCTAGCTTATTTTGTGTTGCATGCTTTTGGTGCCTAAACATTGAATCATCTTTTGTATATCTTGTACATATACAAGATATAGTTATATTGATTCTTTTGGTAGATTTACTTGATTAAATTATGAACGATACATTGTAATTTAATCTTGTAATTCTATATCATTGATGTATTAGCATTTCTCATTTTGATTATCATGTGCTATGTAACAATCTGATCATTTGATTATCACTCAAAGATATCGCGCCCCAGGAACCTTCCGCCCGACGGGAAAACCCGATCCGTTCCCGCCGGCCCGGGGTGTGACAGATTGGTATCAGAGCCATGGTTATAGAGAAATATAGGTCATATTACTTGAACGGTTTGGCCTAGACTATAACCTAGGGAACCTCATGTAGAGTTCTTATGATATAGGATTCTATTTGCATATGTCTTCTGCTTCTGATCACTGCACTAACCGATCTTATTTCGGTTATGATCAGAATGCCGCCGTGAAGACAACCCGCTATACTGCCACCACCACCACAAGATTTGGCACCGCACTCATCTACACCTTCACCATCAGACTCTCCTACACAACCACCTCCACCTCCTCCTCCACATGTCCCTCCCCCACAGCCGCCACCACTTCAACAAGTGGACCCTGCTACTGTGGCACTGGCCACTCTTCTGACAAACCAGCTGAGGGATGTAATTCCCGAAATGATGAATCGCATCAACAACAACAACAATAGCAACAACAATGTTGCTAACTCATCTGGAGAGGGCAGTGGTAACACTCGATTTCATCAGGATTACTCCTACAAGAACTTTGTAGGATGCAAGCCACCTAGCTTCTGTGGCAGTGAAGGTGTCGTCGGCTTAATTCAGTGGATTGAGAAGATGGAAACCACCCTCGACATCAGTGGCGGTCCTGATCAGCACAGAGTGAGATATGCTGCTGGTTCATTCAACAAGAGAGCGTTGACTTGGTGGAACGCTTAGATTCAAACTAGAGGCAGGGATGAGGCTCTGTCATTGTCTTGGGATGACTTCAAGACGATGCTGAGAGCAGAGTTCTGTCCGAGAAATGAAGTAAAGAAGATTGAGACTGAATTACTCAATCTTGTCATGATTGGTGCTGGGCATCTGGCCTACACCACTAGATTTCATGAGTTGGCTACCTTGGCACCGGATGTGGTGCCAACACTAGAAAAGAGAATCGAGAGGTACGTCGGTGGACTGCCTCCCTGCATGCAAGAGCACGTGATTTCTGCTCGCCCTACTACTATGGAGTCGGCTGTCTCTCTGTCAGCTACTCTAACTGATGTGATGGTCGCCTCTGGGGCACTTAAGAAGGAGGCTGACTCGAACAAAGTTGGAACTTCAAAGAAGCAGGATAAAAGGCCTGCAAAGAAACAGAAAGTGGTTAGAAACTTTGTTGCAACCACTCAAGCCCCTATGCTCAACCAGCCACCCCCACTACAGATCAGGAAGCCATATACTGGCACTGCACCTTTGTGCAATTCATGTCAGTATCATCACTTACCGAACGTCCCGTGCAGACACTGCACTAACTGTGGGAGGTTTGGTCACATGGTGACTCACTGCAGGAGTCCGAAGACTCAAAACAGGAATAAAAACGCAGCTACTATTGCTGCTGCTGCAGATCCTAGGTCTTGCTACAACTGTGGTGAACCAGGGCATTTCTCTCGGGATTTTCCCAGGAGAAACCAACAAGGGGCTCAATCACCAAGAGGAAGAGCCTTTCAGATAGGAGCTGATGCTGCTCGTCAAGACCCGAATGTGGTCACGGGTACATTTATCTTATCTGACTCATATGCATCCATACTGTTTGATACTGGTGCGGATCAGAGTTTTATCTCATCCGACTTTGCATGCCATCTTAATTATGATAAGGAACTGTTAGACTCCCCTTACACTATTGAGATAGCAAACGGCAAACAGATCACAGTAGACACAATATTTAGGAATTGCCCACTAACACTTGATGATCACACGTTTTCCATCGACTTGATACCGATGGAGCTGTGCAGTTTCGACATCATTATCGGAATGGATTGGCTATCTCTTAACAGAGTCGAGTTCATCTGTTCCGATAAACTATTACGCCTTCCTATGGAGAACAATGAAGTTTTGGAGATTCGTGGAGACCAAGCGAAACGCAGTGTCAAGATAATATCGTGCATGAAGGCTCGCAAGTACTTACGAAAACAATGCGTTGCATTTCTAGCTCACGTGATTCGGAAAGACAAGAAGGCGATCAAGATTCAAGATGTACCAATTGTGAGGGACTTTGCAGACGTCTTTCCGGATGACTTACCGGGACTACCACCCGAGAGATCGGTGCAGTTCCGAATTGATTTGATTCCAGGAGCAACTCCAGTAGCTAAGTCTCCTTATAGACTTGCTCCATCTGAGATGCAGGAGTTGTCTAATCAGTTACAAGAGCTTCTCGATAAAGGGTTCATCCGACCGAGCTTTTCCCCGTGGGGAGCTCTGGTTCTTTTTGTTAAAAAGAAGGATGGAACTTTCAGGATGTGCATTGGTTATCGAGAACTCAACAAACTCACCATCAAGAATCGGTACCCGTTACCGAGGATTGATGATTTGTTTGATCAGTTACAGGGAGCATAGTACTTTTCAAAGATAGACCTGAGATCAGGCTATCATCAGCTCCGGATTCAAGAGAAGACATACCCAAGACGGCTTTTCGTACTCGATATGGTCATTACGAATTATGGTGATGCCATTCGAATTGACGAACGCACCTGCTGTGTTCATGGACTTAATGAACCGGGTGTGCAAGCCGTATCTATATCAGTTTGTTATCGTCTTTATTGATGATATACTGATTTATTCAAAGAACAAGAAGGAACATGAACAACACCTCAAGACAGTTTTGGAGCTTCTGAAAGAAGAACGACTCTATGCCAAATTCTCCAAGTGTGAATTTTGGTTGAGAGAAGTTCAGTTCTTGGGTCACGTGATTAACAGTGATGGTATTCACGTGGATCCTGCCAAGATAGAAGCAATCAAGAACTGGGATGTGCCTACGACACCAACGGAGATCCGATCATTCTTGGGATTGGCAGGTTATTACAGGAGATTCATCTCGAATTTTTCTAAGATAGCCTTGCCTCTCACCAAGCTCACACAGAAGTCTGAACCTTTTGTGTGGACACATAAGCAAGAGGAGGCATTCCAGACATTGAAACAAAGATTGTGCAATGCTCCAATCTTAACACTCCCAGAAGGCAGTGATGACTTTGTAGTTTATTGTGATGCTTCCCATCAGGGACTCGGATGTGTTTTGATGCAACGAGACAAGGTCATTGCTTATGACTCACGACAGCTGAAGATACACGAGAAGAATTACACAACACACGATCTTGTACTGGGAGCTGTTGTCTTTGCATTAAAGATTTGGAGACATTACCTGTATGGTACCAAATGCACTATCTTCACAGATCACAAAAGTTTACAACACATATTTGATCAGAAGGAGCTTAACATGAGACAGAGACGTTGGGTTGAGCTCCTGAACGATTACGATTGTGTGATCAAATACCATCCGGGCAAAGCAAATGTTGTTGCAGATGCTTTGAGCCGGAAGGAAAGAGTCAAACCCTTACGCGTTCGCGCAATGGGAATGACTGTGCAAACCAGTTTGAAAGATCACATTTTACAAGCACAACAGGAAGCAGTGGCAAGAGACAATTTGAAACGCGAACTCGATTGTGGAGCCGAGAAACATTTCAAGACAAAACAAGATGGAGTTATCTATTATCTGGATCGTGTGTGGATTCCAGCTGTAGATGAACTTTGAACACTCATACTTGACGAGGCACACAAGACACGTTATTCGGTTCATCCTGGTGCTGATAAGATGTACCAAGATCTTAGGTCATTTTATTGGTGGCCAGGCATGAAGAAAGACATTACCACTTATGTTGGCAAATGTATCACCTGTGCCAAAGTCAAAGCTGAACACCAGAAACCTTCGGGTTTGCTGGAGCAACCAGAGATTCCACAATGAAAGTGGGAACAAATAGCTATGGATTTCATTACCAAGCTACCCCGCACTTCCAGCGGACACGATTCGATTTGGGTTATCATCGATAGATTAACCAAGTCCGCACATTTCTTGCCGATCAGAGAAACGTACAAGATGGAGAAACTTGCAAGACTATACATCGATGAAATAGTAGTGAGGCATGGTGTGCCATTATCTATTATTTCAGACCGGGACAGTCGATTTACTTCGCGGTTCTGGCAATCATTGCAACAATCCTTAGGGACAAGAGTTAACTTGAGCACTGCTTATCATCCACAAACGGATGGACAAAGCGAGCGCACCATTCAAACCCTAGAGGATATGTTGAGAACATGCATTCTAGACTTCGGTGGAAGTTGGGATACACACTTACCACTCATTGAGTTCTCCTACAACAATAGCTACCACAGTAGCATTGGATGTGCTCCTTTTGAAGCACTTTATGGTAGAAAGTGTCGGTCTCCAATTTGTTGGACCGAAGTGGGAGACAACAGAATCACTGGGCCTGAACTTATTCAGGAAACTACTGATAAGATTGCCCAGATACAACAACGATTACAAGCAACACGTAGCCGCCAAAAGAGTTACGCAGACAAACGGCGCAAGCCTTTGGAATTCGATGTGGGTGACCGAGTCATGTTGAAAGTGTCCCCATGGAAAGGCGTAGTTCGTTTTGGGGCTAAAGGCAAGCTAGCACCTAGGTATGTCGGACCGTTTGAGATTACTCAACGTATAGGTCCTGTGGCATACAGACTCAGACTCCTGGATGAACTCAGTGGAGTACACGATGTGTTTCATGTATCAAATCTCAAGAGGTGCTTAACAGACGAGTCATTGATCATACCATTGGAAGAAATACAAGTTGATGAGCAACTACACTTCATTGAAGAACCTGTAGAGATTATGGAACGTGAAGTTAAGAAACTGAAACGTAGCCGTATTCCTATTGTAAAGGCTCGATGGAACTCCAAGCGTGGACCAGAATTTACTTGGGAACGCGAGGACAACATGAAAGCCAAGTATCCCCACCTGTTCGAGAAGTAAAGACCGATCTTTATGCTTAAATTTCGGGACGAAATTTCTTTAACAAGGGGAGACTGTGACAACTAGTACCCGACCACCCGGCAAGTCCGTACGGTAGGTGTACTTACAAACAGTAACGATGTGTACATACGTGATTGTAAACAGTTTTTGTATTAACAGAATCCTAAATACAAGAACAATTGTACGTATTTTCGTGTAAACTGAAATACATTAAGTGCAACGTACATTTGAAATATTAGTTGTGTTTATTAAGTGAAAACTTAATTACAATGAACACAACAAATCATGAGAAACAACGGTATTCAAACAATTTACAGAAACAAATCGGTTGCGATCTGATGTCCATAGATGACAGGAATCAGATGGCCGACAATTCAATGTGAAAACAAGGTGAAAACAGGATGTTTAGTTGAGTCCGACAGTGAGGAAACACAATTTAAACATAAACTGCAGTGTCGTTTCAGAAAAACGAACTGACAGTGTGTTTGCGTGGGTGACGATTCACACAAACATATCTGTGAGTTTAACGTTCTGAAATGATGACTGGAAAGTAGAAAACAAAAGTCGGAAAGCAAAACCATCGTCGTGTTCGTTCAAGTGACGATTCGAACGAATACGCGCGATGGTGACGCGATTCGACGAAACGAAAACGAATTACGACGCGAAACGAATTTAATTTTAATTAAATAAAATAATTAACATTTTTACAATTTTGAAACTCATCAAATTAATTAAAATAACAATTTTAATTATTTATTTTTAATTACGCGTAATTTTCCGGATACGCGACGAATTAACGAACCGAGCAACCGAAACGGACCCGGACACAACACGCGATATAAATACTCTAAATGAGAGTATTTCTCTCATTTTTCATCATCCCACTCTCTCTCCTTCTCAATTTCCGGCCACCACACCCTCCACCATTTTCACACCTTCAAAACACCATAACTTCCTCATTTCTCATCCGATTTGAGTGATTCTTGCGCCCACACGAAGCCCTTGACGAGCTCTACATGAAAGTACAACGGATTTGGAGGTTTAACCACTGAAAATAGAGGTATAATGCTGTGCAAGTTCACGAAAATAGGGTTTTGTTCTTGAGTTGATACACACACATAGTTGGTCGAATACCTCACCATCTCGGTCGAACCACCCACTCACGGGAACCTACCTACAACTAACATCATCGTGGTAGTAGCCAGATTCATAGACTACATCAATGGTGATGATCAACAGGAGGAGATTTCGAGTGGCGAACCTGTAAGTGGTTGTGCCGAACCCTCCTGCCACCATCCACAATACCGAACCCTACACCCACTCGACGAACCCTTCTCTGGCCACGAACCCTAGACATGCTAAACGAACCCTGGATGCCTTCTCAGCCGAACCAGATCCCCACCGAACCCTTGCTCCATCACGAACCAACAAATCAGCACCAAACCTTCTCAGTCACGAGCCTTCGTGACGAATCTTGTGATGACCAGCGAACCTAACATGCATGGAGCCACGAGCCATGGCGAACATGGTAGCCAAAGCCGAACCCCCTCCTTTTCAACGAACCTTGCAGCTGGAATAGTGGTCGAACCTTCTCTTTGGTTTCTCTCGGTTGAAATCTGTTAACAGCCACATGCAACCGGCCCACTTCACTTGTCCAGGCCCAAACCAGTTAGCCCATGTTATGGCCTTTGGCCCATACCCATATTCTGTATATTTGCTTGGCTCAAGGTAAACCCAACAGAAAGTAGCTGGCCCAGATTCCATGTTATGGCAGCCCACAAACATCCTTGGCCCACCTGTTGTAATTAAATTGAATAACCTGCCCAACTAATTTGGCCCAACAGTTTTCGTAAAACAACAACCGGCCCAAGCTAAATTCATAGTTACCCACCAAACTTTGAATAAAATAATGAGCTAGTTGTAAATCCATTCGGTTATAGTAGGCCCAATTCCATTTAACTCAGCTCACATCCTTGACCGAGTCCTCTCATTCGGGTTCAACATTTCGAAAGGCTCAACAATTTAATGGACCCAACATAGCCTAAGGCCCATAAGACTTTCACACACCCAATTGAAACTATTTTACTTAGTGGGCTCATGTCCATTAATCTCGGCCCAAGGCCCAATGAAATTCGGCCCAAGTGAATTTCGGCTCATATTGTAACAAGGCAATTTAGCATAATAAAACGGTAATTGTGGGAACTATACGAATTAAGTGTGACTAGTGATAACAAGACCTTTATTAAAGAAATTCAAGTGATAAATTAACAATTTAAATCCTATGATGAATCTTAAATTATTGAGATCGAATGTTAGAAAGTCAACGAATTCTAGACAAGGGCCGAATCATTACCGAGACTCAAGAGTGTTAGCCAACTTTAGGGCTAACACGTACACGCGCACAAAACCTACAATTTATACTTATAAGTTAAATACGTCATGAAATCAATACAGGAACGTGAACACAACTACAAGGACAATTAAAGAGCGCGTGCATTTTCCTTTTTAAGCTAAGTCAACCCTACAACAGCAAGGTGAGTTCATATGCCCCTTTTACTTTAATCTTAACCGATTTTAACTCTCGGGGCTGAGAAACATGTTTACTTTTATTTATTTAAAAGTTTTACTTAACATGTTATTTATACTTTGATTTTGATAATATTAAATTGTTTATTATCGTTTATCATTGTATGCATGCTTGTATGATCATGAGATAACAGGGAAACTCAGAAGATTATGATAATGTATTTTCATAATCATCAACATATGGGAATAACACAGTTGTAAGATTTATTTTATAACACTTGGTTATTCCTACAGAAATGAACATTGAGACAATTCATACACAAACGAACAATGAAAACTATTACAGTGAAACATGGTGACACATCACAGCACATGGATGATCAGAAGATAAAATATCTTCTGAAGATCATTCCACATCATAAACGATCAAGTGTGATAAGTCAATTTCTTATAACATTTGATCAACACCCTAAAAACATACTACTAGGTAGTATGATCGCATTGATTATCCACCACCTGCGTCACTTAAGGGTACTAAGACTTGTTCTTATTACGGCTTAAGGATTACATGGTGAACATATGGATTACTGTGAACGGCGACCATGATAACGTAACTTCATGCCTATCACTGCCAATCACACTTAATTAACATAACGTAATAAGACTGGTTCTTATTCGACTTTGTTAATTACATGAGACAATCCCCGTAAAGGCCTTGGGATCACACGGTGGGATAGGAGAGAATGGAATGCATTTTAATCTGATTATGTGAGGATTAAAATGGATTCCATTCGGATCCTATACGCTGCATTTGAGACATATGATGAACAGTTAACTAACACTTTTAATTAATTAAAAGTGTAACATAAAAGTTAACACACAGACAATAGAATAATACAAGGAACAGATTTATTAAATCTAATATCCTTACTATACAAATGGTTGTCAATACTTCGGTTTGATAACTACAACGCTATCATTATATTATTCTATTCACGGAAACACAGATGATCAAGAAACGAGTAAACATGGGAATGGAAATCCATAGTTGTATTGCAAGTAGTGTGAACTTTGTTTGAGCATGTGGTGGGATAGCGTCTGGGCTTGACCCTTATGTGATTCCCTATATATAAGCATGTTTGATCAGGGATCACAACATTTGCACATACAACTAGGGAGAAGCCATTGGGTGACAGATGATACACAATATACAAGCAACATAACAAAACATTGGGACAATGCATGTGATTGAATCAAAGTTTTCAACTAACTTACTTATGAACTCACCAACCTAGTGTTGACTTTGTTTAAATACATGTTTTCTCAGGTGACGAACAGGTGTAGAGACTTACATGCAAGGTTTAAGCTAGAGGACTTTTAGAAGACCTAGCTTATTTTGTGTTGCATGCTTTTGGTGCCTAAACATTGAATCATCTTTTGTATATCTTGTACATATACAAGATATAGTTATATTGATTCTTTTGGTAGATTTACTTGATTAAATTATGAACGATACATTGTAATTTAATCTTGTAATTCTATATCATTGATGTATTAGCATTTCTCATTTTGATTATCATGTGCTATGTAACAATCTGATCATTTGATTATCACTCAAAGATATCGCGCCCCAGGAACCTTCCGCCCGACGGGAAAACCCGATCCGTTCCCGCCGGCCCGGGGTGTGGCAGATTGGTATCAGAGCCATGGTTATAGAGAAATATAGGTCATATTACTTGAACGGTTTGGCCTAGACTATAACCTAGGGAACCTCATGTAGAGTTCTTATGATATAGGATTCTATTTGCATATGTCTTCTGCTTCTGATCACTGCACTAACCGATCTTATTTCGGTTATGATCAGAATGCCGCCGTGAAGACAACCCGCTATACTGCCACCACCACCACAAGATTTGGCACCGCACTCATCTACACCTTCACCATCAGACTCTCCTACACAACCACCTCCACCTCCTCCTCCACATGTCCCTCCCCCACAGCCGCCACCACTTCAACAAGTGGACCCTGCTACTGTGGCACTGGCCACTCTTCTGACAAACCAGCTGAGGGATGTAATTCCCGAAATGATGAATCGCATCAACAACAACAACAATAGCAACAACAATGTTGCTAACTCATCTGGAGAGGGCAGTGGTAACACTCGATTTCATCAGGATTACTCCTACAAGAACTTTGTAGGATGCAAGCCACCTAGCTTCAGTGGCAGTGAAGGTGTCGTCGGCTTAATTCAGTGGATTGAGAAGATGGAAACCACCCTCGACATCAATGGCGGTCCTGATCAGCACAGAGTGAGATATGCTGCTGGTTCATTCAACAAGAGAGCGTTGACTTGGTGGAACGCTTAGATTCAAACTAGAGGCAGGGATGAGGCTCTGTCATTGTCTTGGGATGACTTCAAGACGATGCTGAGAGCAGAGTTCTGTCCGAGAAATGAAGTAAAGAAGATTAAGACTGAATTACTCAATCTTGTCATGATTGGTGCTGGGCATCTGGCCTACACCACTAGATTTCATGAGTTGGCTACCTTGGCACCGGATGTGGTGCCAACACTAGAAAAGAGAATCGAGAGGTACGTCGGTGGACTGCCTCCCTGCATGCAAGGGCATGTGATTTCTGCTCGCCCTACTACTATGGAGTCGGCTGTCTCTCTGTCAGCTACTCTAACTGATGTGATGGTCGCCTCTGGGGCACTTAAGAAGGAGGCTGACTCGAACAAAGTTGGAACTTCAAAGAAGCAGGATAAAAGGCCTGCAAAGAAACAGAAAGTGGTTAGAAACTTTGTTGCAACCACTCAAGCCCCTATGCTCAACCAGCCACCCCCACTACAGATCAGGAAGCCATATACTGGCACTGCACCTTTGTGCAATTCATGTCAGTATCATCACTTACCGAACGTCCCGTGCAGACACTGCACTAACTGTGGGAGGTTTGGTCACATGGTGACTCACTGCAGGAGTCCGAAGACTCAAAACAGGAATAACAACGCAGCTACTACTGCTGCTGCTGCAGATCCTAGGTCTTGCTACAACTGTGGTCATGTTAACAATTGTCATAGCCATGATATACTGATTTATTCAAAGAACAAGAAGGAACATGAACAACACCTCAAGACAGTTTTGGAGCTTCTGAAAGAAGAACGACTCTATGCCAAATTCTCCAAGTGTGAATTTTGGTTGAGAGAAGTTCAGTTCTTGGGTCACGTGATTAACAGTGATGGTATTCACGTGGATCCTGCCAAGATAGAAGCAATCAAGAACTGGGATGTGCCTACGACACCAACGGAGATCCGATCATTCTTGGGATTGGCAGGTTATTACAGGAGATTCATCTCGAATTTTTCTAAGATAGCCTTGCCTCTCACCAAGCTCACACAGAAGTCTGAACCTTTTGTGTGGACACATAAGCAAGAGGAGGCATTCCAGACATTGAAACAAAGATTGTGCAATGCTCCAATCTTAACACTCCCAGAAGGCAGTGATGACTTTGTAGTTTATTGTGATGCTTCCCATCAGGGACTCGGATGTGTTTTGATGCAACGAGACAAGGTCATTGCTTATGACTCACGACAGCTGAAGATACACGAGAAGAATTACACAACACACGATCTTGTACTGGGAGCTGTTGTCTTTGCATTAAAGATTTGGAGACATTACCTGTATGGTACCAAATGCACTATCTTCACAGATCACAAAAGTTTACAACACATATTTGATCAGAAGGAGCTTAACATGAGACAGAGACGTTGGGTTGAGCTCCTGAACGATTACGATTGTGTGATCAAATACCATCCGGGCAAAGCAAATGTTGTTGCAGATGCTTTGAGCCGGAAGGAAAGAGTCAAACCCTTACGCGTTCGCGCAATGGGAATGACTGTGCAAACCAGTTTGAAAGATCACATTTTACAAGCACAACAGGAAGCAGTGGCAAGAGACAATTTGAAACGCGAACTCGATTGTGGAGCCGAGAAACATTTCAAGACAAAACAAGATGGAGTTATCTATTATCTGGATCGTGTGTGGATTCCAGCTGTAGATGAACTTTGAACACTCATACTTGACGAGGCACACAAGACACGTTATTCGGTTCATCCTGGTGCTGATAAGATGTACCAAGATCTTAGGTCATTTTATTGGTGGCCAGGCATGAAGAAAGACATTACCACTTATGTTGGCAAATGTATCACCTGTGCCAAAGTCAAAGCTGAACACCAGAAACCTTCGGGTTTGCTGGAGCAACCAGAGATTCCACAATGAAAGTGGGAACAAATAGCTATGGATTTCATTACCAAGCTACCCCGCACTTCCAGCGGACACGATTCGATTTGGGTTATCATCGATAGATTAACCAAGTCCGCACATTTCTTGCCGATCAGAGAAACGTACAAGATGGAGAAACTTGCAAGACTATACATCGATGAAATAGTAGTGAGGCATGGTGTGCCATTATCTATTATTTCAGACCGGGACAGTCGATTTACTTCGCGGTTCTGGCAATCATTGCAACAATCCTTAGGGACAAGAGTTAACTTGAGCACTGCTTATCATCCACAAACGGATGGACAAAGCGAGCGCACCATTCAAACCCTAGAGGATATGTTGAGAACATGCATTCTAGACTTCGGTGGAAGTTGGGATACACACTTACCACTCATTGAGTTCTCCTACAACAATAGCTACCACAGTAGCATTGGATGTGCTCCTTTTGAAGCACTTTATGGTAGAAAGTGTCGGTCTCCAATTTGTTGGACCGAAGTGGGAGACAACAGAATCACTGGGCCTGAACTTATTCAGGAAACTACTGATAAGATTGCCCAGATACAACAACGATTACAAGCAACACGTAGCCGCCAAAAGAGTTACGCAGACAAACGGCGCAAGCCTTTGGAATTCGATGTGGGTGACCGAGTCATGTTGAAAGTGTCCCCATGGAAAGGCGTAGTTCGTTTTGGGGCTAAAGGCAAGCTAGCACCTAGGTATGTCGGACCGTTTGAGATTACTCAACGTATAGGTCCTGTGGCATACAGACTCAGACTCCCTGATGAACTCAGTGGAGTACACGATGTGTTTCATGTATCAAATCTCAAGAGGTGCTTAACAGACGAGTCATTGATCATACCATTGGAAGAAATACAAGTTGATGAGCAACTACACTTCATTGAAGAACCTGTAGAGATTATGGAACGTGAAGTTAAGAAACTGAAACGTAGCCGTATTCCTATTGTAAAGGCTCGATGGAACTCCAAGCGTGGACCAGAATTTACTTGGGAACGCGAGGACAACATGAAAGCCAAGTATCCCCACCTGTTCGAGAAGTAAAGACCGATCTTTATGCTTAAATTTCGGGACGAAATTTCTTTAACAAGGGGAGACTGTGACAACTAGTACCCGACCACCCGGCAAGTCCGTACGGTAGGTGTACTTACAAACAGTAACGATGTGTACATACGTGATTGTAAACAGTTTTTGTATTAACAGAATCCTAAATACAAGAACAATTGTACGTATTTTCGTGTAAACTGAAATACATTAAGTGCAACGTACATTTGAAATATTAGTTGTGTTTATTAAGTGAAAACTTAATTACAATGAACACAACAAATCATGAGAAACAACGGTATTCAAACAATTTACAGAAACAAATCGGTTGCGATCTGATGTCCATAGATGACAGGAATCAGATGGCCGACAATTCAATGTGAAAACAAGGTGAAAACAGGATGTTTAGTTGAGTCCGACAGTGAGGAAACACAATTTAAACATAAACTGCAGTGTCGTTTCAGAAAAACGAACTGACAGTGTGTTTGCGTGGGTGACGATTCACACAAACATATCTGTGAGTTTAACGTTCTGAAATGATGACTGGAAAGTAGAAAACAAAAGTCGGAAAGCAAAACCATCGTCGTGTTCGTTCAAGTGACGATTCGAACGAATACGCGCGATGGTGACGCGATTCGACGAAACGAAAACGAATTACGACGCGAAACGAATTTAATTTTAATTAAATAAAATAATTAACATTTTTACAATTTTGAAACTCATCAAATTAATTAAAATAACAATTTTAATTATTTATTTTTAATTACGCGTAATTTTCCGGATACGCGACGAATTAACAAACCGAGCAACCGAAACGGACCCGGACACAACACGCGATATAAATACTCTAAATGAGAGTATTTCTCTCATTTTTCATCATCCCACTCTCTCTCCTTCTCAATTTCCGGCCACCACACCCTCCACCATTTTCACACCTTCAAAACACCATAACTTCCTCATTTCTCATCCGATTTGAGTGATTCTTGCGCCCACACGAAGCCCTTGACGAGCTCTACATGAAAGTACAACGGATTTGGAGGTTTAACCACTGAAAATAGAGGTATAATGCTGTGCAAGTTCACGAAAATAGGGTTTTGTTCTTGAGTTGATACACACACATAGTTGGTCGAATACCTCACCATCTCGGTCGAACCACCCACTCACGGGAACCTACCTACAACTAACATCATCGTGGTAGTAGCCAGATTCATAGACTACATCAATGGTGATGATCAACAGGAGGAGATTTCGAGTGGCGAACCTGTAAGTGGTTGTGCCGAACCCTCCTGCCACCATCCACAATACCGAACCCTACACCCACTCGACGAACCCTTCTCTGGCCACGAACCCTAGACATGCTAAACGAACCCTGGATGCCTTCTCAGCCGAACCAGATCCCCACCGAACCCTTGCTCCATCACGAACCAACAAATCAGCACCGAACCTTCTCAGTCACGAGCCTTCGTGACGAATCTTGTGATGACCAGCGAACCTAACATGCATGGAGCCACGAGCCATGGCGAACATGGTAGCCAAAGCCGAACCCCCTCCTTTTCAACGAACCTTGCAGCTGGAATAGTGGTCGAACCTTCTCTTTGGTTTCTCTCGGTTGAAATCTGTTAACAGCCACATGCAACCGGCCCACTTCACTTGTCCAGGCCCAAACCAGTTAGCCCATGTTATGGCCTTTGGCCCATACCCATATTCTGTATATTTGCTTGGCTCAAGGTAAACCCAACAGAAAGTAGCTGGCCCAGATTCCATGTTATGGCAGCCCACAAACATCCTTGGCCCACCTGTTGTAATTAAATTGAATAACCTGCCCAACTAATTTGGCCCAACAGTTTTCGTAAAACAACAACCGGCCCAAGCTAAATTCATAGTTACCCACCAAACTTTGAATAAAATAATGAGCTAGTTGTAAATCCATTCGGTTATAGTAGGCCCAATTCCATTTAACTCAGCTCACATCCTTGACCGAGTCCTCTCATTCGGGTTCAACATTTCGAAAGGCTCAACAATTTAATGGACCCAACATAGCCTAAGGCCCATAAGACTTTCACACACCCAATTGAAACTATTTTACTTAGTGGGCTCATGTCCATTAATCTCGGCCCAAGGCCCAATGAAATTCGGCCCAAGTGAATTTCGGCTCATATTGTAACAAGGCAATTTAGCATAATAAAACGGTAATTGTGGGAACTATACGAATTAAGTGTGACTAGTGATAACAAGACCTTTATTAAAGAAATTCAAGTGATAAATTAACAATTTAAATCCTATGATGAATCTTAAATTATTGAGATCGAATGTTAGAAAGTCAACGAATTCTAGACAAGGGCCGAATCATTACCGAGACTCAAGAGTGTTAGCCAACTTTAGGGCTAACACGTACACGCGCACAAAACCTACAATTTATACTTATAAGTTAAATACGTCATGAAATCAATACAGGAACGTGAACACAACTACAAGGACAATTAAAGAGCGCGTGCATTTTCCTTTTTAAGCTAAGTCAACCCTACAACAGCAAGGTGAGTTCATATGCCCCTTTTACTTTAATCTTAACCGATTTTAACTCTCGGGGCTGAGAAACATGTTTACTTTTATTTATTTAAAAGTTTTACTTAACATGTTATTTATACTTTGATTTTGATAATATTAAATTGTTTATTATCGTTTATCATTGTATGCATGCTTGTATGATCATGAGATAACAGGGAAACTCAGAAGATTATGATAATGTATTTTCATAATCATCAACATATGGGAATAACACAGTTGTAAGATTTATTTTATAACACTTGGTTATTCCTACAGAAATGAACATTGAGACAATTCATACACAAACGAACAATGAAAACTATTACAGTGAAACATGGTGACACATCACAGCACATGGATGATCAGAAGATAAAATATCTTCTGAAGATCATTCCACATCATAAACGATCAAGTGTGATAAGTCAATTTCTTATAACATTTGATCAACACCCTAAAAACATACTACTAGGTAGTATGATCGCATTGATTATCCACCACCTGCGTCACTTAAGGGTACTAAGACTTGTTCTTATTACGGCTTAAGGATTACATGGTGAACATATGGATTACTGTGAACGGCGACCATGATAACGTAACTTCATGCCTATCACTGCCAATCACACTTAATTAACATAACGTAATAAGACTGGTTCTTATTCGACTTTGTTAATTACATGAGACAATCCCCGTAAAGGCCTTGGGATCACACGGTGGGATAGGAGAGAATGGAATGCATTTTAATCTGATTATGTGAGGATTAAAATGGATTCCATTCGGATCCTATACGCTGCATTTGAGACATATGATGAACAGTTAACTAACACTTTTAATTAATTAAAAGTGTAACATAAAAGTTAACACACAGACAATAGAATAATACAAGGAACAGATTTATTAAATCTAATATCCTTACTATACAAATGGTTGTCAATACTTCGGTTTGATAACTACAACGCTATCATTATATTATTCTATTCACGGAAACACAGATGATCAAGAAACGAGTAAACATGGGAATGGAAATCCATAGTTGTATTGCAAGTAGTGTGAACTTTGTTTGAGCATGTGGTGGGATAGCGTCTGGGCTTGACCCTTATGTGATTCCCTATATATAAGCATGTTTGATCAGGGATCACAACATTTGCACATACAACTAGGGAGAAGCCATTGGGTGACAGATGATACACAATATACAAGCAACATAACAAAACATTGGGACAATGCATGTGATTGAATCAAAGTTTTCAACTAACTTACTTATGAACTCACCAACCTAGTGTTGACTTTGTTTAAATACATGTTTTCTCAGGTGACGAACAGGTGTAGAGACTTACATGCAAGGTTTAAGCTAGAGGACTTTTAGAAGACCTAGCTTATTTTGTGTTGCATGCTTTTGGTGCCTAAACATTGAATCATCTTTTGTATATCTTGTACATATACAAGATATAGTTATATTGATTCTTTTGGTAGATTTACTTGATTAAATTATGAACGATACATTGTAATTTAATCTTGTAATTCTATATCATTGATGTATTAGCATTTCTCATTTTGATTATCATGTGCTATGTAACAATCTGATCATTTGATTATCACTCAAAGATATCGCGCCCCAGGAACCTTCCGCCCGACGGGAAAACCCGATCCGTTCCCGCCGGCCCGGGGTGTGGCAGATTGGTATCAGAGCCATGGTTATAGAGAAATATAGGTCATATTACTTGAACGGTTTGGCCTAGACTATAACCTAGGGAACCTCATGTAGAGTTCTTATGATATAGGATTCTATTTGCATATGTCTTCTGCTTCTGATCACTGCACTAACCGATCTTATTTCGGTTATGATCAGAATGCCGCCGTGAAGACAACCCGCTATACTGCCACCACCACCACAAGATTTGGCACCGCACTCATCTACACCTTCACCATCAGACTCTCCTACACAACCACCTCCACCTCCTCCTCCACATGTCCCTCCCCCACAGCCGCCACCACTTCAACAAGTGGACCCTGCTACTGTGGCACTGGCCACTCTTCTGACAAACCAGCTGAGGGATGTAATTCCCGAAATGATGAATCGCATCAACAACAACAACAATAGCAACAACAATGTTGCTAACTCATCTGGAGAGGGCAGTGGTAACACTCGATTTCATCAGGATTACTCCTACAAGAACTTTGTAGGATGCAAGCCACCTAGCTTCAGTGGCAGTGAAGGTGTCGTCGGCTTAATTCAGTGGATTGAGAAGATGGAAACCACCCTCGACATCAATGGCGGTCCTGATCAGCACAGAGTGAGATATGCTGCTGGTTCATTCAACAAGAGAGCGTTGACTTGGTGGAACGCTTAGATTCAAACTAGAGGCAGGGATGAGGCTCTGTCATTGTCTTGGGATGACTTCAAGACGATGCTGAGAGCAGAGTTCTGTCCGAGAAATGAAGTAAAGAAGATTAAGACTGAATTACTCAATCTTGTCATGATTGGTGCTGGGCATCTGGCCTACACCACTAGATTTCATGAGTTGGCTACCTTGGCACCGGATGTGGTGCCAACACTAGAAAAGAGAATCGAGAGGTACGTCGGTGGACTGCCTCCCTGCATGCAAGGGCATGTGATTTCTGCTCGCCCTACTACTATGGAGTCGGCTGTCTCTCTGTCAGCTACTCTAACTGATGTGATGGTCGCCTCTGGGGCACTTAAGAAGGAGGCTGACTCGAACAAAGTTGGAACTTCAAAGAAGCAGGATAAAAGGCCTGCAAAGAAACAGAAAGTGGTTAGAAACTTTGTTGCAACCACTCAAGCCCCTATGCTCAACCAGCCACCCCCACTACAGATCAGGAAGCCATATACTGGCACTGCACCTTTGTGCAATTCATGTCAGTATCATCACTTACCGAACGTCCCGTGCAGACACTGCACTAACTGTGGGAGGTTTGGTCACATGGTGACTCACTGCAGGAGTCCGAAGACTCAAAACAGGAATAACAACGCAGCTACTACTGCTGCTGCTGCAGATCCTAGGTCTTGCTACAACTGTGGTCATGTTAACAATTGTCATAGCCATGATATATATAAGCAACAAAGTAAAGCATCTTTCCATTAATGATAATAAGTTTGTGTACAATATTTTCCAAAAGAGATGCTACAAAATTTGCACGAGCACATCCCGCTCGGCTAAGTGATACAAAAGTAGAATACTGAAATAGAAATCCTAACTAGGCAATCGTGGAGTGTGAATCTCCACTATCAGCAGGGCCATCATTGTCATCCTCATCAGGATCCTCGTCTGGATCCTCATCAAAATCTTCCTCATCGAGATCCACCGGCTCGAATTGGGGTTCTGGCTCAGGCTGTGGCTCCACAATAAACTGTTCGACCCATGCATTTAGCATGGCATCGCTTGCCTGGATCATGGCAAGATTCTCCTCGTTTGCGTCCTCCACAGCTGCTAACCGTCCAGCGTGTCCATGTGTCACTGCGGCTAAGAAATCCTGTTGCTCCTCGAGCAACGTAGTCCTATCATGGATGTCGGTGACCTCAGTAGTGACCTCCTCCTGTCGCTGGATCACATCCTGAGTCCTAGCGACCAAGTCATCCTGCGTCCCTTCGACGCGTGCGAGTCTTTCCTCCAAGTTATCCACGCGTTTCTGGAGATGCTGATTATGCTCCAACAGATCCCTAAAACCATCAGTCATCACGCGTAGCTGGCAGGACTCACGTCTATAACGCGAGATCAGTGCAGCGAATGCCCGCTCCATATGCATTCCAATAGGTGGTAGTGATAGTCCAGTAGATGCGTCACCTAACAAAGGTAACTTAGGTACTCTCTCTTCCCTTGCCCAAACAGCAAGGGTGGTAGGGTACCAGTCCCATGGTCCCCTGCTGGTTGAGGGTCGAAGTCTCTTGGACTCTTGAGAATATACCTGCTCCACTATCTCCTGAATCTTCTGCTTGTCCTCCTCAGTAAGCTCATACTCATACGAGCGTTTCCCCGTGTCTTTCCCTTTCGGATCTTTGTTATTGTCCATCCTGTAAGTTCTAAGTCAGTCAGTATTAATTTACAGTGATAACAATAATATAAGTGTGAAAATTCTAAGTGTAGTGTCTAATGTAAAGCAGTGGCTATAGTCTAAGTTTACTATATGCAAACCTAGTTCCCTATAACCAAGGCTCTGATACCAGTCTGTCACACCCCCAAATTCCCACTCGTGGTGTCAGTCCACGTGGGTGTGACGTGGCCAGGATCACAGCTCATGGTCATATAGAACGACTCTATATGAGTTTCACATTCACACAGATTTGCAAAATAACATAGTTTCATTTAATATGCAGCGGAAAATGTTTCAACATCATAAGTAAATAAGTTTGCAGCGGAAAGTAAATTGTTTAACAGACACTACATAGTTTAAATTGTTTTAAAACACATCCAATGCACACAATGCCTAGGACAAGAGTCTATATGCAAGCCAGACTCCTTAAAGCTTCCTTGTGCGCATCCTAGCGTGTGCTCCATTAATTACCTGAGAATACATGCGAAAAGTGTCAACTAAAAAGTTGGTGAGTTCACAGGTTTAGACAGACTGAAAAATAAACAGACATATACTGGGTATGTTAAGTTTTTGTTGTTGGATACTACGATCCGTGGAGTGTGTCAGTTCATCTTACCGAAACTAGACTGTTTCCGTTTGCCTCCGCGAGTCATCGCTGAACTCGCAATTCACATCGAAATTACACTCGTTATGACCTCCAGTCAACATTGGTGCCGAGTGGGGCTAGTCAAACCCAGTAGTACTACGTAATTACGACTCGTTTGTTACACAACTAACGGTAAGGATAAGTGAGGACTTTAAGCGATAATAGTTACACTCGAAAATGGTTTTCACAACATACCAGTCATATATCTAAGACAGTTGCATTGTATTCTCACCCCAATAGTTTAGCAAAACGATTAAAGAGTAAAAGTGGGGCCGTAAACTCACCTGAGTTAAGTAGTGCGTGTTCTTCACGAGAACAGTGTAGCTCGCCGGCTAGTGGTTACCTATATCACATAGGTACCATAAGTTTGTGTTTGCATACATGTGGGTCTCACGGGACCGTGTTTGAGTTCAACAACTCCAAGTTGTTTTGTGGGTCGCGTTGACCGTGTTTGACCGTATCGATCGTATTTGACCTAACGACCCGTTGGTGACGGTTTTGGATCAAGTGTGTGTGTAACGTACGGCTTAGTGTCGTGTGATGTGTACGGATACCAAAATCACTTTCGTGAGGAAACTTACTATTTATAGTAAGTTCCTACTTTAGGAAAGTTTCCACATTTGGCAAATCAAGCAATAAATCATAATCTGATTATTCTATTATACATATTTATCCTAAGTGAGCATGTTATCACATAGCACATAGTTACATATAGCCGGTTTAGCATGGTTTGCGCATAAAAGTTTCTATAAATAGAAGGTTACAAAATAAACATGTGTCGCTAAGTCTAGCTAACAATCTCATCATAATATCGTCATCCTAGTTCAAAATAACCGTTAGATCATATTCATTACAACAAACCTGCCATCATTTATAGACTTTGTGAAATAAAGTTACTATTCATGGTACTATTCATAATAATCATATATTTTGTGATTTAACAATTTTACACATCAATAATCATCCTTTTAGTTTCTAAACATCATTTTGAACATAACCTATAGATATAACCACATGCATTAAGCCATTTCATCATAAATCAACATTTCATGATATTAAAGTTACCACAATTTGTAAAAATCACATTTTGACATATCTTACTATTCATAACACTTCTAGATCCCATAAATCATATCCAATAACATTTCAATATCAAACCTCATGAATCTCCACCTATATCATACATACATGTTGCTAGAACCATCATTTTTATCAATATGACCATTATATCATAACAACGTCCTCATGAAATGTAAAAATACATCATACTAACATCATAGATCATCAATATTCATACTCAAATCAACAAACCCAGATTCAAAGTGATAGAAATTCGTGTATATGAAGTTCATGCATTTGTATGTGGGTGTGTGAGCTTGCATGTGTGTGTAATGGTGTTTTTAGACTACAAGGGTGCTAGATCTACCTTCTAATGCTTCAAAATGTGGCTAAGCAAGCTTCAATCACGAGAGAGAATGGAGTGTGGTGTTCTTGGAGCTCCTTTGTGCTTCAAACCTTCAAGATCTTCAAGAACAAGCTTCCCAAGCTCCAACCATGGCTTCCAAGGTTTCAAATGAGTGTGATATGGTGTTGTAGTAGTGAAATCAGCTGAATTTGGGGGTTTAAATGGAAGAATTTACGTGTAGTATTGGGTAAAAGAGGTATGGTGTGGTAATCATGAGATTTAAAAGATTTTTAAGTGTCAGAGTAGTCAGGCGTATCGCCTGACGTTGACCACCAAGGCCAGGCGTTACGCGCGGGACAGACAGATGAGAGGCGTTCCCTCCTCATCCGCGCGTATCGCCTGGGTAGGGATCCTCGGGTCAGGCGTACCGCCTGGACCCTAGATCCGGCCCAATTTGGCCCATTTTCATGTTTTGATCCATTTTTCGCGTATTTTTCGATTACGAGTATCGTTTCTCGACATATGGACATCGTTCTACTAACTTAGGTTCCCCGGAACCTAATGTGCAGTGAAAGTGTTCTGTGGTTTGATCCGTTCACCAACATTCGTCATTCAAGACACGTGCGAGTTTTCGTGCGATAATTCCTCGAATTATCGGTGTGTTAGGTCTGTTGTGCCACGTGTCACACTAAATAAAATTATTCTAGTGCCACATATGAAATAATAACACACATTATTATTAAAGTATTATAATTGCTGACCTGGAATTTGCGAGGCGTCACATCATCCCCCAGTTAATAGGAATTTCGTCCCGAAATTCAGTTCGCGTTGCTGGTGTTAGTCTGGTTAAAGAATAGGTGAGGGTATTTCTGTTTCATCTGGTCCTCTCGCTCCCAGGTGTATTCCGGTCCTCGCCGTGAGTTCCAACGAACTTTTACAATTGGTATTTTACTGAGTTTCAACTTCTTGATTTCCCGATCCATGATTTCCACCGGTTCCTCAACGAAGTGAAGTTGTTCATCAATCTGGATTTCCTCCAAAGGGATTGCGAGCGTCTCGTCCGATAAGCATTTCTTGAGGTTCGAAACATGAAACACATTGTGTACGCTACTCAATTCATGTGGTAGCTGTAGTTCGTAGGCTACGGGGCCTATCCGTTTAGTGATCTCGAATGGTCCTATGTAACGAGGGTTTAATTTTCCCCTTTTCCCAAATCGAATCACTCCCTTCCAAGGTGAGACTTTAAGAAGTACTCGGTCTCCCACTTGGAATTCCAAAGGCTTGCGCCTTTTATCGGCATAGCTTTTCTGTCGATCCCGAGCTGCTGCCATTCGGTTACGTATCTGCACGATCTTTTCAGTTGTTTCGTGCACGAGCTCAGGTCCGGTCAGTTGGCTTTCACCAACTTCTGCCCAACAAAGTGGTGATCTGCATTTACGTCCATAAAGTGCCTCAAAAGGTGCAGCTCCGATGCTGGTGTGATAACTGTTATTGTAAGAGAACTCCACCAAAGGTAGGTGAGTCTCCCAGCTATTACCGAAATCAATCACACATGCTCGAAGCATGTCTTCCAGAGTTTGGATGGTTCGTTCACTCTGACCATCCGTCTGTGGATGATAAGCAGTGCTCATATCCAATCTCGTCCCGAGTGCCTTGTGTAAGGACTTCCAAAAATGTGCCGTGAAACGGCTGTCTCGGTCAGATATAATAGAGATTGGGACTCCGTGTCTGGATACGATTTCCTTCAAGTAGATTCGGGTTAACTTTTCCAACTTATCAGTTTCCTTAATCGGCAGGAAGTGTGCCGATTTCGTGAGTCGGTCTACGATAACCCAGATGGTATCGCAACCACTTGTTGTCTTTGGCAGCTTGGTGATAAAATCCATGGATATCTGTTCCCATTTCCATACTGGAATTTCTGGCTGTTGGAGTAACCCTGACGGTTTCTGATATTCGACCTTAACTTTGGAGCAAGTCAGACACTTACTCACATAGGTTGCGATTTCTGATTTCATATTAGGCCACCAATAAGTTGTCTTTAGGTCGTGGTACATCTTGTCAGAACCTGGATGTACCGAGTATCGACTCTTGTGAGCTTCATCCATCACTACTTCTCTCAATCCTCCGTAGCGTGGAATCCAAATTCGGTCCATCAGATAGTAAGCTCCGTCGTTTTTCTGTTTCATCTGTTTATCCATACCCCGCATAGCTTCGAAGATAAGGTTTTCCTTTTTCAGAGCTTCTTGTTGTGCGACTCGAATCTGATTAGGTAGCTCAGAATGAATGGTAAGTTGTAGTGCACGTACGCGTTTGATTGTTTCCTTTCTACTTAACGCATCGGCTACTACATTGGCTTTCCCGGGATGATACTTGATTGCACAGTCATAATCACCTATCAACTCGACCCATCTGCGTTGTCTCATGTTTAGCTCCTTTTGGTCGAAAATGTGCTGCAGGCTCTTATGATCCGTGAATATAGTGCACTTGGTGCCGTACAGATAGTGTCTCCAGATCTTCAATGCAAATACTACGGCTCCTAATTCCAGATCATGGGTCGTGTAATTTTTCTCGTGCACTTTCAATTGTCGTGACGCATAAGCTATGACCTTCTCGCGTTGCATCAGTACACAACCGAGTCCTTGCTTCGATGCGTCGCAGTAGACTACAAAGTCTTCGCACCCGTCTGGTAGTGATAAGATAGGTGCGCTGCACAACTTCTGCTTTAATAAGTCAAAAGCAGCTTCTTGTTTTTCTCCCCATTCGAACTTCTTGTCTTTATGCGTAAGGGAAGTCAATGATTGTGCGATCTTCGAGAATCCCTCGATAAACCGCCTGTAGTACCCGGCCAATCCCAAGAACTGTCGTACCTCTGTTGGAGTCTTAGGTGCAGTCCAGTTCTTGATTGCCGCAATCTTAGTTGGGTCTACATGTATCCCTTTCGCGTTTACTACGTGCCCAAGGAACTGAACTTCGCGAATCCAAAAATCACATTTGGAGAATTTCGCGTACAATTGTTCTTTCTTCAGTAGTTCTAAGACACGTCTCAAGTGTTCGGCATGTTCTTCTCGAGTCTTAGAATAGATCAGGATGTCATCAATGAATACGATTACGAACTTGTCGAGATATGGTTTACACACCCGATTCATGAGATCCATGAATACGGCCGGTGCGTTAGTCAGTCCAAAAGGCATTACCAGAAATTCGTAATGTCCGTACCGTGTTCTGAAGGCTGTCTTCGGTATATCTCCTTCTTGTACTCTGAGTTGATGGTAACCAGATCTTAAATCGATTTTTGAATAGTAGCTTGACCCTTGCAACTGATCAAACAGGTCGTCTATTCGAGGTAGAGGGTATCGATTCTTGATCGTCACCTTGTTCAGTTCTCGGTAGTCAATACACATACGGAATGAACCGTCTTTCTTCTTCACAAACAAGACCGGTGCTCCCCAAGGTGAGAAGCTCGGTCGGATAAATCCTTTATCCAACAACTCCTGAAGTTGATTGGATAGTTCTTGCATTTCAGTAGGAGCCAATCGGTATGGTGCCTTAGCTATCGGTGCTGCTCCTGGTGTTAGATCTATCTGAAACTCCACTTGTCGTGCTGGTGGTAGTCCCGGTAGATCGTCAGGAAAGACTTCCGGATAATCGCGAACAATAGCGATGTCCTCGATCTTCCGTTCCTTCTTTGGTTGTTCGGTGATAAGAGCTAAGATAGCCGTGTATCCTTTCCTCAAATATTTGTTTGCCTTCATGCAAGACATGATGTTTAATGGTATTCCGCGCCGTTCCCCTTGAATTGAAATCTGCTCTCCACTTGACAATGTAATTCGCACGATCTTCTCATTGCACACGATCTCGGCGTGATTTGCAGATAGCCAATCCATTCCAATCACCACGTCGAAGCTCCCGAGAGTTACCGGCATCAAGTCAATCATCAGCTGATGGGTTGCTAGTGTCAAAACACACCCCTTGAGGATGTGTTGTGTTTCAATCAGCTTGCCGTCCGCTAACTCTACGGTGTACTTATAGTCTAGTGGTGTTGGTGCCATATCAAACAGTTTACTAAATTCACTAGATATAAAACTTCTATCGGCACCGGTATCAAATAATATGCTAGCATAAACATTATTTAAAAGAAACGTACCGGTGACGACATTGGGGTCATCTTTAGCTTCACCCGATCCAATTACGAATGCTCTTCCCCTTGCCGGGTTGCCTCCAGTGTTCTTGTTTTGTGGGCAATCTCGGCGCATATGCCCTGGCTTCCCGCAAGTGAAGCATCCCTTTAAGGTGTCATTTTTGTTGAGATTTGGATTGGGGTTTGATCGACATTCTTTAGCCAGATGTCCATTTCTACCACAGTTGGTGCACTTGCCCTTTTTGCATGGGCCAAAATGATGATAGTTGCAGATGTTGCATTTTGGGCTGTTGCCCTGATATCCTCCCTTACCCTGAGTGTTCGGTTGGGTGGCAGTGAAAACCTTGGCAGGTGCAGGTCGGTGTTGGGTCGGTTGCTGAGGTGAGAAGGTGCGGTTGTTACTGGGCTCCCACTTTCGCTTGGGTTCTTGGGGTTTCAGATGTTCACCCCTTTTAGGTAGCTTTCCCTGGGCTACTGCCTGGTCAGTCAGTTTGTGTGCCAAGCGAATCAGTGGTTGAATAGTAGAGTGGTCGGAAGCAGTGACCGTGCTCTGGATTTGTTCCGGCAATCCACTGATAAATTGCTCAATCTTCTTGTACTCCGGCGTCACCATCGCCGGGCACAGCTTGCACAGTTCATGAAACCGAGTACAGTACTTCTCGATTTCTGATCCTACCATTTTGTGCACCCAGAACTCTTCCTCCAGTTTCCTAATTTCATCCCGAGGACAGTATTCTTCGTGGAGCATCCTGGTGAAGTTGTCCCACGGAATTGAGTTTGCGGTGTCCAGTCCAAGGGTTTGGACATGAGTGTTCCACCAGGTGAGGGCTGGTCCCTCCAGTGTTCCCGTGGCGTATTTTACCCGGTTTTCATCCGAGCATTCAGCTATAGAGAAAACTGACTCCAGCTTCTCTATCCAACGAAGCAGTCCCACGGCTCCTTCAGTACCTTGAAACTTGTGAGGGTGGCAGCTCAGGAACGCCTTAAACGAGCATCCCTTCGTCGCTCCCCCGTGGGATCCTGTGCGTCGGGGTTCAATGCAACGTGTTAGTGTCTAGACTGTCTATACTATGTTAGTCATGTTAGGCAAGAGTTAATACCGTTGTTAGTACCACTCGTCTCGCTGGCGTGACGGTTGGCCTCGTACTCCGCGAGTACCTTGTTGAATTTGCGTTCGACCATCATGTCGATTCGTGCCTTTTCTGCCTTACGTTTGAGTCGAAGGGCATGGTTTCCTCTTCCGGACATGTTTCTATATGGAAAGGTTAGAATGTTAATTAGCATAAGTTAGAGTGTTAGTCAATTGTTAGGTCAGATGTCATGTTAACAATTGTCATAGCCATGATATATATAAGCAACAAAGTAAAGCATCTTTCCATTAATGATAATAAGTTTGTGTACAATATTTTCCAAAAGAGATGCTACAAAATTTGCACGAGCACATCCCGCTCGGCTAAGTGATACAAAAGTAGAATACTGAAATAGAAATCCTAACTAGGCAATCGTGGAGTGTGAATCTCCACTATCAGCAGGGCCATCATCGTCATCCTCATCAGGATCCTCGTCTGGATCCTCATCAAAATCTTCCTCATCGAGATCCACCGGCTCGAATTGGGGTTCTGGCTCAGGCTGTGGCTCCACAATAAACTGTTCGACCCATGCATTTAGCATGGCATCGCTTGCCTGGATCATGGCAAGATTCTCCTCGTTTGCGTCCTCCACAGCTGCTAACCGTCCAGCGTGTCCATGTGTCACTGCGGCTAAGAAATCCTGTTGCTCCTCGAGCAACGTAGTCCTATCATGGATGTCGGTGACCTCAGTAGTGACCTCCTCCTGTCGCTGGATCACATCCTGAGTCCTAGCGACCAAGTCATCCTGCGTCCCTTCGACGCGTGCGAGTCTTTCCTCCAAGTTATCCACGCGTTTCTGGAGATGCTGATTATGCTCCAACAGATCCCTAAAACCATCAGTCATCACGCGTAGCTGGCAGGACTCACGTCTATAACGCGAGATCAGTGCAGCGAATGCCCGCTCCATATGCATTCCAATAGGTGGTAGTGATAGTCCAGTAGATGCGTCACCTAACAAAGGTAACTTAGGTACTCTCTCTTCCCTTGCCCAAACAGCAAGGGTGGTAGGGTACCAGTCCCATGGTCCCCTGCTGGTTGAGGGTCGAAGTCTCTTGGACTCTTGAGAATATACCTGCTCCACTATCTCCTGAATCTTCTGCTTGTCCTCCTCAGTAAGCTCATACTCATACGAGCGTTTCCCCGTGTCTTTCCCTTTCGGATCTTTGTTATTGTCCATCCTGTAAGTTCTAAGTCAGTCAGTATTAATTTACAGTGATAACAATAATATAAGTGTGAAAATTCTAAGTGTAGTGTCTAATGTAAAGCAGTGGCTATAGTCTAAGTTTACTATATGCAAACCTAGTTCCCTATAACCAAGGCTCTGATACCAGTCTGTCACACCCCCAAATTCCCACTCGTGGTGTCAGTCCACGTGGGTGTGACGTGGCCAGGATCACAGCTCATGGTCATATAGAACGACTCTATATGAGTTTCACATTCACACAGATTTGCAAAATAACATAGTTTCATTTAATATGCAGCGGAAAATGTTTCAACATCATAAGTAAATAAGTTTGCAGCGGAAAGTAAATTGTTTAACAGACACTACATAGTTTAAATTGTTTTAAAACACATCCAATGCACACAATGCCTAGGACAAGAGTCTATATGCAAGCCAGACTCCTTAAAGCTTCCTTGTGCGCATCCTAGCGTGTGCTCCATTAATTACCTGAGAATACATGCGAAAAGTGTCAACTAAAAAGTTGGTGAGTTCACAGGTTTAGACAGACTGAAAAATAAACAGACATATACTGGGTATGTTAAGTTTTTGTTGTTGGATACTACGATCCGTGGAGTGTGTCAGTTCATCTTACCGAAACTAGACTGTTTCCGTTTGCCTCCGCGAGTCATCGCTGAACTCGCAATTCACATCGAAATTACACTCGTTATGACCTCCAGTCAACATTGGTGCCGAGTGGGGCTAGTCAAACCCAGTAGTACTACGTAATTACGACTCGTTTGTTACACAACTAACGGTAAGGATAAGTGAGGACTTTAAGCGATAATAGTTACACTCGAAAATGGTTTTTCACAACATACCAGTCATATATCTAAGACAGTTGCATTGTATTCTCACCCCAATAGTTTAGCAAAACGATTAAAGAGTAAAAGTGGGGCCGTAAACTCACCTGAGTTAAGTAGTGCGTGTTCTTCACGAGAACAGTGTAGCTCGCCGGCTAGTGGTTACCTATATCACATAGGTACCATAAGTTTGTGTTTGCATACATGTGGGTCTCACGGGACCGTGTTTGAGTTCAACAACTCCAAGTTGTTTTATGGGTCGTGTTGACCGTGTTTGACCGTATCGATCGTATTTGACCTAACGACCCGTTGGTGACGGTTTTGGATCAAGTGTGTGTGTAACGTACGGCTTAGTGTCGTGTGATGTGTACGGATACCAAAATCACTTTCGTGAGGAAACTTACTATTTATAGTAAGTTCCTACTTTAGGAAAGTTTCCACATTTGGCAAATCAAGCAATAAATCATAATCTGATTATTCTATTATACATATTTATCCTAAGTGAGCATGTTATCACATAGCACATAGTTACATATAGCCGGTTTAGCATGGTTTGCGCATAAAAGTTTCTATAAATAGAAGGTTACAAAATAAACATGTGTCGCTAAGTCTAGCTAACAATCTCATCATAATATCGTCATCCTAGTTCAAAATAACCGTTAGATCATATTCATTACAACAAACCTGCCATCATTTATAGACTTTGTGAAATAAAGTTACTATTCATGGTACTATTCATAATAATCATATATTTTGTGATTTAACAATTTTACACATCAATAATCATCCTTTTAGTTTCTAAACATCATTTTGAACATAACCTATAGATATAACCACATGCATTAAGCCATTTCATCATAAATCAACATTTCATGATATTAAAGTTACCACAATTTGTAAAAATCACATTTTGACATATCTTACTATTCATAACACTTCTAGATCCCATAAATCATATCCAATAACATTTCAATATCAAACCTCATGAATCTCCACCTATATCATACATACATGTTGCTAGAACCATCATTTTTATCAATATGACCATTATATCATAACAACGTCCTCATGAAATGTAAAAATACATCATACTAACATCATAGATCATCAATATTCATACTCAAATCAACAAACCCAGATTCAAAGTGATAGCAATTCGTGTATATGAAGTTCATGCATTTGTATGTGGGTGTGTGAGCTTGCATGTGTGTGTAATGGTGTTTTTAGACTACAAGGGTGCTAGATCTACCTTCTAATGCTTCAAAATGTGGCTAAGCAAGCTTCAATCACGAGAGAGAATGGAGTGTGGTGTTCTTGGAGCTCCTTTGTGCTTCAAACCTTCAAGATCTTCAAGAACAAGCTTCCCAAGCTCCAACCATGGCTTCCAAGGTTTCAAATGAGTGTGATATGGTGTTGTAGTAGTGAAATCAGCTGAATTTGGGGGTTTAAATGGAAGAATTTACGTGTAGTATTGGGTAAAAGAGGTATGGTGTGGTAATCATGAGATTTAAAAGATTTTTAAGTGTCAGAGTAGTCAGGCGTATCGCCTGACGTTGACCACCAAGGCTAGGCGTTACGCGCGGGACAGACAGATGAGAGGCGTTCCCTCCTCATCCGCGCGTATCGCCTGGGTAGGGATCCTCGGGTCAGGCGTACCGCCTGGACCCTAGATCCGGCCCAATTTGGCCCATTTTCATGTTTTGATCCATTTTTCGCGTATTTTTCGATTACGAGTATCGTTTCTCGACATATGGACATCGTTCTACTAACTTAGGTTCCCCGGAACCTAATGTGCAGTGAAAGTGTTCTGTGGTTTGATCCGTTCACCAACATTCGTCATTCAAGACACGTGCGAGTTTTCGTGCGATAATTCCTCGAATTATCGGTGTGTTAGGTCTGTTGTGCCACGTGTCACACTAAATAAAATTATTCTAGTGCCACATATGAAATAATAACACACATTATTATTAAAGTATTATAATTGCTGACCTGGAATTTGCGAGGCGTCACATGGGATGACTTCAAGACGATGCTGAGAGCAGAGTTCTGTCCGAGAAATGAAGTAAAGAAGATTGAGACTGAATTACTCAATCTTGTCATGATTGGTGCTGGGCATCTGGCCTACACCACTAGATTTCATGAGTTGGCTACCTTGGCACCGGATGTGGTGCCAACACTAGAAAAGAGAATCGAGAGGTACGTCGGTGGACTGCCTCCCTGCATGCAAGAGCACGTGATTTCTGCTCGCCCTACTACTATGGAGTCGGCTGTCTCTCTGTCAGCTACTCTAACTGATGTGATGGTCGCCTCTGGGGCACTTAAGAAGGAGGCTGACTCGAACAAAGTTGGAACTTCAAAGAAGCAGGATAAAAGGCCTGCAAAGAAACAGAAAGTGGTTAGAAACTTTGTTGCAACCACTCAAGCCCCTATGCTCAACCAGCCACCCCCACTACAGATCAGGAAGCCATATACTGGCACTGCACCTTTGTGCAATTCATGCCAGTATCATCACTTACCGAACGTCCCGTGCAGACACTGCACTAACTGTGGGAGGTTTGGTCACATGGTGACTCACTGCAGGAGTCCGAAGACTCAATACAGGAATAACAACGCAGCTACTACTGCTGCTGCTGCAGATCCTAGGTCTTGCTACAACTGTGGTGAACCAGGGCATTTCTCTCGGGATTGTCCCAGGAGAAACCAACAAGGGGCTCAATCACCAAGAGGAAGAGCCTTTCAGATAGGAGCTGATGCTGCTCGTCAAGACCCGAATGTGGTCACGGGTACATTTATCTTATCTGACTCATATGCATCCATACTGTTTGATACTGGTGCGGATCAGAGTTTTATCTCATCCGACTTTGCATGCCATCTTAATTATGATAAGGAACTGTTAGACTCCCCTTACACTATTGAGATAGCAAACGGCAAACAGATCATAGTAGACACAATATTTAGGAATTGCCCACTAACACTTGATGATCACACGTTTTCCATCGACTTGATACTGATGGAGCTGTGCAGTTTCGACATCATTATCAGAATGGATTGGCTATCTCTTAACAGAGTCGAGTTCATCTGTTCCGATAAACTATTACGCCTTCCTATGGAGAACAATGAAGTTTTGGAGATTCGTGGAGACCAAGCGAAACGCAGTGTCAAGATAATATCGTGCATGAAGGCTCGCAAGTACTTACGAAAACAATGCGTTGCATTTCTAGCTCACGTGATTCAGAAAGACAAGAAGGCGATCAAGATTCAAGATGTACCAATTGTGAGGGACTTTGCAGACGTCTTTCCGGATGACTTACCGGGACTGCCACCCGAGAGATCGGTGCAGTTCCGAATTGATTTGATTCCAGGAGCAACTCCAGTAGCTAAGTCTCCTTATAGACTTGCTCCATCTGAGATGCAGGAGTTGTCTAATCAGTTACAAGAGCTTCTCGATAAAGGGTTCATCCGACCGAGCTTTTCCCCGTGGGGAGCTCCGGTTCTTTTTGTTAAAAAGAAGGATGGAACTTTCAGGATGTGCATTGATCTTGACTTTAAACCATTTCTTTATCAAAGCAATGTCGGCTCATCATCATCCCGAGTCAAATTAGCCACTTCTTCCTTTGGTTCTTGCTTGGGACACTCAACCGCATAGTGACCATACTCTTGGCAATTATAACACTTAATATGCCTTTTGTCTCAATAGGTATCTTGTTCTCTCCGGTCTTCATTGGAATGGAACCGGCCACCTCGACCTCTACCATAACCACGACCCCTTCCTTGACCACGACCTCTTCCTTGACCAAAATGGTTTTGATCAAACTCACCACGCTTGGTTTTCTCTTGCCAATCCTCTTTGGTAAGTAATAACTTGCTTTGATCATTATCCTCCTCATCAAGAACTTTAATTCTATCTTCATAAGCCCTCAATCTCCTAATGGCCTCCTCAAGTGACATATGTTCTATCTTCGAGTATTGCTCAATAGAAGCAACTATTTGCAAAAACTTCTTTGGAACCGAATTTAATAGCTTTCTTACCACAACTTCATCTTCCAAGTTAGACCCAAGACTCTTGATTTTTGTAGCAATCCCACTAAGTTTGCCCGAAAACTTATCAATCGTTTCACTCTCTTTCATCTTCAACATCTCTAACTCGGATCTAAGAGTTTGAATTCTCGCCTTTTGAACACGATCGGCTCCCAAATACCGCACACGAAGCACTTCCCACACATCCTTTACATGTTTATGCTTTGCAACTTGAAGTAATACGTCTTCGGGTAGAGTTTGAAACACAAATGCTTTTGCTTGAAAGTTCTTCTCAGCGTCAACCGCTCCCCCAGTTACCGGATCAATCGCTTCCCACAAACCGTATGCTTGTAGGATCGATTCCACCATAATCGATCAACTCGTATAATTCGTGCTCGTTAATTTCGGACATTGCAAAGGAATGTTTCCTTGATTGCTTGTTTGCACAATTGCACCACCACCTTCTGCCATCCTTGCTAAATTGAAAACAAACCTTTTAATTTACCAACTCGTAAAACCTTCTAGCTACAATCCAAATCTCATAGAAAATGGCGCACAGAGCTCCTCGATCAAATAAAAACTTTATTCTTCTTTGCACACTACAACTCACCTTCTGCAACAAGAAACTTCAATTAGGACTCAATTATGCAGCTTCACCACACAGGTTTATGTTCTCGATCACACAGATACGCTTATTGGTTCACACAGATCTCGATCAACACAGCAATCTTGCCACACAGACTTCTTTACTTCTGTTCACGTAAGATTTCTTACCGAATCACACAGATCCTCCGTTCTTTCCTTCTTCTTCTTGCTTGATTTACACAGAATCTTGTATGGCTCACACAGAACCCGTCTACAATCACATAGATCGTCTTCTGTCTCGTCTCGGCAGCTCACACAGAACCGCTTCTGGTTCACTCAGAACCTCTTCCGCCGTGATCACGCAGGGCGTCTCCTTTCCCGTCTCTTTCGGTTCACACAGAACCTGTTTGAACTCTTCTCTCTCAAAAAACCGACTCTCAAAACCCACGATGCGAGTCCTAGGCTCTGATGCCAAATGTTGGTATATTCAGATCTAGGTCAAGCAAAAATGAACATATACTGATTTGATCAAACAACTTGATCGACTCTTTTCATTCATTAGAAACTTGATTACACACAAAACAAGATAATGAAATAAACACCCTAAATACTACCACACCATGATACCCACTTAACCATTTTCTAAAAAAAACTACCTAACACAACCCATGACTTAGACCCACTAACTAACACTTTCTAAGCAATTAAACATGTGACTAAATAACTAAAATAACCAATAATCAATCCAGCTTTTGACCCGCTTCATTATACCGACCCATACCCTTTGACAAGTCAAGATTAATCCAACAATTCCAAGGCCATTATGGCAATACCTAGATAGGGTCTTATTCTTTTTTGGGGCACATTTGAAAACAAATTTTGGGCCATTGTAATACAATATGTTTTGGGTTTAATTCTTGGACCTCTTTCACTCAAATTTAGCAACGGTCCACCTTCATCACTACTTGTTCAGAACTTCAAATATTCAATTGAAGCAAAGGAGAAAGTAGCTACGAATACAAAAGGCATCCCCAATCGATGGTTGACGTCTGGGTGAGCGTCGAGCAGCAAAGGGGAACGAAGCTGTGAAGCCACAAAGGGCTCTCTAAGCTGGAAAGAGAATGAAGGAATTGAAGGGAAGAAGGGGTTATAATGTCAGTCTCGTTTTCACTCTTCGGATTCAATCTCGGTATTGTTCTTGCCATCAAATCAAATACAGATTTTTAGCCGCAGGTGAATGGGTTACCTTTGATCGATGAAACTCGATTTTCTAATTGTGTCAGATGCATGGATAAAAAAAGATATATAGTTAGTCTTTATGTTTGTAGTGACAAAAAGAAAAAAAAAAAGTTCAAACATTTCATCGATCTAAATTTTCTGCACATCACAGCCTTACATGTTTGAAGAGATACAATGAAAAATGTGGTCATAGTTTTCGTGAAGACATTAGAAAACAAAGTAAGAATAACAAGTGTGAAAAATTAAGTGTGGTTTGTTTTGTAAGTGGTAAAATGTCTGCAGTTTGTGAACCACATCTACAGACATCTGTATAAGAAGAGGTGGACCAAATGTCTGCCAGAAGAAAAATGTTTGTTTTTTAACGTCTGTTGACTGTTAAAATAAATTGGCGGTAGTTTATGGACGGTGGTGGCCGACGTTGATGGTGGTGGGGGTGACCGATGGTGGTGTTGGTGATGGGGTGACCGCCGGTGGCGGGCAGTGGTGGGTGATGGTGTGTGGTCTCTGCAGACCTTAGAAGATCCTAGAAATGGTTGGACCACATTTGCACCAAGAAGAGCACGCTCAGACTTTTTTAATGAAACATCTTCGGAAAAACAAACAGTTAGCAGATGTCAATGTCTATACGTGCTCTGCGCGGCGCAGAGAAAAGGAGCTGCGCAGACCTTTTACTGAAAAACAAACAACACCTTAGTCTATGTATTTGCTATAAATGTGTGATTATTAATATAAACATTTTGTAACATGCAATTGCTAATAACAAAATTGGTAAATGGTGGCAGAAAACAACAGTTTTCACAATCACAAATCATATTTTGTAGCATGATCATTTATTTATATATGTTTATAAAATGATCCACAATAATTCACTTACTGCTAATTTAATTTATAAGACTCAAACATGCTTTATTTTGATGAGGATAAGTATATCAGATGCTAATATGGTATCATCAACATGATCATTTTCCACCGGTGATTCTTTGTTTTAGAAGTGGTCTTAGAATTCAAATATTTGTTGGTACTTATTTATGGTAAAATTGGAAAAATTAAAAAATTTTATGTATACGTTGTTTAGTTTGGGTCAATCTTAGTTTTAACAATGAATTTTCACCACTTAAATTAAGTCTTTAACTACAATTAAAACCAACAAATAGTCTATAGATTTGAACCATGAGAAGGAAAAAGGAAGAAAATTTGCTATGGAAAATAATATCTTGTTAGCATCTTCTAGGAAATTATAACAAATATCCTTGTTGATTTCTCTCTTTCCATTCATGCGTTTACTTTCTATTTTTCTTTTATTAAATAGTAATATTAAATACTAATTATATTATTTTTATATTCTATAAACTAAAAAAATAGATATATACCTATATATCTATACCTATTATTTATGCATTTAAATATTAATAATATTTTTTATATTTTTAAATTAAAATATATATTTGACAATAACACACTTTCTAGAAAACAAAATTTTTATTGATAGGAAATTTTTCTAAAATATTTTAAAAATAGAAAATATTTAAAAGTGGTCTTTTAAAAAAAACAAAAGTTATATGAAAGAAATTAATCAAGAAAGTTTTTATAAAAACAAAAAAAGTAGATTTTGTAAACAAGATTTTTAACAAGGCAAGTCAGGGGGTTTTCTTCGAGTTTTCTCCTATTGTACGGTCTCGGGTTCGATTCTGACATAAAACATCAAACAATTAGGTTGTTGAAATCCTGTCACATGAGGATGAGGACTTGAACTTGAATAATGGTGGGAGACCAAACGACATTTTAAAAAAATATATTGCTGCTTTACTAGGATTCTTCGATATTGAATCTTGCTTCAATATTCATGATGGGGTGTTGATGACGGCTCACCAACATCACGGCAGGGATAGATGCTTTGGCTAGCTTGTGATTCAAAGACGTGGGTAGCATAAGGCCGAGAAAGCAAATTTTAATCACACAAAAAAAACCCTTATTTAAGATGTGTAAAGTAAATTAGTTTTGCATTTTAAGCTGAGACTTGAAAGTACTTTAACAAAGCGCAACCTAGATATGGTTGTATCAGTCAAATGGCTTGTAACCTAATGATAGCCCGCTTACTTCTCTATGAGAGATCTTGGATTCGAACCCGAGTCGAAACATATTTGCTGAGGCAAGGTCATGGAGTTTACCCGACTAGATGTGGGGTTCTCCTGGGTGGGCTTGGGTGTACACCTGTAACGTCAAATCAGAATGAAAGGTTGAAATCTCAACTTGAGTGTCATCATACCAAGCAGTTAAAAAAAAGATTTGATTGTATCAATTTTGTCTTAAGAGATCGACTACAATTTTGTCCGGATCAATTTCGATCGAGCTAATTCGTTATATACGCCAAAGAGATTAAGGTTGTGTTTGTTTTTAGAGGTGAAACGTGTGCAGTCTGCAGACCATATCTGCAGACTGCATACCACATCTGCAGACATCTAAAACAGAAGAGATGGACAAAACATCTGCTAACAGACTGTTTGTTTTTCTAAGTTCCACTAAGTTTTCTAAATCAAATCCTAAAACCCTAATCAGCCCAACAAATTTCTTAACAAAAAAATGCTGCTACACCAAACAATTTCTCAACCTCCACAATACGCACAATCAATTTCTTTCTCATCATCATCATGATCATCATCTCATCTTTCTAATTCTCTCAATTTTTCATATGGGTCTCGATTTTCACCCCACAAAAAGCCCCAATTGATCATTAAAAACCGCTCTTCTTCTCGGGCCACTGAGGTTTTTTAACCTAAAGAGGGAGTAGCGCTGGAGGAGGAATCAGTGCTGGTAGAGGGAGTGGCGGTGGAGGAATTGGAGAAAACGGGAGGAAGGGATTGAGGAGGCTTCGAGCAAAAATTAACCTAATTAAAGAGGATGAGAAGACTTTTTTTAACGAAATTTCTTCTGAAAAACAAACAAGTTGGAGCATCCAATCTCTGCCTGAGGGTCGTGGTCTGCGCGAGCAGACAAAAGAGGCCTGGAAAAGTTTTTTGAAAAAACAAACAATACCTAAATTATGCCTTAAGAGATTAAACGTACACCATTATAAAAAGAAACACTAATTAAGGGGCCGTTTGGTTGAGTCTTAATCATTAAGTGCTGAATGGTTAAGATGTCTGAATGATTAAGAGGGTCCCAATAGTTAAGAGGGTCTGAATGGTAACTGTTTGGTTACACATCTGAATGGAAAAAAAAAAAAGAAAAAAACTTTTTTTTCTTTTTGACAAAACCCTAGCCGTTTGATAGAATCAAACTCCACATCTGTCGTTCTCCTCCACATCTCACGCACCACCCCTCCAAATCCTCGGCATCTCCTCCCCATCTCCACCGCATCTCCTCCCATCTCCACCGCATCTCCTCCCATCTCCTCCGCAGCCCCGAGCGGTGGAGTTCTCAGCCCCTCGCAGCTCCTCGCGATGCGGCGGTGCGGCCCTTTCTCAGCCCTTTCGCATCCTCGAAGCAGTGGTGCGGCGGTCCGGCGAAGTGGTGGTGCGGCGGTGCGGTGCGGCGTGTGTTCAGACGAGAAGGATCCGGTGGTTGAGACCTTCGTGGTTGATGATCAGATCGCTTCTTTTTCTCCCATTCAGATGGTGTGGCTTCCATTCAGACTTGTGAGATCTGAATGGTTCAGACATCCATTCAGACATTTTGTTCCATTCAGACGTGTTTATTTTCGCGAAACAAACGGTCTGAATCTGAACCATTCAGATTCAGACCCATTCAGATCTATTAAGATGCAACCAAACAGCCCCTAACTTTGTTCCAATTCATTATTAATATTTTTTATTACGATTACAACTTTTTTTAGATATTTTATAGCGGTTTCTTCTTTCCAAATAATTCAAGAAATCACTCAGCTCTTACATTTAATCTGTATAGTGTGAAAAATTGAAAATATCAATGGCGTAGAATCCAAACCTTTTTGGGTCAAGCTTAGTCAAATAACGTGGCTACTAAAATTTAAATCAATCATATTCAATTATTAGTTGTGTAAGACAACATCTGTGCATAAATTCATGGCATGGGCCATTAGGAGGAAAAGTTGAAAAAACTATACAGAAGCAAATTTAAAGGGGAAAAAAAAACATGATAACTCCTTCCTGGAACATGTAAACAAATATATCTCTAAATTCATTAATCTATCTATTATAATAGAGTAAATTACGGTTTTGGCCCCTGTGGTTTATGTGTTTTAACTATTTCGGCTCAAAATAGAATCTTATATCAATTCAGCCCCTGTGGTTTAGATAACTATCGGTTTTGGCCCCTCAAACTTAATTATTATAACGGTTTTGGCCCAAAGTCTAACTATGGTTGGGGGCCAAAAATGTTAGTTTGTCTAAACCACAGGGGCTGAATTGATAGAACATTCTATTTTGGGCCAAAATAGTTAAAACACACAAACCACAGGGGCCAAAACCGTAATTTACTCATTATAATAAATAAAAGTTTTTTTATGCCACATGGCAATCTCTGGTTAAGTCAACTTGTAAATTTCTCGTTTCTCTCTCTTCAATTAATGTTTTCATCTTATTAAATAATGAAAAATGAATAATTATGTTTAAAATAATAAAATTCTCTACCTATAAATAAATGAAAAGTAAAGTTAAAATATAAAAGTATCAATTGTAAAAAAATATAACGAAAGTAAAATAATAATAAAATATAAAATTAGAAACTCAAAAACTTATATTTATTCAATCAACATAATAGGAGAAAAAACTAACGATTTAAAAAATTTATTTATTATAATAAATAAAAATTTTTATGGACACATATCACCTTAATAGAGCACATCAACTTTAATTTTCTCGCATATCTCTCCTATTAAATACATCTTATATAAACCATAATTTATAATATTAAATATTAAATATACTTTTATATATTTTAAAATTGAAAAAAGTTTTTCATGTATTAAAAATATATTAATTATAAAAAAAATTTTAAAAATGATTAAATTATTATAAGATATAAAATGTCAAAAACAGTTTTTCAAAATGACATGTTTAAAGAAACAAACTTTAAAAAACTTAGCATTTAAATAAAAAATATAATTATGTAATTACTTAAAGTATTAAATATATAAAATTAATCACATTACATTTTAATTATCATCTTATAATATTTAAATTTTAATTGATAATTATTTATCATACTTTTTTTATTCAACCCGTGTAATACACGGGGTACTAACCTAGTTTAATAAATAAATAAATATATAGGAAGGTTCATGAGTAAACTCCTCATTTTGGAAAAAACTAAGAAAACTTATACTAACCAATAATTTTTAAAAAAAAATTTCAATTTCATAATTTTTTATTATAAAGAAAGAAATGTTATAATAAACAAAAATTTTTTGAAAAAAATATGTAGATTACGAAGTTACATTTATGTAATTCAAAACGTTTCGTATGTAACTTATAAAGTTACATATATGTAATCAGTATGTGTAACATACTGATTACATATATGTAATAACCAAAAATACATTTTTTTTCTTTTTTTACATTTCTTATCTTATAATAAAAGGAAATAAAAATGAAAAAAATAATTAATTGGTAATGATTGTGATTAGTTTTCTTAGTTTTCTTTAAAATAATAGTTTTTTTAGAACCCTCCCCTATATAGATATATGTATATGTGTGTGTGTACCGACTCTCCCTTCCAGATCAGGTCTAATATTTATTTTCTTCCGTCTAGCTAAAATGGATTGGCTTGTGAAAAATATTAATGGAGTAGAATCAAAATATCTTTCAGTTAAGCTTTGCTAAATAACGCAGATACTATGCTTTTAAATCAATAATATTCAATTGTTAATTCTGTAAGACAAAAGTGCATAAATTAATTACATGGTCCCTTTTGGAAGAAAAGTTGAAAAAACCGTGGACAAGCAAATTTGAAGATAAAATAATGATTACTCTTTCCTAGAACATGTAATTTAACAAATATATTTGTACATTTTTTTAGTTAATAAAAACACACTCGCGAACACATATATACAATTGACTCTTACTCTTCCAAATCAAGTCTAATCTTTATTTTCTTTCGTCTAGCTAAAATGGATTGGCATGTGCCTGAGGATGCCATGCCATGGGTGGGATTATATTGTGCGGTAGCATCGTCGATTTGCACACTTGCTATGGCAGCTGATGTTGCCAATGGTTTTTGGCAATGGAAATTATGGTTTCCAAACAAAATTTTCTCTCTCAATGCTACTACCATCACACTTATTGCTATTGCAATGAAATTACCTGTGGATCTAACTAGTAACACGTCTAGTGTTTATGGTGTAGGTGGCATTGAAAACACAAAGATTACAAGCATTTTTTTCTTGATCACTATGTTAGGCAATTTTCTTCCTTCTTTGGGGCTTATGGATGACAAAGAGCTTCTAATGAACATTGTGGCATTGGGTATCCTTATCAGTACAATTATTGTAAATATATTTATCCAAACCTTTACTCAGTCGCGTTTGTTATCCATTGTAGATGTGCCTTTGGTTGTATTGCCTATTCTATTGCCATTTTCAATAGCTTTGACAGTTTCAACATTTAGAAAAATATTAGAACAAAGATACAAGGAATCACAACAATTGGTATCAAGCTATCAAGTGAAAAGGTATTCCTCCAAGGACCTTAAAAGTTGTCTTAAAAAGTTTTGGATTATGTCAGAAACTTGTAACCCTCAATTTGCAATTGCTTTTTCACCAGTTTCTTGTGCTTTAGGGGTCATATGTATATACCTTTCCATCAGAGCAATTATACTAGTAATCTCCATCAATCATTTTTTGTATGATGCTCAAGTTTACAAGTGGTCAGTCAAGATAATTTTGTTTGTGCAAGCAATTGGGGTCATAGTAGGTAGTATTGCTCCAATGTTTAGATGTATTTTGTATATTGGTCATTACAATATTTCAAAGAAATGGAGCAAAAACCATTTAAATGTGTTTCGAGTAGAGAAACATTGGATCCAAATGCTTCAACGGTGGAAACATAGCCATGTTCGTTCACATATTCCAGGTCGTCATTGCAAAATAGTTTTTCATTATGTTAAAAACACCTTCTTAAACGTTTGTATATCATTTCATATTGTGGTTTTGGTTGTATGTAAAACCATATGTCTCGTTTCAAGAACTTTCCTTGTATTACTCCTTTGTTGTTGGTATTTCATCAAGTCACTTTTAAAAAAGTTGAAAATGGTGGCAGAAGAGAGCTCATCTATTGAGGAATATGCCATGTTTGTTGTACAAATTGAAGATGAAGAAAAACTTTCAAAAAGAACAATAAGAAATTCGCTCAACTCTATTGCTCGACTCCTTGATAAGTTCGAAAAGAAAGAGCCAAAAGATCTTATGAAGCTTCTTGAAAAATCTAGAGGATTCAATGGAGTATTAGAATATGACAATGACAAGGTCCCACCTTTATGTGTAGAAGAAATGATCCATAGTTGTTGGAGCCTTGTATTAGTGACTTTAACAGCAACATCCATGGCCCTTCCTAACATTGCAAATAGCCATTTCAAGGGATTGCTTTCAGGCATGAAGGAAGGCCTACAAATCGTAGGACATATTGAAGAATGTCTCGATGTAGATGGCAACTTCGCAAAGGAAAGAAAAGCAGCAAGACGTGCGTGGACAGAAGTTGAAGTACACCATACATGGCTTCAAATCGACCTACAAAAGAAGGCTCGTAAAGGAAAACCATTAAAAGAGATTCTTCAATGGTTGGGTGATGAAGCAGCAAAAGTTGTGATACAATTTTGTAGTAGCAAGAAGCCAAGTATAGACGACTCTCGTTATAACTTCATACTTGCAAGCTCAATGTATAGGATCAGCCAAACTATTTTGCTCCGTTACAATGAGCAAGAAAATTGGTTGAATGATGAACAACTTTTTGAATGGATATCAACTATCATAGCAGATGTTTTATTAGCTTGCTTTACGAACTTACCGTGTGCCATAGAAATGAAGTGTCATCATCATTCGATAGAGAAAAGGGGCGACAACATTCGAAGTGCGGCAAAACTTCTTGGCATATCCAAAAAGATTCTTAAGATCCTTAAAGCACGTCAACCTTTTAACATTGATCAAGACTCCATGGCGTATATTGATAAATGGCGTGCAATACTCAAGAGTCAAACGCCCATTGGCACCCATACAACCACTCGTGAGGCTTCTTCAATTAGGATTCAAGGTGGTTCAACAAATTCTAATGAGTTGGTCATAGTAGTTGTTCCGTAACAAGTGTGGCTTGATATATTTATATTATATATCAAGCTTGGGATGTATATTCGGAATGATTATACTTGTGGTTTCTATGTAAGTATTACATGTACTATGGTAATATGGTTATTAT
Organism: Mikania micrantha; assembly: GCA_009363875.1. Taxonomy (NCBI): domain Eukaryota; kingdom Viridiplantae; phylum Streptophyta; class Magnoliopsida; order Asterales; family Asteraceae; genus Mikania; species Mikania micrantha. Next base: position 72,190,660 of record CM018695.1, on the reverse strand, counting down.
TTCTTTCATGATTAATGAATGAACCTAACAAGCTATAACCTAAAATATATTGAGACTATTTTTTTCTTCCTTGTAAACATTAAAAGCAATCAGTTATGTTTCATCATCTTCTAAAACCAAGCTTTTACCATAATCTTCGAGTTCATCGTCTTCCAACCAATTTCATCTTTGTGTGTTTATCTGTTTGTGGCTGCCATTGATTATGTCATCTTTAATTTCCAAACCTTTGTGCCTATGAGTACCTTGTTGAGGAGTAGGGAGTACCCGGTTGGAAGTTCACAATTTTTTTTAAAAAGTGTACAATTTGGGTTTTCGGGGGAAGGATAACGGATATTCACTATAGTCCGAACCACATGTATAATTTCTTAAAGTTAGGAACTGACAGTGAAATATCAACATAATACATGGACATAGTTTGTAATTACCAAAAAGAAGGAAGCAAACATAATAAATATGATCACATTGTCTCATAAATACATCAAAAAATTAAAAAAAGACCTGAAGTTGAGGGAATTCACTTTTAAAAGCTTAATTACAAGCAAGTAATTTTATTTATCAAAAAGTAATTTATTTTTGAAATAGTTAACCCCAAATCAGTTCTCGTACAAAAGCATTCACTAACCATTTTGACAAATTACTCACTAATCACTTTTTATCATGGTTGATATGTTTCCATATTTCATATTCTCAATAAACTTTATTAAGGAAAGTATATAACTTCAAGTAGCAAACTGGCCAGTAGACTGTAGACATAGCATAACAATAACTATTAAAAATTTAGCACCTCAAATTAACTAGTAGACATACCATAACAATTAAAGAAAAAAATTTAACACCATGGTTGGTTGAGCAGTCGATTGGAGATACCATGGAAACAATGAGATAAGACTCTCGAGAAGGTCAATTGGATACATGATGTCGGTGGGGAGATTCTATTTTTTAAAAAATCAAGTAAAATATACAAAAGTTTTGTAAATTTATGTTATACAATTGATTCATGGGCTGCCATTGCATAACTTGCTTCAACGGAATCGTGGACATGCAGATTCAGTTGATCACTTGATCAGTGGCGTAGCTTTGAATCTTTTTTTCGTCAATAGAGTTAACTTTCGGGCCAATTGGTTGCAGATGAGAAGGATATTGCCAGTTTTTTTTAATTATTTTCGTAACATATTTGTATGGATTTTGTATGATTTTATGTTTTTATAAAAATTTGTATAGAGTTCATGATAATAGATTTGATTTTGCTATGCAACTTATGTTTCTGCAAATGACATATAATACCCGTTGTCAGGAGTGTACTGTGATGATCCGCCGCAACGCGCGGCGGGTATAAACCTAGTTATATTAAAAGTCATGAGAAACAAATAGTGAAGTTTTAGTTTTTGTGTTTTGGACACAAAATTCCATTTGTTGCATAGTGTTTACTGTTTAAATCATATTCTTCCACCATCTTCCCATCCATTGCACACCATAGTCATAGAAAGCCACGCATGTTTGCTAACATCACACCAGCAGCTATCGTATGCTTCATCACCATCAACAACCATAGTATATATAATGAAAAAAGCATGTTATTTCAATCTCGGTCAAATTGTGAATAGTAAATATTACATATTAAAACCCATGAAAAAAGAACAATGTCAACGCCTTTTTGTTTCACTTATGAATTATAAAGCCATGAAAAGTGAATACTTCAGCCGTTTTTTTCATAAATTTGAATACGAAGTATTTTAAACAATCATAAGTCTTTTTTAGTTTTGAGAATTAGTAAATATATATTAGATCATTAAATATGAGAGATTTGGTTAAAGATTGAGGTTATTATTAAATTTGAGAGATTTACTTAGAGATTTTGATTTTTGTTTTAATTCAACCAATTGGTTGCTGGTGAGAACGATTTTGTGAGTATTTTTTTTATATTATTTTGTAACTTATTTTGTGTGGATTTTGTATAATGCTATATAACTTATATTTCAACAAATAATATATAACACCAATTCTCAGGAACGTATTATGATAACCCGCCGTAACGCGCGGGATGATAAAAACTAGTTATAAACTAAATTAACCTGACCATAAATTTAAAATCGATGAACGGTTTAAAATAGGTAAAATAAAAAATCCAACGAAAAAAAAAACAAAGAAAGTAAATATGGGTTATTGGACCAAACAACATAGGACAATAGACCTTAGCCCATTTAAGAAACCAAACAACAGTTATAATCCAAATTCCTAAACTGAGTTACTGAGTAAGAAAACCATAGATGGCCCAGTAAACTCGTATGATTATAAAAAATAAAAAAAATAATAATTAAGAAGAAGTGATAGCTATGTGTAGAATTGCACAAACCGGTTTTTTTCATCAAACCGGTTCGGTTCTAAACCGGTCTGGTTTGCGTAGTATAAGGGTGAAACCAGTTTGAGAAAAAGGGATGACAAACATACAGGAACCGGTTTGGGAGGTTTGAAACAGGTTTGAAAGGGTTTGAAAGTTGAAACCGGTTCGGACCAGTTTGTAAACCGGTTTTAAAGGCAAAATCCCAAACCTATGCCAAACCGCGGTTCGGACCGGTTTGGCAAGAACCGGTTTGAGATCCACTATGACCAGCTTGTAAACCCAAACCGGTTTTTTTGTTCACCTCTAGCTATATGGTTTAAGGGTTTACCTATTTTACACTTTTCTCATACTTCACGGGATGGTAAGTCAGTACCTTTGCTAGATGGGTCGGTTATGGCCACATACTAGCATGTGTATATCTCGGCCGTTAAGAAAAAAAATAATACTCAAGATATACATGAAAATCAAACCAGCAACATCAAATCATATTTTCAAATTTAAATTATGTATTAGATATACTAATACCTTACCCAGCTCATCTGGAAATCTTGGGTGTGGTTGTCGTCCAAATCTGTAAAATTTAAAAACAATATCAATAATAGTAGTAGTAATAATTAAAATAATAAAAATAACTCCAATATCAAAAAATCCAACAAAAAGTAAGAGTTGTTTGATAGTCTCTTTTAGGGGTGTGCAAACGGGTAAGACCCTACCCGACCCGCGTTTACCCAACCCGACCCGCGACCCGACGAAGCACAATATCAATACCCAAGACTCTAAATTTTAAAAAAGTATCGGGTCCGGTTTTGAACGGGTCGGTTCTCGGTTCTAAATCTCAAGACCCGTGTTACCTAATTGCTTCAAAATTCTAGTCCATTAAAGGAACATGATTACGCATTTACGCGGGTTAAGGTCATCATGAGACCCTACTTGGTTTGGTAAACAAAAAAAAATTGTAAATGGTGACAAAACAATGGACACAAACTTAACCATTTGTTTAAATTCAACCACACATTTGGAAGTTTCCATTGACCACTTGATCTTGAAATCGAAGAAGTATAATCACGATTCACGGTTTGCACAAACACTGGTTTGAAACAAAAAGCAGCCGAGCCGTATAATAGTATGTTAATTATATTATTACTTATTAGGGTTTTTTAAGTTTAACGGGTCTGACGGGTCTTGATTTAAAAAACGGGTATATACCCGACCCGACCCGCGACCCAAACTTAAGGAATATTAAGACCCGAGAACCGACCCTAATACACTAAAACCGGGTCTCAACGGGTATCGCGGTTCTAGACCCGGAGTTTGCTCACCCCTAGTCTCTTTATAATTTTATCAAGAAGTTACCTCTGAATAGGTTAGAGGCATGACTGTTCGTTTACTAAAAAATGCATCTAAATAAGTCAGCAGGTCTTTTAACCATTAAGCTTTAAACGAAATCTGATGATTCAGATATCCCACCAATTCAACATTAATGAACCAAGTATCCCTAAAACTAATTAAAAAGTTGTATTAAAAATAATAAAAATAGAATAATAATAATAATAAAGTAATAGTAAAAATAGCACTAATATTCGTCATGGTAGTAGGAGCAGAAGTAGCAGGAGCAGCAGTAGTTACAGGAGCAACAATAGTAGCAGGAGCATCAATAGGAGGATGTGACAATTGCGTTTGAAGAACTATGTCATCAACGAAATGAGCACATTTGATCATGCTTGAAATCTACTTTGAGTTGACAATCGAAAATTACTGGATGATAGTATGCGAGAAATAGTGAACGTGGGCGAAAATCGTGCACGAAACGGAGTTACGGATTGTCCGGAATAGCGAAACGAAGATTAGATCGAAAAATGGACGAAATTCCCCTAGGGCGGTACGCCCCGAGCCACACACGCACATGGGACGGTACGCCCAACAACCCCAAAATATCTAGAACCCCCTTGCATCCGCACGGTACGCCCTAGCCCCCTTCCTGGCTTAGGGTGGTACGCCTGACGTCAGCATGTCGCAAAAGTGGCCTAAAAAGTCAGATTTTTATCCAGAACTCAAATGTTTATCTTCCTATCGACGATTCAGCCACCTCACACGAAAAAACAACCTCCAATCCATCAAATCTTCCAAGTTGAAGCCCCTAGATCATGTGGATCGCGTCAAGGATCGTGAATACAAGTACTGATCGTCTTGTTAATAGGTAATGCCGTAATGGTTCATTAAAACCTTCTAGTTTGATAATGATTGATAAAATCTTGTTTTTGAACGTAATGATTGATTATTGCCTAGATGATGGCTAGGATTGATTATAAATGACAAACTCGAATTGTTCACGGGTAAATCCTTGTTTTGATCCGTGGTAATGCCCGGTTTGTATGAAATCATAACAATGGTTAAAATGGTTCAAACCATTTGATTGTGGCAATGTAGGTGATTAGCTTGATTAATCTTTGACATGCAACGTAAAAACTAGGTGTTTCAAACTAATCACAATCATTAACATACTCATTGGAACGATTATCAAATGTTTCTGATAATAGTTAGATCAGTATGTTAAACCTAGTTATTAAATCTATTCTAATACTACATTGTGATATTTCATGATATTTGGGTAATCAATAACAAGGATTAATCATTCCTAAGCCATTAATCTATCTAGGAACTGTTCCATCATCATAATCAATAACATTAACTATCTGATTAATCTGAGATTATTCGGATTAATTAAACATGTCATCATCTGTGTATTAGGAATCCGAATCAGTATAGGTTCCTACATTATCATACATTGTATGATATTACATTAAAATAACCAATTAAATATTAAACATCAGTTTGATGACTGTTAAGACAATGTCTTTGACATTGGACGTTCAAAAAGATATAATCAGTAAGTTAAGCTATAAATAACTAATTTAACATAAATAAATGCAGAATCATCATATTATTACCAGTTTGTGTGATATTCTGCTATCAGGGGGATATCAGGTGAGTTTCGTACAACCTCTTTTCTTTTTAAATCTTTTATAAACATTAGGGTAGCACTGTGGAACTTTTCTTGATCATATGATATGTATCACTGTTATCTGTGTGATTTCATGTGACTGTTGAGAACTCGTGGATTTCATGGGATTTTGCCTGAGAACAGAACTTTATCACAGAATTTGAAAGTCCTCATTCCTGAATTGTATCTAGTGAACCCATGTGGGGCCGAACAGAAAACAATGATAGTACTATCGGCTGACAACCCATTTGCCGGGAGCTTGCAACTCCTCTTGATGTAAATGTTTGTTATCTGTTTCCAGAACTTCTTAATGTAGTGATAGACATTAAGACAATGAGGAACTAAGATATGTACCGACGGGTAGTATCTTTATAGAACAGGAACAGAACGTCCGAAAAGAACTAGATACGTGTCCCATGGTTATCTTGAACAGAACATTTTGAGAACTTGTATAACATATGTGGAACATGAACTGTATGAACTCACCAGCTTTTTGCTGACGTTTTAAACTTAAACATTTTTACAGGAAAACAGTGACTATCGGGTGAGGATGCACTTCATACATGTGTAATTAAATAAATCAGATTGTGTAATAAACCTAGTTGTAATGTTGGATGTAATTACGACACCCTTGGTAATGTATTTCAATTTTTTTAAGTTAATCTGTGTGTTGTGATATCGGTTCAAGTAAGTCACACCTCATCTCTGAGACATCACCACTATGCTTCCACAACCTTATCAGAGTGACGAGTGACATCATCTCAGGTGAGGAGAGGTGGGGGTGTGACAGAGGAGGAGGAGAAGCAAGAGCAGCACCAGGAAAAAAAATGAGATATTTGTAGGTTTATTGTCCAAAAAAATTAAAAATAACTAGAAAATAATAAAAAATTAACCCTTTTAACTTTGGAAAACAAATAATTAACTTGAAATACACATGGGACATTTGACAAAACTAAATGATTGCTAAGAAAATAAATACTCAACATATTGATTGAAATAATGATCCGATTGACTTCATACCAAAACAAATATTGCAACTTTTGTTTCTGTTTTGAATAAAGTTAACCAAGAAATATTTTATGGGGATTTCTACTTCTTTTTTTTTCAAACCAGCAAAATAGCATAGTTCTTAGTAAATAAAATTTCTATATATTGTTCTTAAAATATGATTCAAAATTTCATAAGTTTTAAAACAGACTTATAAATCACTAAATCAGTATCAGCTTGACATTTATTCAATTACATATTCTTGTGTTGGTTGATCACTTTGATAGTTTGATCCTCATATTCAAGAAGACAATGGAATATAGAAGCCCAAAATATGATATGGGTTTAATATTATACATTTTCTATTATCAAATTCCTTCATCAGGTCTTTATTTGTTTTGTTTGAAAAGAAATTATGTGACATGAGCAATGTAATTTTTTCATCATTATACAAACAATATTTATTATTATTATTTTTAACAGCTAATGTCAAGTATCACCGTTTAAATGAGCATATATTAGCACCACCAACTACGAGAAAACCTATACTAGAAAAACTTCTTGGCCTCTAGATCAACATAATTACATAAAGCATTTCTTTTTGCTTGAGGTAACAAATGATGATGATTATTATAACTAAAATTTGAATGAGTAAATGATTAACTACGATTTTTCTTTTTTTTTTAAACGGTAGTTAAACTGTCTCGTCGTGCTACCTTCAGTTATCCTGGCGATTGATAGTTAAGATTGATTCCTCGATCTCCGACCCGAGACACGTGTGCCCCCGATGCGCGGAAACCGGATGGAATCCGTAAACCCTCGCCCCCCATTAGGTTCGAACATGGGATTAAAGCTCTGATTCGTTCATTCACCTGGATATCCATTAAATTGTTCCCAACAAGGTTTGAACACATGACCTCCACATTGAAAGTGTGAGCCTTTACCAATTGAGGTAATTCTCCGGATAACTACGATTTTTCTAACATATCAATTTATAGTATGTTCTGTCCCATCAGTAAGATATATTTTGGTTATTCAAAAATCCAAAATTTAGGAGATGTAGATATATGTGGTTAATAGAAAATACGTTATGTTTTAAAAAGAAAGTTTCTTTGTTTCTTAATGTAATTGGCAACTTTTCTTGTCAGTTTTAAAGGACGAGAGATTTACATATTTTTCGTTACTAATATCATTTATTACACACATATATAAGTAAAACGTAAATTGTATATTTTCTTTTTTTAGAAGATATTTGTTTTTTCAAATAAAATAGTTAATTATATATTTTCTCCTATTAAAGAGAAATATGCAATTAATTTTAAAGATTAAATAAATATGTAAAAATTCGTAAAAAAAGTTGTCAGCATTAGTTTTATGCACATATAAAATAGGGATAACTCTACACAAATGTAACACATTTTTCATATTTTCCCAATTAAGTCACTTTAATTTTTTTTGTCTCAATTTGGTCATTAAACTTAGTATGTTGTTCTAATCTTATATAAATAGCCTGAATATAGCAGTTTATTGCTAATTTTTACATATTTAACTTATTTAATATATTAAGTGGTGACATAATCATTTTATAAAGTAAATAATAAATTGAAAATCATTTAAAATCATCCACATTTACGCATGATATTTGAAAAAAATTAAGTTTCAAACGTTAAATATTAACACACATTGTTTGAAAACTTTTTATTTTCAAATATATCGCGTAAATGTGGATGATTTTAAATAATTTTTAATTTATTATTTGCTTTATAAAATGATCATATCACCACTTAACATATTAAATAAGTTAAATATGTAGAAAAATATCAATAATCTGCTATTCAAGTTATTTATATAAGATTAGAACACTCATACTAAGTTGAATGAACTAATTGAAACAAAAAAAAAAGTTTTAGTAACTTAATTAGCGTAGTTAGAAAAGTTGGTTACATTTGTAACCCTATAAAATAAAACTGTGTATTCAGTACTTTGCTTAACTCATGTTTTGCGTAAGGTTTTGAATGGGGACAAACCGTTTTGGCGTTTTGCGATATGATATGCGCAGCTTTATCGTACATATTAGTGCAAAAAGCTATTCCGTACGGCTTAAACACACAACCTCAAGATCATAAAACAACAACATTAACAATTGCTTCAAGGCACTTGCCTGCATCATTGCAATATATATAAAACAACTTATTTTTATGTAAATTTATCATTACCATATACTCATGCTTTTAATTATGTTAAATATGATATTTATCATTACCATTGTTAGGCGCCAAAATATCCTCATTCGGGATATTTCAGGATTCGGGATATTTCAGGATCAGGGATATTTCGGGATCAGGGATATTTCGGGATCAAGGATATTTCGGGATCAGGGATATTTTATGAATATGAATATTACTAACAATTATCTCTATTGTTTAACATTTATTGCGAGATTTCAGGAATTAGCAAGTTGAATATTGACTGGTCCTATTATCAAGGAAACACGTGACAAATAACTTTGACTACTATGAAGAAATTGGGAAGTGGGTGATTTGAATAAGTCGTCCATGATGGGAACGTGCCGAAATAATAGGAACTACTTTGTGAACGTTGTAAAACGTCTTTTATAGATTTGAAGTATATATATTGAGGCAATGGATCGATATAGGACACTGATTATTGATCAAACACACAACATTCACTGATTTAGCATCATAATATCGATTACATTGTGCTCTTCGTATTGTATTATCTCACTTTCATTTTTAATAAAACTAGGCAGAGTGACAATTGTCACCTCCCGAGGTTTTTATGCCGGCAATCCTAAGGGATTAAGGGCTTTTCCTCGTATAAATCTCGTGTGTATTGCTATTTTTCTGTTTGATATATTCAAATATCCTCAGGGATATTCGGGGATATCCTGAACATATATTCAGTATACTCAAGATATTTGGTTGTTAAACACAATGCCCCACTTTTCTAATTCGGTTTTGCTAAAAGTTAATCTTGTTAATTTTTACCCGGAACAACCATATACAGCTTTATCTTACATATAGTGCAAGAAGCTAATTTCTTCTTGAACCAATGATTTAACAGTTCAATGATCTTATGGTTAATGAGCCGAATCTTGAAGATCGAAGAGGTCGTTTTTATTCGATTTGGAATTTGGGAGTTAAATATTTGTATTGTTGGTGTCATCTATAATCTTTGTTATCAGATTGTTTGTCGTCTTTGATTAGACCTTTCTTAGTTTCTTATTTTATGAAAATTCCACTTGCTGGTTGAAATTATAAAAAGAAAACAAAAACCAAAAGAAGTGATATATCATCAATTTGTTTATAATATAATGGAAAAGACAACGATGACTATAGTCATAATGCATCTGATACGTTAATTACGACATTGCATCCCAGATGCCATACTTCATAAATAATTGTGATTATTGCATGTAAATGGAGGTTAGGTCTATAATAAATGCTGCAATCTAGCTTAACAAAAGTAGATATTGTTGGGAGTTTTATTGAAGTAATTAAAAATCTTGAGGGTGCAATGTGTACAGTTTACGAAGCCTAAGAATGTCAAGTGAAAACATATGTTTTTTTAAAGGCATGTCTCAATCGTGTGAACATCTACTGTTTCCAGGTCATATCATCAAAGTCTAGTTAGCAGGACCTCACATGAGCCATCACAACCATCCCAGAAGGAAACTTCACTTGGAAAACCCCTGACCCCCCTCAGACCTCTTTTTCGCTGTGAGAGATATTTGAATTCAAGACGTTTCATTTGAAAGAATCTTGAGATACCATTAAGACAATGTCTTTTTGACATATGTTAATCAAGTTGTTTAGGGATAACAAATTAGGCCAGATTTGGGCCGCGTATTAGTCACATGACTCACGTGTCTCGTTGTAAAATCTTGTCGTAAGGATATCCCTGATACCTGTCAAAGTATTTATCGGGTAATGATTAACATCGTGTATCAGACATACTTGTGGGTACCGGGTATACCATTAATTTGTAGCTGTTTGGGTTTCAAAGCAATTTTTTAATTATTTTAATTATTTTGTAATTTTTATTTATATAACAATTATAAATTATTGCAGATTAAAATATGATACATGTGTTTAAGGCTTTAAGCATCATCATAAATAAAAAATAGACTAAAACTTTTATGTATATACTTCCCTACATTCAACATAAAACTAATCTATCATAATTCTCTCCCGTAAGTAAGAAAAAGTGTAGTACCAAACTACCAATAAATAGAGGTGGGCAAAAAAAAAGGAACTGAAACCGGAACCAGTCATGCGTAAGCCGGTGGGTACAAACGGTTCCGATTTTTCAGACAAATTAGAACCGGAACCAGCAAAACCAAAACTGGTTCCACCTATACTCGGCCAAAAACCTAACAAGAACTAGCCAAAACCGGAACCGGCAAAAATCCGGTCAGAACTGGTCAAAATCCGGAACAAGAATTGGTTCTTAACTTTGTTGACCAAAACCGTTTCCATAAAAAACCTGCTTTGCGCACCTCTACCAATAAAGCCATGAAATATGATTTTTAAAATAGCTCCATTGGTCCCCGCGATGGTGACTTAGTGGTAAAGGGGTGGGAATCTGTAATAGAGGTCTAGGGTTCAAAGCCTGACACCACCCAATTTTCCTGGGTCACGCGATTTACCTCTCTCATGTTGGCTGTGAGACCGGTCGGTGAGGGGGTGCCTAATGGTGGCGTTCATCAATTTTATTTTATTTTTTTAAAATAGCTCAATTGAGTGTCATATTAATTATCAAAGCAATTCCTATAAGTATGAAACCCATATAAGATACGGAAGAATATGCTATTTATTTTTTTAATATTAATAATAATATTAATTGTGAAGTGAGAAAGAAAATAAAAAGTTAAAGAATTTTCAAGTATATGATTGGAGTATAAATTTGGTTAATGGCCGGGTATGTGGTTTCGGGTAATCAAATCAAGTATCACCTAATCCAAACCCGTCTTATACCCGTGAAAGATTTAAACTAATCACATATTTGTCTCAATTACCGTCATATTTCAGGTAATCATGTACATATGTTTACCAATTACCATGTAAACTCAGGTAGCGTTTGGTATGCATGAATGAATGACGGAAATGGAATGAGTCATTACATTAGAATGAAAAGAAACGTGTTTGGTTACCACATAGGAATGTAATGCACCATTACATAAGGAATGTGATTCCTTCATTTTTGATAATTTTCATTCCTTGGAGTATGGGTGATTTTTCTTCATTCCTTCTCTTAAAGAAATAATCAGACCAATGACCCGACCCATGTTCAAAACCATGAGCCAACCCTTGACCTGACCCACGACCCAAACCATGAATTGAGCCATGACGCAAACCATGACTCGACCCATAACCTGAACCATTATGCGAACCATGAGTTGAACTATAACCTGACCCATGACCTGAACCATGACGTGAACAATTACCCAAACCATGATCCGAACCATGACCCAAACAAACCATGATTCGAACCATTACCTGAACCATGACCCGATCCATGACTCAAAAAAATTACCCGACCCTTCACTCAAACAATGATCCGACCCATGAACCAAACCATGATTCGACCTATGACCCGAACCATGACCATGACCCCATCCACAAATGAAACCATGACCCGATCCATGAAATGCCCCATGATCGAACCATGAGCTAAACAACAACCGACCCACGAACCGTCCGATGATCCGAACCATGACTCGACTCATGACACATGTCCCGACCCATGATTCAAACAATGATTATAACCATGACTCGACCCATAAATTGTATTACATTCCTTCATATTCGTATGTCTACCAAACAACAAGAAGTAACGAATCATTTCATTACTAGAGGTAACCAAACATGACAATGGAATGATAATGTATCATTTCTTTCCCACATTCATTTCATTCCCTCGTCTATTCCATTCCCCCGTTCATTACATTCTCCCGTTCATTTCATTCCTTTATACCAAACAGACCCTCAGAGTTTTTGCCATCCAAATGTTGTTAGCCGGTTAACAAGAGTTCCCCACTTTAATAGGGGCTAATGATGCATCGAGAGAGTGATATCTTCCTTTCATTAGACTTTTAATCTATGTATTATAATAAATCAAAGTTTTTAGAGACACATGGCGGGTTTTTAGAGCACCTCCAATATTGATTTCTCGTCTCTCTCTCATATTAAATACACATTATATTAAATATTTTTTACATTTTTAAACTAAGAAACATACATTTTAATACATTAAAAATATTAATATTGAAGACACGCATTAAAAAATCCAAATTGTTATAAAATATACAATTTTTAAAAATAGTTTTTTAAAACAAAATGTTAAAGAAATAAACTTTGAAAAAATTAGTGTATATAGAAATAATAAAACTCTTTTATTACTTAAAGTACAAAATTATACATAATTTTAGTCATATTTTATATCAAAAAATTTCTTATATTGACTAAATTTTTATAAATGATTATTTATTATATATTTTTAATTCAACTCGTGTAATACACGTATTTATTAACCTAATAAACATTATAAAATTGAATAGTTTTTATTAATTTCCTTGAGAAAATAAAGAGTATGGATCGATGGTTGAAGCAACAAAGTTATCAAGCAATTTGACTCTTGTATAACAAAAAAAAAATCTTTAATTTTTGTTTGTCATGTTTGCTACAAAAAAATTATAAATACATATGACAATATAAGAAAACTAAAACTTTAGACTACTTAAAATAACATGATAGCCGGTGGCAGATGATGATGTGGCTAATGATCATCATATGATACGCGAATCTTTTAAGAAAATGCATATTATGATTTTTGTGAAATAATTATTTGTATATATTTTTAAATAATTCAAAACATATTTGAAATTAAGCTCCTTTTATCATTAGTTGAAAAACGTATCCTTTAACAGTTGAAGGCCGCGTACAAAGTACCCGATAGTTGATAGTTGGCCGTTCAAAAAAAATAGTTGAAAAACGTATATATTTTTGTAGGTTATTAATACTTGCATTTGATGCGACATAAATTAACTACCTTTTAATCTGTGGGACTCACAAATGCAATGGGACATGTGTAGATTAGATAGACGATGACCCGATATGACCGTTTTATTTATATCACTGTTAGTGTTTGCCGACATGTAAAACAAAAGCATCAGTCAACATATTATTATTATTTATTTATTTACGAGTATAAATCAAATGTTTATTTTTTATGTACATGAATAAGAACGAGGAATATACAATTTTTTTGAACATACAATAACCAACACTTTTTCCTCTAAGTTTGCAGTTAATTTTCATGTTGGTGGGTTTAAATACTCTCAGTTTTAACCTTGACGACAATACTTTCAAGTGAGTAAATATTTATTGACAGCCCTAACTTTCAACATAGTTACTGGTGACACTCCACTATGTTATTACACGTTATCAAAAAAGTGATAAATGTAATGTCACTAAATATTTCCTCAGTTAAGAGTCTTCCGACCAACAGGTTGAAGTTGCTAGTATTTAAATCTAATAATCTTTAATTTTTTAGAGGTAGAATTTTTAAAAATGTACAAAGTAGATCATGTAATTCATGAATATAAATTTTTAAATATGTACAACGTGGATCATGTTATTGCTTTAAAAGATCTCCATAGCATTCTTTATATGATTTTTTTCCGTAGTGCCATTCATCATATAAAGTTCGCGTCAAATTTGTTGCAACATTATTTTCTATAACTATTTAAAAACAAAACTTTAATTTCTTGCGTTATCTTTAATTTTATATCGTTATCACACTTTAGGTTTAGGGTTTACTTATAATATATGTATACACACACACACCCTAGTCTATTATCTGCGCGTTGCAGCGGAAAACACAACACTTAAGTTGTATGTTCTACAGGTTTGTGTGGTTCACTTTAGTCATGGGCGGCTTGGAGGGGGTGCAAACCCCCCTTCTGCACAGGGCCCATCGTTTTTAGGGACACAATTTTATTAAAAAAAATTATATATATTATATATTTTTTATAAAAATTCAATTGTCCCATTATAACATTCTATAGATTAAACTAGCCCCTAGATGATGCACGAATCATCGGTTAGTTATTTTGGTATATTGGTACGTACTTTTAAGTTTTAAAACTATGATTTTGTTAAGCTTATGTTAATTGTCACAAAATTAGTCATTATATATAAAAAAATTATCTAAGGGGCCTTTTTTTCCCTTTTCGCACGGGGCACTTAAATTCTCGGAGACGCCCCTGACTTTAGTCATAACTATAACAAAAGCAATTTTTTTTAACTTGATAGTTAACTAAAAGTGACTTTAACTGCTAACATAAAAGGTCAAATGCACCAAAAATGTCGTGAATTGATTCATTTGTTTTGAAAATGTTTCTTTTATAATCATTTTATCTCACTTAAATTCTTAAAAACTACCAAAATGGGACAAAGTGAAAACACATACAAAAATTTGGATTAGAATTAAAAAGTTGTACCATATTCTATAAGAGTTGTAAAACTCTTAATTTTAAGAGATTTAAGCAAATTACTATTTTGTCCTTCTAATATGTATTATATAGTCGTATAGATATATATGTGTATAGGCCCTCAATAGACAAAAGTAATATTACACAAATTTTAATGTTATTATACTAATTTTATGATAATAACATTAAAAACATTAGGATGATTAATTTCAAATAATAACTTTGAGTCATGATATCATTCGAAACAGTCTTTCCATTACAACTGCGATATGGGTAAGGTTTCTTTTAATCATTTCCCCCTATGAAAATATAATAAGTGGGTTTGTTTATTACACTTTAGTTAATTATGCTATCTTCGCAAGTATTTATAGCTACATCACTTTTTGTTTTAAAAAGCATCACTAATGTTACTGAACTACAAGACCATGAGCTTTTCACAGTTAACATATTTATCCTAGGTATTTGATAGGGTTCACTCAATTAGGCAAGTAAAAAACATAAAGGCTGTTCCCAAAATCTCAGACTTTAAGTTCTATAAAAGGTGTCATGATATGTAATGAAGTTTAATTATTAAGCACGGACCAATGACCATCAGCTCAAGTGGTAGAGGAGAGTTACTATGTGGCTTTAATATTAGGGAGGTCACGAGTTTAAATCCTGGCATTGACAAGATATGGGTTCTATGCTGGGCTAGGAGGTTTTCTTTTACCTATGGTGTGTTTCCTCCTATTTAGTGTGGATATGATCGGGTGGGTTTATGACCCGTCAGTGATCCAAATTGCCGTTAAAAAATATATATAAAACAGTTTAAAGTGATCCATCTAATGAGCTTTGGTATTCTCCACATTAACCCAAGAACATAATCCAGCTTTGAGAAAAGAGATGGGTTTCTAATTTTACTCTAAGAAAAATGCCCCAAATTTTTAGCTCAATTGAAGCCTTAAAATCGGTTGAGCCGACTCTAAACAAGCTTAATAATACATAAACCAAACACAAACTAACATTCACACGTGAATCAAATTTCTTTTTTTAATGGGGTAATTGTTATTATACAACAAGGCATTAAAATATAAAATAGAAAATACCAAGACCATATAATTTGAAACTCGACTATATATCAAGACGTATTAAAAAGGGTGAAATTTTGTGTTTCAACCGAGGAAATCAGATTATGGGCGTAGGTAGGGAAAGAATCGATGTTTAATTAAGGGCATTATCTCGTGTACATGTGGTTATGATATGTCTTGTGACACCCATTGCCAGCAATAATCCTTTTTCAACTTTAACAAAAATCTCAAATTTAATTGTTGTTAATTCGTCATCAACGTTGGTAGGGTGTTAAAAAAAACCGAAAACCGTTTAAAATCGACAACAGAACCGTATCCGTAGCAAAAAAAAAACCGAATCGAATTCGGAATTCGGTTTTCGGTTCGGTTAACGGGTTCGAAATTTTTTTGAATTCGGTATATTCGGTTAACCGATTAAACCGAATTTATATTTAAATTTATATTTTTATTAATAATATATAAGGTTGAAGTCGGTTTATTTGATTGAATTCGGTTTGTTCGGTTTATTCGTTTTTAACCAGCTTATTTGGTTTTTAATCGGTTTGTTCGGTTGAATTTAATTTGTTCAGTTCTAACCAAAACTGAAGCGAATTGAATTCGGTTAAATTCGGTTCGGTTAACCATTTCTCGAATACGGTTCAGTTCGGTTAACGGTTAAGAAAAATTTATCTTGAAAAACGATTAAACCGAATAAACTATTAACCGAACCTAAATAGAGGTCTTGTGATCACAAAAACTTTTGGATCATTTATATGAAAAAGGAGAAATAATTGTTATATCTTTATAGTTAATACTACAGATCACCTAATGTCTCTTGATCTGTCATTTCCACCGAAACTCAATTTCCACTAAAATTCTATTTTGGCTCAAAATTTCTACAGATGAAGTTTCTGACCAAGTACTTTTGTACTGCTAAAATCAAATGTTGTTGGTATATAGTTAGTATGCTGTTAAAAGACTAACTGTTTTTATCAGAAGATCACCCAATTTACTTGAAGAACTTGTACTTTTTGTATCACGTTAATAATATTATTTTTTTGTGTTTACAACAATAAAACATTGTTCAATATATGGCTTGTATTCTTCATGTTAGAATTAATTATGATTGATTCTATTAACTATATAAAT
Organism: Mikania micrantha; assembly: GCA_009363875.1. Taxonomy (NCBI): domain Eukaryota; kingdom Viridiplantae; phylum Streptophyta; class Magnoliopsida; order Asterales; family Asteraceae; genus Mikania; species Mikania micrantha. The sequence continues at coordinate 72,173,621 of CM018695.1, read as the reverse complement.
TGTCAAACTTAGAGCAAATTATTTAGGCTTGTACCAGTGATTTTCTCATCTCACAACCATTGTAAATCTATTTTGTAAGTGGATATATCAGTTTGAGCTATTAAGTGAATTTGTATTCTTGTATTATCAATTACTGTCACACCCCCACCCCTTGTCACCTCGTGTCTGGTCTGACGTCACCGAACCGGTTGCGGAAGCATAGTGGTGATGTCTCCGGGGTGAGGTGTGACTTACTTGAACCGATATCATAAGCACACAGATTAACTTAAAGTACATACATTACAAGGATGTCGCAATTACAAATACATTACAGCCATATTTATTTAATTACAGTATTAATTATACAGGTGAAATTATCCCAAAAGTGCATCCTCACCGCTATTACTGTTTACCTGCAAAAAGGTTTGAGTTTGAAACGTCAGCACAAAGCTGGTGAGTTCGCCAGTTCAATTTAAAACAATATGATATGATAAACAAGATCTCAAAAGTTCAGTTCCGGATAACCATGGGACCTGTATCTAGTTCCTTTCGGACGTCTAGTCTGTCTCAAGATATTACCCGTCGGTACATATCTTAATGCCTCATTATCTTAATGTCTATCATACCATTAAGAAGTTCAGGAAACAGATAACAAACATTCACACAAGGGGAGATGCAATCCTCCCAGCGAATGGGGTGTCAACCAATAGTACTATCAATGTTTTCTGTTCGGCCACACATGGGTTCACTAGATACAGTTCAAGAATGAGGACTTTCAGTTTCATGATAGAGTTCAGGCTACAGGCAAAATCCCATGAAATCCCACAAAAGTCAAATGAAATCACACAGATATCATTGATGCATATCATATAGTTCTCAAAAGTTTAGCAGTTCTACCCCGATGTTTATAAAAGAGTAAAAAGAAAAGGGGTTGTACGAAACTCACATGATATTTCAGTAGTAGCAGAATATCACACAAATTGATGATAATATGATGATTCTGCATTTAGTTATGTTTAATGAGTTATTAATGTTCCAACTCGCTGATTAAATCTCTCTGAACGTACAATGTCAAGGACATTGCTTTGAAAGTCATCAAATTGATGCTTAGTATATAATTACATATTTTAATGTAATATCATACAATGTATGTTAATGTAGGAACCTATATTGACTCAGGTTCCTAATACTAAGTTGATGACTCCCTCGATTAATCAGTATAATCTCAGACTAACCAAATAGCTAACGTTGTTGATTGTAATTGCTAAGATAGTCTCTAGACAGTTTAATGGCTTAGAAATGATTAATCCTTGTTATTGACTACCCCAAATATCATGGAATATCACAATGTAGTATTAGAATAGGTTTAATAACCATGTTTAACATACCAATCTGACTGTTATCAGAAACATTAGATAATCGTTCTAATGAGTATGTTAATGATTGTGATTAGTTTAAAACACCCAACTTTCACGTTGCATGTTAAAGATTAATCAAACTAATCACATACATAGTCACAACCAAATGGTTTAAACCATTATAACCATTGTTATGATTCCATGCAAACCGGGCATTACAACGGCTCAAAACAAGGATTTACCCGTTAACAGTTCGAGTTTATCATCCAAAATCAATCCTAGCCATCATCTAAGCAATAATCAACAACCCTAACTATATCATTACGTTCAAAACTAAGATTTAATCATTCATAATCAAACTAGAAGGTTTAAAATGAACCATTACCTAATCTGACGAATTCCAACGGGTAAAATGATGATCAGAACTTGTTTTAACGCTTCTGGATGCGATCTAAACGTCAAGAGGCCTTCAAACTTGAGTTCTTGGTGATTTGAATGATGATTTTCGTTGTTGGTGTTGGTTGGCGTCGATGAGAAGGTTAATATGAGGATAAGAATGAAAAAGTTGATTTTTATGCAAGTGGCCGACATTCTGGACTCCAGGCGCATCGCCTGACGCCATACACCCAACCTAGGCGTACCGCGCGCGTTCCCCCGGCCTTCCAGAAGTTTTCGACTCCGCGCGCATCGCCTATGGTCTTCACTTGACCTTAGGCGTACCGCCTAAGGGCAATTTCTTCCGTTTTTCGACAGAAACTTCGTTTCGCGATTCCGGACAATCCGTAACTCCGTTTCGCGCACGGTTTTCGCCTACATTCAACATTTTTCACATACTACCATCCCATATTAATTTCGGCGACCAATTCAACACGGATTTTAAACACGATCAAATGTGCTCAATTCATAGGTGACGTAATTCTTCTTACGCGATTATCACAGTCTCCTCCTGTTAGAAAAATTTCGTCCCGAAATTTAGGAAATACTTACCTGATAACAATTGATCATGAGAATAGGTGTGGGTATTTCTGCTTCATCTGATCTTCACGTTCCCACGTATATTCGGGTCCACGCTGTGAATTCCACCGAATTTTGACAATAGGTATGCGACTGCGTTTCAGTACCTTCACCTCTCGATCCATTACTTCAACTGGTTCTTCCCTGAATTGAAGTTTCTCATCAATTTGGATTTCTTTCAGAGGTACAATCAGTGTTTCATCAGCTAGACACTTCTTCAAATTTGATACATGGAAGACATCATGAACGTTACCGAGTTCAGGAGGTAATTCAAGTCTGTAGGCTACTAATCCAATTCGTTCAAGAATTTTAAATGGTCCTACATATCTTGGTGAAAGCTTACCTCTCTTCCCAAATCTGAAGATGCCTTTCCATGGTGAAACCTTCAACATTACTAAATCACCGATTTGAAATTCCAAAGGTCTACGACGATTGTCAGCATAGCTCTTTTGTCGATCGCGTGCAGCTTTAATTCGTTCTTGAATAAGTGCGATCTTATCAGTTGTTTCTTGAATAAGCTCTGGGCCTATGATTCGATTTTCACCTACCTCCGCCCAACAGACAGGTGATCTACATTTGCGTCCATAGAGTGCTTCAAATGGAGCGCATTGAATACTGGGATGATAGCTGTTGTTATATGAGAATTCTACAAGTGGAAGATGAACATCTCAGCTACCACCAAAATCAATCACACAGCTTCTGAGCATATCTTCCAGAGTTTGATTGGTTCGTTCGGTTTGCCCATCAGTTTGCGGATGATAAGCTGTGCTCATATTGATTTGTGTGCCCAAAGCATTCTGAAGAGTTTGCCAAAATCGTGATGTAAATCGACTATCTCTATCAGAAATTATAGAGATTGGTACTCCATGGCGAGATACAATCTCATTAACATAGATTTTAGCAAGTCGATCCATAGAGTAATCTTCTCGGATGGGAATGAAATGCGCAGATTTAGTAAGGCGATCAACGATAACCCATATAGAGTCATGATTATGCGATGTTCTGGGTAGTTTAGTGATAAAATCCATAGAGATCTGCTCCCATTTCCACATGGGTATCTCCGGTTGCTGTAATAACCCAGAAGGACGTTGATGTTCGGCCTTAACTTTTAAACATGTTAAGCATCGACCCACGTATTCTGCGATGTGTTTCTTCATTCCAGGCCACCAGTAAAAATCTTTTAGATCCTTATACATTTTGTCAGCACCTGGATGAATAGAATACCTGGATTTGTGCGCCTCATCCAAGATGATCGATCTTGTGTTACCGAATAAAGGAACCCAAATTCGGTCTTTGAAATACAACAGTCCATCGTCTTTGGTATCGAGTTTCTTATCTAATCCTCTCAGTCCCTCAGCAAAATAGTTTGTTGCTTGTAAAGCTTGTTGCTGAGCTTCTTTAATTTGAGGAATTAGACTAGTTTGAATAGTCATACCTAACGCTTTCACTCGTAAAGGTTTGACTCGTTCCTTGCGACTTAAGGCATCGGCCACAACATTTGCCTTGCCTGGGTGATAACGAATTTCACAATCATAGTCGTTCAACAGTTCCACCCATCGCCTTTGCCGCATGTTCAACATTTTCTGATCTAAAATGTGTTGAAGACTTTTATGATCAGTGTATATGATACACTTAGTTCCATACAAATAGTGTCTCCAAATCTTGAGTGCAAACACCACCGCACCAAGTTCTAGATCATGAGTGGTATAATTCTTCTCGTGTACCTTCAACTGTCGTGAAGCATAAGCTATCACCTTATCGTTCTGCATTAAAACACACCCCAGACCTTGGCGGGAGGCATCACAATACACTGTGAAGTTTTCAATACCTTCCGGTAATGCCAAAATAGGTGCGTTGCAGAGTTTGCGTTTCAACAGTTGGAACGCCTCCTCCTGTTGAGAACCCCATATAAACGGTTGATTTTTCTGTGTCAATGTAGTTAGTGGCAGAGCTATCTTTGAAAAGTTCTTGATAAATCTGCGATAATAACCTGCCAGTCCCAAGAATTGACGGATTTCGGTTGGGGTTCGTGGTGTTTCCCATTGTTCTACAGCTTTAATCTTACTGGGATCTACCTGAATGCCATCTTGATTCACTACATGCCCGAGGAATTGCACTTCTCGTAACCAAAACTCACACTTGGAGAACTTGGCGTATAATTTTTCACGTGCCAAAAGTTCTAAGATCAGTTTCAAGTGTTGAGCATGTTCTTGTTGGCTTCGAGAATAGATAAGAATATCATCAATAAATACAATCACAAACCTATCCAAGTAAGGCCTACATACCCGATTCATTAGATCCATGAAAACTGCAGGTGCATTCGTTAATCCAAACGGCATTACTAGAAATTCATAATGCCCGTATCGAGTTCGGAATGCAGTTTTAGGAACATCATCTTCATATACTCGTAACTGATGATATCCGGATCTCAAATCAATTTTTGAAAAGTAAGTAGCGCCTTGAAGTTGATCAAACAGATCATCTATACGTGGTAGTGGATAACGATTTTTGATTGTTAATTTATTGAGCTCCCGATAGTCAATACACATCCTGAATGATCCATCCTTCTTTTTCACAAAAAGGACTGGTGCTCCCCAGGGTGAGAAACTAGGTCTGATAAAACCTTTGTCCAACAGTTCTTGCAATTGACCTGAAAGTTCTTGCATTTCGGATGGTGCAAGACGATACGGGGCTTTAGCAACAGGTGCTGCACCTGGAATCAAGTCAATCCGAAATTCAACTTGTCTCACTGGGGGTAATCCTGATATGTCCTCAGGAAAAACTTCAGGAAAATCCTTGACTACTGGAATATCTGTGATTTGTTTGGGTGAAGAATTATGCTCAGTCACATGTGCCAGGAAAGCATAACAGCCTTTTCTTAAAAATTTCTGAGCTCGCATACAAGATATGATACCAAGTTTTCTACCAGCTCGTTCTCCTTGAACTATCAGTGTATTACCGTTAGGTAATGGAATACGGATCACCTTGTTTTGACAGACAACTTCCGCTTGGTTATCAGAAAGCCAATCCATGCCCACAACGACATCAAAGCTCCCAAGCTCAATAGGAAGTAAATCAATATTAAAAAGATGATCATTCAGATTCAAGGAACATCCTTGAATAACACTGTTAGTTTTGATCAACTTGCCATTAGCAAGTTCAATAACGTAAGGAGTTTCTAGATCTACCGCAGGCAATGCAAGTAAAGATGCAAATTCAGGAGAGATAAAACTCTTATCTGCCCCCGTATCAAAGAGAACTGATGCATATAAATTATTGAGTAGGAACGTACCAGTCACAATGTTAACATCATGTCTCGCCTCGGTAGCACCAATCTGAAAAGCTCTCCCCCTAGCTTCAGTTCCCGGATTAGTGTTATTGTTTGGACAGTTCCGCATGAAATGATCAGGACTTCCACATTTGTAACATGACCGGTTGGTTTGAGTGGTTTGCCGTGGTGCTTGATTTCGAGGTTGAGCAGGAAAGTTGCAATATTTAGCATAATGTCCAACTCTGTTACAGTTCAGACAAACAGGACATGGTCCCGTGTGATGAAGTGGACACTTATTGCATTTGGGCGCCTGCCCAGTATAAGCTTTCCTCTCAGGAACATTTGCACCATAGTTCTTCACCGTTGGTTTATTCTGACTGATTTCAGCCGGAGCCCTTGTTTTGTTCTTACCGAACCACTTTCGTTTGGTACCTTTTGACACATTCGAGGTACCGACATCACTACCACTATGGACCGTCTGAGGCTTCAAAGACAAAGTACCACTTCTTACCGCCTCATTAGTAAGCTTTGTGGTCAAAAGAATCGTGTGTTTCAGAGTTGCAGGTTCAGCAGCAGTCACCATTCCTCATATCTGAGGAATCAGACCCTTAATGTACTTCTCGATTAAAGCTGCTTCCGTTGGAAACATATCAGGAAGTAAACAAGTAAGTTCATGGAAACGATCAGTGTAAGCCAGACAATCAGCACCGATCATAGAATGATTCCAGAATTCCTCCTGGAGTTTTTGAATTTCGGTGATGGGACAGTACTCTGATCTAATCAGAGTTTTGAAATCATTCCAGCCCATCGAATCAACTGTGGCTGAACCCAAAGTCTTGGCCTGGGTATTCCACCAGGTTAAAGCTGAGTCTTTCAAAGAACAGGCAGCATAAGACACCTTATGCTCCTCCAGACACTGACTGATTTTGAGCTTAGTTTCCATCTCCTCGATCCACCTTAAAAGACCAGCCGCTCCTTCTTTGCCAGTAAAAGTAGGAGGGTTACAGGAAGCAAAATACTTGTAAGTACATCCCTGTCGAGGTGGATCAGGAATAATGGTAGTTGTACCGGTGGTATGATGCGTTTCTGTGTTGCCACCAGTAACAGTATGTTCGTTAGTATTGGGACCCCCACCCGAACCCGTAGTAACATGAGGCTGGTGTTGTACCAAAACACCACAAGCGGTTAACTGTTCGCGCACGATTCGTGCTATCATTGCCTCATTCGATTCGGATCCACTGGCACCAGCAAGTGGAATAGGGTTTGCTCCCGGGTTCACTGGTGGAGCAGTACCTGTGTCCCGATTTATCTGTGGATCTGGATTCGTTTCTGTATTTACTGGTGGAACTTGATCAGGCTCTGGGTTAGTAATGTTCCTGATAGATCTCTTAGTCGGTCGACCTCTTTTGGGAGCCATTATTCTGCTCACAAGCAGATAAACTCAGGTCAGTCAAGAACATTAAATATATAACCCGTTCGATCCCAAAATTTCAATCATATTCAGTTACACTGAAAATTTGTATTAAAATATGGTTATAGAGAACATAGTATAACTACATGGATTCTGTCCAGACATGTTCGCATCACACACAGACCACACAACTGTTTGTAGTTATACTTAGTCCTGTTATTTCAAAAACATGTTAGAGTCTTACCCAGCTCATTGCATTGCAACACATGTTTTTAGATATATGTTCATACAGGACTAGGTTATGTTCTCACACAAGTTCTCTGATATGTTCACAATTCATGCACTAAGTTCTCATACAAACATTAGACATGTCCTTGTACAGTATGGCTCTCGTACTGTACTTTAGTTACAGACACATTCACAAGTAGACACGTTCTCAGTTCAGACATGTTCTCGTACAGTATGGCTCTCGTACTGTACGTTAGTTACAGACACATTCACAAGTAGACACGTTCTCAGTTCAGACATGTTCTCGTACAGTATGGCTCTCGTACTGTACTTTAGTTACAGATATATTTGCATACAGTATTGCTCCCGTACTGTATTTTAGCAAAATATATTTTTCAGTTCGATATATTCGCATACAGTATTGCTCCTGTACTGTATTTCAGCGAAATATATATTTTAGTTCGACATGTTCTCATATAGACACATTAATACACAGTTATGATCTCACACAGAAAGAATTAACTATAGTTCACACACAAAGTTAATTATACAAACAGACATACAAAAGCACCCATATTATTACAATACCATAGTTTCATACATTCATAGTTTTAATACAACCAAAAGTCAGGATACTCTAAACCACAACCTCATACATTACCTCTCACAAACTCGGGATCTGTCCATATCAAAATGTCCCGTTCTCACAACTACTAATCACACTATCACACATCCCCAACCTATCCTCATACTACTAATGAGATTTACAATGACGATCCCAAAATAACCATCCGAACATACTCATCGTATGAAATACGATAAACAAGAAAATATAATGGCCACAGCAGCCATAGTCACAGCCAGGACTATCTAGGGGTGTCAATCGTGTCGGGTTGGCGGGTTAGCGGGTTAACAGGTCACGGGTTGGCGGGTTGGTGGGTTGAATATTGCAACCCGAACCTGACCCATATATTTATTCGTGTCAAAGTTTTCAACCCTAACCCGGATTGACGTTAATTCAGGTCAACCCGAACATGACCCGTTTAACCCGTTTATATAAATTAATCAACGAATTTACATATTGTAAGTTGGTTCTTGGTTAAAAGCAAGTCAATAATAACATGTTTAGTATGTGTGTATGAGTAGCAAATAGTTATTATATTATTTTAATAAAAAAATAATATTATTATAACTAAGCATACACTTATGTAGATCATAATTATAAAATGTGAAATTTAAAATAAACTTATTTGTATGATTAACTTGAAAAAAAACTTAAAATTATTTTTTAAATGAAAAATATATAATTGTTACTTGAACAATTAAGGTATGGTAAATAATCAAAAGAAAAACAACTAGATATATGTTGCAAGAAAGAAAAAATAAAAAAAAATAAATTTGAAACATTAAACGGGTTAGCGGGTCAACCCGTTTATAAATGGGTCAACCCGAACCTGACCTGTTTAATAAACGGGTCAACCCGAACACGACCCGTTTTTTAAACGGGTTATAATTGCCAACCCAAAACTTGATTATTTTCGTGTCGTGTTCGTGTCGTGTTTCGGGTCGTGTCGGGAATTGCCACCCCTAGGACTATCATCCTGGTCTCGAAACTAACCGTCTCCAACCAAACCAAAAACTCTCGAACTCGCACTAAACCTGCCCTCATCACCTCCACCTGCTGCCAAAACGCAGCAACTATCCTCTGCCTCAAAGTCCTACTAAAACGCTCCTCAACCGTAATCCTCCAAGCCTGGTTGTCAATACCCATGAGATTCACCTGCTCCATCAGAGTCAGATGTGAAGTGAGGATCTCCAATATAATGTTACGAGTATCCTCAAGGAACGTATGGTGCTGATGTACCTCCTGCCTCAGACCCTGCAAGTCCTGTGCGACTTGCTGCACCTGGCCCCTCAGCTCTGCTTGGCGAGAGGATTCTCCCACCTCATGAACGGTCGAAGGCTCATCCCGCTGAGCCATCTGATGTCTGGGAGGTAATCCAGTGGTCTTGCGGGCCTGTCCCCGCATCCTCCTAAGTCCATCCCATGCTGGAACTCTCGGTGGAGATGGCATAGGTGCTGGTGCATGTGCTGGTGCTGGTGGTGGTGGAGTAACTGGTCTAGAAGCTGACGGTGTACGTGGTGCTGCAGGTGTCGCCTGTGAGGCTACCGACAAAGCCTCATCAGGATCTGAGTCTGCTCCCGAACTGTCACTCGGAGTATCATCCAACACCACATAGGGGAATCTCTGATAAATATACCTCTCACCCTGATCATCCATTGCTGTACAATCAAAATCTTTAATCAGTATCATGAAGTAAATATTAAATAACAATATTCAACATGTACATGATAAGATGCTTCTCCCTATCTTAAATCAACAATTCGTTCCTATTATTATTAATGTTCTGCTTGAGTTGAATCAACTAAAATGCACACGTGTTGCGAATTTCAGTTATGCTGGCCACTCATAACTGGAATTCGGACCACCTGATTATCCTGGCTTAATTCAAAACAAGTTTTGTTCGATAGACATGTTCGGTGCTCTCTGTGTCACTATACGAGCCTATGGTTATAGTCTAGGTCTCTAAGTCAACCTAATTCTCTATAACCTGTGGCTCTGATACCACCCTGTCACACCCCCACCCCTTGTCACCTCGTGTCTGGTCTGACGTCACCGAACCGGTTGCGGAAGCATAGTGGTGATGTCTCCGGGGTGAGGTGTGACTTACTTGAACCGATATCATAAGCACACAGATTAGCTTAAAGTACATACATTACAAGGATGTCGCAATTACAAATACATTACAGCCATATTTATTTAATTACAGTATTAATTATACAGGTGAAATTATCCCAAAAGTGCATCCTCACCGCTATTACTGTTTACCTGCAAAAAGGTTTGAGTTTGAAACGTCAGCACAAAGCTGGTGAGTTCGCCAGTTCAATTTAAAACAATATGATATGATAAACAAGATCTCAAAAGTTCAGTTCCGGATAACCATGGGACCTGTATCTAGTTCCTTTCGGACGTCTAGTCTGTCTCAAGATATTACCCGTCGGTACATATCTTAATGCCTCATTATCTTAATGTCTATCATACCATTAAGAAGTTCAGGAAACAGATAACAAACATTCACACAAGGGGAGATGCAATCCTCCCAGCGAATGGGGTGTCAACCAATAGTACTATCAATGTTTTCTGTTCGGCCACACATGGGTTCACTAGATACAGTTCAAGAATGAGGACTTTCAGTTTCATGATAGAGTTCAGGCTACAGGCAAAATCCCATGAAATCCCACAAAAGTCAAATGAAATCACACAGATATCATTGATGCATATCATATAGTTCTCAAAAGTTTAGCAGTTCTACCCCGATGTTTATAAAAGAGTAAAAAGAAAAGGGGTTGTACGAAACTCACATGATATTTCAGTAGTAGCAGAATATCACACAAATTGATGATAATATGATGATTCTGCATTTAGTTATGTTTAATGAGTTATTAATGTTCCAACTCGCTGATTAAATCTCTCTGAACGTACAATGTCAAGGACATTGCTTTGAAAGTCATCAAATTGATGCTTAGTATATAATTACATATTTTAATGTAATATCATACAATGTATGTTAATGTAGGAACCTATATTGACTCAGGTTCCTAATACTAAGTTGATGACTCCCTCGATTAATCAGTATAATCTCAGACTAACCAAATAGCTAACGTTGTTGATTGTAATTGCTAAGATAGTCTCTAGACAGTTTAATGGCTTAGAAATGATTAATCCTTGTTATTGACTACCCCAAATATCATGGAATATCACAATGTAGTATTAGAATAGGTTTAATAACCATGTTTAACATACCAATCTGACTGTTATCAGAAACATTAGATAATCGTTCTAATGAGTATGTTAATGATTGTGATTAGTTTAAAACACCCAACTTTCACGTTGCATGTTAAAGATTAATCAAACTAATCACATACATAGTCACAACCAAATGGTTTAAACCATTATAACCATTGTTATGATTCCATGCAAACCGGGCATTACAACGGCTCAAAACAAGGATTTACCCGTTAACAGTTCGAGTTTATCATCCAAAATCAATCCTAGCCATCATCTAAGCAATAATCAACAACCCTAACTATATCATTACGTTCAAAACTAAGATTTAATCATTCATAATCAAACTAGAAGGTTTAAAATGAACCATTACCTAATCTGACGAATTCCAACGGGTAAAATGATGATCAGAACTTGTTTTAACGCTTCTGGATGCGATCTAAACGTCAAGAGGCCTTCAAACTTGAGTTCTTGGTGATTTGAATGATGATTTTCGTTGTTGGTGTTGGTTGGCGTCGATGAGAAGGTTAATATGAGGATAAGAATGAAAAAGTTGATTTTTATGCAAGTGGCCGACATTCTGGACTCCAGGCGCATCGCCTGACGCCATACACCCAACCTAGGCGTACCGCGCGCGTTCCCCCGGCCTTCCAGAAGTTTTCGACTCCGCGCGCATCGCCTATGGTCTTCACTTGACCTTAGGCGTACCGCCTAAGGGCAATTTCTTCCGTTTTTCGACGGAAACTTCGTTTCGCGATTCCGGACAATCCGTAACTCCGTTTCGCGCACGGTTTTCGCCTACATTCAACATTTTTCACATACTACCATCCCATATTAATTTCGGCGACCAATTCAACACGGATTTTAAACACGATCAAATGTGCTCAATTCATAGGTGACGTAATTCTTCTTACGCGATTATCACAATTACTTTCTGCATTAATTTATGAGGATTATTTAAGACCAACTACTTTCTAGGAAGATGTACAATTCAAATTTGAAAGATTTGAAATGCTGAAATTCATTTTGGCAGTTTTGTTTGAACGGCAAATTTCATTAAACATAAACAGACTGGACAAGAAAGCAAGGAGCTAAAACTTGTCCAGACCCAGAATACAACACCAAAGCAATAATCACCAAAATAAACCCAAATGAACTATACAGAAAATCTATCCCATTCTTCCCATATCAATGAACTCCACCTAACACGATGTTTAATCCAAAAGAAACTTAGTGATTTCACCTCATTAAATAACATCTGAATTACTCTTCTTCCTTTGTAAAATATCTCGTTTCGCTCTTTCCAAATCCACCATATGGCCGTGAGGACAACAAAATGAATCGTTTCACGTGACCTCAGGTTTCCATCCCCCAATCTATATACTTCCAACAAATCCTTGACCAAAAATGCAAAAATGGGTTGAAGCTAACACCAAGAGGATATACCTTGCCAAATCAAAGAGGCCGCATAGCATGCAGTAAAAAGATGAACTGTTGTTTCCTTATTATAATCTCCACACAGTGGGCATAAATCCGAATCTACCTGAATTTTTCTTGGCAGTTGGTTTGAAATATTTTGGTCATGTGATGTTTAATATTAAAGCACTTATTACAAAATAATGGAAACAGAAGACATCCTATTTTTGTTGAATGAATGTTGAAAAGAGTACATGGATCCCTCTAACATAATAATATATGGCTCTTTAATTAACACTTATATGTGTACTAAGGATTCCTAATGCTAATGTGCTTGTTACCATGTTAGTTTTAGTTTTAGTTTTAGTTTTTTGCTTCTTTGATGTTTGGCATTTATGATGGCATGTGACTAAGAACCTTCATTGTCTACAAATTTAGTTAGTTTTAGTTATTAGATGGTGTTGTTATGTTTACATAGTGTCTGATGACAGCTTTGAATGAGACGTCAAAACTTTCATGATCAAACAATTTTTAGGTTACAAACATGCATGAACATGCTTGCATTTGCTTTGTAATTTGTATTGTTGTGTATGATGTTCCTGAAACTCATGTTACTCAAGTTTACCATGATCTACTTAATATCAATGTTTTAAAAACCGGTATTTTAGGTAACCGGATTTGCTATAAAATGGTTCAACCGGTTGAACCGGGTTGTACCGGATGGTTCAACCGAACACACTAATTAACCATAAAATTCTATAGAAATACAACTTATACTCAAATAAGTTTACAAAAAATATGCAAATTCATCAAAAAACAATTCAAAGAGTACTTTAATTCATCCAAAACAATCTAAAAGTACTCAAATTCTAATAATTTTTTTTTAAATAAAAGTGCATAATAGGATTATGACATTGGCGTGTTAAACGCATCAAGTTCACGATCGCATAAAAGCCGAAAATCGCTTAAATGCTGAAATTTTGTGTTTTTTGGAAACCGGAAATATTTCCCGTTAAAACCGGATTAAACCGCCGGCATAATCGATCGAAGGAACCTGCATAATACCAGAGTGTTTGGTACCGGATTAGTAACAGGAAACTGGTTGAACCGGCCGGTTCGAACCGGTTTTTAAAACGTTAGTTAAAATTACATATGTACATCGGTTTTTTTAACACAACCACCAATAAAATTTTTTTAAAACGTTCCCTTTTTGAGACAAATGCTTCAAATACTATTTTTAACTACTCTAAAACACATTTTTTTGCGTTAATTTGCATGGTAAATTATGTTAAAGAGTAGTAGCTAAATAATAACCCATGACTAAAAGGAAAAATAGTCACATTGGCTACAAAATGAAAATTTTGTTGGCTACAAAATAAAAGTTTTGTATCGAAATACATATATTAACAGCTTAGCAACAGAAGCATGCACCTTTTCATGTAATTAAGGAGTTATAGAAGAGTAGTAATAATCTTGGTTAATTAAGGTATCAATTACAATGACAAAAAAGATGTTTCAAGACGTATGTTTTGATAAAATTGATGGCATATAACTCAATTTACGACATGTAACTTGTATACACAAAGGAGGACCTAGAACTTATGTACAAGGAAGATATATGAGCAATGTTTTTAAAACCGGACTGGTCGTCGAATAAGTCTCTTCATTGGATAAAAACCAGATTTAAAAACCGGATAACATCCTAAAATATTATATAAATATATATATATATATATATATATATATATATATATATAAAATTAAAAAACTGGTTCTACCGCCTGGTTTCCCAGTCCGACCACCGACCCACTGGTTTGACCGGCAGGCTCTTTCAAGAACAACTCTGAGCACTAAACCGGACCGAATCCCAGTCCGGGTATGAAAACATTGTATACGAGTCTAACAAATGAGCGTGTGTTATAAATTCTTTTCTTTTTTTTAACCGCAATTTTTTATTCTACGTCTGCAAAGTTTTGGAAATTAGAAATCAAAAACCTATCTGAAATTAACCATATAGATTTGGCTCTACTTCGGATATATATATATTATATATGGGGAAAAATCAAATAAAAATAGATTTTTGCCTAAAAGTATAAGTATTAATAAAACTTTGACACATGACATACTAATTTAAGTAGAACATCTTATTTTTTGTAGCCGATTTTTCTTTTTATTTTTTTGTATTATATTCTTTTTTTGCATTGTATTTGTGCTTTTTGTGCTGTATTTTTTTTGTACTATATTTTTGTATTTTGTACTAATTTTTTGTGTGCTTTATTCTTATTTTTTTGCTGGATTTTTTGTTTTTTTTTAGTGGAATTTTTGTACTGGATTTTTTTGTGATAGATTTTTGGTTTTTATACTGGATTTTTTTTGCGCTAGCTTTTTTTTTTTTGTGCTCGATTTTGTTTTTTTTTACTCTATTTTGTTTTTATAGTTTTTAGCATGTTACGTGTCAAACTTATATTAATTGTTTCTCACTCTTTTTAAACAAAAATCTCTTTTTAGTGGATATAACCCATTATACACACACACACAGTACTATCTGATCATATCCATTATCAAGTTACATGTTCGAAAAGAAACTCGATTCTTGAAAAAATCCCTTTGTTGTATTCGAACTTAGGACCTTATAATTCTTGAGTGTTATCTCACCAACAAGATGTTGCTGGATTGTAATGTATTTGGGCATGATAAGCCCTTTCCCTATTTATATATATATAAGATAAATCGCACCACTATGTTGTCACAAGAAACAAATTAATGAAAAAAATGAGAGCGTATAAAATCCTTGAATAATTTGCTAGTTCATTCATATCATCAATGAGCATTCATAAATTTAATTTACAAACATTATATAATTGTATTTTGTAAATGGATTCGCGAGTATGCTCAAACAAGTTTTTTTGTTCTTTTTCATATTATTTATTTATTTTTATTATTTTTTGACGGATGAGATCAAATTACATGAAGGAGATATTTAAATTGTTGGAAACAATTGATATCACACAGAAACACGGACACGTCATATTGGAGGACACCTCGACTCATAATTAATAAACGAAATCTAAGAAATTGAATAATTACAAGATCCTACCTAATAAATCATGCTAAAATACATCTCTAAAAGTCAATTAACTGACACGTTTTTAAAAGAAAAATGTATATCAGCCACATAATCTATATCTAATTAATTTATTAGTAAACACGAAACTGAAAAACTAAACACATCTAGAAATAATTGTTTAGAAAAAAACTCAAACCCAAGATAGAGTTTCATTACTTAGAGCAAAAGTAAATTAACTCAAACGAAACCTCTAAACTCATGACCGATTCTAATTTAAATTCAAAAATATATTCACACTTTGAATCAATGATCATCTCTAATAGAAATAACAAGTACTACCTACATACAACCGATAATATCATATGTATAAATCAATTTCGAACACTAGACGAAAATGTTTAAAATTCTTAAATTGAGCTATTTGATCAATCCTAAAAAATAATTAAAAGAGGAATAATTATATTTAAGGTATTAAAATCAAATATGTGAAAACCATCACATTACTATTATTTTATGGGAATATATCACCTAATAGTAATCAAGTTTATCAAATATTTCAATTGACCTATCAAAAGTTTTTTTAACTTTTTTTTTGTCTTTTTAAAGTTACTCAACTGTATTAAGTGTTACAATCATTTGTAATTTTTTTATAAATACTTAAATTTTTTAAATTAATAGAGGCAAATGATAATATATATGAATATTTATTAATAATATGCGATTTTTTTCTAATTAATATGAAATATGATGTAATCGTAAAAAAACAAATTTACGAATTAATAACAAAGTTCTAAAATTGTTCAATTTAAGTTAAATTCAGACTAATAATTAAATACTTATAAGAATTCATATATGTTTCATTTGCCACAATTAATTTTTAAAGATTTAAATACATATAAAAAAATTACACAAGATGGAAACATTTAGCAAAAGTTAAGTGATTATAAAAAGAAAAAAGGTTTTCATTACTTAATTAAAATACTTAAGAAACTTAGTTACTATTTTACAAAGTTTTTCCTTATTTTATTTGTTTATTTTGAACTAAAAAATCACTTTCCGGTTTTAAGAAATATATTTTTCATACAATAAATAAACAATAAATGAAAAACAGACAAATACCTAAACAAGAAAACTTCAAGAGCCAATAATGCAACTTATGAATTATAAATTTGTACGTTTTGCATAACAAGATGTACCTCAACCAATTTTCGCAACTCCCTTCATGTCACCTCACCTTTCCCCAACCACACGAGTGCTAACACCCAAAAAAGTTGGATGACGAATTATCATGTATTTACTCTACAATCTACAACATTATTTAAAAAGATTATATATTTTTATAACATTTAGATACATATATTTCTTTCTAATCATCAACATAACTTATATCACATAGACAGATTAAGAATCTGATTCATTAAATGTTAAATTAGTAAAATTATTCGGTATATGTTTAAATCTTAATAGGCAAAAGGCTTACTAGGCGATTCAATGGTATTTTTCCAGTGAGCCAAACAACCCTAAGTTTTATCTAATACAAGATTAGGGTGTTTAGAAAAACCGAAATCTAAAAAATTCAAGTTTCGAATCATATAAAAAACGAAAAGAAGTAAGAATAGTTGTTTTTGTTCAAATCAAATATTTAAATTCAACCAAAATAAACTATATAAAACTTGTTTTTTGGTTTATTTAGGTTATTAGGACGTAAAATCATGTTTATTCGTGTTATTTCATTTATTTGAATAGATTTAAATCGAATAAGTATATTTCTTTTTTTTTTATTTCTTATATTACAAACATAGCCGTAAGCCATACTTTTATACGAAACTAGTATTTAGTTTAGTTAAAATAAATACAACACACCCACTAACATATTTACTCTCTCAAATTAGATATATTATACTATGCTTGTTGATTATATCTAGAAAAATGAACAAAAATACAAAACAATAATCATGTTAATTCAATCATTAACATGAAATTAGACATTAGTTGTTGGGATCAAGACCTTTGATGATGATTATATCTGTTATGATGTCTTATATGATAGGATTCTTTTGAGAGAAAGCATAATTGGTTTCTTTTAGGCTTAATCTAATTTCCAAACATATAAAGATAAATCAATATATTATCACTATTATAAGTTATAATCAAGAAAATTCAAGGAATATTTATGTCATATTAATATAATCATATAATTAGTCTTATGACCTGTTACATGTATTTTCCAATAATGCTATCTTATATATAATTATATTATTATTATGTTAATCATAAACAAGATTATATTTATGAAAATCATAAAAGTAATTATTTTTAGGTATGTTTTAAAGGACTGCCGAATATATTATAGCTTTTTATAATCTACTTTCTTTCACAAATTATCAAGCATGTTTTAATATTCGTGTATCACATTCTTCGTCCATACATCATACGTCAAATCATCATATCACACGCACATTAGTATTTTACTTTTACTCATGTGTTATAAATGTGTCGGTAAAAATAATAAATTAAAACTGCAAATGTTACAAATTTGTAGCTAAATAAAACAAATAATTAATTTAGTAAATGTAATAATATTTAAACGGATTAATAGAAAATTGGGTGTGGCGTAGCAAATGCATAGGACGTTTGCGACATAGTTTTTTGTCGCAAATTTAGTTTTTTTCTAGTAGTGGTTATATGGTCACAACTTTTAAACATTTGTAACACATATAGTCAATAGTAAGGTTGCCAAATATCCTTACATAATTGATCAAATTATACTCATATAAAGACTATATGTGTTATCATGTTTATAATTTGGGACTATATGTGTAATCTATATAACCTAGGGATAAAGAGTTAAATACTAGCAAATCACATTAATCATCTATACAATTTACTCTAATTTTAATTAATTTATATCAATAAAAATCAAAAAGTTAGTGTATTGATACACCGGTGTATCAATAACTTAACCCTTATAAAAAATGTATAAAAAATACAATTAACCATTTAATTAAACCCTTCAATCACATGTAACCAATTATATATACCTGAAAGTAGATAAACAAAAATAAATAAATAAACAATATACTTTGTAAAAGAAATATCAAAGTAAATGAAATATATAAAAATAAATACGTAAATTCACAATAAATTATTATTATTATTATTATAAGTTATTTAAAAGCCTGTACATAATGAAAAGTACTAAAAGTGACTATTTTCTTGATATGCTATATCTTTTAAATTCTAATCAACGTGTCCCGTATATTTACCCAAACATTTAATACTAAAGATGTTGACAGTAATAACACGACCATCTCTCGTCATTACGTGTGAGAACGACTCGGTAGTATCTCCGGTCCATTTATTTCTTTCGTTACATTATATCAACAAAGTAACATAAATAATATAATTATTTTCCAAATTAAACAAATCAGAAAGATTTAAAAAGAATAAATCAAAATTTAAAAAACACACAAAATTAATCACACTAATAATTCCAGAATAAAGATTCAAAGTCACTAAGAACCACATTCTTCTGACCGGAAACATGCCCACTGTCTACGTCGTTGCCGTTGTTCATCCATTCCGGTGGATAAAACCACCCTTCCGCCACCGAGTCGATGTACACAAGCTCATTATTATTCGACTCAACCGAGTCTGATCCCGGGCCTAGAATAGGAAGCTCGGTGATCTCATCGAGTTCCTCCGACACCGTAGACGGTTCCGGTGTAAAGTCAAACATTTCCATTGCAGCAGCTTTAGCTGCTGCAGCCTGTATGTCTCTAGGAGACAAGGAAACTGGTCGGGGCAGTGTCCCAACCAGTTCAGGAAAATTAATAATAGCAGAATTACCCTTGATGCTAATTGCTGCCACGTCATGTGCACGGGCAGCCATTTCAGGATTTGGGTATGTCCCAAGCCATATCCTTGATTTCTTCCGAGGTTCGCGTATTTCTGACACCCATTTGCCCCAATTACGCATGCGAACACCGTGGTAGACCGGGTGTTTCGAGCTGGTGTCTCGGTCTCTCTTGATGGTTCTGGTTTTCGGGCTTTTCGGTACGTGAACCGGTCGGGTTGATCCCTGAGAATAAGATGGTGAAGTGTAGGAGTTTGAGCTGCAATCATCAGGTTCAGAGTTGGGATTTTCTACACTCATTGTGACTTCACCAGTTGCTGATGATTGGATCTTGATAAGTAGTGCATATGTTGTTAGATAGTAAAGTGGAGAAATGAAGTTGTAGTCTTTTGGGAAGTTGGAAGCAATGACTCACTGAGTTTAACTTATTGAATCATTTCTGACTGAGTGATAACTTATATTAAAATCACAAGTGTATGTGTGTGTGAGAGAGAAAGAGTGTGTGAGAGAGAGATAAAAACGACACGGTTTTGTACAAGTGGGACGTTATTTTGATTTGCAAATTAAACGATAGGTGAATATGAAAATCTTGTTTTTATGGTCTAGCTAAAAGTGGTAACTTCACTTTCAATTTTACCATCTTTATTTATACTTTTACGAAGTTTTACGTTAGTTGGTTTGGTCATGAGTAGAAGGGTACCACGTTGTTAACCGTGCAAAAACCAGTTTGATAATAATGATCAAAACAATTATTAGTCTAGGAATGAGAAATTGGCTTTGATTATAACCATTTATTTTTTTACTATTTTAGAACAAAAAAATATTTGTATTTGCTATAATTATTATTTATTAAACAACATATGTGTTCTTGCAACACCCCAACCTTGCGAGGGCTGACGTGTCGCTATTACCGAAATCAGGACAATGCATATTTCCATATTTAATGAACTAACACTAATTAAATACAAAATATCTCATTACATCATTTCTAATCATAATCAGCTTTCTAATCTTTTTATCTTCTCTTCACACATCCCTTGAATCCCATGAGTACATGTTTTAGAAACAGAGAAAACAATAAAAAATACGAGTGAGCCAAAAATTACTCAGTAACGGAAGAACAATGGTAATTATAATGAAATCTGATTAAGAAAACGATTACAAAAATGGCAAAAGATAGCGGTGGCAAAGTCAGCGGAAGTATTACAAATGTAATGATCATAAGGTAACATATGATGACGAATGCCAGAACGAAATAACCATACGATTAAAAATTTCAATTAATCAGAACGAATACATAATCAAACAATTCGTATGGTAAGGAGATGCCCATTTGAGCACAAAACAAAACAAATGGTGTACACAAACCCGTCGGCCTAATATATCAAATTGTGAGCTGTATATATGTGGGCACACACCAACACTGACCAAAACAAAACAATTGTCCTAGGACCAGTCTATACGCCTCCCAAATATCACTCCTGACCTGCCAAAATATGGAGACGTCGTGAACCAGTCACACAGTCACAGAAAGTGATACGTCATTGATGCCCCAATGACGTACCGGTAGAATCACCTACCGGAGGCTTTGCTCGGGTATCGGAATCGAAACAAATTAAAAATACATAACAATCAATTATATAAACAAAGGTCATATGAAACAATTCATACGTCAATCTAACGGAACATGCGATAATGAATACTAATTTGGTAATTATATCGCATGCATAATAAATCAGAATTGGAATCAATGAATATTTGAAAAAAATCAAACGTCTTAACTCCATCACATGATTAGAACAAACGAGGCAAACAAAATATACTATAAGTAACGAAAAGAAAATCCGTACAAAACTGGAGGCAACAACAGAAATATACTAAAAGTAACGACAAGAAATTACGTACAACAACCGACAACAAAATTTATACTCTGAGTTAAATAAACGGAATCCGTACATTAGCTTTAGCAAATATACCAAGTAAATCAAATAAATAGTAAACAGTCCAAATTCTCGATGATTCGACGACTCGAGCAACACTTCGTTTAAACGTTCTGATCACTTCCAGAGAAAGTCTTGAGCTTCCTCTCACTTAAGATAACTTCAAAGAGGCTTAATAAAGTGTTTTGGTTGAGAGAAAAGTATAGTGTTTGAGCGGGATACGTAGAAAATGATTTTTGAAGTCTATTTATAAGAACTGGCACGCAAATTGAAGCAATGAGGCTGTGACACCTCATAGGACACGTGGCGAGTCATAGAGACACGTGGCACACCCTATTGACACGTGAGAATGCTATATGACACATGTCATAGCTACTAGACATGTGTCCTTTCAAGCGCGATGCGTTTGAAACTTGTTTTCGCGATTCCCGCTTCATACGAACTCCGTTTTGCGCACCGTTTTCGTCTACGTTCACGATTTTTCGAGATCTTTCCAACCATATATAGAAACCTCCTAAATTTGTAATGATTCTGGTGGACATTGGGCGAATATCTTTCAAAAGTTCGATTTGTCGTAACTTTCACTGTGAGCATTGTTTGCTAATTCCGCTTTGCCTCATTTTCATCATTTTTACATGATGAACATATTGTGAGTATGAATTATTTGTTCCCCCAACAAATTATCATAGCCATATCTTCACATGTATATTATTTATCAAAAGATTCGAATATTATTAATTACGTTGTTTATGAATTCTTCTTTTACACCTCTTCATTTTTATATCATATTAGTATACTATAGAAAATAATAATTCAAATCAAAATATGGTTTGATATGGGTCGGTTTCTAAGTCGGTTTAAACTTTAGTTGAATATGGTTGCGAATGCTAGTAGTGTGATTTAAATTGAGATTTTCACTTTTATAAACATTAAGTATATGATTAGATCATCCGTTTCGATTAGTTTATAATAATCGATTCGAAGTATATTAAATTAAATAGTTCGGTTATTAACTTGTTATTCGACATTGAATTTACACCCAACATGTCTAGAAGCAAGACCGAGATGGGGATTTGGTTGATGGGCTTAATATGATATTTTCATATCATATAGCAACTTGAGCTATTTTTAGTATTTTTGACTCTTAGCGGGTTGGTAGCAGCTTCCACAACGACTAGAGTGTCTAGATAGCTTCCATAATATGGTTGCTCGACTTTCAAGTTCATCGTTATATATACAAGGCACACAAGGGCTTTTTTACTTCACTAGAAACTAGTCTCAAAACTACATGCAAGATAATTTACCGCACACATACACTAAATAATTTATAACATTTTTAACTCTATAACATGTTGTTACATGCATCTTTTTCGACTATTAAGGTTTTCTTGATAGAAGGCTGCTACGACTGTTATATCTTAAGAAATAGACTTGTTACTTAGTTGACCTAAAATTGTTTAAAAGACATATGTTAAACAAAAATGGTCATCATATCCAATACTTGTATATCTTTCTGCTACTTTCCTTATTTTTCGTAACAAAAATGGTCATCATATCCAACACTTGTATATCTTTCTGCTACTTTCCTTATTTTTCGTATTGTATTTTGTTTCAACTTGTAATTTTATTTCTTCTTACTATATATAGTTTGATTTACTTGATTATTAGACACGCTATTTTTATTTTCTTCTAAACGATCCTATTACATTTTTACAGTCAACATGCCTTATTTTTATATTTATTTATTGCATACTATTAAAGACAAACCTTAATGAGAAGCGAGTTTTTTATATATATATTTGAATATTGAGATTTATTTTTTATACTTGACGCATTAGTTTTTTTCATTCTCACACAATACAGACGTAAAGTTTGAATTTATTTTGTCGTTAGTAGTTTTAGTTTTTTTTTTTTTTTCTAATTTATTATTTTTTTACCAGGTTTCGTTAATTTAACTTTATTTTCTATTGCATTCGGGTTTATAGATGCTCAGTGGTGGAGCTTCATACGAATGTTAGGGGGGCAAAAATTTACATGACCTAATTTATTATCAAAACGATCAATATGTCTCGGTTAATTGTGTTAAATGTTCGGATCAAGTTGGGTCAAATAATAAAAATATAAGTATCTAGTAATAATAATAATAATAATAATTATGTGTGAAAAAGGATTAATATCTTAAAAAAGAATTACAATTCAGCTCGACAACCTTTGAGATTAGTTAAGGATTTTTTTACTTTTATCTTGATTGGTTTCTTAATCAACAACATTTCTTTTAAAAAATAAATAAATACTTTTCACATTTCCTATGATATATTGTTCCAAAAATTATGCATCAATTCAACATTTCAACCAAAGTACAACATAAACACTAAAATCTGCAACTAAAATTACCAACTAATTAACTAAAATCACCAATTTAACTAATTAAATGTGGCGGTGGACTCGTGGGGTGGTGTGGACAGGATTCGGAAAGAAAATGCTCTATGATCGGGAAGAAAAAATATAAAAAAATTAGGGTAGAAAGTAGGGGGAAATATGTCAGGGTAAAAGAGAGACTTAAATATTTAGAGGAGTAAATTACAGCTTTGCTCATGTGGTTTAAATGTTTTAACTGTTTCAACATAGAATAAAATCTTTTATCATTAAAGTCTATGTGGTCTAAAAAACTAAGGGGCTGGTTGGTAGAATCTGTATTATTAAGTGCTGAACCAGTAAGAGGTCTGAACAAATAAGAGGCTCTGAATCAGTTAAGTGCTGAATCAATAATGTTGTTTGGTTGGACCTCTGAACGAATATATCAAATGACTATTTAACCCTAAAAAAATCAGTCTCCTCACCGGCGCCCCCCTTCACGAGCACCACCTCATCCGCCTTCAACTCCGTCGCCACCACCGCATATTCCGGCTTCAAAGCTTGACAATGCCCACACCACATGGCGTAAAACTCCACCATAACATAACCTATTGCTCTCCAAGAAATCGATGAAATTAGATGCCTTGGGTACCACAACATCACTCTCTGAATCGTCGTATTCTCCCTCTTCGTCTGCGAAATCATCCAGATCATCCTAGTTCTCTAAATCATGATCATCATGATGGTATGATTCGGCCTCGTCGTGCTCGTCTTCCTCTTCTAAGAAACTGAGATCTTCATCAAGATCGTCAGTTTGTTTGGGCGACCGAAAACGAAGATCTTACCTTGGATACGCCGGCGATAGGGTCACGCGGTGGCTGGAGGTTGAAGACGACAGTGGTGTTAAGCGGCGGCCCTGGTGGTGTCCCGGTCATTCTTGCGTGAAAGAGGGAGAGACGTGAAGTGGGGAAAGTAATTTTTACCCCTAGGGTTTTTTCTTTCATTCAGACTTCATTTTAATCTGAACCATTCAGAGAGATGCTGAATTATTCAGATGAGATTTTAAACTGAAACAAACACCCAAGCCTCTTACCGGTTCAGATGTTGCCTCTTAATGGAATCATTAAGAGGCAAACAAACACCCCCTAACAGTTTTGGCCCCTAACCATAGTTAGGTTTGGGGTCAGAACCATTAAAATAGTCAAGTTTGGGGGCCAAAATCGTTAGAATAGTCAAGTTTGGAGGCTGAAACCATTAGTTGTTTAAATCATATGGGCTTTAAATGATAGAAAATTCTATTTTAGATTTAAATAGTTAAAACACTCAAACGACATGTGCAAAAACTGTAATTTACTCTATTTAGGAGAAATAAATGGGAACAAAAAAATTAGGGATTTTAATATGTTGGTAACTTTTGAAGTTAATCTTTTTTAATAATTACAAAAAACAATGTGTTTTTATTTAGAAGAGATGGTAATATAATTTTTTTTACAATGAGGGGGCTTTTTAAAAATTAATCTTCCAGCACGAAAATTAACACTATTGACGAAAAAAAGAGGAGGGCGGTTGTCCCTCCCGGTCCCTTCAAACCTTCGCCCATGTAGACGCTCGTTTTTACGACGAAGTATGTTTTTGGGTTTACTACAGAGTAGCGTTCATTTTTTCACATGGTACATGTTATGGTTTCACAGCAAAGTAACAACCGTTGTGACTCAATTTTCATTTGCATTTTAATATACAAATTTGTGTCGCTACCTTCATAGCATTCGATGTGTTTTTATGCATTTTGACATTCAAGACTGGAATTGTGGTTTTTTCATTCCCGTATTTTTAGATTTTAAGTTTTACATCATTCTTTTATCAACGTTTAGTTTACCATGGCTCATACATTTGATTTTGTATACGATTGTTTTTATGACGAGGTACCTTTTATGATTTTACATCAAAAATAACAGTTGCTAAGATGAATGTTTTTATCAGCGTTTTGATCTTTGGGATAATGTGGTAGCTTAATTAATATGTGATGGAGAAATCCAAGATGTCAAGTATGCCATCTTTGTGGAAAACCAAAGATTCAAAATGGATAAATAAACCTAATGGTGATGGGGTGTTTACAAAACGGGGAAGAAATCGTCAAACATCATAGCTAAGTAATGGTGTTTAAAACTTAAGTTTAACATGAACAACCCCTTTTCAATAGGTTTTGGAGATAATCTCATCATACATCATCACTCTGCCATCTTGATTGAATCTATAGGGTGGGTGGGCAATTGATTTGTTGGGGACTCAACTGGAGTGATGTCAACTAGTAGAGGGGTTCTAGCCAACAAAAGGGGTGATGGCGACGAAAGGAGAAGGGAGCTACATCCAAGGTTGCGTGGTGGTTATGGTTTCGACCAAAGCATCCGTACGTAGTAAAAGGTTGTCATAAGTGAGACAGAGAGAGAGAGAGAGAGGGGTATAGTGGTGTATGTTGCGGTGGTGAAGCAAATGTGTTGGTGGTGTTGTCACCATCATGATGTTAGGGTAAACTACTTATATTTTCTACTATTATAAGTATTTATTATTGTTGCTTTCTTATAAATTGAACTAAATTTATATCTTAATTCAATCGAATGTAAACAATGAATGAATTCTCTGAGCACTAGTTTGAAAGTTTCTTGTTTCATCATAATTTACAAGCTAGTCCATGCATTTCAATTCGTTGTTATAAATGTAGAAACCCCACCATATTACGTGTTGTAAAATCTATGAAAAACATGTCATTTTCATTCTCTAAAAATTAATAGCTTAAATGGTAGGGGCCTAAAATAATTGTTTGTTGTTTATGACCATCAACAAAAGAAAAGTGTGAAACTAAATAAAGATGTTAAAACCAATGATCCTCAACTCAAGTGGTTGAGAGGAGGTACCATGTAGATTCAATACTGTGAAGGTTATGGGTTCAAGTCCTGACATGAATAAAATATAGATTTCATTCTAGGCTATGCGATTTTCTCTCACCTATGATGGGTTTCTCCTAGTTGGTGTGGATATGATTGGGTGGATATATGACCTGTTAGTGATCCAAATTGTAGTTAAAAAAATAAATATGTTAAAAGAAACAAAAACGGGTAGGTGACATCATTATTGCTGTCAGCAGATACATATATCAATGTTGAAATTAACATATATACATTTTGAAGTGAAGTGAACAGTAATAATATTATAATAATAATAATAATATTAATAATATTATTATATAATAATAAAATAATATTATAATATTAGTATAATAATATTATTATAATAATAATATAATACTAATAATATAATAATAATAAATATTATTATAATATTAATATAATAATATTAAAATATTTATTATTAAAATAATAAAAATATAAAAATATTTTTATAATAATAATATAGTGTACATACGACCTAAAGGTCTTGATCATATAATCGTCGTTGTGATCAAATACCTCGGACATCTTTACACCGTACTTTGTAAGGTTTTACATATGAGTGACAACTGCTGTGACATGCTTTTATATATCTATTTTGATATACGTGATCGTATATGCGCTATGATATTCGAAATCGTCACGGAATCCCGCCGCAACGCGCGGGGCTCTCCACTAGTTAAGGATACAATTGGTAATGGTTTTACTCGGAAATATATTTTCTAAAATAATAATTAAGTTTTCATATTGTTAGATGTATTCAAAATGTGTCACACCCCAAAATTCTCACGTGCGGTGTCAAACCGCTGGGTGACGTGACCAGGATCACAGCTCTTGGTCGTATAAAACGACTCTATATGAGTTGTACAAACACACAATTTTGTAAATGAATCCAAGTTTCATAGATTAAGCAGCAGAAATCGTTTAATAGTTAAGCAGCGGAAAGTAAAAGTGTTGCAGCGGAAAGTAAATTATAACAGACGAAACATAGTTTAAATTGCATCAAAACCAAACAAATGAAATATAAACCTAGGATTAGAGTTTATATGCATGCAGACTCTCTTGTGCATCTCCATGTGCATCCTATCTCGTGTTATTCAGTTACCTGAGAATAAATGCGAAAACATGTCAATATAAAGTTGATGAGTTCACGTGTTTAACTAATTGAAAACAGTAAACATTTATATACCGGGTATGTTAAGTTTTGTTGGATCTACAATCCTGAGTGTGTCGGTTCATCTTACCGAAACTCGACTGTTCCTTTGCCTCCCCGGGTCATCGCGGACCCAGCATCAACATTGATATTACACTCGTCGTGACCTCCAGTCACGTTTGTTGTCAAGTGGGGCTAGTCAAACCTGTAGTACTACGTAATAACGACTCGTTTGTTACACAAATAACGGTAAGGGTATGTGAGGACTTTTTGCGATAATAGTTACACTCAAAATAGTTTTACAACATATCAGTCATATATCTAAAACAGTTGCATAGTATTCTCACTCCAAGAGTTTGACAAAACTGTTAAAAAGTAATCATGTAAACATACCAATAATATCAAGTTCAAAATTCTTCAAACACTTGTAACTTAAAAGTTACTATATTTAGTAATAATGATGTAAATCACATTTTATAACCACTTTATCAAATCAGTACCCCAAAAATCATCATTTTAATCATAGATTACCATCTTAAAACACCTGCATGTTTCTATTTCATCTTACAACATCGTGTAATATAAAGTTTCTAAAAATAGCAATATACCCAAATAATCATTTCTTGACAAGAACAATCTCAATAAACCTTGTAAGTAACCCCAAATATCATCAATAATAATCTATCAATACTCAAGATTACTAAGAACATCATGGATCATACATGCATGTAACCATAAGTTACCATTTTCAAAATTATGAATAAAATGACTAACAAATCACAACCAAATCATCATATATTTTTTCAACATCATCAAATTTGTCCCATCATCATAAAATCACAGATCTAGATGAGTAAAATACTCCTTTCTTACATTATCTGGTTTTCCATTTCTTGCGCGCATCGCCAGGGTTCAGGGGTTGGGTCCGGGTAGACACGGGCAAAAAAAACTGGTTTGGGTTTCCAAATCGGTATTACTCGTCTCCCAAACTGGTTTCACCCACACCGGTTTCCAAAGCGGTCCGAACCGTAGTTTTGGGATAGGTTTGACATCCTCATCTCCCAAACCGGTTTCAACCCCTCCAAACCGGTTTTATAGGTTTGACATCCTCAATCTCCCAAACCGGTTTTGACCACGCGTTGACCAAATAGGTCCGGTTTGAAAACCGAACCGGTTTGAGCACCTTTAGGTCCGGGCGTAGCGCCTGGAAGTCCAAACAAACCCAATAGGCCCATTTTCATGTTTTGGTTCGTTTCTCGCGTATTTTTCGTTTATGACCATCGTTCCGAGACTTATAAGCGTTGCTTCAATTGTTTTAGGTTCCCTAGAGTTCAATTGTTGTGACATTAGGTTGTAGTTCGTTTATTTTACCAACGTTCGTTATTCAAGACACGTGCGTATGTTTTCCGATAATTCCTCGAATTATCGTGTTACTGTGTATGTTTGGACTGTTGTGTCACGTGTCACACTAAACTTCACTAATTCTAGTGTCATGTAATAATAATACAAATTATTATTAAAAAGATGAAAATGCTGATCTGAAAAATACAAGGTATCACAAAATTATCATCGAATCTAAAGTTCTAAATAAAAATCCAAAATTTTTAATCTGAATTATGCTCAAATATCTATATTTTTATATTCCGATAAGGATTTAAAAAAACATCCGCTTTTGGATATCAGAAGTATTTTCATTATTTATTTATTATTAGTTTTTTAAGAGTGATTTTTTATATCAATCGAAAACGCCAACTCTTTTAAGAAAAGTACTCTATTTTAAGACCTACAAAATTAAAGGGTGTCGAAATTTCTGAATAAAACATTTTTTTAGTTGAAATGGATTTTGATTGGGAAATTTATTGTTGTTTTAATATTCTTAATTAATGTAGTTTTTTCTTCTTTTTTTTTGAACGGCGAAGGTCTCAATCGTGTGAGCCCATTGTTTCCAGACCATGTCACCAAGTTATAGCTACCTAAACCTCCCATGAACCTACACAGCCACCCCAGGAGGAAACATCAAAAGAAAACCACCTGACTCCCTCCTCACAGACCCCTTTTTCGCTGCAGAAGAGTTTGGAACCCAAGACCTCCCATTTAGAAGAGTCCCCCGTACCGTTGAGGCACTGTCTCGTTGGTAGTTTTTTATTCATGATAATAATAGACACTTTTTGTCTTAAACTTGAGGAAAATTTGTATTTATAGTCAAAAGAGAGCTACCTCAGTTTTTTACTTATTTTAGGCCATCAAAAATTTGAGACGACCCTCTCAGTCGATATGTTTACACCGTTTCTATGTTCACCAACAAGGGAATTGTCGTTTAAGCAACTGATGTTTCAGAACTTCTGTCTCAAGTACGAGTCATTAGGTTGGATTTTCGTCCCCGTCAATATATAGAATTGAATTGCTAGAAATGAAATATTCTGATTAGGGTTTGATGATTTTGGTGGGTAAAAGCGAGCTTGTACGGAGAGTCAAAACGGCTTTTATTTTTTCTTTTCTTTTTTTTTTGAACGAATTCAGACTAAACGACTGATTTAAGTATAAACGGACACACATCCAAGGGCAGACCCAGTTGTCACCCCTCCACCATTAGATAAGCGGGAACCGAATAAGTTCATAAACCCTCTTCACTGCTTAGGTTTGAACCCCTGACCTTAATTAGGTGCATATTTTCCCCTTCATCGCACTACCACTTGGCTAGAAGCAGTTTGTTTTTTTTTTTCTTTTATTTAAATATTATTTTTGATAACTTGGAATGCAGATATTTGAAAAAGGGAAAATTACCAAAATAGCCACTTTGACCAAAAAGTTATCCAAAATGTCCATTTGACTTTACAAATGCCAAAATGTCCATAACCTTTACAGGCGCCGGCGCCTGTGTACACACGGGCGGGCGCCTGTGTAATATCCAATCAAAAAACGCCACGTTTTCTACACAGGCGCCCACGCCCCTTAAAAACCACGAACGCCCGTATAAAAAAAAGTTGTCACGGGCGTCGGGCCCACACTGACACATCTGTCACGGGCGTCCGACCGTAAAGAAAAAAAAAAAAAATCCCGGGTCAAGTCACAGGCGCCCAGACCACCTACACAGGCGCCCGAACCGACCACACGGGCGCCCAAACCTAGTTACGGGCGTCCAAACTTTTTTTTTCGGAAAAAGTGCCACAGGCGCCCGCCTGTAACACACAGGCGCCCGCCTGTAACACACAGGCGCCCGCCTGTGTAGTACAGGCGTCCGCCCGTACAAGTTTTTTTTTTTTTTTTTTTTTTTTAAATCTTTATTTTATAGGCGTCCGACCATAAAGACGGGTATATATATGCGTAAAGTGTCCCTACCTAAAACGCTCACTTTTTTTTTTGCAAACAAATTTGATTCAAAAAAAAAAAAAAACTTGTACGGGCGGACGCCTATAAAATAAAAATTCAAAAAAAAAAAAAAAAAAAAAAAAAATTGTACGGGCGGACGCCTGTACTACACAGGCGGGCGCCTGTGTGTTACAGGCGGGCGCCTGTGTGTTACAGGCGGGCGCCTGTGGCACTTTTTCCGAAAAAAAAAGTTTGGACGCCCGTAACTAGGTTTGGGCGCCCGTGTGGTCGGTTCGGGCGCCTGTGTAGGTGGTCTGGGCGCCTGTGACTTGACCCGGGATTTTTTTTTTTTTTCTTTACGGTCGGACGCCCGTGACAGATGTGTCAGTGTGGGCCCGACGCCCGTGACAACATTTTTTTTATACGGGCGTTCGTGGTTTTTAAGGGGCGTGGGCGCCTGTGTAGAAAACGTGGCGTTTTTTTTGATTGGATATTACACAGGCGCCCGCCCGTGTGTACACAGGCGCCGGCGCCTGTAAAGGTTATGGACATTTTGGCATTTGGAAAGTCAAATGGACATTTTGGATAACTTTTTGGTCAAAATGGCTATTTTGGTAATTTTCCCTTTGAAAAACGTGATTTCAATAATCCCTTAACCTCAAAATTAGGTAAGCCACTAGCCTTCTAAAAGGAAGTCAAGAAGTTAATCACCAATCTAAAAACCTTCCCTTTATTAATTGTTTGGATATATATTAGAATATCTCTCACTGTGAATTTGAATTTTGATTAAACATTTTTCCAACGACAAAACCAATTAAGTTTCTACGTTGTTTGATTTTTGAAACTTAAAATAATTGGTTAAATAAGCTATCCAAATTTCGCTTAAAGTATTTTCTCACTACTCGTTTAATCCATTTATTGCACCCACCAACCAAAATAACATTTTTGAACCCCAAACACATTTAAAATGTTTAGATAGATAAATTGTCATGATTTTTAGACATAATGTTTGCTAAGAAAATTACTAGTGTTAATGTTTTATAAAACTTTAAAAGACGTATACAACTTTTCTTTGTTTTTTTTTCTTCTCTCTGATTACACATCCGTACCAAAGGTGAATTTATAAAACATTAAACACTACATCATGATCACACTATATATCTTTCTTGGACCTTACTATATTTTTATTGACATGGGGACCGATATGGGTTTGGATGTATATGTATATGCACCGTCATGTAAAAAAAGAATTAGAAAAAAGAAAAAAGAAAACCCAAACTTATAAATGCATATAAAACATAATGAGATGGCACGTACAAGGTCCACTTTTAAAGTAATTATATTGATATAAACTATTTGACGTGACACATTTCTTTTCCCACGTATATGTCTATAACAATGCTACGTACACCCTTTTAAGGGTATCAATGTCTCAAAAAGATAAACATATTTAGGTGCTTACCAGTTCATAACGTGTTGATTTAGTAAGATGTCAAAATTATTTAAATATGTTTAGATCTTAATAGTTAAGAGACTGGCTGATTAATTTAAACGTGTTTTATTGTGACGTAACTTCCTAATAAAATCATTAAGATACTATAGACAACCTCCTAAACTAGCTTCTTGTAGATATTTTTACAACTAATCAATATACTAACAAATGTTTTATAAATCAATTAAAAGAATAAAGCCATATGTAGCATGAGATCATCAGAATTAACCTACGAATGGAATATAAAGTCCACCAGAGATTCTGAATCCATATGAATCGAGGAATAAAAAAAAAATAAACATTAGCCCTTGGTGGACCGTAAACAACATACCTTTAAGAGTTGATGGTTAAGTGATACCTGAGGATGATCGAGAGATAGTAGTGGGGGGTGAGCAAAAAAGGGGTATCCGTCGGTACCTAAAAACCCAACCGGAAAGTACCCAAAAATTGATACCGTATTATGTATTGAGTCCACTTTTTGGTCTCAATTATTAGCCAAAATCGGTCTTGGTCTCAGTCCGGGTTGTGTTGAATCGTGTCGGTACCCGATTTTGCTTAGGCATAATAACTTTGTACAACTTTGTAGGTTATTGAATTTATAAATATTGCATAAATTAAAATTTTAAAACAAATTATTTTCTCAAACATCTAACTATGCTATTGCTTCATCTAGACCTAGATGTATTTGCACTGATTTTTGCACGCTCTATCAGTAAAGAGTTATTAAAAGAAATGACATGGAATAATAGCCCAAATTCTTAGTTTTCGGTCTCAGTCTTTTGCTAACATAACCGATACCTGGGAGACTATTATGGATCGAAACCATTGCAAGGTATGGGACTTGTCCTACATTGGTTGTACGGGCAATCGATGTGGGGTTTATAAGTCAAATGAGCTCTCTCACCCATCAGACTAGTATTTTGGATTGAGTTCTCCTGTTTGGCTTGTAACAATTGTATCAGAGCCAACTCAGAGTGGTGGCCTGTGGAAGGAGCCAGCCGTGACCAACGTGGTCGTGGCCAACGAGGACGTTGGCCCTTAAGGAGGGTCGATTGTTATGGATCGAAACCATAGCAAGGTATGAGACTTGTCCCACATCGGTTGTATTGGCAATCGATATGGGTTTTATAAGTCAAATGGGCTCTCTCACCCATCAAACTAGTCTTTTGGGTTGAGTTCTCTTGTTTGGCTTGTAACAGACACCACAATACCTGATGCCCGCCAATGTCAATCAATCTGGTTTTCGTTCTCAATTATTAGCCAAAATTGGTCTTGGTCTTAATCTTGCTTCGGATAGTGTTGAATCGGGTCGGGTGCCCCATGTTGCACATGGCTAGTTAGTAGACATAACGATCGATGTCAGGTTAGAAAATAACAAGAAAATGAAACTTATAATCAATCCGTTTAAAGATAGGGACTCGTAGGACACACACACACACATATGATTGAGATCCTATAATAACCCACCTTAATAGCGAAAATCCGATTAACTCCAACAAAATCAACTCAAATCTTTGGTTTTGTTTTTTCATGATCTTTATTATACATGTACAAGATTATGCTATTTTATGAATTTGTATAGATTAATCACCGTTTGAGCTCTTTCGTTAGTGTAAGTGGTCTCAACATGAAATAAATATTTATAGTGTAACGCAAATTTATACTTGCTTTAAATCTCAAACGACGATGAATTTGCACAAACAAATAAAATAACATAGTCTTTTATATGTATAATACAGATCATGAAAAAAATCCAAAGATTTAGGTTCATCTTGTTGGAGTTAATCGGGTTTTCGTAATTAAGGTGGGTTAACAATGGATCACTAACACACACACACACACACATATATATATAGGGAGTGGATCAAATGTTAACCTTTCCTTATTGCGATAACCGAATAACTACATCTTATTACCTTGGGACCCACACTAAAGTAAATCTAAAGCTTGTGGTTTTTTCTTATTTTTAATTAATGTAGGGTCAACTTACAATAATAAAAAAAAAGTTGTGGTTTTTTCTTATTTTTAATTAATGTAGGGTCCACTTACATTAATAAAAAAAAAAGAAAAAACCACAACCTTTAGATTTACTTTAATGTGGACCCCAATGTAATAAGATGTAGTTATTCGGTTATCGCAATAAGGAAGGGTTAACATTTGAATCATCCCCTATATATATATATATATATATATATATATATATATATATTTCAATTGTTAACATTATCTTAATCCGTTAACCAAATAACCACATCGTATGAGTTTGGGGCCCACATTAAAGTTGATTTAAGGGTGTAATATTAGAGATATCATTTAAACTAATAAAATAATGAAAATTCAATATATAAACCAGTGATAACATACATAAAAACATAAAGTGGCAAGTAATCAAAATATTAGAAATTAACAACCAAAATGATCAATTTTTCGAGCTTCATAATTTACGCTTTTTGTAAAAACTAATAAAGGCTGATGCTCACCAAACTTCTTATTTGTCTAAGTATTGGACTCTACAAAGACAAACAGCCTTCGGAAGGAAGGAGTTATTCTTCGGAAGCAGAATTGCTTCCAAATGGTAACTTACTCCTACCGAAGGCTATACAAGACAAACTGCTTCGGAAGGCCAAACACTTGGAAGATTTAAAGATTCAGAGCTTCCGAAGAATTGAAGCTTCTGAAGAATAATAGCTTCCGATGATTCTCCTTATCATCTTCTGAAGACAAAGACTTCCGAGGTTAATCCTCTGATAAAGATTGTAACTCATTACCTTTTATAGTACAAAAGGTGCTGACAACAGACATGTCACACCCCCAATTTCAACTAACGGAATCACACCGTTTGGGAGCATGACAAACCAGGATCTCAGATCATTAGACATAGCGAAGACCTCTATATGAATTTCAAAAACATACGTTGGTCTTTAAAACAAACATAATAACCAGAGTTTACAAAAAGTGCGGAAGCGTTTAAAAACCATAAACAGTTGTAAATCAAACATTACAATTCCAAGTACTAAAATATTCAGATTTAAATAATCAAAGTGAAAGAAATGCATGAGACTCTATCTTCCTAGTCCATGCCAGCTGTTACGCGCGCCTTAGCGTCCTGAGAAAACATGCAAATCAAGTCAACACAACGGTTGGTGCATAACACAGGTTTTAAGTAATCATAGTGTTCAAAACATCAGTTTGAATAACAAGTTTGTAGATAACATAATCACAAATGCACAGTCATGATAGCTAGTCATATAACTATTTACATACGTGTTCGACACCGAAGCTGACTAGTTGCCATGCTATAGCATGTTTTCGCCTTGCCACTATTGTCTATCACAACAATAGTAAATGTGTGTTTGGTCAGTCAAACACCTGCGTAGATCCCATCTACCAGGTGAGGTTTGTCAAACCTAATAGATCTATTTCTAACTACCACGCTTTGCATTACAGCAAACTAAACGGTTCGAGGTGTGTAAGGACTTTCAAGTTGATATGTTTTCACATAATGTAAACAGATAACTCATGCAAGTGTTATGTATCTAAAAATCAGTTTGTTGCACATGTTTTCTCCCCCAAAACAGTTTAAAATAAGAAAGGGGCCGTGTACGCACCTTTGATAGTAGTAGAATGATCAAACACGTGTGAACTTGCGTAGAAATCCTCTACGAAGAATCTGTGATTTAAACAATAACCTATTGTTATTCGAATAATCGTTTTGTGCTTAAAATCACATACGTATCAACATACGTATGTTAAATTTGCTAAAGTTGTGCATACGAAAGTACGCGTGCCATTTAAATCGTTTAAATAAAATCACCTTTGATTTTATTTAATTAAACGTAATTATACGCGATTTCGTGTTCGGGCTAAAATATAAATTTTATCATTCTAATGCGTCCGTATTCTTGTTACGCTTCCAACGTAACTTGAACGGGTTAAATCGGAGTTCGTATATGGAAGTTATGACCAAAACATCAAAATGACCAAAATATAAAAAAAATCGGTTGGGCCGGGACTCGAACCCGCGACCCTCAACATCACACACACAGCACCTAACCACTACGCCCGCTAGGGTATCGCGTTAGTTAACCAGAAATTAATTGTTTTAAATCCTCCTTCAACCCAGTTCCTATTCCTTAGTATAGCCGAAGCTTAAATCTCCCAATTGAACCCGATTTCGAATCCGATTGCACCCATCAACACCAGATTATCATTCCAATCACTTAAGCGTTCCTAATGGTGATTTTAATTCGATCAAAACACAATCAGTGTGTTCAAATTACCCACATAAGTCTCGGTTCTCAACCAAGAAACTTTAAAATTCGAAATCTTCTAATTCGTTGAAACTAATTGAAATCATCCTATCACCAACATTAATCGGAACTATCTGAAGCTAATTATAATCATTAATTTGATTATAGAACTCATTTGAATGCTAACCCCCAAACTCGTTGAACATAAGGAACCCTAGAATTGAAATCCATTAAATCGTTGTTACATGATGAAATTGACTTGTCATTAACCTTCATCGGTACCCTCTGAAACTAACTGAACCATTTAATTTCGTTTCTAAACTCAATTGATAGCAAACCCCCAAAACGTTTTCCTTATAAACCCTAATTACTTGAACCCTATCAATTTGATGTTATCAGTTAAAATTGATCTTGGATTACTCTTAATCGACATGTTTAGGAGATGTAGGAATCAAGAATTACCTGATTTGGTCTCGAATTGATGTCAGTCGACTTGTGGTTTTTTTTCGGCCGAATTCACGATGGTGTCCTTCAATCCAGAACCTGCTGCTTCGAATTGCGATATGGAATAGATTCTGAGGGTGCCGAATAGGGGTTCTAAATCTTTAATTTCTCGAATTATGATTGGGACAATCGGTTTTGATCTTGAAAGGTTGCGGTTACAACTTTTGACTATCATTTTGATTTATTTCGGCCAATCAATGTATCATTAACCTCCAGAACTGTTACAAATCCTTTTTATGATGTTTATAACTGACCAATTTCAGTTACAAGTTAGTATAAGGATGGAATTCGAATCCCACAATCCATTTAGCCGAATTTTTGACTTATAAAAGTCAACTTTGCTACTAAATTCACTTACAAGTTTAATCTCTATCATTTTAACACTTAACAACTGATTCTCCTTAATTCCTAACTCCTATAATTTATTCTGGACCACCAACATATTACTTTGATTAACAAAGTTGAATCAACAAACCCGAATAGTCACTAATTAAATCTATTAACTCATTGTTGGACTAAATTTACTCATTTGGGCTTCTTAAATACAATTGGGCCTCACTGGGCCTTCTTGGGCCTACCTTGATCTTTCCTGGGCCTACTTTGTTCACATTGGGCCTCACTTGCCCCTTATTGGGCCTTACTGGGCCTCTCTTGATTATTGGGCCTACATTGATTATGTTGGGCCTAATTGATCTTGTTGAGTCTTCTTGACCTTATTGGGCCTTCATTGGCCTTGTTGGGCCTATGATAGCACCAACTCCCGTTAACAAGGTTAGTGTGAAAAGTCGGATTGTCACATCATCCCCTTGTTGAATGAATTTTCGTCCCGAAAATTAGCAAGTGTTAAGAGTAGTTAGGAAACTACTTACGAGTTTAAATCGTACGTGTTAGTGTGATTTGATCATTCTGTGTGCTTGTGTGTACTCACACACAAAGTCCAATGCTTGCAACATCACAACTCAATTGTGATCGTTCAATGTAACTGTTTTGCGTGTTCACTAGTTAGTTCACCTAACTGTGACTGTTTGTGTTTGATCATACTGTGTTGTGTAACCTCACACATAGTGAGTGTCTGAAACTGTTTGTACTAATGTATGTACTATGCAACCCCGCACATAGTAGAATGTATGTAACCAATCGTGTATGTACTACCATAACATGTAACATATGAAATGTAGCACATAAAACATATAAAATGTGATGTAGCACAAATATCTGTAACAAAATCAATTGAATAAATAAAACGTTTGTGCTTACAGTTTGAAATTTGCAGTGTTGTTATGTGAAAGCATCACGTCATCCCCTTGTTGAAGGAAATTTCGTCCCGAAATTTAACGTGCGCTCTCAGTGTTAGCAGTAGCTGTCTTGAATAGATGAGGATATTTCTTCATCATTTGATCTTCCCGTTCCCATGTGAATTCAGGACCCCGTCTTGAATTCCATCGGACTTTGACTATTGGAATCTTGCTTTGCTTCAGTTGTTTGACCTCTCGGTCCATGATCTCTGCTGGTTCTTCAATGAATCGCAGTTGTTCATCTACTTGTATTTCTTCCAACGGTACAATCAATGTCTCATCAGAAAGACATTTCTTTAAATTCGACACATGAAAGACATCATGAACTCCACTGAGTTCTTCCGGTAGTTTGAGTTGGTACGCAACCGGACCAATCCTTTTCAGAATCTCAAAAGGTCCTACGTAACGTGGACTAAGCTTGCCGCGCTTGCCGAATCGTATCACACCTTTCCAAGGTGATACCTTTAGAAGAACTCGGTCTCCTACTTGAAATTCCAACGGCTTGCGACGTTTGTCTGCATAACTCTTCTGTCGATCTCGAGCCGCTGCCATACGGTTCCGGATTTGAACTATCTTCTCTGTTGTTTCATGCACCAGTTCAGGACCTGTTATCTGACTGTCACCAATTTCAGCCCAGCAAACTGGTGAACGACATTTGCGACCATACAAAGCTTCAAACGGTGCTGCTTGAATGCTTGTATGATAACTATTGTTGTAAGAGAATTCCACCAACGGTAAATGATTCTCCCAGCTATCACCAAAGTCAATTACACAAGCTCGTAACATATCCTCGAGCGTTTGAATCGTTCGTTCACTTTGACCATCGGTCTGTGGGTGATAAGCGGTACTCATATCCAAGCGAGTCCCCAATGACTTATGAAGAGATTTCCAAAAATTAGAAGTAAATCGGGCATCCCGATCTGATATAATAGATATTGGCACACCATGCCGTGCTACTATTTCCTTAATGTAAATACGAGTCAACTTCTCCATCTTGTCAGTTTCTTTGATCGCTAAGAAGTGTGCAGATTTCGTTAATCGATCGACAATTACCCATATCGTATCACAACCACTTGGTGTACGGGGTAACTTAGTAATGAAATCCATCGAAATCTGTTCCCACTTCCACATCGGTATCTCTGGTTGTTGCAGTAAACCAGATGGCTTCTGATATTCAACTTTGACTTTCGAACAAGTCAAACATTTGCTAACGTACTTAGCAATATCAGCTTTCATATGAGGCCACCAATACAGTGCCTTCAAATCATGGTACATCTTGTCTGATCCCGGATGGACTGAATATCTAGACTTGTGTGCTTCGTCCATCACGAGTTCCCTTAAACCTCCATACAAAGGTATCCACATTCGATCAATGAAATAACGAATTCCATCAGGTTTAACATTCAATTGTTCTTCCATTCCTCGTAAAGATTCCGGTACTAAGTTTTCCGCTTTCAATGCCTCAATCTGAGCACTGTGTACCTTGTCAGGTAAATCAGTATGTATTGTCATCATAAGTGCACGAACCCGTCTTGTTCCCGTTGTATCTTTTCTGCTCAAAGCATCGGCTACGACATTAGCCTTTCCCGGGTGATACTTAATCGCACACTCATAATCGTTCAACAACTCAACCCATCGTCGTTGTCTCATATTAAGCTCCTTCTGATCAAAGATATGTTGCAAACTCTTATGATCAGTATAAATAGTACACTTAGTTCCATACAAGTAATGCCTCCAAATCTTCAAAGCAAAAACCACTGCTCCTAACTCCAAGTCATGAGTAGTGTAATTCTTTTCGTGTGTTCTCAGTTGTCTGGAAGCATAAGCTATCACTTTATCCCGTTGCATCAACACACATCCCAAACCCTGTCCAGATGCGTCACAATACACCGCAAAGTCTTCCGTTCCTTCCGGTAAGGACAGAATCGGTGCACTGCA
Organism: Mikania micrantha; assembly: GCA_009363875.1. Lineage (NCBI taxonomy): Eukaryota > Viridiplantae > Streptophyta > Magnoliopsida > Asterales > Asteraceae > Mikania > Mikania micrantha. The sequence continues at coordinate 72,132,993 of CM018695.1, read as the reverse complement.
GAGTTTCTGTTTCAATAACTGGAATGCAGCTTCCTGTTTATCCGTCCAGTTATACTTTGTTCCCTTGTGCGTCAGAGCTGTAAGTGGTTGAGCGATCTTTGAGAAACCCTCAATGAATCGTCGATAATAACCCGCCAAACCAAGGAATTGTCGTACCTCGGTAGGGGTCTTTGGCGCTTCCCAATTCTTAATCGCTTCAATCTTCGCTGGATCAACATGTATACCCTTTTCATTAACTATATGCCCCAAGAACTGTACTTCTCGCATCCAGAAATCACATTTTGAGAACTTAGCGTACAGTTGTTCCTGTTTCAATAACTCTAGTAGTAATCGAAGATGTTCAGCATGTTCCTCCTCAGACTTTGAATAAATGAGAATGTCATCAATGAAAACAATGACAAACTTATCAAGATAAGGTTTACAAACACGATTCATGAGATCCATGAATACAGCTGGAGCGTTTGTCAACCCAAATGGCATGACCAAGAACTCATAATGGCCATAGCGCGTCCTGAATGCTGTCTTTGGAATATCCTCCTCCTGGACTCTTAGTTGATGATAACCCGACCTGAGATCAATCTTCGAGTAGTAACTCGAACCTTGCAATTGATCGAACAGATCGTCAATCCTGGGTAACGGATACCGGTTCTTGATAGTAACCTTGTTCAATTCCCGGTAATCGATACACATTCGGAAAGTTCCGTCCTTCTTCTTTACAAACAATACTGGAGCTCCCCACGGTGAAAAACTAGGTCGTATGAAACCCTTATCCAACAATTCTTGCAATTGTGTGGATAACTCTTGCATCTCTGACGGTGCAAGTCGATAAGGCGCCCTAGCTATCGGTGCTGCGTCTGGTGTAAGGTCGATTCGGAATTCCACCTGTCTGACAGGCGGTAATCCCGGCAAGTCTTCAGGAAATACCTCCGGAAATTCACAAACTATAGGTATACCTTCAAGTTTCTTCTCAGCTACCGGCTTTTCAGTTATAAGTGCTATAACCGCCGTATGACCTTTCCGCAGACACTTGTGTGCTTTCATACAAGATATGAGACGCAGTGGTGTACTGCTCTTCTCTCCTTGTACATATAATGTCTCTCCCTGCGGAAGAGGTATGCGAACAATCTTTTCATGGCATACAATTTCAGCCTGGTTCTTGGACAACCAGTCCATGCCAATGACTACATCAAAACTGCCTAAGGCAATAGGCATCAAATCAATCTCTAATGTCTGACCCATCAAATCAAGAATACATCCCTTATAAATGTTTTCTACTACAATCAACTTACCATCAGCTAATTCCACAGTATAGGGACTATCTAAGGCAGTGGGACTAACATCTAGTGACTTAGCAAGTGAACTAGATACAAAACTCCGGTCGGCACCAGTGTCAAATAGCATAGAGGCATAGTGATTATTTAAGAGGAACGTACCCGTGACAATGTTGGGATCCTCCCGCGCTTGACGTCCTCCAATCACAAACGCCCTGCCTCTAGCACCGTTGTTGTTGTTATTATTGTTGTTGTTGTTGTTGGTGCCATTGCCATTACCGTTGCCACCTCCATTACCATTACCATTGTTGTCCCCGCCTTTCTTAAGTTGTGGGCAATCTTTCTTGAAATGCCCCATCTTGCCACACTCAAAACAACCCTTCTGCACGTTGTTTTGATTGTTATTATGGTTGTTATTGTTGTTCTGCAGCTCTCCGCGACAATCCTTAGCCGCATGCCCTATCTTGCCACACCTCTGGCACTTAGCTTTGTCACATTGGTTACCCGCATGATGGTAACCACACCTGTTGCACTTGGGGTGCTTACCAATATAGCCCCCCGATGATGATGATTGCTGACTGCTGTTGGAATTATGATAGGACTTGTTTGAGTCCTGTTTCCTGTTCTGCTGTTGGTTGTTACCCTTGAAGTTGTTATCCCACTTTCTCTTGTGATCTCCTACCTTGGTAGCAGATGTTCGCTTAGGCAGAGTCCCCTGTAACACTGCCTGGTCAGTAAGCTGATGCGCTAAACGAACAGCTTGTTGGATGGTGGTGGGATTTGCTGAAGTAACCATCCCCTGGATCTGAGGCACTAGTCCTCCAATGTACCTTTCAATCCACTTACTGGCGGGAGTAGCCATGTGTGGAAGCAGTCTGGCCAGTTCATGCGATCTGGTCGTGTATTCCTCAATATTTGACCCCTCCATCTTGAGGTGCCAATACTCTTCTTCCAACTTCTGCATTTCACTGCGAGGACAGTACTCTTCTCGCAGTAAGGTTTTGAAGTCATCCCATGTTAAGGCATTTGCCTCACCCAATCCCAGAGTCTGAACATTCGAGTTCCACCAGGTCAATGCTGGACCCTCCAATGTTCCCGTTGCAAACTTCACTTTGCTCTCGTTGGGGCAGTTGCACATTTCAAACACAGATTCAGCTTTTTCAATCCATCGGAGAAGTCCTATGGCTCCCTCCGACCCTTTGAAGTTGTGAGGTTTGCAGTCCAAGAACATCTTGAACGTGCAGACTTGTGGGTTAATCACTCCCCCAGCTGGGCCCTGTGGTCCTGTGTTGTGTGTCTGAGCATACTGTGCAATAGCCTCTGCGACTCTGTTGTTAATTAGCTCGTTGAGCTCAGCAACAGTCATATGTACGTTTCCCTCAGCCATCAGTTTCCTATTTATAAGAAGTGTTAGCGCATGATTAAAATCTAATTTTGACATGTGTAAGTGAAACAACAAACACAACATGTAATATAAACAACACAGTTGTTGGAAACAAACAATAGTTCTTTCATATATAGAAACTTCTTTGAATACAATACTTTTGAAATGAAATACAAAATTTCAAACTACTAATGTAGGAACACAACCCGTTCCTAATAAGTTTAAACAAAACAGAAATAAAAGAAAGAGAATCAATCGTCCTCAACAGTGGATTCAGGATCGGACTCAGCAACTGGTGCTGGTTCCTCCTCCTCATCCTCATCCTCATCCTGTTCCTCATTCTCAACTACCACTAAGTCCTCCAAAGCTTCAATCCTGCCCTCCAAGATCTCGGCTCGGTTCTCTGACTCCTCTAAACGACCAATCATGTTCCACATCTCATCTCGCATGTCATGAACCAGTTGGGCAAGTTCCTCTTGCCTCTCAATGGCATCCCATAACTCCTGAGATCTCTGATAGAGCTTCTCCTCTGCTGTATCCACGTCCTCGCGCAACTTGGCGATCTCCTCTGCGTCCGTCCTTTGCCTCTTAGGCTCAGGAGCGTCCAGTGCTGGTGGTGGATGTGTAGATGGTCCTGCAGCATAGAGTCCCTGGGTATTCACCCATGATGCCTCCACCGGATCTTCATCCGGGTCCTCAACTGGATCCTCATCGGGATCCTCGTCTGGATCCTCATCAGGATCCTCGTCTGGATCCTCATCAGGATCCTCCTCTGGATCCTCATCAGGATCCTCCTCTGGGTCTTCCTCCGGATCCTCCTCTGGATCGGAGTCCTCCATGTCATACGGTGGAGGTGATGGAATAGGTGGTGGTGGTGATGATGGTGGTGCCGGAACCATCGGCTCCTCGTCCTCGGAATCATCAATGATAACATAAGGAACTGATGATGAAGCCATGCCTGTTACATAATATCATATGTAAGTGCAGTGCCATGGAATACGTAAGCAAATCAATTACATAATGTCATATGTAATTTCTAAGCAGTATGTGTAAACATGTGTGTCTAATGTCTAACAGTCATAGTCTAGGCCTACAAATGCAAACCTAGTTCGCTATAACCAATGTCTCTGATACCAATCTGTCACACCCCCAATTTCAACTAACGGAATCACACCGTTTGGGAGCATGACAAACCAGGATCTCAGATCATTAGACATAGCGAAGACCTCTATATGAATTTCAAAAACATACGTTGGTCTTTAAAACAAACATAATAACCAGAGTTTACAAAAAGTGCGGAAGCGTTTAAAAACCATAAACAGTTGTAAATCAAACATTACAATTCCAAGTACTAAAATATTCAGATTTAAATAATCAAAGTGAAAGAAATGCATGAGACTCTATCTTCCTAGTCCATGCCAGCTGTTACGCGCGCCTTAGCGTCCTGAGAAAACATGCAAATCAAGTCAACACAACGGTTGGTGCATAACACAGGTTTTAAGTAATCATAGTGTTCAAAACATCAGTTTGAATAACAAGTTTGTAGATAACATAATCACAAATGCACAGTCATGATAGCTAGTCATATAACTATTTACATACGTGTTCGACACCGAAGCTGACTAGTTGCCATGCTATAGCATGTTTTCGCCTTGCCACTATTGTCTATCACAACAATAGTAAATGTGTGTTTGGTCAGTCAAACACCTGCGTAGATCCCATCTACCAGGTGAGGTTTGTCAAACCTAATAGATCTATTTCTAACTACCACGCTTTGCATTACAGCAAACTAAACGGTTCGAGGTGTGTAAGGACTTTCAAGTTGATATGTTTTCACATAATGTAAACAGATAACTCATGCAAGTGTTATGTATCTAAAAATCAGTTTGTTGCACATGTTTTCTCCCCCAAAACAGTTTAAAATAAGAAAGGGGCCGTGTACGCACCTTTGATAGTAGTAGAATGATCAAACACGTGTGAACTTGCGTAGAAATCCTCTACGAAGAATCTGTGATTTAAACAATAACCTATTGTTATTCGAATAATCGTTTTGTGCTTAAAATCACATACGTATCAACATACGTATGTTAAATTTGCTAAAGTTGTGCATACGAAAGTACGCGTGCCATTTAAATCGTTTAAATAAAATCACCTTTGATTTTATTTAATTAAACGTAATTATACGCGATTTCGTGTTCGGGCTAAAATATAAATTTTATCATTCTAATGCGTCCGTATTCTCGTTACGCTTCCAACGTAACTTGAACGGGTTAAATCGGAGTTCGTATATGGAAGTTATGACCAAAACATCAAAATGACCAAAATATAAAAAAAATCGGTTGGGCCGGGACTTGAACCCGCGACCCTCAACATCACACACACAGCACCTAACCACTACGCCCGCTAGGGTATCGCGTTAGTTAACCAGAAATTAATTGTTTTAAATCCTCCTTCAACCCAGTTCCTATTCCTTAGTATAGCCGAAGCTTAAATCTCCCAATTGAACCCGATTTCGAATCCGATTGCACCCATCAACACCAGATTATCATTCCAATCACTTAAGCGTTCCTAATGGTGATTTTAATTCGATCAAAACACAATCAGTGTGTTCAAATTACCCACATAAGTCTCGGTTCTCAACCAAGAAACTTTAAAATTCGAAATCTTCTAATTCGTTGAAACTAATTGAAATCATCCTATCACCAACATTAATCGGAACTATCTGAAGCTAATTATAATCATTAATTTGATTATAGAACTCATTTGAATGCTAACCCCCAAACTCGTTGAACATAAGGAACCCTAGAATTGAAATCCATTAAATCGTTGTTACATGATGAAATTGACTTGTCATTAACTTTCATCGGTACCCTCTGAAACTAACTGAACCATTTAATTTCGTTTCTAAACTCAATTGATAGCAAACCCCCAAAACGTTTTCCTTATAAACCCTAATTACTTGAACCCTATCAATTTGATGTTATCAGTTAAAATTGATCTTGGATTACTCTTAATCGACATGTTTAGGAGATGTAGGAATCAAGAATTACCTGATTTGGTCTCGAATTGATGTCAGTCGACTTGTGGTTGTTTTTCGGCCGAATTCACGATGGTGTCCTTCAATCCAGAACCTGCTGCTTCGAATTGCGATATGGAATAGATTCTGAGGGTGCCGAATAGGGGTTCTAAATCTTTAATTTCTCGAATTATGATTGGGACAATCGGTTTTGATCTTGAAAGGTTGCGGTTACAACTTTTGACTATCATTTTGATTTATTTCGGCCAATCAATGTATCATTAACCTCCAGAACTGTTACAAATCCTTTTTATGATGTTTATAACTGACCAATTTCAGTTACAAGTTAGTATAAGGATGGAATTCGAATCCCACAATCCATTTAGCCGAATTTTTGACTTATAAAAGTCAACTTTGCTACTAAATTCACTTACAAGTTTAATCTCTATCATTTTAACACTTAACAACTGATTCTCCTTAATTCCTAACTCCTATAATTTATTCTGGACCACCAACATATTACTTTGATTAACAAAGTTGAATCAACAAACCCGAATAGTCACTAATTAAATCTATTAACTCATTGTTGGACTAAATTTACTCATTTGGGCTTCTTAAATACAATTGGGCCTCACTGGGCCTTCTTGGGCCTACCTTGATCTTTCCTGGGCCTACTTTGTTCACATTGGGCCTCACTTGCCCCTTATTGGGCCTTACTGGGCCTCTCTTGATTATTGGGCCTACATTGATTATGTTGGGCCTAATTGATCTTGTTGAGTCTTCCTTGACCTTATTGGGCCTTCATTGGCCTTGTTGGGCCTATGATAGCACCAACTCCCGTTAACAAGGTTAGTGTGAAAAGTCGGATTGTCACAAGACATGTTGGTCTGATTAAATACAAAGATAACATACCAATAGTTAGACACAACACCTTACTTCTCCTCAGCAGCATTAAATGCAAAAGATTGCCTGAAGACTTTGAAGATCAAAACATTAAATGCCTTTTGTATTTAGCTAGTCTTTTGTAAAGTCAATGTCTATTTTTGTAATGATTATAATTGAGTGTCTTAGACACTTTAGATACTAGAATAAGCTTTACTTTGTGTATTGTCTAGTATACCCAACATGTATTCCTACGAGAATACGGTTGTAGCCTTGGCTATATAACCTCTCATTGTAACTTGTATAAGTATGCTTGCTTGTTGTAACACTTGTATGATAATTTGAGAGAAATATATCTTTGAGCTTGAAATTTATTCTTGTGTTCTTACTTGTGTTCAAAGATTATTTATTTGCCGTGAGTGTTTGAAGAGATCCTTCTAACAGAAATTTAGCATCTGATTGATAGATATAAATACTTGTGAAGTGTTGTTTGAAGTTAACAACCTGATCCAACACTTTTGTTGTGAATGTTTATATTTAGCGTATTTAAAAGTGTTAAAATTATTGGTATTTTATAATTAAATTGACATTTGTGTAATAGTCTTTCAGTTTTTATAAACAAAACCACCTAACTAAAAAATCTAATTTTTAAATATAGTAACTACTTGTGTATATAAAATAAAAATATATAAATAATTTAAATTCAAATTTCAAATCGAATTTAAAAATATGAAATTTGAAATTTGATTCGAAATTCGATATTGTACTACGAATCGAATTGAATTCGATGAACCGCATTAAATTCGAATATGAATATTCGAATCGAATTTCGACCTTTTGTTTTCCGAATTTAAATCGAATCGAATTTCGATTTTTTTGAGTCATATTCGAAAATAGAACACCCATACTTTATGGTTTTGCATTCAACTTACATTACTTATTTGATTTTCATTTGATACTTTTAACTGAATTATTTACCTTATGATTTGTATATTTATTTGTTAAACACTTAATATTTTTTAAAAGTAATTTTACTAAATTGGTGCAATTATATCATATTATCTAGCCACCGAACAAGCATAAAACTAGTTTTAAGATGATTTTAAAATCAAATAAAAACGATTTATTAAAGATGATTTTATGTTTAAATATGATAGGATCGTGTGTTTTACGTGATTAAACATGTAGATAAAAACGAATTTCTCAACATAAATATTGTAATAATATAGAGATGAACAAATAACGCACACATATTTGTGTCACAAATATTAACTGAAAACTTTTTACACATGCATATAGGAGGAATCCCATAAAAAAACATGTTTCTTAAATACATAAAATCAATGTTGAAAACTGACATTTAACAACTTAAGCGTTGGAATAGTCTCATAGAATCATAAACCTGAACCCAAAGTTAATTCTTAAAGTTAAGCGTGCCAAATGTTAAACTAAAAACCTAAAGATAAACCTGAAAAACTAAAAATACAAACCTAAACTCTTAACTCTAGAACTAAATGCTAAACTAAAACACAAAAACTAATTTCTAAATCCTAAAAGCTAAAACATAAAAGTAAACATGCTAAAATTCAATAATATGGTTCAAACGTATCTGAAATGAGTTCTATTGGAGTGATTTAAAGACGTCAAATGTCGTTTTTTCATATTGTTAATTCACTGTTGCAAAAGTCGGCCTTCAAGGCCGAGTACTCGCCAAGTACTCGCTCCAAGGAGTTGTCCCGAGGCCGAGTACTTTCTGAGTATTACCCGAGTCCTCCCGCCTAGGTCCGAGTACTCTCCGATTACTCACTCCAAGGAGCTATTCCGACCTAGGAATGCCTAGCAACTTTTGCAACCTTGATTGTTATTATGTTTTTAGCCACAATACCTTCATATTTCAACCATCCCATATATATTAGTAGAAAGTGCCAAATGTTAGTAAAATGTAGGTATTGGAATGGTGCGTTAATGAGTGCCCCTACCCATGAGTAACAAAGTAAAGGGAAAGTATCTATCAATTTCCAGTCCGACCCATAACGAAACCCACCATGCATATGCCCTACAAGCTAAGGATGGTTCGTACGCATTTAGAGTGGTGGACCATCTATCTTTATGTTGATTCATATACATAGAGAACACGGTTTTAATGTGTGTGTCGGAGAATTTAAAGTCGACCGGTGTTCTGGGGTGCCCCTACCCAGGAATATCAGAAGAAGAAGAATATATATAACATAGACAAATCTATTTAAATGAGATCTAACAAGTTATATAAAACTAAAAATAACTATTTATAGTCATATAATTAATTTAAAGTTATAAAAGTAATTTCTTTTTAGTTAAGAAAAATTACTTTTATTTACTTTAAACAGTCCCCCCCCCCTCTTCCTCTATCTTCAGGGCCGGCCTTAGGGGAGGGCGAGGTGAGCGACCGTCTACCCAGGGCCTGGCGTTTTAAGGGGCCTGAATTTTTAAAAAATATATATTTATTATAAAAAAAGTACAAAAGTTAGGACCTAACAAATTTTGATAAAATGAAAATAGTTTATTTGGTTATGAATTATCCCTAAAAAGAGGCCTCACATATTTAAAAATATATTAAGTTTATATTGAGTTTCCTCCAAATTAGTTTAACTTTCCACTCTTTCAATTCTCAGACGTGCTCCAGCAGCCGAACCATCGTCCAACTCCACCCCTCCAACCCCACCTTCCAAATTCAACAAAGCGGAACCCCTGCAGCCTCCACTGCTTTAATTGCACAACCATGAGCAATCGAGTACAACCTCGGTTGCAGTCTCTAACGAGCCACACATTGAAGTATGAAGAACAAGATATTGATGTGCATAAACTTTATTTAGAGTTGAAGTTTTTTGAGACATTCTTGTGTCATAAAATTATCACCCGTTTGATGCTATAAAGTATAAGCAAGTTGAACTAGATTGAGTTTTCTGAATGCATTAACTGTGTATAAAGTTTTGTTGACTATCCGGTAACTATAACATTGACAGAAAGAAGTTTTTCTAAGTTGAAGTTGTTGAAGTGTTATTTACGATCATCAATGTCACAAGACCGTCTTAATGGATTGGCAATGATTGCTATTGAGAATGTCATCTTAGAAAAATATGGATACCGAATATATGATCGAGACTTTTGCTTCAAAAATGATTGGATAGCCTCACGGTTTGCTTAGATATTTAAAAAATATTATCATGTTGCAATACTTTGGTTTTGTTAATTTTTTTTTAAGAGGGCCCATTTTTTCTTCTCGCCCTTAGCCCTTGATTTTTTTTTTTGATTCTCGGGGCCAGCCCTGTTTATCTTTATATATATGTATATATATAGGGAATAAATAATTTGAAGACCACTTCTTAGTGTAAAAACCATGAAAACCATGCAAAAATCATGTAAAAAACGTTTTTTTTAAGTTTTTTTACAGGTTTGTAACAATATTGGGCACATTTTTATAAAAAAATCAAAAAAGCACCGATCATATATTTTTTAAAAAAATATTTTATAATACCATGTAAAACATACGTAACTCTTCGTCAGATCTGATGAAATTTTTTTAGTTTTGTTACGTATGTTTTACATGGTTTTATAAAATATTTTTTTAAAAATATATATGGTCCACGTTTTGAGTTTTTTTATAAAAATGTGTCCAATAGTGTTACAAACCTTTAAAAAATTTTCAAAAAAAAACCTTTTTTTACTTGATTTTTACATGGTTTTCACGGTTTTCGCACTTAGAAGTGATTTTCAAATTATCTATTCCTCATATATACATATATATATATATATATGTATATCTATACATGTATATGTATAAGTATACATGTACGCGTATACGTCTACATATACATGTATACGTGTGTATATATATATATATGTCATTTAAAAAAATACGCACATACATACATACATACATAGATATATATATATATATATATATATATATATATAGTCTTATGATCAAATACAAATTGACAGTTTTGTAAAAAGTGTAAAAAACAAAGTATTATTATAAATAATAAAGTGCTATTATTAAAAAAGAACTGTTAAATATTATAATATCACTTTGTTATTTACAATAACACTTTTCATTTTACACTTTTTACAAAACTATCACTTTGTACATTAACCTCAATATATATATAGGAAATAATTCAATTGTTAACCATTCTTTATTGCGATAACCGAATAACTATATTTTATTATTTTAGGGTTCACATTAAAGTAATTTAAAGACGTATGTTTTTTTTAATTAATGTAAGTGGGCCCACATTAATTACATTAATTAAAAAAAGAATAATAAACATACACCTTTAAATTTACTTTAATGTAGCCCCAAAGTAATAAGATGTATTTATTCGGTTATCGAAATAAGGAATGGTTAACAATTAAACCTTAAAACATATGTGAGCCATTAATTTGGAATCTTGAAAATAAATATGCGGTCCAAATTAAACCTGAATAAAAAATTGGGTTTTGAATAAAAAAATCATTTTTAATGTGGTTAATGTGGACCACATATTTATTTTCATGATTCAAAATCAATGGCTCACGTAGAGTTTAACAAAGTGTTCGAGAGTCCAACTTTAGGAAGAAAGGGAAAGGAACTGGGAAGAAGAACAAAAAAATCGTGTTCTGCATATTTTTTTTGGAAGCAAGTGGGAATAAAAGAATAGAAGAGAAAGAAAAATTGGGGCTTATCTCAATCCGTCCAAATTGGAGAAATTTGGGGAGAAATGAACGTATCTGATTATGGCTCTTGCAAATTACAAAAGTAACTTCCAAACCCTATAAAAAATTACGCACAATCATATTCATCCATAGCCATCTCCATCTTCAATGATCTACAATCAACGATAATGATGATGATATTCAAGTATTAGATTCTATGACTTTTCATCCTTTGGAGTCTACAAATGCAACGAAATATAAAAGTAAAAAAATAAAGCTTGAAGATGATGATAAAGCGGAAAACTAAATGCTAATAACTAGCATTGATAATGTGGCTAATGCTATTGCAAAAGGTAATAAAATATTGGAGAGAGTTTATCATCAAGAGTATATTGACGAGGTGTCACACCCCGAGCCGGCCGGTTGGATCGACTTTCCCTTCGGGCGGAATGTTCTCGGGGCGCGATATCATTTGACAATCAAAATGATTGGATTGTTTATATAGCACATGAGATATGAATGATAAATGCTAACATGACAATGATATAGAATTACAAAGTTAAATTACAATGTTAAGTTCATAATTTAACTAAGTAAATCTATTCAAAAAAATCAATGAGTTTCTATCTTGTATCTGCACAAGATTTACAAAAAATCATTCATTATTTTGTCATTCAAAAGTATGCTCAGCACAAAATGAAGCTAGGTCTTCTAAAAGTCCTTTAGCTTAATCATTGAATGCTAGTGACTAAACATGTTCGTCACATGAGAAAACATGCATTTAAACAAAGTCAACACTAGATTGCTGAGTTCATAAGTTTAGTAACTGAAAACATTGATTTGATCACATTCACAATCACAATGTCATACAAGATTCTTGTTAATGTTTGATTCATCCGTCTCCCGAAATGGCCTCTCCATAGTTATATTTACAAGTAGTATCTCATCCTATTAGTTATGCTTATATATAGGGCATACGTAGGGGAACAAGCCCCAGCCGACATCCCACCACATATCTAATAGAACTCAACACCACTTGCAATACAACTATAGATGCCCATTTCCATCTCACATGTGTTCAACCTGTTTGATATTCACCCATATGATCATGTTCATCACCCTGTGTGTTATAAGTTGAATAATATAGTAAGAGGGGTTTAGTTATCAAACCGAAGTATTGATAAACCCTCAATGTTTTAAGGAACATAGATTAATTTCTCTTATCCTTGTTATTATTCTCTTGATTGTGGGGTTAACTGTCAGTCACTACTAATAATAGAAGTGTTAGCTAACCAACTGCTATCTGTTCTCTGCTTGAAGTGCATAGAGCCTAAAAGGAATCCATTGTGATCCTCATGTAATCAGATCACAATGCATCCAATTTACCTCTACCACTTTGATGTTCTCGTAGCTTCAACGAAACTACTACTAGTGTCACACCCCAAGCCGGCGGGACGGATCGACTTCCCCGCCTGGCGGAAGGTTCTCGGGGTGCGATATCGTGAGTGATAATCGTGTTGATCAGATTGTTTACATAGCGTCAATGTTAAGAATAATGAAAGCACCATTGGCATTAAACTAGGATTACAAAGTTAAATTACATTTGTCAATGTTTGGTAATTTAACTGAATAAACCTATCAAAAAGAATCAATTGTTTTCTATCTTGTAACTGTATAAGACATCAAAAGTGATTCGTATCAACAACAAAAGATGTGCTTTCCAAAAGTCTACTAGGTCCTCTATCTGGGTATCCTAGCATGCAATCCTGGAGCCTTAGTCTATTCCTGTACATCACCTGAGAAAGCATGTAAGAAAACAAAGTCAACACAATGGTTGGTGAGTTCATATAGTTTCAGTAATTGAAAAATAGCTTTTGCAAACCTTTTCGGTAAAACCTTAACCTTATTAACGTCACCTGTGATATCCGATTCGGTATGCTTATAGATAGGGCATACGAAAGGGTCGAGCCTACAACCCGCCCAGACGCCATCCCACCACATACTAAACCACATATGACATTGTTGTTAATGATAGTTAAGCATTTTACCTACCATCCAATCCATTCCCATCATAGCTTTAGTATTTTGTTTGTAAGTTTCAACACGCATACAATAGCATCTGCAAGTCTAGCTTTGTGAGTTACCTTTATGGACAACTGAACACCCTAAGGAATTCAGTATCAATCCATATCGGATATAATTGTGGTTAGCAACATCGGTGTTTTGATAAAGGATTTCTAGGATAACACAAAGTCATCTAAAGAAAACCAGAATCATCCTAGTCGCATATCACAACCATGAGTGCACAATGAGGAACCACCGTATGGCAAGCACTGAGAGACCAACAGTCTGTTCCTCTAGTATGGAATATGAAGGTCAACCTATGGCAAGCACTGAGAGGCCGACGGTATGTTCCTTCAAGTCCCGACTATGGAGAACACCCTATGGCAAGCACTGAGAGGCCAAAACAGTATGTTCTGCCATAGCCGATAGCTTTAGCATACAAGTTTATAGCATTCATAGATCATAGCATTTACGTATCTTGTGCACAAGTACTAGCTTCACAACCGATAAGGCAAGCACAAATGAGGCCAAATCGCTATTTTAGCATGGCAAGCATATAAGCATACAAGAGTTTATAGCATTCATGGTTTTAAGCAATCAGTACGTATGTGTGTAGCATCAACATGAATTCATTAATATTTAGCATCATCATTAGCTTTTAGCATGTGTTCATAGCATTAGCGTATAGCATTATCATCAGCATTTAGTATATATCCCTAGCTTTAGCGTTTAGTGTTAACATTAGCATTTAACATCAATCCGTAGCTTTAGCATATAGTGTTAGCATTAGCACTTAGCATCAATCCTTAGCTTTAGCATATAACATCATCATTAGCACTTCGTATTAATCCGTAGTTATAGCCTATAGCGTTAGCATTAGCATTTAGCATATGCCTTTAGCTCTTGGCATTAGCATGTATCATTAGCTTATCTGTATAATTATATGAGCATTTATGAAACATTGAAAACATTTGTTTAAAATGTATAACATGCTTCTCAGTCTCAAAGTAAAACTCAAAATAGTTTGAAAAGGGACAATGAACTCACCTTATAGTTGTTGTAGTTAACTTAGCCTAAAACAAGAATGCACACGAGCTCTTTGTTGTTTTCGTTGTTGTGTTCATGATCCTGTATTGATTTCACATTGTTTGCAACTTGTAAGTATGAGTTGTAGAGTTTCGTGTGTGTGTATGTGTTAGCCATAAAGTTGGCTAACATTGATTGGTCTTGGTCATCATTCGGCCCCGGTTATGTTGTTATAGTTCATCATCATTATATGTCTTTAGGTTGCACATTTCTTGATTCATTGTCAAAATAAGTTATGAGAATTTTAATCCATAAGAATTTCTAAATGTAATACTTAGAAGTTTAATTTGTTTTAAACCACCATTATAGATTACTTAAAGGTGTTGTCATTATTTTTAATGTGTTGATGTACTTAACAATGACACTTTACATTTTAACACATTTTGAAAAGGATTCTAGGTATTAATTAATCCTTAAAGGATCTTGTCACAAGTCTTGCATTATACTTGAACTATTATGTGTTTGTTTACAAAACATGTGGGCCGAATTATTGAAAGTGGGCCGATTTAGATCTCATGGCCCATTAATGAATCTGGGCCGAAACAAGATCCTGGTCAACCACTTTGTGCTGACTAAGTCTATTGGGCCAAGTTGATCACATGTGGGCCGAAGGTGGTTGTGGGTGTGGGCCGGTGATGATTTATGCTTGGGCCCAAAGGTTTATGCTTGGACTAACAAGTGTGGGCTGCATGGTGCATATATGGGCCGTAGGTGTCATGTGTCATGGGCCGAGCTTATTGGGCAGCCAGGGTTACATGGTTTCAAACCATCATGGGCTAAATAATCTGAACTGTAACAAGCAGGTGGGCTAAACAAAGGTGTTGGGCCGAGCAAAGATGTTGGGTCGCATCAGTATCTGGGGCCGAAGGAATGTTACTGGCCGAATGGATGCATGGTGGTTCGGCGAATGGCTGCTGGGTGGAGACTGAATAGCATGGTGGTCGAATGAGGTGGCTGGCGATTGTGACTTTCTTGCTCTTTGGCCAAATAGCAGCCCATATGGACGAATGATACATGGTCAAGTGAATGGGGTGGTGGCCGAAAGGTATGGGGGTTGGCCGGCGAAAGAAGCATTCAGCCAAGGCCATTCGACCTTAGGCCATTCGGCCATGGTCATCTCCTTCGGCCGTTCGAATTCCCAGATGGTTCCAACCGAGTCTCGGTCCAGCCCCAAGGCGATCTGTGGTGTGCTAGGGTTGGTGTTCGAGGGTGTAGGTCGAGGGGATGGTGTAGAACCGGGTGAAGGTGATGGTTCAAATAAGGGTTACGAAAACCCTAATTTTTGTATACTTTGCAGCTCAACACCTCAAATTTTTGTGGAGTTTGCTCTAGATCTATTGTACTTTCATGTAGAGGAGGTCAATACCTTCGTGTAGGCTCAAAAACCACTCGATGTTGTTGAGAAATGAGTGAGTTATGTGGATTTGAAGTTCAAAAATGGTGGTGGGAGTCAAGATCCGGGAATAGGGTTTTTAGAGAATGGAGGAGATGAGAGAAATGAGCTGGTTGAACTCATTTAGGGTATTTATACCCCGAGTGAGTTCAGGTTCGTTTTTGTTGCTCGGTTCATGTTTTCGTTGCGTTTCCGGAACGTAACGCGCGTTATTTACGTAATTTAATAAAAAGACTTTATTTCCAAATGTTTGGGAGGTGGTTAGTAAATGTTTTAAATATCATTTTCTTGGATTATTTATCGAAATATATTATTTTACGCGTTTCGTTATTTCTTCCGCGAATTTTACGTATTTTAATTAAAAGCGTTTCTTTTAAATTTATTTCTGATGAGTTTCAAAATTGTAAAACAGGAAATATTATATTTCCTTAAATTTATTATCGTTCGTATCATTTTCGTTTTTGTTTTGTCGAAACGCGTCACCTTCGTGCGTATTCGTTCGAATCGTCACCCGAACGAACACGACAATGGTTTTGCTTTCCGACTTTTGTTTTCTACCTTTTAGTCATTATTCCAGAACGTTAAGCTTTCAGATTTATTCGTACAGATCGTCACCTCTACGAATAATTTGTCGGTTTAGCATTTTGCAACAACAACCGTTATAGTTTTGTTGTGTTTAACCTCGCATACGTTTATACATAATAGCACATTAACAAGCATCCGTGTGTGAGTTCAGCATTGTCTAGCGTGTTTCTGACTGTTAAACAGTTAGGTTTAAATCAGATTACAGAAACTATTGCATAATAGTTTTGTGTCAAGCATTGAAATGTTAATAGCAAACTTATAGTTCACGTAGTTTGTACCTGAGTTACTGTGCAAGTAACTGTTCTGATCACAGTTCCGGCGACGTTTCTGACACTGATGTTACAACTAGTAATGTGACATGAGAGAAAGTCAATTCCTCAGTCTACTAGTCAATAGGATCGAAGGATTAATTACAATTATCACTGTAGATTAATATCACTATGTGTCATTTACCAAACCTGACTGATGTCTCCTTTCACCGGTCATACGATACAGGCCAATGATAATGTTACGATCAACGTACCAGCCTCACTCGCCGGCGGTTTGTCAAACCTATGGTACCACTACGTTATTGTCGGTTTAGTCCCACTAAATTAACTGGTAAACGATTCTTGATGAGGGACTTACAAATGAACTTGAATACATGGCACATGATTGATGTGATATAATACAAACAGTTTAATAGTAATCAATTGTTGTTGTGTTCACCATAGTTATCATCTCAATGTTATTTGTTCTCAGTGTTTAAAACAAAGTTTTATAAGAACTTGTCTTATTATACGATATTAGTAGTTGTGTGACTGATGTTATCATTAAGTTACGTTATCATGATTATCATTCTTGTTGTCCATAGCCTTCGCCCGGTTGTAAGAACTAATCTTACTACACTTAGTTAGTTCAGGTGGTGGATGATGTCATGAAGTCATATGGACATGATCATCACTCCTATTCTCATTAGTGTTTGTTTCATGTTATCCCATGGTCTTCACCGAATTGTAAGCATAGTGTGGTAAGAACTTGTCTTATCACACTTAGCTAACTCTGGTGGTGAATGATATTGTGAAGATATGTTATCTTCATATCATTCTTGTTAGTTGTTTTTATTATCAGCATGTTACCTTGTGATTATCTCATTGTTCATTCATGTAAGAATAATAATATGTTATAAGATAAAATCTTACGACTAATATTATTCTATTGTGTTGATGACTCATGAAACTATATTAGCATATTTCATCCTAGATAACTCAGTTAAGTCATGATCAGGCAAGCATGCATACAATGATAAACGACAATAAAGTCAAACAATATCATCTAAACCAGAGTAATAACAATAAGTTGTACTAAAAATTTTAAATAAATAAAAGATTTAGCATGTTTCTCAGCCCCGAGATTTGAAATCAGTTAAGATTAGAAAAGGGGCTTATGAACTCACCTTGTAATTGATGTGGTTGACTATGTCTAAACAATAAATACACGCGCTCGTTGTTGTTCTTGATGTAGTTTTCACGATCCTGTATTGATTTCACGATGTTCATAACTTATAAGTATAAGTTTGAGTATGTGTGTGTATGTGTATTAGCCCTAAAGTTGGCTAACACATGTGGGTCCTTGTTATAGTTTAGTCCAGCACTTAACCAATTTGGTTATTTTAGCATCTTAAGTTTTTATTGTTTTGTGTTTAACTTGTCATAAAATATAACATGTTATGAAAGTTTGAATCCAAATTGGTTTCTAAGCATACACTTAGGTTTATTGGTCATTTATCTTTATTGTACCCATTTGACACTTGAAATGATCCGTTTGTTTAGAAAATGTTGAAGTAGCTAACAAGTCTCGAAGCTTGTTTACTTAATGATCCTTATAAAGAAAATTAAAGTTGTTAGCAAGTTATATTAATACTTGTTTCCACCACCTTTGCAGTATTTTTAAAAATCCCCATACGTGTTATCACACCAATTTGAATTCAAGGTGTTAAGTACATGGTTCAAGTTGTTCAGCTAGTTATGCCGAGTGGGGTATGCCTATACCGAATGAGGAACTAGGTCGTATGGTCGTGGTTTGCTTGGCTGAATAGATGATGGTCGTATGAGAGTCTAGGCCGACTAAGGTGGCTTGGGCGAATAGGGAGTGTTAGCCGACAGAAAGAGGTCACACAAATGAGGGTTCCCTTCGGGCACAAGGCTCATTAGGTCATCACCTTGCTGGTTTGGTCGTCCAACTCCCATTCAATCGCGAGGAGTCTCCTTTGACTCAAACTTCATTCGGTGGTCTTCTTCGGCCACCCCTTCATTCGGTGGGTTGTGGGTGTCGAACACCACATGGTCTTCATCCCAAGTTCCAACCGAAATCAATGGGAGCCTCTGCTGGTCGTGGATGTAAGACCCATGATCGAGAGTTCAGGGTTACGACGAAAAGGGTTTGGAGCCGGTTTAGAGTTAAGGGTCGAACAAAGGCTTATAAAACCCTAAAATCTGAGACTTTCCATCTCATTTTACGTCGATTCAAGTGGATTTCACTTCCGATTGGTTGTACTTTCATGTAGAGGGGATCAATAGCTTCAATTTGGCACCAAGATGAGATGATTTGGTCAAGAAATGAGTGTGTTCTTGGGATTTGAAGTTCAAACTTTCTAGAGAGAGAAAGTTTCGGGAATTTAATTGTAGAGAGAGGGAGAAGAGGAAATAAATGAGGTTTTTGGCTCATTTAGGGTATTTATACCCTCGGTGTGTTCGGGTTCGTTTCGTTTGCTCGGTTTTCATTTTGGTTACATTTCCGGCACGTTACACGCGTAGTTTACGGATTTAATTAAAAAGGTTTTATTTTTAGGTTGTGATTCCTAATAAATATTTTAAATTTATTATCTTAAGTTATTTTATCGAAAATGTTTATTTTAAAGGTTTCATCAGATCGTGTCACATTCGCACGTATTCGTTCGAATCGTCACCCGAACGAACACGACGAGGGCTTCACTTTCTGATGTTTGCCTTTAGCCCCAAAACGAACCACGCCTTTCCATTGTAACATCAGTGCCGGACGCGTTGCCGGAACAGTGATTGCTATAGTAACTTGCACAGTAACTCAGGTACACATTATGTGAAACTATGTTTATGCTATTTACACTTGAGGCTTAACACTAAATTATTATGCGATTGTCTGAAATCTGACTCAAACCTTAGGGTTTAACAGTCAGAAACACATCAGACAACACAGAACTGACACACAGATACTCGATTTGATGCTATTATGTATAAACGTATGGGAGGTTAAACAGAACGAAATCATAACGGTTGTTGTTACAGAATGATAAACCGGCGAATTATCCGTATAGGTGACGATTTGTACGAATAAATTTGAATGCTTAAAGTTCTGAAACGAAGACTGGAAAGTAGAAAACAAGAATCAGAAAGCCAAACCATCGTCGTGTTCGTTCGAATGACGATTCGAACGAATACGCGTGATGGCGACGCGTTCTAACGAACGAAAAAGAAAACGAAATGAACGACAATAATAATTAAGAAAATATAATATTTTCTGTTTTACAATTTTGAAACTCATCCGAAATAGATTTAAAAGAAACTCATTTAACTAAAATACGTAGAATACACGAACAATTACTGAAACGCGTAAAAATAATAAATTACGACAATTAATTCAAGGAATAAGATATTTAAAATATTTACTAGTAATAACCACCTTCCAAATGTTAAAATAAACTCTTTTTATTTAAGTTACAAAACACGCGCGTAACGTGCCGGAAACGCGAAGAAAACGAGAACCGAACAACCGAAACGAACCCGGGTACCCTCGGGGTATTTAAGCTCTACATGAGAGCATTTAATTCAAATTTACACAAACCCTCTCTCTAGCTTCAAACCTGTCACTCTCTCTCTCACTAACATTCCCACATTCCAAGCTTCATAACTTTGTCATTTCTCAACGAAATCGTGAGTTCTTGGTGTCCACGCGAAGATCTCGAGCTACTCTACCTAGAAGTACAACCGATCTAGCATTTTGACCAGCCATTTTTGAGGTAAGAAGTCACAAAGTTTCTAAAAAATAGGGTTTTCTGGTTGTTTGACACACACCCACACATAACCGATTCTAGGCTATGCCATTCGAACCTCTACAGCCACAGGAACCCTTCGACATCAACCAAAATCGTGTAAATAGCTCAGGTCCGGTGACACATGATGAGAATGATGATAGCAACTGGTACAGGTTCGTGAACGTGGAGGGTGGCCGAACCAAAAGGTGGCTGAACATAATCGCTGACCCCACAAACTGAGTTGGCCGAACCTTAGAAAGTTTCAGCCGAACCTCCTTCTCAGCGAACCTACCCTAGTGCCGAACCTAATGACCAACAAACCTCAACGGCCGAACCCTTCCTGTCGAGCCTTTCTCAAGGGCGAACCATTGTGAAGCAACGAACCCTAAGAGGCGAACCCTCACGGCCGAACCAGGATGTATTGTCACGAACCTGTGTTGCTAAACCCTAGTGAACGAACCTTCCTAACTCAAACGAACCTATGTGTAGGGACGAACCCTAGCCGAAGCTACCTAGCCACGAACAATTTCCGAACCATGCAACACCATGAACCCTAGGGTTCGCTGGATATGATGCGGGGCTTTCTTGTGGATCATGACTAAACATCAAGGCCCAACCATCGTATGACATCCGGCCCAGTAGGTTGTGTTGACCCAAGTGAATTGACCCACATACTACTCGGCCCAATAGCTTGGCCAATGGCCACTATTCGGCCCACAGTGATTGTACTTGGCCCAACAACCTTATTAGATCAGCCAACTTAAAATTGATTCGGCCCACAACATGGTTAACTTGGGATAGACACATGAACTTAAACTACAAGGTCTAACATGTAAGGCACCGATAGTAAATTATTTACAAACGTTTTATCAATGCAAGCCATTGGTATAACGTGGTATGGTTGGAATTTCGAGAAAGAAGTTAAATACAAGGAAGCATTTAAAACTAAGTCTTAAGTTGGAAATTATAACAACACATAAACGGGGCCGAACAATGACCGGGACTCACAAGTGTTAGCCAACTTTAGGGCTAACACTTACACACATACACATCGACTATAACTTATACTTATAGATTGCAAACCATGTAAAATCAATACAGGATCTTGATCACAACAACGAATACAAACAACGAGCGCGTGCATTTTTTTTGTTTTACTTAGTCAACCACTTCAAACTCAAGGTGAGTTCATCTGTCCCTTTTCAAACTTATTTGTTTTACTACGGGACTGGGAAGCATGTTATACATTTTAAGAAATTACTGAAATGTCTTATTAAATGCTTTTACACATACTTATGATACTTATGCTACAAACTTGAAGCTTGAAGCTATATACTTGATACTTATGTTAAAGACTTGATGCTTAAACTATATGATTGATGCTTATACTATAAACTAGAAGCTTATGCTAGATGCTTGATGCTTATGCTACAAACTAGATGCTTAAACTAGATGCTTGATGCTTATGCTACAAACTAGAAGCTTAAACTATATACTTGATGCTTATGCTATGAACTTCATGCTCAAACTATATGTGAATGCTTGATTCTATATGCTTCAAACTATGATTGTGTGCGAAATGCTAAGCTTGTATCTAATCATGGGATACGTGATTGCTAAACGACTGCTAGAGCAGAGCTTGTACCCATGCATTGAGATACGTGGAAGCTAAACTATGACGATGCTAAGCTGTTATATAAGAGACACGTGATTGCTAAACGACTGCTAGAGCAGGGCTTGTGTCTGCTTATATGAGATATGTAAATTCTAAACTACTTTTGTATGCACGGCTTGTGTCTATGTATGAGATACGTGATTGCCAAACAACTGCTAGAGCAAGGCTTGTATCTTGTACAAGAGACACGTAATTGCTAGACTATTCGGATACTAAGCTTAACTAAATCATGAGATACGTAATGGCTAAACTTCTGCTAGAGCAGGGCTTGTATCTAGCCATGGGCTACGTGATTGCTAAACGACTGCTAGAGCAGGGCTTGTACCCACGCATGAGATTAGTGAAAGCTACACTATGATGTGTGAAACTATGATGCTTGTTAAACTTACATTAAAGCTAATACACATGAAGGCTATAAACTTGTGAACTTTGAAATACTAAACTAAAGCTATGATGAAGACTGGATTGAATGGTAGGTAAAATGCTTAATTATTATTAACAACAGTGTATATGCGGGTTAGTATGTGGTGGGATGGCGTCTGGGTGAGTTGTAGGCTCGACTCAGGGGTATGCCCTATATACATACCTATTTGGATATTACATGTGGAGTTAATAAGATTAGGGTTTTACCGAAAGAGGTTTGTTAAAGCTATTTTTAAACTTAAAAAACTATATGAACTCACCAACCATTATGTTGACGTTGTTTTTCTTACATGCTTTCTCAGGTGACGTACAAGAATAGGCTTAAGCTTTTGGATTGCATGCTAGGCTGCCCAGTTAGAGGACCTAGTTGATTTTTGGAAGCACATCTTTTGTTATTAATACGAATCACTTTTGATATCCTGTACAGATACAAGATAGGAAACATTTGATTCTTTTGTTAGGTTTACTTAGTTAAATTATTGAACATTGATATTGTAATTTAACTTTGTAATCCTAGTTTAATGCTTTATTGTGCTTTAGATATTCTTAACATTGATGCTATGTAAACAATCTGATCATCACAATTATCACTACTATATCGCGCTGTGACACCCCGTAAATTCCAGGTCAGCTTATTATTTATTTAAATGTTTATTTAAATGCATTATGTACACGTGGCACTAGAATTAGATTAATTTAGTGTGACACGTGGCACGACAGTACGAATACTGACACATGACTAGGTAATTCGTGGAATTATCGACAAACAGCATACACGTGTCAAAACACACGAACGTTGGTGAACGCCTAACACATTGTGTAGCACAACACTCGAAACTTCACGAAACACTGTCACAAGTCAATTATGGCTAATAATTGACCAATAGAGTCCAAACGACGCACGAACGATGTCCTACAGTCGAGAAACGGGCAAGAATGGGCCCAGAACAACAAAACAAGCTTATTGGGCTTGAAATTCAGGCCAGGCGGTACGCCTGACCCGAGACACCCACGTCAGGCAATACGCGCGGATGGGAAATTGAGCGCCCATCCGTTCCAACCCGCGCGTAACGCCAGGATGAAGCCGCCCACGTCAGGCGATACGCCTGACACCTAGATTCGCAAATTTTCTTTTTAAACTTCCAAGATCATCATCACACCCTATCCTCATCATTTCACTCGGCTCACACTCAACCATCCGACCTATTCCCCTCCTAGAACACCTGCAAACCACCATTAGAGCTAGTGGAAGCCATTGACACACCTTGGGAAGCTTTGGAGTGAAGATTGAAGGTAAAAAGCAAGAAAGAACACACCAAGACCACCATCTCCTTCTTGATTCCTGTCAAATCCAACGAGCCAGAGGGTTATAGAACTGCTACGCATCATCTCAGCACCTCTAGAAGCTTTGTAAGGTAGTATGACTCTCCTTGTAGCTTAAAAACACTCACAATCTCACATGCAATGGGGAAAACCCACATGCAAGCACACACCCATCACATGCACGGATTTCTTGAGTTTTAGATCTGGGTTTGATGGTTATTCTACTGTTAATGATGATCTATGATGTTATCATTGAGTTTTGTGATGATCTAAAGTGATGGGTATGAACCTTTATGCTTAAAATGATGATTTGTGATGATGTTGATGCATGCATGTATGATCTAAAGCATTTTAGATAATTTTAGTTACATTAGGATGATTCTTGATGATGTTTAAGAGTTTGTGCAAGATTAGATCATGATCTTGATGGTTAAAATGTGATTAATTGGCACACTTGCTATTTTTAGAAACTTTGTGGTTACAAACTAGTGTTATGGATGATATGGTGAACATGCATGTATAAAGGATTGATGTTAGGATAATAACATGATGATTTTGATTTGTTAGAAAGAGGTTTTGATGATGTTTGTAGCCATATTTGTCATTATTACTATTTTTAGAAACTTTTCTAGTCGAAATGATAATAGATGATGAAACCGGTTATGTTGACATGATTAAATGTTGATAGATGATATATTAGGATGATTTGTGACATAAGCATTGGATTAGAAATGCTTAGATGGTTGTTTTTATGCAAAAACCACGAAGTTACTATTTTTAGTAACTTTATTGTTACAAAAACCGACTTAGGAATATGTGAATGACTTGAGCATGCTAAATGATTTATTATCTTATAATATGATGTTTAGATGCTAAGTTAGATGGTTTCCGATGTCACGTATGCTAAAAATGGAAACTTTCCATTTTAGGAAACTTTTATGTACAACCATGATGAACATGACTTATGTGATATTGCATGATGATGTGTTATGTGTTAACATGATCACGTAGGACTAACAAGCATGCTAGAACTATAAAACCGATATGCTTTGTGAACTTTCCATAAATGGAAACTTACTATAAATAGTAAGTTGTCCATAGACGCGATTTACGCGTTTTGCACACGACAAACACTTACACGATTGCTACACGATTCACAACCCTCACACGGATCACCAACGGGTCGTTGACTTGACACGGTCAACCTTGGACAAACACGGTCAACTTTGGTCAAACACGGTCAAACACGGTCAACTTTGGTCAAACACGGTCAAACATGGTCAAACACGGTCAATGTGGACCAACACGAGCAAACACGGTCAATGTGGACCGACACGGACAAACAAGAACAACCGAGGGTTGTTGGGCACAAACACGGGCACTAACACGAATACTAGCACGGTCACATACACGAACTCACGTACGGTATACGATATAGGTTGCCGGTGACCGACGTGCTACTTACTCGAGGAGCTTACGCATATCTTTCTTGATCACTAAGGTGAGTTTACGGCCCCTCTTTACTCTTTTTCAAAACGCTTTTAAATAGGGGGAGAATACTTGTTGCATCGAGTCAAACATCTATTACTGTACAAACATTTTGGTGTATGCTGGTTTATTTGACAAACATTAAGTGTTGTAATCGTAAGAAGTCCTCACAAAGTCTTACCGTTAATGTACAAACAACGAGGCGAGTTTGAATGGATCCGTTTGGGGTGTGACGAACCCCGCGTGGCGAAATATTGACTGGATGTCATAACACGTGAAAACTTGACCTATTTTGCCATGTTATTACGAGACATGGCGGAGGCAAAGACTAACAAGTCTAGTTCGGTAGTGACGCACTGACACTTTGGGCCAAGGGCTCGGTACTAACATATGATAAACAGCATGACACACTTTTATTACTATATGTATATCAAAACCTGTGAACTCACCAACCATTGTGTTGACACTTTTCTAACTTGTATTCTCAGGTAACTAGCGTGGCTAGCAGGAGGACAGGAATGCACACTTTAAGGAACGAGCAATTAGGAACTTACATGCATTCTGTCTTGTCATTTGAAAACAATTTACTTTCATTATGATAAAACAATGTTATGTTAAACTATTTACATTTCCGCTGCATTTTTTGTCGAACACTTGATTTTCCGCTGCATTATGATAAGACAACTTTTATTCCGCTGTAAACTATCTTATTATGTGTATGTGTCAAACAATGGATTTGTAAACGCATATAGAGGTATTCTATATGACCTTGAGCTGTGATTCTGGACACGTCACATCCACGTGGACATACGCCACAAGTGGGAAATTGGGGGTGTGACACGCGCCCTGACAACCTTCCGCCCGGCGGGGAAGTCGATCCGTCCCGCCGGCTCGGGGTGTGACATCCATGGAGACACTTTCAACATGACTTGGTCACCCATTTGGAATTACAAAGGCTTTCGCCGTTTGTCTGCGTAACTCTTTTGGCGGCTACTTGTGACTTGTAGTCTCTGTTGGATCTGGGCAATCTTATCAGTAGTTTCCTGAATAAGTTCTGGCCCAGTGATTCTGTTGTCTCTCACTTCGGTCCAACAAATTGGAGACCAACATTTTCTACCATACAGTGCTTCAAACGGAGCGCATCCAATGCTGCTAAGGTAGCTGTCGTTGTAGGAGAACTCAATGAGTGGTAAATGTTTATCCCAATTTCCACCGAAGTCTAGGATGCATGTTCTCAAAATATCATCTAGGGTTTGAATCGTTCGCTTGCTTTGTCCATCCGTTTGTGGATGATAAGCGGTGCTCAAGTTGACACTTGTACCTAAGAATGGCGATGTAAATCGACTGTCCCGGTCAAGAATAATAGACAATGGCACACCATGCTATACTACTATTTCATTGACATAAAGTCTTGCTAGTTTCTCCATCTTGTAGTTTTCTCGAATCGGCAAGAAGTGTGCGGACTTGGTCAATCGATCAATGATGACCCATATTGAATCATATCCACTGGAAGTATGGGGTAGCTTGGTTATAAAATTCATAGTTATTTGTTCCCACTTCCATTATGGTATCTCTGGTTGCTCCAGCAAACCTGACGGTTTCTGGTGTTCAGCTTTGACCTTGGCACATGTTAGGCCCTTGCCAACATAAGTAGCCACATCTTTCTTCATGCCCGGCCACCAATAAAATGACCTAAGATCTTGGTACATCTTATCGGCACCAGGATGAATAGAATAACGTGTCGTGTGTGCCTCGTCAAGTATGACTCTTTCCTTTCGGCTCAAGGCGTTTGCAACACCATTAGCTTTGCCCGGATGGTATTTGATCACACAATCGTAATTGTTCAGGAGCTCGACCCAACGTCTATATCGCATGTTTAGCTCCTTTTGATCAAATATGTGTTGTAGGCTCTTGTGATCCGTGAAGATAGTGCATTTGATACCGTACATGCAATGTTTCCAAATCTTTAAAGCAAAGACAACAGCTACCAGTTCTAAGTCATGTGTTTTGTAATTCTTCTCGTGTATCTTCAACTGTCTTGATGCATAAGCAATAACTTTGTCTCGTAGCATTAAAACACAACCGAGTCCCTGATGGGAAGCATCACAGTATACTATAAAATCATCATTGCCCTCTGGGAGTGTTAAGATTGGAGCATTGCATAATATTTGTTTCAATGTTTGGAATGCTTCTTCCCGTTTTCGTGTCCACACAAATAGTTCACTTTTCTGTGTCAGCTTTGTGAGAGGCAAGGCTATCTTAGAGAAATTCGAAATGAATCTACTGTAATAACCCGCCAATCCCAGGAATGATCTGATCTTTGTCGGTGTTGTGGGCACATCCCAATTCTTGATTGCTTCAATCTTGGCAGGATCCACGTGAATACCACTACTGTTAATCACGTGACTCAAGAACTGAACTTCTCTAAACCAGAATTCACACTTGGAGAATTTGGCATAGAGTTATTCATTCTTTAGTAGTTCCAAGATTGACTTGAGATGTTGTTCATGTTCCTTCTCGCTTCTTGAGTAGATCAGTATATCATCAATGAAGACAATAACGAACTGATCTAGGTACGGATTGCACACCCGGTTCATAAGATCCATGAACACCGTCGGTGCGTTCGTCAATCCGAATGGCATCACCATGAATTCATAGTGACCATATCGGGTACGAAATGTCGTCTTGGGTATCTCTTCCTCTTGAATCCGGGGCTGGTGATAACACGAACACATGTCTATCTTTGAGAAGTACTGAGCTCCCTGCAACTGATCAAACAAATCATCAATCCTCGGTAACGGGTACCGATTCTTGATGGTGAGTTTGCTGAGTTCTCTGTAATCGATGCACATTCTTAAAGATCCATCCTTTTTCTTGACAAAGAGAACCAGGGCTCCCCACGGTGAAAAACTCGGTAGGATGAATCCCCTGTCTAGTAATTCTTGTAATTGATTGGACAGTTGCTGCATCTCTGATGGTGCAAG
This sequence comes from Mikania micrantha, assembly GCA_009363875.1. Lineage (NCBI taxonomy): Eukaryota > Viridiplantae > Streptophyta > Magnoliopsida > Asterales > Asteraceae > Mikania > Mikania micrantha. The sequence continues at coordinate 72,104,697 of CM018695.1, read as the reverse complement.
TCTATAAGGAGACTTAGCCACAAGAACCGCTCCCGAAATTAAGTCAATTCGGAATTGCAAGACAATCCTGGTAAGTCATCCGGAAACACGTCCGCATAGTCTTTCACAACCGGTACATCTTGAATCTTTTCTCGCTTTCTTGTCTTTCTCTACAACGTGAGCTAGGAATGCGATACACTGTTTCCTCAGAAACTTGCGTGCCTTCATGCAAGATATTATCTTGACACTGCGGTTTGCTTGATCTCCATGAATCTCCAAGATCAGATTGTTCTCCACTGGAATACGTAGTAGCTTTTTGGAACAGAAAAATTCAACTCTGTTAAGAGATAACCAGTCCATTCCGACGATGATATCGAAACTGCCCAAGTCCATCGGTATCAAATCGATGGAAAATGTGTGATCACCAAGTGTTATTGAGCAGTTCCTAAGTACTGTGTTAACTATTATCTGTTTTCCATTTGCTATCTCAATAGTATAAGGGGAATCCAAGGACTCCACAACATGATTAAGATGGCATGCAAAGTCGGATGAGATAAAACTCTGATCACACCAGTGTCAAATAATATAGATGCATAAAAGTCAGATAGGAGAAATGTACCCATGACCACATTCGGGTCTTGTCGAGCAGCAACAGCTCCAATCTGAAAGGCTTGCCCTCTAGCCACTTGAGCCCTTGGTTGATTCTTCTTGGGACAATCCCGAGAAAAGTATCCAGGCTCGCCCCAGTTATAGCAAGACCTGTTGTCAGCAACAGCGGTAATAGCTGCATTGTTGAATCTGTTATAGTTCCATGTGCCCCTGCAGTGAGCGCCCAATGACCAAGCTTCCCGTAGTTGTTGCATTGTCGGCACTGGAACACAGTGTAAAAGTTTTCTTTCTAAGATTGGGTTTTTATAGGATTCAATCCCTATATATATATATATACTGTATCATGTGAAAACCTTATATATGTAGAATTGAGATCTAATAATAATTCATCTTAATCGTAATAACTCAATTAACTCTATTAAAATCAATCTAGATGTTTAGGCTTTTTCATTATCTTTATTATATATATATATTAAAAACTATATTTTTTATGTGTTTGTGCAAATTCATTTTCGTTTAAGATCATACATCAGTGCAGTTGTCATCAAATTAAATAAATATATATAATGTAACACAAACTTGCAGTTTTTTTAAAATCCTAAACGGGGGCTTGTGAAATATCACATACACATTAAATAAGATAGTTTGTATGTATATAATGAAGGTCATGAAAAAACAAAGATTTGGGTTGATTTTTTCGAAGCTAGTTGAGTTATCACAATTAAGGTGGTTTAACATTGGATCCCTACACACACACACACACACACACACACACATATATATATATATATATATATATATATATATAGGGATAGAAGTATACATAACCCTCTTTATTGCGTTAACCTGCATAACTCTGTCAAGATCATGACAAATCTTGGATTTTGTTTAACATCATTGTAACATTTAAGCACTTTCTTCTATTATGAGTTTATGTAAATACCCCACTGTTTAAGCGATTACATCGTTGTAAGCTATTTTTATAGCGCTGTAAATGTTTTAAACCCAAAACTTTCAACAATGTTATCGCCTAAACGGTGATGACTTTACAAAAACTCATAAAAGAAGAAAGTGTTATAAATGTGTTACAATGATGTTCAAAAACCAAGATTTGGATTGATCTTAATTTAGTTATACGGGTTAATGCAATAAAGAAGGTTATGTATACTTTTAACTCTGTGTATGTATAGGAACACACATACAACGAATGTAACCAATAATATCAAACTCAATCATATGTAATTTAATGCCCCAAAAGCATCTACTACTTCTACATGTTGTGATGTTTGAATCCCCTTACAGAAGAGGAAAAACAAACGTTTTCATGTCGTACTTACGTATGGATTTATACTTGGTGTTGCCATTAATGATAGATTGGAGGCCTTGAACTAGATCATATAACCTAAGAGTTAGGAGAGTGATTCAGTCTTTGAGCTTGATCGAAGTGTAGGTCTTAGGTGCGATATCGGGTTTTGATTTCAAGCTATAACTTTGACTTTGACCTTTTTCTATATAATGTATGATTTTTCGACTTATATGAACCTTAAATGTCGCTAGATTTGAGACTAGACAAAATCTAGAGACTTAAAAGATGGTTTTTATGATAAAAGATAACTTAGCAGTTATTATGATGAAACATATTGATAGGTCTGATTGTTAACCATTGCGATTTACCAATTGTAATTGTAAATTGCCGGACTATGATTTCAGCTATGCAAATCAAGTATTTTAACCTAATTTAACCTAAACATGATTCTAAAATTATTTATATTACTAGAAATCATATGAAAAATAATGTGTAATGATATTTAAGTTAAAACAATAAGTTACGAAGCCAATTCGTGTTAAGAACATGATCATTAAATCGAATTAATTTTGACCAGCACATTGCGGAATTAACACAGTTTAACTTAAACAAATTATAGACTAAAACAAAATATTACTACTTTATACTCGTTTGATAATCAGGCACCTTAATTTATAATATTATCATATGGTTGAATTTCATTCTAAACAAAAATAACACTAAAATACAACTCGTAAATTAGGTAAAATATATTTTTATTAAAAAATCACAAAGCAAATAAAATTATTAAAATGAAAATAATGCAGAAATCGTCATATAATCGGTGAAAACCACCATATAGCCATCATAGCCATCGGAAACCGTCATAAGTATTGGAAATTATCATGTAATCGCCACAAACATAGTAAACGTCTGAAACCATCAGTTGAAACTGCCAGTGGGGTTTCCTCCTGGGGTGGTTGTGTTGGCTCATGGGAGGTTCAGGTAACTAGACTTTGGTGACATGGCCTGGAAATAGTGGGCTCACACGATTGAGACCTTCGCTGTTAAAAAAAATGTAATCGCCATAACTGCTTATATATATAATTGATCAAATAAAAATTTAAGTTGCCTAAGAAGGCAAAAAAGCATTTATAAAATCCTTGAAACCAGCCTAAATGAATTACAATTGAACTTGTTTTAATGACGTTGAAACTGTATCATCGAACTATACAATATTAGCTTTTAAGTTTAACCTTTAACGTTTAGATATAAAGTTTAGGTATTAGTATTTGTTTGCTTTAACTTTTATGTTTTATCTTTAAGTTTTTAAGTTTGGTTTGAAGTTTAGACTTTAGTAACATTGTAAGGTAAAACGACCCCTTTTGGTCATTCCCTTCCTATCTAAGCCAATCTTGATCCACTTGAAAAATAAAAACTAAACATATTCTTATCAAACCTTTAAATATTTAAATCATCAATCGAAGTTTCCCAAGAACAAAATGCGATATATTCCATCCTAATCGCGGGACGTAACTTGCTTTTTCACAAGATTCTTATCATCCTAAACCTGAAAGCTCACATCTTTTTATCATATCTATTGCTAAACATATTATCTCACCATCCTCTAGAAATTGTGACATCATGTGGAGTTTATAGATTGTTCGAATTTCGTGTTATAATTGTCAAAAATTCGAATTTGAATGTTTTGCTACTAAAATCTTGGATCTTTTTTGTGCCTAGTGTAATATATCAAAGTTAACACATATCAATTAAAATAAAATCGAAGGATGACCTAGACTAACCGTAACTTCGACGTAACCTTCAATGGCGATGGTGGTTCGATAATCTGATGACGACGGCCTTTGTTGTTTTGGAGATATCCTTGGTGGACAAAGGAGTCTCCAGTAATGGTGTCTTCAACAATAGACGAACTTTAATTTCCAGTAACAGTAGCTTCCTTGTGATCAGGGACGGAGCTTGAAAAAAAGCTCAGAGGGGGTTGAAGGATTTTTAGAAAGAAAACGGATGGGGCCGAAGGATTTTTAGGAAGAAAACGAAGGGAATCGAATGATTTTCCGACAAAATACTACTGAATCGACCCTTCTGACAGGAAAAACAGGAGAGTCGGGCCCCCGGGCCCCAATAAAGGATCGTCCCTGCTTGTGATGGTCGTAGCTTCGAATGCGATGGTGAAGAAGGCTACGGATCGTGAGTTTTAGATATATAAGCTCTCGATCTATAGGTTATGAATTTCAAACTGTTGGTGCTTCGGCTTGTTTGTTGATAATTGATTAAATAATGTTAATTATCCACGTGATGCTTGAACGGATTTATCAATCTAGCTCGTGGTTTTAATTAGGTCCTTATCCGTTTGAATAAATTGGGTCAATACCCATTTGGATTGGATTAAAATAGCGGGTTTGGTTAAAATTCTATTAGAGTTCAATTCGGGTTAATTTCACCAATTTAGTTTCATTATAAGTTAAAATAGTTATAGTCTTAAATCATAGTTCGAGTGAGTCATAATTATTGGGTTTAACCCGTGATCGGTTTACAAACATCCCTTGTTAAATTTGTGTTTAACTTGACAAGTTTGCATTTAAAAGTCTAGGTTTCATTGGTGTAGTTTCCTGTTTTTGCACGTGTAAGAATTGGATATAATTTAGAATGCAGAAGTTAAAGTTTAATAATCTAAGGTTAAAACATGTTAAATGACGAATGTAACATGCAGTCTCAGTGCCAGCTCACTATCTAAATATATAAGCCTTATCCGAGGGCCTATAAAATCAAGGAGCCTTAAAATTTTGGATAAATCGGCTTTCGTGGTGATGGATTCTAATTGATCAAGGCAAAATCTCTTGTTTTAATATTTCGTTTGTGATTTACACTTTTTATAGTTTTCTCCTTCATTATAATTTTTATATCTGTTTTAAGCCATCAAAAAATTTGACGGAACCCTTGTAGGTCCCTTTATGAAGGCTCCACATAGTGCAGCAAGAAAAATGGTGAGGTACATTGCAGGAATTTCAGACTTTGGAATATGATACAATAGAATTGAGTGAGTACATTTGACATTGAACCAAATAAAGCGACAACTATACGGTGTAACAGTAGATCAGCAATTAATCAATCTGTTCAAGAATAGATTATCTACGTACCCTGGCATTTCATCAGATCAATAAAAGTTATTCAGGTTCTAATTAGTTGCATTTATTTTCTTTTACTCATTCGCCTACAATCATACTCTAATAGTACACATTTGTCCTAACATAAAATTATGGATTCAGGTTTATACATGAGATTTTATAATTAAATGCCAAATTTGTTGTATACATTTATATTTTTTGTTATAAATTATTATTTTATGATATCCGTATCCTAAACAACAAAATAATATAAAAACTTGTAACATACATGCCGTGTTTATGTTCAAAAATATTTTGTACGAATTTATATATATGACATGATTTTTCAGTTATAGTCCATGTTAGGTTGAACATCAATTAACTTGCAACAAAACCTTGTTTTGTTTCAATCAGCTATTTGACATGTACATTTTTGGTTATATGTCAATCATAGACTCCATCACTAAGCCAATACCAAAGAAAATAACGAATTATCACTTTATCAGTATAACATAAATCACAATTAGATGCAACAAAACACAGCGTTGCATACCTAACACTACAACAATAAAAAAGCCTACTGAGACGACACCTATAGCCCTATAGCATGAATGGAATCCTCTTCATAGTTTGGGATGTAGCAACGACTTGTTGTTGCAATACGGGTTCCCCAAAAACATTTTCTTTTTAACGTACAACGACAATTAGTTGTCGCAATAGGTTAGGCAGGAATATGAGAAATTTTGCGCGGCTGTGGGAAATCTTGTAGCAACTAGGGGTGTAAATGAACCAATACAGCTCATGAAATACTCGGGATCGGATCGATAAAAAGCTCGAACGAGCCGAGCCTTAACGAGCCCGAGCCCAAGCTTTACATATCGAGCTCAAGCCGGCTCGCAAGCCTTAACGAGCTTTTTATTTATATAATTTTTATTTATTATATGAAGTGTTTATTTATAAAATTAATTATTTATATATATAAAATTATGATAAATATATTCAAATCAAATATTTTATGTAAAATTTAGAAAATATAATCATAAATATAATTAAATTAGTAATTAAAGTAAATAAATTAAATAAATAAAATCTAAACGAGCAGAGCCTAGCTTGAGCCTAAAAATTTTCTAACGAGCTAAGCTCAAGCCTAGTAATAAAGCTCTTAACGAGCGTATCTCGAGCCTTAAGAAGCTCGGAATCGACTCTGCTCGTTTACACCCCTAGTAGCAACTAAAAGGCGTCTTGTAGGAAAGTTTTTCCATATTACTTTTTCTTTAGTTTTAAATAATAATAATAACTAGATAATATAAATATCCTATAGCGATGATTTTCATATCCTATAACGGCAATTTTTTGTCGTCGTTAAATCATTTTCTTGTTGCAGTTTAAACATAAACTGATATGTTAATTGTTTGGCATAAAGGAACATGAGTTTATGTGGTTTTGTGATACTGTGGTAATTCGTGTCCGATTTTTGATTGACTGCTTAGAAAAGCAATGAAAGCAAGAAACTAAGAACCAAGTGCTATACGCCTATACGTACAACTTTTGATCCATTTTGAGTAACGCATCCACAAGATATTATGATGCCCAAAACTTATATGATCTTGAAATGACGAAGATAATTATTAAGGGACTAATCTTGTCATATGGCAAAATTTAGCACTCCATCACTCAAATTTGAGGCTGCCACATTAAACACCTGGATTTATAGACTAAAACAGCTATGAACTCTTGTTCTTCCACCTGTATAGATAGATAATGGCGTGTATCTTTAATTTCATGTCATGCCACTTATCATATCACTCTTACATTTTTTTTTATAAATTATAATATCATGTATTTATTATTTATTTGTATTTTATCAGTTTACTTATACTAACAACTCTTTATTTTTGTATTTATATATTTTACTAGATTATATTTGTGTATGTTTGTTTGTGCTTAAAGTCTGAGTCTCTCTATAAGGCTATCCACAGCGGTCATCCCACTGAAAACCCTTCCCCATTGAAATTTCCTGCCACGTCATCATCACACTGAAAACCTTTAACACCCACAATGGTTGACGGTTATGCTGCTTCTTCTGTTCAATTCTTCCTGGCACTGCCGCTGCGTTTTAGTGGGCTGCCCCACTTCTTCTCGATTTCTTGCCACTTGCTTCCGTTCTTGCTTTTCTTGCTAAACTTGCTTCTTGTTATTTTTGTTTGATTCGACTGTATAACAAAGGGCCTGAACCAACAATTGGTATCAGAGCGCAAGGTTAACGGGGGGTTGTTTTGAGAGTCGGCGGCGAAGAAGGGAAGTAGCCCCTCGGGCATTGACCGGTGTCGCCGGAAGCAGCAAGAAGATCGATTAGCAGCAGGGAGATCGGAATTTTATCAGGAAGCAAGTTTCGATCTGTTCATGTAATCAGATCGTGAAAGAAAGCAAGTAGCAAGGGTAAATTGGTGAAAGAATCGATCAATCGGTAGCAAGTTAGAAGCAAGTTCAGCACATTGACAGCAAGAAATTGTCGAAAGCAGAAAAGAAGCAGTAGGTTTTTACGTGAGTTTCTAATTGCAAATATTCAAACCAAAATATACTTGTTCTTAATCTTTTGTTTGATTCGACTGTATAACAAAGGGCCTGAACCAACAATGGTCACCCCACTGAAAACCCTTCCCCACTATTCCACCCACAATGTCCACCACTTTGAACCAATCAATGAGGATCATGGAAACCGAACGGGGAGCGGGGGTCGTTCTGGCTCGTTGGGCGGGGCAACGCTGGCCTAGGGGCGGTGTTCCTGATGGGCACTGCGGCGGGGGAGGAGCCCGCTGGCCGGGCGGGGCTACCAAGGGGTGTTCAAATTCGGATATCCGGAGGTTCGGATATCCGAATTTCGGATATCCGAAAATTTCGGATAGTGGTTTTCACTATCCGAATCCGAATCCGAAATTTCGGATATCCGAAGTTCAGATATCCGAAATTTCGGATTCGGATATCCGAACTCTAAAAAAAGGGGGAAAAAATTTAAAAAAAAAACATCCGGATATCCGAAAATCTGAAAAATATCCGAAATATCCGAAAAATATCCGAATATCCGAAAAACTATCCGAAATATCCGAAAAACTATCCGAATATCCGAAAAACTATCCGAAATATCCGAAAAATATCCGAATATCCGAAAAAATATCCGAATATCCGAAAACTATCCGAAAAAAATAACTATTTCGGATAGTTCGGATATCCGAACTATCCGAAATTTTTCAAAATTACTATCCGAATCCGAATCCGAATTTCCGGATATCCGGACCTTCGGATATCCGAATTTCCGGATATTTCGGATACGGATATTTCGGATATTTCGATTTCGGATTCGGATACGGATTTTTTTGAACACCCCTAGCTACCATTGTGGCAAGTCTAAGTGGTATATCTTATTTCCCATAATGGAAATATTGTTTGTTTAACACCCTAACCCCCGATTAGACTAACATGTCACCTATACAGATGTTTGAAATAATGCAATCATCATATCTAACATAAAAGTTAATTATTCCAAGTCTTAAATACTTAAACCAAAAGTACCACTAAAATCTTGTGATAAAGTTCGGTGCATAAATCAATATTCAATAGTATAAAGCTTGGTATTTCCTTTAACGCCCTGCTTAACTAGCTTTATACATGTCTGGTAGCCGGACACTTTGTTGTAATATTTTTGTTAATTAATTAATTTTTTTAGTTTTAACCGTAGCTCAATTTCATTTATGTCCATTTTAACCCTAGACATGTGACATGTGTAAAAACATGGGATATGTGTCAATGATCCATAGGTAACCGAAAAATTGACATAAACCGCTGAAAATCGCCACATTATTGATGTAACCGCCTAATTTAAAGGGTCATGATTTAATTTCAACGGATGAGAATTCATTTGAATGTAACAGAGTTCACCGGTAATAGATAAGTTCAAAAGGTGACCTATGTAATATAACCTTTTAGAACTGTAGCAGAAATATATCAGTAAACAATGGTTTGACTTATGTAAACATAACCTTTTAGAAACAATAACAAATGTTATAATGCAAGTAAGAAACTGTGGGACACCCTAAAATATACCACGAGTCGATCTATACCATATAAACTTTGTAAGACTCATGGATAGCTTCTCCCGTCTTTGAAAAACTTGGAATAGTATGTGTTGGCATACGCATAACCACTGTTGTAAAAATCGGCCTAGGCGGCCGCCTTGGCCCTAGGCAGCCATTTAATTTACTATGTCGATTTTGGCTTAGGTGGTGCCTAGGCGCTAGGCGGCCGAGTAAAAAAAAAAATTCTCGATTTTTTTGACTTTTTTATGGTAAAAAGGAACCAACTTCGTGATTATTTAGACATTTCTTAACCCAAAATCCTTAATATGTCTCTGAAACATTGAATCCAGCCACTTAACATCGAAATTCATCTCTAAGCTTTGAACTTAGTGTTTAAGTTTAAACTTTGAAATATTTGACTTAGTATGTTTAAGTTCATTTTTTAAATTATTTGAAATATTATATTAAATTATTGATATTGATGTGTGTATATAATATATATTTGTAAAATTACATATAAAAATTCCAATCCGTCTAGAACCGATTAATCCCTAGATGGTACCTCGTGACCCGACTAACGCCTAGCAACTTCTACAACCATGCGCATAACTATCCCCTAGAAATCACATATGTACAGTTTAAATTATCTCCAAAATTCAGTATGTGTACAAGTGTAATATTAAAAGACTAAATAGAAACGTCATGAACTCAACTAGCCGCCACGAAAGGCTCCACATCATGGTTGCATCCATGAAGAGCCTGTAGTTATCATTACAGGTAGGAGCATGATCATATGATATAGTTAAGTAGGGTAGTTAAACTACTAATTAATTGATAAACATGACCATACAATAATGAATACAATTAAATCTAGATCTATTGCATGTAAAACGAATTAGGGAAGCACGATATCATATCGTGGCAACAAATCAGAATGTAATACGAAAATGAAATTTAATGATCACAGAAATATATTACATAACATAAAATACTATAATTTACAGAAAGAAATATTGTACCTTAACCTTAGTAAATAATTAGAAATATAATCCAAATAATAAGCAAGCAGTCCAAATTATTGACGATCCAGTAATCCATGTTTTAGTTTGAATTCATGTTAGTGTAAAAAATTTATGACTCGTCTATTAATTGGTTAGATATGATGAATTGGACTTTTTAACATTAAACTGGTGGAATCGATTTATTTTACTAAATCGTTACCTAACGTTTGTAAATATTCGGTAATTGTGGTAAACTGAATATTTTAACGTATTCTATCGTAAAAATTACGATTTACACGATTTTAAAATAAAATTTTATATATATATATATATATATAGAGAGAGAGAGAGAGAGAGAGGATTGAGATCCAATAATAATCCACCTTAATGGCAGAAGCTCGATTAACTCCAGAAGATCAACCCTAATCTTTGGTTTTTTAATGATCTTTATTATATACAAAACTATGTTATTTTATGGGTTTGGGATAATTAATCGCCGTTTGGGCTTTTACGGCAGTGTAAATGGTCGCAAAAGAAAATATACATTTATAGTGTAACATAAACTTACACTTAGTTTAAATTCCAAACGATGATGAATTTACACTTGTTTTATTATACATGTACAAGACTATATGATTTCAACCACTCAAACTAATCATATAAAATATTTAACCTTTAGTCGGTTTCAGGTATTTTCAAAACATCTAGTGGTACAGTTTTTGTTATATATTCAATTACATATAATAAAGCGTCGAAACTACTCTTTCCAGCAACTAAGATTAGTAGGGGCCTTCAATTACGGAACATTACAAGATTTGGTGGAGCAAGAGATAAAAAAAGAGAATTTGTTTCAAAAATTCCTGATAAGTAATCAACATCAATGTATTTTAAGTCTTATTACCACGTTTGTGGGGTGCACATGCATATAATGTATATATATGTAGCCAAAAATGAGTAACAGTAAAATAACACCAATTTAAACATTCTTTTACATAATTTTTATGAAAAAAACGTTAAAAAGCTGGGTTGGTCGGTTAATCAGGCATCATGAGCCACATGTCTTATCAGAAATAGTCTTGCTATTTTTGTGGGATAGAGTTAAAACTATCTCTCTTCAGACCTATCTTAGCATTGCTAACAGTATGATATACTTAGTACGATAATGATGATTTTTTAAGTCTTATAGATTTTATATCACCGTAAGCTTAAATAATTGAGTTATGGAACTATAAATTAGAGTATTAGACTAAATGAAGAAACAATGAATTGCTGGTTATCTTCAACCGCAGACAATAGGAGTTATTCTCATCAATTTGTGTGTTGGTAAGCTAATCAATCCTAGCTGTCACCTTTGGTTAATAAGTTATCAAATATTATGAGTGATCGTTTACTTCAAATTTAACGATTTCAGTGATCTTCATGTGATGAATGAATAAGTTATCAAAAATTTATACTTTATTTGTATATGAAAGCCGGATAATTACATCTTACTGCGTGATAGTATTGTGTAAATATATGTACTCATTTGCTGTACATTTCATTTTAAGACATTTTAAAATACAACTGGCAAAACAGATATCAAATAAGACATGATAAGATATGTTTAACAAAAAGTATAAAAATTTTAATGCTTAAATCATCAAATCAAGTGTTAAACAAGTTGTTTTCATGTTTTATATTTGAATTAATCACATCATCTTAAACCTATTAAACAAAATAAGACATTTTATGCCAGACTTATTTTGTTATAATATATGTTCATAGAATTCATCGACAAAAAATAAAATTTTTTAAACATTTATCGCATGTGATTAGTGATTGGAAAAGTTTGTAGTTCTATTGTATTATCTTGAAGTGTTTCTCTTGTAAGTATTTTTGTAAAAGTGTTCGGTTATTTCGCTTTGTAAACTTAATTTTCGTTGTAAATAATTAAATACAGTACCAATTGGTCACATGAAGCCCATTAGGCTAGGGTCACATGAAGCTTACTGGGTCTAGAGAAACCAAGACTGATGTTTAATTTGACTTTATGACTAGAAGACATAAAGACCCCAAGAAATGATAAAGCTTAAATTAATATTTTTTTTTATTTATTATCATTTTTTTGTATTTGTTTTAGGGTTTAATCAAGTGATATTATAAATAAAAGATATTATCTGTTTTGTATAGGAGCACTAGACAAGAGAGGAGGTGAAGGTGCGTTCTTCAAATGTAGTCTTGAGAGCTTTTCCTAACTCTATGGATTTTTTATCCATATAGTTTGAAAGCATCAGAGGATGCATGTAATTTTTGATATTATTGACTGTTGAATCTTTTTTTTACTTTATTAGTAAATAAATACATTACATCTCATATTCTTAATTCTTATTCTTTATCACTTTTCTACTCATCTTCAAGATCTTTTTTTCTTGTTCCGTTCACAAATCGAGTAGATCATATTCTGCAAACATTTTTTCAAAGCCCAAATATGTCCTGAAGCCAGTCAATCAGCTATTTTTGTTATATTTTTAAATATATGAACTATACTTGTTAGTATAAAATCTTCAATCATGTACGTTAGCCTTACTTTTTACAAAAATTAAATATCATAATAGTTGTGTTTTACTTTTTTTGAACGACAAATGTCTCAATTGTGTGAGCCCACTGTTTTCAGGTCATGTCACCAAGGTCTAGTTACCTGGACCTTCTATGAGTCTCCACAGCCACCCTAGGAGGAAACCCCATTGAGAAAACTCACTGACCCCCTTCAGACCCATTTTTCGCTGCGGAAGGAATTTGAACCCAAGACCTCCCATAACAGTTGTGTTTTACTAAATGGCCATATTAGCAATAATAATAAACGAGATAGAGACAACTAAAAACATTTAAAAATAGCGTTAGATTTGGTCACAAAAGTCGTTAAATGATTACCCCACATTAATTACCATCTTCTCTAATGGGAGGCTACGTACGTCTTACAACATTAGGGCATGTGCACATCTCTTTTTGCCCTCAAAAGAGCCCTACAAACTGGTGTGGTTCCACGTGACCAACGACTAAGAGTGGGACCCCACATGCGTATCTCAATATCGTGCATGTATATAAATCTTGTAACATGAAACGCCATATGACGTGATATCTAGGTGTGTGTATATATATATAATAGATGTTTCTTTTAGTTAGGTTATATTTCTACACTTAATACGTTACATGCATTTATGAGTAGAGTAGATATCAAGGAAAACAAAAACACAAACCTTCTAATTGTCCATACGTTTTAAACAGACTACGATAACTCAAATTACGCTTCACTATTTAGAATATAGGGTAAATGTCATTTTTAGTCCTTTATGTTACACAAAATTTCAGAGATTGTCATTTATGTTTCGAAATGTCAAAATCGGTCCTTTAAGTTTTCAAATTTTGCAAAGTTGGTCATTTCTCTGTTGACTTTGTTAACTATTAACAAAATATGGAGCATAAATGTCCAAAAAAAAAATCATATAAGTAATTAAGAAAATTTCACTTTTAGTCCTTTATTTTTACATAAATTTTCAGATATGGTCATTTACATTGTTAATGTTTAAAGGACCAAGTTTGTAACATTTGGAAACTTAAAGAACTGATTTTAACATTTCGAAACATAAATGACAATCTCTGAAATTTTGTGTAACATAAAGAAGGAAAAGTGTAATTTACCCTATAATATATTTATACAAGAAAAATGGAAACTTAGATAATTTTAAAAGTTCAAGTTATTACATGTTACAACGTGTAGACTTTAGAGCATATGATCATACAACTATTAAAAATAAGATAAATAAAATAATTACCAATAAACAAAGTTTGACTTGTTTGCCAATAAATACAATTTATATCACTATAGATACTTCTTAAATAAATAAATGTTGTGACGGGTCTCTTGATTTTTCCAAAAACAAAAATAAAAGATGCAAAAAGAAAAAGAGAATTAATTTTGTTTTAACTTACATAGGTTTTCATTTCAAATAAATATAATTTATAATATTTAAATATTTTTAAAATCATTTTACTTACAGTTACATATTTTTATAAACTTCATAATACTATTTACAAACACACTTTTATGTTTAATTAATGTCATGAATAAAGTTAAAAAATGGAATTTTCGTAACAACGCAGTAATTTAAACTATTAGGCTGTGTGTTATGGGACGTGAGAAGGGGCTTGACCACCCTCCATCATACACTTACGCCTTGAACATATGTGCCCCTTGGGGCGTGATACGTGACAATGGCCATAGCTTGATCACCAAACAGTCCACCAATCTATTTTTTTCATTTTTTAAACAAATAAAAAACACACTTCACCCTTCGCTTTTTCACCACTACTTCTTACCATTATACATATTTACTAATCACACTCACTAAACACATTACTTTTGCATGACACCTATGTGACACTTGCGTGGCACATGTCAAGCCCTCATCAAGCCCACCATAACATAGCCTTAAGATTGTTAACATCATATTATGTATTGATTATAAGTATTATATATAAGTAAAACTTCTTACAGTTAAAAACTAAATTATCTTAAGAATATTACGTAACAATCAATTTTTTGTTTAACTAAATTATCAATATCACATTAAAAATATCAATTCAACTATCCAAGTCTTCAATAATATTTAATACATCTGAATAAAAATATATAGATATGTGGATGAAGACATGAAGTGCAACGATTTGGTAGTTATAACCCCAATAATTTAGTGGTGGGTTGTTGCAACCATTGGCGGAGGATTAGAAGGGCCCGGGGGTGCCCCGGCCCCCCCTGTTTTTTCGCTCGGAAGTGTCGATATAATAGTATTTCGTTCGAAAATCCTTCGGTTCCCTTCGTTTTCTTCCTAAAAATCCTTCGGCCCCCTCCGTTTTCTTCCTAAAAATCCTTCGGCCCCCTCCGAACTTTCTTCCAAGCTCCGCCACTGGTTGCAACTAGAAAACCCACAGATTATATATAGTTATCAATCATGTCCTACATCGTTATCAGACAGCCAGTTGAGTTTTCTATGAGTTTTTATTCTAACCTGGTTGGAATGTAATTATAACAAGCAAATTTACGTGTTACGGTGGACCGATATAATTAAAACCTGTAGTAAGACATGATAGTACAATTTAACAACATATAAAATTGTGGTGACTCGATTATGAAGATTGAAACACAAATACAAAAAATTATTATTGTATGTTACAGTATCAAAATTTCAAAAAGTAAGTTAATAGAAAACGAATTATAAGAAAAAAATAAAATAAAACTGACATAGTTTAGTACGACATGTTTATAATCTTTATAACTCAAAGTCTAAAATGTCTGGTGACATTAACATGGTTCAAATGAATTCATATAAAGTTATAATGTCTCGATTATGAAGACAAACATAGATAAAATTAAACTGGTTATATAATGATACTAATGTTTTCAGTCAGTGTCAATCTCATTCTTTACGGTACCAACAAGTTACAGTTAGTCGATTAATGAACAAAAGTTAATGAGAGAAATCATACTGATATATTATGTATACCACATGAGATAAACTCACACTTTAATTAGAAACTTGATAGAGTTAAAATGACATATTATAAAGTTGAGAGCAATTTAAATTTTAAACGCATATGAGTTTGTACATACACTTAAATGGTATGGGAAGAGGGCTGACATCGCCGAAGCTCCACTGTTTGAATCAACATCCGCTCCATCGTCGAAGCTCCACCGCCGCCGAAAGCCGCCGAAGGCGATTGAGGGCTGACAAAGGCAGCCGAAGGGTGACGACGGCCAAGGCGACTGAATCGATCGGCCCTGGTTCACATCGATCAGCCAAAACCACTGCCGCTCCACAACCACCGCCGCTGAATCTGCGGTCGAAGGTAAAGGTAAAGGTCGATGGCGACGAATCTGAGGTCGAAGGTGAAGGTCGATGGCGACGAAGGCCACCCTGACGAATGTCGATGGCGATGGTGATGACAGTGTATGGATGGGGCTGCGGCGGTGGAGGTCGAGGTTGCGGGGGTGGATGTCTTGGTGCGGCGAAGGAGACGCCGGGGCTGCGGCGGGGTGGGACCTCGAACGGGGTTAGGGTTTTTAACAAAAAAGATTTTTTATTTTCATTTAGATGTGCAACTAAACAGTCTTAACCGGTTCAGCACTTAATAGTTCAGACCCTCTTAACCATTTAGACATCTTAACCATTCAGCACTTAATTATTCAGACCCAACCGACCGACCCCTTAGTTGAGTTGCTACAATTAAGATGAATTATTATTTGATCCAATTCGATATTCAGACACACACACACATACATTCAGATGAAAGCTAACAGGTTGAGAATAAAAAGGAAGTAAAGAACTATTTAAAACACATATGATTGAGAGATATAAAAGTAATTTTTTTTTACTTTAAATAAATTAATTTTATGACATTTAAATCATGTGTCTGTACATTGTTTTGTTAGTTTTAAACTAATAAGACTTTTTAATTGAACATCTCTCTATCTCTATCTGTATATATACCATGTCATAGACTAAGGTCCTCATCAAAATGGCTTGCACTCACAGTGTCACATATTTCGTATCATTGAACTGTATATATGACCAATGTTTTCATAATCGTACCAGACGTCTTACTGGTTACTGGTTGGATCGGTTAGACCGGTCAGACCGGATTTAAGAACCGGATAACGTAATAAATATATAATATATTTCAAAAAAAATTATACAATTATAAACACATTTAAACAAACATAATTAATATTTAAACAAACATAATCATGTTAAAAAAACATATAGGATTTGGTTTTAATGTTTCATTATTTGGATTTTAATTTTAAAAAAAATAAATCTGGTCCAACCAGTGAAGTAGTTCCCGGTCCAGCCGGTGAACCGGCTCAACCGGCTTGTTAGTCTGAATCCGGTTCGTATGCCTATTTTGGGCCGGCCGACCCTCCTGTTCCTGACCGGTCCAGTTCTGACAGCTTTGTTTATGACTTTGAAAGCAGTCACTTTCCCTAGTAAAGAAAATGTAAGGTGTGCTTACATCTCATCCGAAACCTTACAAATAGTCATGGTACAAGCGAGATTTTTTGTGTATGATTGATAATTGTATTAATGATGTCACCTTTTTCATAAGTAGTTCTCCTATACCTCTAAAAACCAGTTGCATAAACTCTACTGTACCATACAGAATGAAGAATCATATGAAACAAATCATACTTAACAGGCTCAGAATGCCAAAAAAAGTGTTCTTTTACCTTTCTCACTCTCTCATACATCTCAACATACTTGTCTTCTGTAATCGAAAGCAAAACCGCTTTTAAATTTGGAATATCCTTCTCAGATATGAAAACCGCAAACGATTCCCAGTTCAAAACATTGAACAACGGGGGCACATAGTTATCCGATATGATCACAGGGACACAATTGAAATATAACGACTCCACGACACGTGGGCTATGCACTGCAAAACCGCGAGCACAGATGCAAAACTTGCTTGTTTTCATGTGATCAATGTAGTTTTGGTTACCTTTGACGTGTGGCATTCGGGGCAGTATTTTCATGTCGGTGTCATTTCCCCAATGTGCTAGTAAAATGGGTCGGACAAGACCATGCATGTGGCCTGCAAAAAAGGCTAGGGTTGATCTGTTGGAAGGTGGCTCGCCACCGACCTTTTTTAGAGGGTTTGTTGCTGACTGCACATATGTTGTTGGGAGTGAAACATCTTTGCCTATGTGAAAACCTGTTTGAATGTCAGCGTTACATAGGGCTCTTATGGTGTTTAGCAAACGTACTCTTGTTTCAGCAGGGGCCTGAGAATATACAAAGTTGATGATATGTGAAATGACTCAAATACCCTTTGTTCATGTTAAAATAGAGAAACCTTGTTGACCATTTGAATGTGTATCCAAATGACTAAGTTACACCTTGTAGACCATGTAATGCTGAGAACTTGAAAATAGGTATGTCTGTTTTTAGAAAGGAAAACAGAAATCATAGAAATTATTTCAATTTTTTTATGGAATAAAAGGATTATAAGAAAAAATCATTGCCTGGGTGTCGCGGGTGTGTGTTGCCTTTCGTCATTGAGTTCACCCTCCAGGCTTAAAATGTTTCATTGGCCGTTAAGAAAAATTTTAGTAACCAACTATATTTAAGCATAAATAAAAGTGAACTTACAATTTACTAGATGTTGTTAGTGATATGACCAACCAATATCATTTAAGTTTGCAACTGAGTTTAGAAATAAACCGCCGATGTGGCACTTTGTGATACCATGTCAGCCGCCATATCAGAACAAACATATATGGTAAAAATGCTTATGTGAAAAAAAGTTTAAAAATTACAGTATTTTACTAGATTGAAAGCTTCATATAAGTGATATAAAAAGATAACTATAAAAGCTCATATGTAGATTGGTATTATTTTGTGCATGAGTGAAGTTTGTTGCCTTGCTATATATAGAAACTAGATGAAGGACATACCCAATCATGACAAGCAGCTAGAAAATGATCTGATCCATCAGTTCTGTTCCAAAATGGATATTTTGTTATAAGCATGTCAGTGTGATTCTTCATGAACTGAATTAAATTATCGCGGCTATGTGAATGAGGAACGTATAACGTTAACTCAAGCAACCGTGAACTAAAAGGGATGTAGAATAAATGTGCTTCACTCGGGTCTTCTGTAACAAACTGTTTATTTGCTTCCATCAGCTTCAAAAACCAGCCCTCGCTAGCATATATTCCCTCTAGAATCCAATCATGAAAAATCGGCTTTTCTCCATCTTTGTAAATGTAAACTTTAAGCGTCTGTTCCATTATCTCATAACTCCTGCACATTTGTATATTTGATGATAATGGTTTATTGGTTTATACTTCAGAGTTTATTACACCAAAATGTAACTTAGTTTCACCTTTTTATCAAAGTATGCATGAAAAGAAAAATGTTTTTTTGTCACCAAGTGTTTTTTTATGTAAATAGTGGCCACTACGAAAGGTTATTAAAATTTTTCTTCAGCTGGAAACTTTTTGAGAGCAGCCTCATTGTCTTATGGGATGAGCAAAGGGTTTGTCATTGTCTCACTTTTCCGGCCAGACCCTACTATTAAGTGAAACTTTACCAGGCATGATTGTGTTTTCCTTATAATTAAAGGTCAAGATAGAAGGCATATGAATATATCTTAAAAGTACCTTATAAACATGGAAATATTCCGATAAATTGGGGAGTAAAGATCTGTCTCATTGTTTGTGATGACGGCATTCTCAATTTGTGATTTCGCTTCAAGAAGTTGTTGATCAACCCTTGATGACAATTGAGACGACTGTAAATAAAGAATACAAAAGTTTATCAAGAACATGAACATACATTGGCATTGTTTTCACATAAATCCAATTAACTAACCAAATCAGCATATGAAGGTCATATACATACGACTGAATGATGTGAACGGCTCTTCTGAAGCAGATAATTCATCTGGGAAATTGACATTACTGGCAAAGTCTCCATTTTGGGCTTGTTCTTATCAACCCTCGTAAGATTAGTCAAAGATGATGCATTTTTTGTACTTTCTTCTGTAATAACCGACCCATTAAAGCCTGAATATGATTCTTTTGTATCGTTTAACTTGTCACCAGAAAGTAGAAATGAAAAACTACTGAAAATTGGAAGTTCAGAATACTGAACAGTCGATAAAATAGCGGATGCAATTCCAAATAGGCAGATCCATTTTATAGTTTGCTTTAGATACGGAAAGTGAGTAAATCCAAGCCTATGATCCATGTGGATCAGATGGATCGAAATCTGAAATTAAAGAATCACTTGAAGATGGTTGATATTGAAGCTACTGCAAACTCCAAAAATGCAGCCAGACTCCCATATGCAACAGTTTGAAGCGATCTTTAATGCAAATTACACTGAACTGGATCAAATTTGTGACCGCAAAACACTAGAGTTGTAAATTGTGACCAAAGGGTTTGTAGTCTAGTGGTATTACGATGTGAAGTTAATTTTAAAAACAATACTAAAACGAAACTGTTTGGAATTCCTTTTAAAAAAACCGATACAAAGCGTCCAAACCAAACCATGATTCACAAACTACATGATTCAATTGATAAACTAAACAGTTAAAACCTACCATTGCAACGCCTCAAACCAATATCTACTAGAAATTTCTAACCGGTAAGGATTGAACAGATAAATTCGTCGGTTTCATCAATATAAAAACTCGAAATCTCTAAAAATAATTCACTTTTGCAGTTCTACAGACCCCGATCACGATTCATTATACTAAAAACTGGATGAAAACTATTTGATGACCGAAAGCACTGATGCCGATCCAGATCACAAAAAAAGTCCAGATCACAAAAAAAGGGACTGTTTTCAATCCAATCAGGAAATTGCACATATACTGAAGAAACTATGTATTCAATCAGATATCATAATCAACGAACATATTCAACGGAGAACCGGATTTAGAAATTTGATTGATAACATATATGAAAATCGAAAGTGAGATCACTTACTGGTATTGTTGAAGAATATTATGATCGCAACTTGAACCAGGATTAATTTGTGTGAGAAGTTGCCTTTGATCATATTCAAATTCGATCGACGATACTCGTGCCACATGTCAAAAAAATATGCATTTAATTGCAACGAAATTACGAGAAAATAAAAAAAAAAAGAAAAGAAATGAGAAAGAAAAGGAAAGAAAAAATTAAAGTTTTTCCTTTCATTTCATAAATAAAAACTAAGTAATTTTGTCTAATTTTTCTTTTACTTTTCTTCTTTTCTTTTGTTAAATGAAACTCGGGAACACGACATGTGTTATTCTCTTTTCTTTCCCTCGTTAAATGAAACTCACGAACACAAAATGTTTCTTCTTTCCTTCCATTTCCTTTTTTCTCTCATTAAATTAACTCGGGAACAGAACGCTAAGGATGGAAATGAAGGGAAGTGAAAGGAAATCAATGCAAAATTACTTAGTTTTCCTTTCATTCTGATTTGGAAGGAAATGGAAGAACTTCATTCTTTTCTTTTCCTTTATTTTCATTTCTTTTTCTTTCTGTTCTCTTCTTTAATAAAGTAGAGCGTAAAATATTTGGAGTGATTTAAACATAATATTTTTATAGAATATTTGTTTTTTAAGGATGAGTTTTTTTGCCGAGCATCAATACCGTATTGGTATCAAAAGGATACAGATCGAACAGGTATAGGTACATATATTATTGACTATATGTATTTTGTTTTAGTACTCTTTGGTTTTGGTATTTTAAATGTTATTGGTACTACTGACCAGTACCAAACTAATAAATTTGGTTTATATTTTCTCTCATTTCGGTATTGGTAATGGTATTTATCAAATTATCAATACAATAACAATCTCTCTTTTCTTTCACTTGTCTAAAATTTGCATAACTAGTGTTTTTTGCATATTTATTTTCTTTTTGTATTTTTAAATACATATAATTATGATAATAAGTAATTATAAATTACAAAGCACCAAACTGAATAACAATATTGTCATCTTTAAATAGATATTTTAGTGGTTAAGCAGTGTGTCTCACAATTAAAAAGTTCTCAGTTCGGATAGTGTCGAATCAGGCCGGGTACCCGATTTTGCACGGCTAGGTTAATTTGTGTTGGTCTAATGGTCTCGAGTCATTTGTGTATGCTATACGGTTTCCTAAGGGTGGCCCGAGTCATACGTGATCCTAGTTGTAAGATTAGTTTGTTAGATTCACTGAAAGTTTCTTTCTTGTTTGAAATACATGTGACACTTGATTTGGAACATAAACCTTGATTAAATACTTAAACAAATAGCTATTGATCTTGATGTAATTTACCTTGTCATAATTATTAAAGGACGATTATGTAAAAGGTTATGCCATTCTTACATGTATCTCACACCCTCCACAACTCTGAACGACTCGTATATGTCTATACGAGCCGTATCATTATTTGTCAGAATTTCTAAGTATTAATGATTTGACTCTTATACGTCTCGTATAGGCCTATCTCGGGCTTATAGGCCATATACAAGGCGCACACGAGACCACTCATTGTCAAATCAGTGGGTGTCAGAGGGAGCTATGCGCCTTGTATATGATCGGTGGGGTGTTAAAATAAAAAGATTATGTGTGTAAATTATGTGTGTAAATAACTAAGCACTTATGTAAATCAACTGAGGAATCTTTCCAATAAAAACAAATATCACATTTCTTTTGGGACTTTACAAAATATAGTAGTAAACACTTTAATACACTATCTCCACAAGAAAAAAACAAGAAAATGTAAAAAATAGTTAAATAAATAAAATATAAAGATATTTACAAGATCTTTAAATTAACCCACCTTTGGTTTTACTTTACTCTAACAAGTCTAGTATACCAAATTGAGTGTAATATCATATGAAAAATGTCATACCTAACAGGCTTAACATGCCAAAGGAAATGTTTCTGTACTTCTTTAACTCTTTGATGCATTTGCAAATACCTATTTTTCGGGATCGAAAGAAGAATCTTTTTCAGATCCGGGATATCTTTCTCGGGTATGAAAACCGCAAAAGATTCCCAATCCAAAACCTCAAAAAATGGAGGGACAAAATTATCGGATATGATCACAGGAACACACTCATAGAAAATAGCCTCAACAACTCTAGGACTGTTGACTTCAGAACCTTTGGCACATATACAGAACTTGCTGTTTTTCATAAAGTCAACATAGTTTTTGTCATCTTTGACTTTTGGAAGTTTTTTAAGGATTTTCATTTCAGGATCTTTGTTTTCCCAGTGGCGTAAAAGGATTGGACGAAGATAACCGTGCATTTTGCCAGCAAAGAAAGCAAAAATTGAGCGTTTGGATGGGGGTTTACCTCCAAGATTTTGTAATGGATTTTGAGGATAACGGATGTTTGTTTCTGGGAGAGAAACGTCTTTGCCCAATTCGAAACCGGATTTTTGTATGTCTGTGTTGCAAATGGCTCTTATGCAGGTATCCATGAATCGCCTTGTCTCGTCTGGTGCCTGGAAATTTGAATATGAAGTAGAAAATTAGAGGCAAATAAGTAACATAACTAAAAAGTTTGTCTAAGATGAAAAAGTTACAACTTTAACAACATTTTTAGAAAAATGTAATTTTGGTAACTTTTATCACTGCCTAATCAAATGGGTTAGGATAAATAAGTTCACTAGACAAAGAGGTAAAACTAATTAAATGGATTGGAAGTCGTGTAAAGGGTATTCAAATGCAAAAAAACCTTGTAAGTCTCTTTATTAAAAAGGTCGGATATTTTTACAATAATATATATTTTTAATCATATTTATCACGTTATCTAATAAAGAAACTCAAAAAAAAGTTGAATAGAAAAATGTGTTTTAAGCATCTACCCGACCTGACAACGAACAAGCTCATTTTGATCTGTACTATAATTTATGAAATAACCCTTTTGACTTGCTACCCAACCCACTCATAATAACCGTGCTTAGGGCCACATGGCTTACCCAATCATGGCAGGCAACAAGAAAATGGTCAGCCCCACCAGTTCTATTCCAGAAACTATATCTCCCTGAGATCAAGTCAATGTAGTTCTTCAAATAGGGTACTACACTTTCCCGATCATATGAGTTGGGAAATAAAGTTTCTTTTAACAGTTTAGAGCTATAAGGAATGTAAAACAAATGGGCTTGTTTCGGTTTTTTTGTAATAAATCTTTTGCTTGATTTCATTTGCATCATAAACCATCCCTCGGATGCATATATTCCCTTCATAACCGCCTCTGGCTGGTGGAAAATGGGTTTTTCACCTTCTTTGTAGATGTAAACTTTGAGTGTTTTCTCCATTAATTCATAGCTCCTGCATTTTAATCAATGAAAATGCAAATTAAGACATGTTTTATATCTTGACTAGGTTAGAAACCCATGTAATACATGGGTTGAATAAATATAATATGTTATAAACAATATTTTTCATAAACATTTGTATGTTTGATATCATTAAATGTTTATATAAATAATGAATTTTTAAAAATAATAAATTACAAATAATGAAAATTTGTTAAGTTTTAATGATTTTAATAATAAGAAGAACACACATATATGATATTTTATTGTATAACTTCATTATTTAAAATCATTAATATTAAATATAAAAGATAATTGGTATTTATCAAGAGAGAAAGGAGGGAAAAAACTTTCTAGAGTTCATCAAAAGATGACATGTGTCCTACCTTGCTACTATTTTATTATAATAATAAAGATTAGGGGAAAATAAGCAATTTAGCATGAAAATGATATAGAGAGGGATGCATTATGGGATACATTGAAACCAACATCAGAGACATGTATGTTGTAATAGCAAATTTTATGAGTTTAACTATGTAATTGGATTAATAAGCATGTTTGGCTATTAGCTTACCTGCTAAATTACAATTAAAAGTAGAAAAATTATCAACTGCAAAACAATTGTATTAGTAAGTTGTAATGATGGGTATGGGTCAACAGATTATTCTAGCTTGAAAGTTTGTCATAAAATAGGAAAATTGATACTTATATATCTCTTAACTCATGCGTGTAACATAAGTCATTTAATTTTTAATGGGTCAAACAAAATAATATCATATAGTCTCGTATAATCTATAGATTCTACAAATGCAAGTTTCCAATAGTCACAATCACCTTTTGACCTTCAAGTAAAGGTCAAATACTCCAAAAACACATGAAATAAAATATGCTTACCTCCTAAATATTGAAATATTACGGAAAACAGAAGGATAAAGGCTATGATCATCTTCATTATAAGAAGTATTCTCAAATTGTATCTTTGCATTCAGTAAATCTTGATCAGCTCTTGAAGTCCACAGTGGTTTCTATATAAATATATGTAAATTTGAACAAAGAGTTAAAACAACAAAAATCAGCATAAAAGGTTCAAGAAACTTATGTTAAAAGACAGTTTCACATAAAAATTCCTGAGAAGCAAAAATTAAGATGTTTGATACCTTTGAATGAGAAGAAGCACGGTTTTGAACCAAAATATCATGCATCTCAGAAACTGACACGACTTTTACCTTCTGTTTCTTACGGTGGACTTCAGTCACAGTGGATAAATTGGCTGATGGAAATATATTTCTAGCTATCGATTCATTTTTTGTGAAATTAAGGACCAAAATTGATGCATTTTTGTATGTTTCAGGTATGTTGAAATCTAAGAGAATTTGAGGGGCTTTTAAAGCAGTAGTAGAATTATAAGTAGAGCAATTGCTGACATTACTGTAAGCACCATAGCTTATGTGAATCTTGCTTGCAGAAAATGAAGACGATATAACATCACCATAAGGAAATTCAAAATGCAGTAATATTATGATAACAGCAAACACCACTCCCCCAAAATATGCCAATCTCTGAATTCCCAATACATGTTGAAATCTCTGGCCCATTTGTATACGACTAGTTCTGCAAGTAAACTGACCCTCCTACCAGTGTACCCCTGCAATATTGCCAAAAAATTCTAAGATAGGTTCCTAATCTTGTTTATTATTTCCAAATTAACTTAACCAGAAATGAAGTATTACCAAACTTTAGTCATCAAGCTGCAAAATTCCAACATATAGGGAGTTGATTATTCAGTTCCAAACCGACCAAACATAACACTGAACTATTAATCGATTCGAAACCGATCCAGAGTAATTAACACTACAGACTTCGAATTATACACTAATTTTAAACTTTTCAAGCAAAAATAGACTAAAAGAACACATCAATTTAGCATCAAAATCGATTGAAATTGACGGAATCCATACAGATTATAAACCCTAGATAATCTAATAATCGCAATTGAAGCTACAAAGTTGAACTGTGCAATTAATGAGTTAATTTACCTTTTAATCGATGTATGATCAACATCTGCAAATAGCGAAGCTTCCTCAATCACCAGATTACAATCAGAGACGAACAAAATCGAGGAGCGAACAGGGAGATTCGTTTTCTGAGTAAATCAGTGTAACAAATTAAATAATTGTAAGAAAAAATCTGAGTTGATTTGTGTAATCATTTGTTGTGGTCAGTGGTAAATGAAATCGGGAATAGAGACAATTATTATATAATAATTAAATTGTTGATTTGATGATGAAAGAGGCATCTACCTGTGACCTGTAAGGGAGGGAAGCCATGGTTAAAACTTAAAACTTAGGAGCTTGATGATCATGATTGTCTGTTAAAAACAAAATAGAAGGTAGTTTCATATCTTATGAAAGATGTACAATTATTAAAAATAAATAAATTATATGTAACAAAAAAGGAATATTTTTTTTATATAGGTCTAGCCATGGGAAAATGCAATTTTTATTAAGATGGTGTAGAAGATGTTGTGTGCTAAAATTTACCCAGAATATTTCAGGATTAGAGATATTTAGGAATATATTCATGACTAACCAAAATCTCTATTTATTCCTAATCGTGTTTCCGATATTTCAGGAGATAACAGATTGGCTGATTGCTGAGCAACAATCACGGAAGGAGTCAAAATGAGTTCCAATGAATGGTCATGGATTGCGGCAACATAGAGGATTCCACGCCATTAATTTGAATAAGTCTCCCACGTATGAAAAGTGGCCGAGATATTCACAACAGCTATTATGACTGTTCTTTGTAGTTCATTTGTATTTTCATTGTATAAATACCTAGGCAATTGATCGATATAGGCCACACAACACTTTTGGCTGCTTCACAAGTCTACTAACACATCTAGCATCGATCATATTGTGCTCTTTCATTGTACTTTAATCAATTTTGTATTAATAAACTAGGCAGAGCGACGATTGTCACATCCCGAAGTTTTTATGCCGGCAATCCTAAGGGATTAAGGGTTTTTTCTCGTTTAAATCTCGTGTGTTTGGCTATTTTTCTCTTTCATACACTGAAATATCCCTAAGGATCTTCAAGGATATTCTCATTGCAAATTTGATATACTTAATATACTTGATCCTAAAACACAATACCCCACTTTTCTAATTCGGTTTTGCTAAAAGTTAAGCCTGTTAATTTTTACCTGAAACAGAAGAGAGGTTTATAAAATTTGATAATTTAATATTTTTCTAAGAATAATTATGATAATTGTCTAAGAGGCAACCTAATACTAAGAAGTCTTCCGGTAAGGGATTTACCCAGATTATGAACTTATAGGGTTTCTTCTTCGATAAAGAGCATCAAATACGAATGGATGATTGGAATCTCGTTTTGGTGTCGTCAATTCAAGCCAGTTGCATATATTGTCAATTATAAAATTATGATAATCAACACTATGAATCATAATTAATGACTAACCAGAAAGTGTTTTTATGCAACAATGATTTTGATTGGTTCATACTTCATAGTTCTGTTTTTCGAAAAACCTAATGGTAAAAAGGTATGCTCAAGTTTGTTAAACTGTAACAACTTTATCTTCATCAATCAATATGATTTAAAAAAAATTATAGCTTATTTGATATATCTTGTCTTTTAAGTAAAAAAATATTAAATCCAGACTAAATTAATTTGAATCGTTTTTCTATTGAAGTATCATTAACCGATCATTTAACTTTGGCAAGTGTTAGGTGAGAATTTTGTTAATCTTGTTGACAACTTAAAAAAATTAGTAAATAACAATAAAGTTTCATAGCCATCAATTTTTTTTAGAACGTTAAATATATCATATTCATACTCCTAAATTGCTCGAAAATATCTAGTTTTTGACTTGTTTGAAAGCACAAATTCTTATTCTTAAATAGACTAGTCTCATGTTCTCTCGTAACTATCATATTTAGTTCAGTTGATTGATTATACAAGGTTTTATAACAATAAAGCAATAAATGATGAGCGAAGTTGGTAGTTGAGAACTTTTTTTTTTAAACGGCCTTTGATCTCAACGTGTGAACCACTGATTTTCAGGTTACGTCACAAATGTGTAGTTACCATGACCTCCGTTGATACCCTACCACTACCAAAGTCTACTTAATAGAATAACAACTATGTTAAATTCGAGCAATTTCGTTATAGCTATCTTTACAACTAAAGCATTCATTAACATGAAATAAATCAAAGAACAGAATCTAAATGATGTATAATTTTATTCAAATAAAATGATACTACATCTTATTGAAACAAAAAAATAAAAATAAAAAAATCTCTTTTGACAAGCCTATTCACAGAAAATCAAACGTCTTCAAAGACAAAACCCTTAACTAACAGGATCTACTCTAAAAACTCTATTGTACCATATTGAATGCAATATCATATGAAATATATCATACTTCACAGGCTTAGCATGCCACAGAAAATGCTGTTGCACCCTCTTAACCCTCTGTTGCATCACCAGATACCTCCGATTCGATATCGACAAAAGAATATTCTTCAAATTCGGGATATCCTTCTCCTCGACAAAAACTGCAAACGACTCCCAGTTCAAAATCTCAAAAAACGGGGGCACGAAATTGTCAGATATTATCACAGGAACGCATTCGTGAAAAATGGCCTCTACGACTCTTGGACTGTTCACTTCATAACCTTTAGCACATATACAATACTTGCTAGTCTTCATGTAGTTGATGTAGTTTCTGTTGCCTTTAGATTTTGGAAGCTTCTGGAAGATTTTCATGTCGGGATCTTTGTTTTCCCAATAATGTAAGAGAATCGGGCGGACATCACCGTGCATTTGGCCCGCAAAGAAAGCAAGAGTCGAGCGTTGGGAAGCGGGTTTGCCGCCAAGTTCACGTAACGGGTTTTGGGTTGAGCGGACATATGTTTCGGGGAGAGAGACATCTTTTCCTAATTCGAAATGTTCTTTACCTACATCCGAATTGCATAGAGCCCGTATGCAACTATTCATTGATTTTCTCGTCTCATCTGTAGCCTGAAGATTTATATGTTTTATTGGTTATGCATAGATCGCCAAAAAGAATTTTAATATTAATCAATTGATAAAAGTAATTATGCCTACTTATATCTACAAATTAACATAATAGACACCTGGCATTAATACATAAGCAAGAGTATATTTTTTGGCTTAAGTTTAGGTTGATGCATAACTCTATCTTTTAGTATTGTAGAAGAACGTATGCATAATCACCCAATAACTAAAAATTTTTCATTTCAGATTGCCAGAATTGAAACAGTTTCAAGTTGGATAATAATCGTGACAAGTTGGTATGATGAATCGATGATCCTAAACATGACTCATATATCTATTTAGGGGTGTTCAATTTTCGAATCGAACTCAAAAAAATCGAAATTCAATTCGATTTTGATTCGAAAATCACTAAGTCGAAATTCGATTTGAATCGAAATTCGAATATAATTATTTATATATATTTTTTATTATATATATACAAGTAGTTACAATATTTAAAAATTAGGTCTTTCAGTTAAGTATTTTAGTTTATAAAAACTAAAGGCCTGTTACACATATGTGAACCCAATTATATAATACCTTTAATTTTATTAGTTTGATGTTATCAGTGTATTGCAACTTAAAATGTTAGTTATTTGATATTTATATGTTTATAGTGTATTTGATATTTTGAAAGCATAAACATATGTAGCAAGTATAAACAATTTTTTTAATTAAATTTGAATCAAACCAATTCGAATTCTGAATACGAATCGAATTCGAATGCTCTTAAAAAATTCAAAATTCGAAATCATCCTATTCGAAGTATTCGAGATATTCGAAATTCGATTCGATGAACACCTGTATATCTATTGATGTCAAAGACAAACTCTAACCTAGACACACTTAAGTCATGTTACCCACAAACTACATAGGTAACTCATTCATCTAAACAAATCAAAAATATTTTAAACAGGTTGTAACTAAGTTGGTTTTAGTAAATGGGTTAAACAGGTGGACTTTAAAATTTATTTTGTACTTTTACTTCAAATGAGTTAAACATGTTGTGTTTAATTAAAAAATATTAAAAACATCAACGCAAACACAACTTATCTAACAAATGGGTTATATATGACAACAAAATCTGATTTCTTTCATGTTTGTTTCGGATCGTGTCAAGAATTACTACACCTAATTTCAAGCCATCCAAATATTAATTTGGATTTGTTTAAGCCAGTCTTGACCAAAATATAAACAGAAAACTTGAAAAAACAAACTAAAAAGTAGTACAATACGTAACTTAAGTATGTGGTACCAATTACCTTCATTTAGCATAATAACAGAACCCAATTTGAGATTTTAAACCACCAAAAGTTGACATCAACTTTGTCATGATAACCAAAATCAACCTCTTAATTCATGTCAAAGCCAAAATTGTAAATTTTTTTTCCTAATCAACTTTCAACAAAAATGTCAATTTTTTTTGTATATTTAGAATTAGAGACATTGTTGCTTTCTAACAAGTTTTTGGCCTGAATTGGAAATATTGCATTTTCTGATAACTTGGCTGCGTTAATATAAGATTATAGATAAAATGGCTTACCCAGTCATGACAAGCGACAAGGAAATGATCAGACCCACCAGTCCTGTTCCAAGAATCATATCTCCCAGCAATCAGGTGAATGTAGTCCTTCAAATGCTGCACTAGGTTGTCACGACTGCGAGACCCAGTCACATATAATTTCTCTTCCAGCGTTCTTGAGCTAAAAGGAATGTAAAATAAATGGGCCTCTTTCGGGTTATTAGTAACAAAATGTTTGTTTTCTTTCATATGTTTCATGAACCAACCCTCAGATGCATAAATCCCACTAAGCACTGCTTGTGGTTGGTGGAATATCGGTTTTTCACCCTCTTGGTATACGTAAACCTTTAGAGTTTTTTCCATTAGTTCATAGCTCCTGCATTTTATAAAAATATTCAGCCAAGAATTCATATAAACTAACTAATCAAATTGTATTTTTCTCACCTCTTGAATCTTGAAACATTACGATACAGAGGAGAATATAGTGCTCGATCATTGTTGTTTATTGGAGCTTTCTCAATTTGAAGTTTGGCAGCTAATAATTCTTGATCAACCATCAATGGCCATTGTGGTTTCTGCAAGAACAAAGTTTTATATGTAATATGTTTTCTGTAAGCAACTAATTAACATCATTTTTACTTAATTAATAAGTAACTAATTGCTCCACGTGCCATAATTATGTGAACTCAAGATTTTTTTTATCCTGGTTCTTCTATTTCAATCTTCATTTTCTATTTCTTTTTCATGTAATATTT
The DNA here is from genome assembly GCA_009363875.1 of Mikania micrantha. Lineage (NCBI taxonomy): Eukaryota > Viridiplantae > Streptophyta > Magnoliopsida > Asterales > Asteraceae > Mikania > Mikania micrantha. The sequence goes on along the minus strand of CM018695.1, from coordinate 72,073,419 downwards.
AACATTACCTCTATTCAACTCTCTATTTTCTTATTTCATCCATTCACTATTTGATGCTTCATTTATTCACTCATTATGATACACGGTTTCTAACATACTAGAAAAATAATACAATATATGTGTGTGTGTACCATTGAACGAACTGAAGCACGGTTATGAAGTAAAATGTCATGCATATCAGAGAGTGTCACTATGTCCCCGATTGGTCTCTCCTGAACTGGAGGAAGCTCCTTCACTTGTGGCTCACCAGTTGACATGGCAGGCTTGTTCTCAGATGGTGCAGGCTTCTTGAAATTAGGGTTTAAATTGGGTGGATTTACTTCTGGTTTAAGTGTGTTGTTATCCAAAGCTATTGAGGGAGCAACTACGGTGTTATTGACTGTTATTGTAGGTGTTAAAGAAGCTGATGTACTTGATGGTGGACTGGTGGTTGAATCACTTGATGGTGGTGGACTGATGAACTTGATGGTGTTATTGCCTGTTGATTTGGGGATTTCAGATGAAGTTTTGGTTTGGTTGGTTTGACTCAATGGTGGTTGAGCACGGTGCACAGAAAACATGGATGAAGAAACATCACCATATGGAAATTCCAAGTACTGGAACATTACAACCACAGCAAATACCACTGCCACCAGCCATACCAATCTTTTGGATTCTAATATATACTGAACTTCTTGACCCATTTTTATAAACCACTAAACTAACTTGTAATCAGAGCACACATATCAAATCAACCCTGCAAAATCGCGATTGAACTTATCAGATGCATCTTAATTGGAGGAAAAAACTTAAGCAAAACTATATGTGAATGTGAAAATCAAATGCGATAAATCAATCAGAAATTTTCACAAATATGAGCACATCCTATTAACAATAACTGAATATTATTTATTTCATAAACTAAAGATTATCAGCATCAACTATCGGTCGCTACAGGTCAATTCAAACACTATTGGGAGTCAAATATCGATTAGAAAACATAATTTGCTATTTGAAAAACTAAGTATCAAGGTATGATCAAACTACCAAATCACAGGTCTGATTCAATCAATCAAACCTTCAAATTAGCAGTCCGAACAAAGAACGAGTAAGAACAACATAGTCAATTGTTAAAACTCAACAATAACCTATTTATTAGGTAACCAAATTCCATTAATACGAAGCAACATGCACAAGCATATCCAAATCAGAACCCCAAATCACCTGATCAACCGTAAAATACGAACGCTAACGTTCCTAGATCACCAAATCACAAAATTCAGCGAACATTTTACGGAAAACAGATTGCGTGATCCATTCAAGAAATCAATTGCAAAAAACTAAACCAAAAACTATAGCTGATTCCGTTTGTGCTACTCATTGATCAGAACGCGTTCTATCAACTACTGTTTGTGTAATCAATTAATAAAACTACCAACTTAATAGTCCGAACAGAGAACAAGCAAGAATAACTTGCTCAATTTTTTAAAAATTCAACAATAGTCTACTGATTAGGTAACCAAATTCCTGCAACATGCACACGCAAATCCAAACAAAAACCTCAAATCACTCGATCAACCGTATAATACAAATTACCACATGCGAACACGAAGTTTTTCGATCATTAGATCAAAAACAAATTTGGCGATTCAGCCAACAATTCAATTTCAAAAAAATACAATTAAAACTAAAAACTATGGTTGCTTTCATTTATGCTGTTCCTTGATCGAAGCGCTTTAACACAAGCGAATCGTTGAAAATTTAATGCCGATAGCAAAATTTAATGCGATTGCATGAAGATCAAGGATTTAAATATAAGAATTAAATACCTACGAGAGACGTGGTTGAACCGCTGTGTGGTTTGCGCGAAGTTTTATGCCAAATGTTGCAATGGCGGCACAGGGATATATGTATGTGTGTATATATATATTCCCTATATTTTGTTGCTAGCTTGATTGTAAAATGATGCATGACGCTATATATAGTCTACTGGTACTTGAAATTGCAGGTTGGTCCTTGTGCTTTGTACATTTGTACGTTTTGACCATCACGTGTAACAAGTTTGAAGTTTCTTTTTTTGCACTTTTTTTCCGTTAGAGAAGAAAAAGAGGAGTTTCCAGGTGAGCATTTTAATCCGAATAGTTATTTATTTATTTGTCGACTTTTTTTAAAAAAAAAAATAAGTGTTGATGAAAGAAATATTTATCAAAAGTGGTTATTTGAAAAATAATTAATAAAATATGTGTTTTTTATTTATTTCTTTATTTTCAACTATTTTTTTTGTTCATTTAACATGTTATTATATTTTTCTATTTTTATCAATTCAACTAATATGATAATATATTGATTAAATTAAAAAAGTTATAATCAATTAGTTTAAAATAAATAACTACATAAAACCACTCATTAATGTTCAACAGTCATTCTTACAGTTTTATGTCTTTGTCTATATCTATAACTATACTATATAATAAAAAAAAATAACAATACGTCACGTGGCGTCAATCCAGCATATCCACATCACATTGTCATGTAGCCTTTTTCTAACCTATCAACATGGCGTATTTGACAATTTTAAAAATTAATTTCATTTATTACAATTATTAAGTGAAATTTTCAATTTTTTTTAAAGAAAAAAGTCAATATTCATATTAATGACAATTAAATCATTAGAATGTCTACATTTTCAATAACTAAATTTTGAAATTCAAAATATTAAATTTCATTTCTATTATTTAAAGAAATATTTAGATATATATAAAATTTTATTTTCTTTTTTTAAAAACGTTAAAAATTATATGTTACTTGTATATCTTTTTTGATTGTTAATTGTTTTGTAATGTTTATTTTATACAACTATGTTTAATACACAGGTCAATAACATAGTTTTAGGATAAAGAAACCACTACAAGAAATTGAAGGGTTTACCCACACATATAATTGTGTAGGTAAATACCTACACATATTTGTATTAGTGTAGGTAATTAGTCGATATCTTTTCAAAATAACTAACACTTAATATGTGTTGGTAATTTGTTTTACCTACGCTTATCATTGGTGGGAAATTTTCTCCCCAAAATTTACAAACAATTAAATGATTAATTAGCCACACATTTGAAATATTTATGTTATGTGTAGGTAAGGTATCTACACATACATAAAAAAACTAAAATACGTGTGGGTAATTGAATATTTTTTACTCACACATAATATTTGTAAATATATATGTAGATAAGTTAAGTAAATAAATTTTATTTTATTTTTTAAAAATGGCATTGCAAAATATATATCTACACATATCCAGTAATGAACAATATGTGTAGATATTAGATACATATTATATACACATATAAAACATGTTACATAAAATGTGTAGATAAAAATGACATAACATGGAAATAAATATTTAAAATAAAATTTAAACCAAATTGATATAGGTAGGTACTCACACATAATTTACATACATAAATGTTACTAATACATGTTTGTATATGTGTAGGTATTAGAGGTGTTCAGAAAAATCGAAAACTGAATTTCGTTAATCGAACCTTACATGTAATTGAAAAAATTTACTCAAGTTGTGAATTAAGTTTTCGTTTTGATTTCTGACAGTATTCGAATTCCAAAGTCGGTTTTTGATTCAGTTATCAGATTCGTTTTTTTCTAATTCGGTTTAAATATGACATTGAAAATAAAAGAATCAAATTAGGGATGTTCAGAATAACTGAAAATCATTTAAAAACCATTAACTGAACCGTATCAGTTATCGAACAACTTAAGTCAACCGACTTCTGGATCAATCTTGACCCTCAGATATTATCAAAATTAATCTCAACCGTTCAAAACAGACAATTATGATGTTTTTCAGGCGGTTACCCACACTTGCACACCTAGGGGTGATGAATGGGTCGTGTTGGCAGAATGGCAGGTTGTGGGTTCCACCCAACTCGAACCCTATCTAAACCAACATTCACGTCAGACCACCGACTCGAACTCGACTCGAATGTTTATGGGTTGACCCGAACCTAACCCGTTTGACCTGAAATATATATTACTTTTTATATTCTACTCTAAAATCATAAATAATAATTAAAACATATTATATAATCAAAAAGCGGTAACCAAAATACTTTCAGATTGTGTAAAATACTTTCACCCTTTCATTCTTTCGTTCGTCGATTCTCGAATTCAATTTTTTTTATTCGACCCTTCAATATTGACGTTTCAAGTATCTGATTTTAATTGGTTTTTACTTTAGGTTTTCTTAGTTTTGGGAGCACTAATCATGATTCAACTCTTTAAGGTTTCAAGGGCTTCAATTTCGTTCTTATTCACGATTCAATTTTATGATTTTGATTCAATTCAGGTACCAATTATATATTTAAATTCATCTCACATTTGGAATTTGGATTTTTAGTTTTATGCTTACTTTACTTGATTTCCCTATTTAATGCTTAATTTCTTCTAATTTTATGCTCATAATATAAGAACACCCAAAAAAGAAAAATCAAAACATAAGAACACCGTTTACATAATCAAAACACAATCCCACGTAACTAAACATGAAATCTAAACAAAACAATTAAATAAAAATTGTTATACATACCATTTTTAGAGATGGACAGAGAATGTGAAATTCTAGGTGTATAAAAACCTAAGAGTTAAACCAAGCATCAAAACACTTGAACTTGCATAAATTTTACACAGTGCTTCCAAAGGTTGTAAAATTTAAAACGAAGTGTATAAAGCTTTAAATTTTTAGAAGGAGCCTCGAGAAAATTTCAATCTATGGTGCAGATTCTGCATTTAAATTTATGAGCATAAAATTAGAAGAAATTAAGCATAATATATTAATATTCATTTTAGGTCTATAAAATTCTTTCCTTTTCTCAACACCATAGTGGTTTTATTTAGTAAACCATGTGCCAACACTCTTTGTTGAAATAACTAGAGCCTTATGATTTAGATCTTTTTGAGTTTCAAAACATCAATAGTTTGACTTTTTTACAAGGTTTTCAAATAATTTTCAAGAAACTCAAGTGTTCACTGTTGATCATATCTTAGCAACAGGCAAGTTTGCCTACATCGATATATTGAAGTTTGCCCTTAATATAACTATTTTCACAACCATTCTAATACATTTTTTGTATTAAAATTATCTTTAGGTGGCACTATAGTTTTAGCCGTTGACTTTATCAAGAAACACGTAATTGACAATTATCCTGTTTTCTGATACAATTATCCATTTAATAAAATGACATTTTATTGGATATGTTCTATGACTTGCACTCCAGCAATAAAAAAGTTAAGTGACAAGTACCCAGTTTCATATATATGCTGGAATCATTGTCCAACTACTACTGAAGAAGGAAAGCTAACTTTGTTAAAAAGATATATGGATTGAAGAGTGATGATTACAACTTAAAAGTGGAGGAGACAATATATATTGTTAAAAGAGGTAATGCTCGTCTCTTTTTAACGTTTAAATGTGATACTGCCAACATACTTTCTTGAAATTATGTAAGTTTTAGTTTCTAACCTTTTTTTTGTCTTAAATAGGAAAAACGAGTAAAATTTACACACACAAACACATACACCCGCATCTATAAATATAAAATCACTCAAACGGGTTGAAGTCACCCATAGAGTATTTACTTGCTTATTAACTTATAGTATGATTTGTTCAATTTAATTACATTATTATATACTTTAAGTATGGTTGTTTTATAATTTACATTTGTTATTTACTTATTTAATTTTGTCAATAAATAATGTTTTAGTTTAAAATTCAAATAAGAAAATACTTATGTCATTGTAGTAACACCACATGTACTAATCAGAAATTAAAGCATCCTACTTACAATGAGCTTGTGGATGAGGTTGAAACATTGAAGTGCAATAATGCAACAAATACTAATTGAAAAGAATCTCATCTCATCTCACCTTTACCAGGACCATCTAAAGATGATACATTAGAGAATGATGAAACGTTGATGAGTGAGTTAGTTTTAGTGATTTATGAATAACTTTTTTTTGTTAGTTTGAGTATTTCAGTTTGTATAACCCGCACTTTCTTTTGTGGTTTGAAGGGTGATGTTTTAATATTTCAATTAAGTTTGGTTGTTTTGATCAAATATGTATCAATTTTCATTTGCATTATTTGTATTTTCTGGCATGCATGTGAATGTTTATTATCTACACATATTGTGTTTAATCTCTACACATAAATTTATGTTTACCAACACATTTATATTTTTTTCTACACATAATGTTACTTTTACCAACACATATTTATGACACATGTCATTAAAAACATTGTACGAAAATGCCACGTCATCACTCATGTCCACTTAAGCTGCACCTAAACAAATCATTATTCTTTTAACAACACATATTATTTAAATTTACTTACACATATGTGTGTAGGTACATCATAAGTGATGTGTAGATAATGATCTATCTTAACAGTTGTGAGACAACACATCATGACAATTATTTTATTTGTAGATAAATACAATTAGCAACACATAATAGATTTTTATCCACACATATAAAGACCCAAATTTCTTGTAACTATTTACTTCAATATGACTCTATGTTTTGAAATATGTTTTTTGTATTAAAGTTATATTTATTATTTTTAATGTTTTGATAAAAGGTTTATTATTACATATATGCATTTACCATCGGGATTGTTAAGGCGGTGTTTTAGAGTTTTATGACTAAATGACGGTCAATATCTTAAGTTTACGGGGTTTAAATGTTTGAAACCTATGGTGGATCACCAATGATCCTTAGCTCAAGTGGTTGAGGGGAGGTACCCTGTGACTTCAATATTGGGGAGGTCACGGGTTCAAGTCCTGGCATGAACAAAATAGGGGTTTCATGCTGGGCTAGGGGGTTTTCTCTCACCTATAGTGGGTTTCCTCCTATTGGTGTGGATATGATCGGGTGGGTCTATGACCCGTCAGTGATCCAAATTGCCGTTAAAAAAAAAAAATGTTTGAAACCATGTAGATCCTAGCCAGTGTTTTTGTGACCGGATTGAGCGGTTGAACCGGTCGTCCGGTAATCGGTGTCACTACCGGTCCGGTTATGCATAATAGAACCGCCTTTGAAATAACCGGCCGGTTCCGACGGTCAGCGGCCAAACCCAGTAACCGAAACCCACGGCTGGACCAGAAAGACGATCAAAAATGAAAGAAGAAAGAAAACTCAGACGAAGCAGATCTAAAAGCATGTGGTCGCCGATAGCTAGCTTGATGATGCTTTCCTATTTCAATATCTCGATAGCATGTGCCCTTGCCACCCCCGATCGTAGCCGTATGAGAGTCTGATTATAAAAACTTAGAGAGATGAAGAGATAATGTTTTAGAGAGAGAGAGAGAGACGAAAGGGGGAGTAGGATACACAGAGAACAACGGTGGCATCCATCTAAATTTAGTTTTTTTTCATAACTTTCGTTTACAGCCCCTTACGGAATATTATCAGAATCATTTTTAACCTTTTCTATTTTTATTTTATATATTAAGCCCCTTAATACTTTAATATGTTTCAACGTAGTTAATTAACATGAATTTTTTTACATTAAAAGGTAAATAAATTATTTATAAAATCGTTCGGTTCTAAAATCCGGTCCAACCGATCTGACCTGTCAAACCAGTAAACCATTAAGAAATCCGGTTCAATGTCCAATCTGGTTCTGAAAACATTGATCCTAACTAAACATGTATATCAATGGTATGTGTAGCCCACATTTAAACCCCGTAAACATATTCATATTATCATCCACTACAATCTTTTTATTATACATTTTTTTATTCACATCCACTATATATCACTCTACTGACGTGACATATTGTCAAGCCCCTCTATAAGTTTTTATTATGCTTAGCCTAATGTAACGTTATCACACTTATTTGCACATTTTTAGCAGATAAAATATGTTTTATTTCCTAGTTAGTTTATGTAAAGGGATTCACTAGAATAAAGTTAAAAACACATTATACAATCTTAAGCTCGAACTCATAAGTTAAACAACTTAATCTTGTGATTAGTGTCACACCCCCTAAATCCGCACTTCGAGGGCGTGATGCATATTGGGCAGGATCATAGTATCCCGTCACACTTGCGAGTTGCGATACCTATATGTCTGTTTAAATACGTACATCCAATACTTGGATAAAACTGTTTTCATAAATCAGAGTTGCGGAAGCATTATTTGAAATGTTTCGTTCTAAATAACAAATAGTGTGCAAGTGTTAAAGTTGTCTTAGCATTACATATTAAATAAAGGTAATTAAGCATGTTCAAATATTAAATGACAAAAGTGATGCAAGTACTCCATCCAAGCAATCTACCCTGAGCACGTGCCACCAATATCTATTGATAGCTAGCTAGTCAATATGTTTTTATACCATATGTGTTTTTATACCATATAATTACAATACAATATCTATTGATAGCTAGTCAATGTGTTTTTATACCATATGCGATTCAACATCGAAGCTGACAGTTGGTTGTCTGTCCACCAATGTCTATCACAAGACAATGGCAATGTTTGTGTTTGGTCAATTTTGCATCCGTTCCGACCTTCGGTCGGGTTGGCCATACGACGCGACAGATGAGGCTTGTCAGGCCTAAATAACATTATTCAGAATTACCACGTTAAGCGCCATGCGTGATTAACTGTTCAAAATGTGTTCAGGACTTAGCAGTGTGATGTTGTGCACATACATATAAACGATATAATGCAATCCCTTGAATATTCGTTTCAATTTTAAATTGAAAGAGTGTCAAATCTATCTTATAAATGAAACTTTTATGAGATTTTTGAAATAAATTATATTCACACGTACTTATTTCAAAATAAACTCTAATTGGAATTTAACTCTAAATCAAGCAAAGTGTATATATATAGGGGCCGGTTATTGTACAAAGCAAATTAACGTGAGAAGCGTAGGAAGCCACCAGAACGCGCCACATGTAATTTGGGTAAAGGGTATAATGGTCCGTGTAAAATCACGGACCACGTTATATATAATCACGGACCATCGTTTAACAAGCATAATCACGGACCAGTGCGTTATATCAAATCACGGACCGTCATTTAATACATATAATCAGGACAAAATGGATAATTACGGACCAACAATTACGTACCAAAGCATAAAAATCACGGACCACGTAAATTTTTTTTAATAAACTATAACAATATTATACTCAAATTAAAGATAATAAAATTCTCGATTTTATGGTGCAATTTTTTTTAAAAAATAATTAAACGTTTAAAAGTTATTTGATTTACAAGAAGATGGTGGAACTTGATTTACCCACAAAAAAGTCAACAAATGCATGCAATTCCTTTTTTGCCCTTTTATCTTTAATTTTCGGAAGTTTTAAACAAAAAGTGGGGACCACTAGATCTTAACCATTGATTTATTTGATCAAAGGTCCACAATCCTTCCTATCCTTCTCACGTTAAATATCCTTTGTATTGGATCCGTCTCCTATATATATATATATATTATCATGGTTTGGAAGATATGTTAATAGGGGTTGGATCCACTAAGAATGGATTTTTGCCTAAGAAGAGTAAGAAACAATAGAAATTTGACACGTGTCATCATAAAACAGTAATACAGTACAAAAACGAAATACAGTACAAAAAAAAACAAAATTCAGTACAAAAAATCAAAAATCCAGTACAAAAAATCAAAAATCTAGTACAAAAAAAATCCAGTACAAAAAAAATAAAATATAGTACAAACAACAAAAATCGAGTATAAAAAATATATAACATATCTAGTACAAAAAAAATAAAAATGTAGTATAAAAAATAAGATTTTATAATTAAATTATGTGACACGGGTCAAATTCTTATTAGTTCTCACTCTTCTTACACAAAAAGTTCTTCTTATTTGATCCTTCCCCTATGTTAATACGTAAATCAAAGATGATTTATTAAAATAAATATTTACATAATTAGCTATAAATGCCTCATAATAAAAATACATATTAAACAAACCAAAACGAAAAAAAAATAATAATAGAAATATATAGTTTAATATGTTATAAGCAATTAATGAAAAGTCTTATTAACTTTATAATAAGTTTGTAACGTAACATAATAAAACTTAAAATATGAGGGACTGATTGTGTAAACCTCTAAACAAAATATAGTGTTAATAGAGTTAAGTTAGATTTAGGAAAACTTGAAAAGTTGAAGGACCAGACTTGAAAAATCCTAAATCTGTAATTTCTTTTCACCCGTATCTTCACCCAGACCCGACCCATCCTTCTTCGCATGAACCGACTCCTCCACAATGCAATCCAACACGATTACAGCTAATCTAAGTCGGTTTTGGCAAGAATTTGGATACGTGAATCATTCCAATCACAAGTTAATACTATCGAACAACTGTAAACACGCAAATTTGGTTTCCAAACATAGGAGATTCGTCTCAGAAATTTGAAATACATGATTTCGTGTATAAAAGATCTATTAAACTGCAACATTTGTTCCCTTTACCCTCTATGACCCTTTCCGAGCACAAGAAAAGATCACACAATCACCATGTTCGGGAAACAAAACCTGCAAATGGATCGGCTATCTCATCCTCGGGATCTCGATCAAACAATTCTCATCAACAAGCAATTGTAAGTAATTATTACATCAACCTAATCGTTATAATAGCACAAACAAAAGCCCCATACAAGTTTTTAACAATCTGGTTCTTGAGATGATTTATTTGACCGAATGGGAACAAGGGTTTCGGTGATTTAAAAATAAATTGGGGGAACTTTAAGTATGGATGCTTCTTCACTTTTTTTCTTCTTTTTCTGTCATTTCATATTATCAATTATTCTTTATCAAAAATTTTATGAAACATTTTAGTATTAATTCTGTGATAAAATATATAACTATATGATGGGTTGTAAAACACATCTGGTTTTTAAATAGTTTTTAGTTGATTTTAAGTTGTAAATATGTCGTTTTTGTTTATTTTTAGATTCTTTTTACATGTTTATTGTTTTTACAGGCTTGTCGAATGAAATGAGCGGAAATCGAGTTCGAAACCCAAAGGAATCGAGCCCCGGTTGAAATCAAGAGAAAAAGACAAGTTTTCATAATTATGACGTCATCGCGGTACGCGATGAGGAAGAAATTCACCTTCGCGATACGCGAAGTATTTCGGGGGTTCCCCGCTTGTTTTGTCCATCGCGGTACGCGGTGTTATTTTGAATTAGTCTCCGCGGTACGCGACATGTTTTAAATTTGAAAAAAGTCAAGATTCAAGCGAGATTAAATAGGAGACGCTCCCCAGCCGTTTCAATTATCATTCTCGACCATTTTTGAAGCAGGAGAGCTATCCAGGAGCTTGAGGAGGCATTTGGGAAGCATTGGAGGGCTAGAAGACCTTGTTTACATGTGATATCATCTTGGTCAATCTTTGTTCTCAATTGTTCTTAATTTTCAGTATTATATTTCATCTTGTTATGATATTTCTGGGATTTCTTGACTGATGATGATGTTAGTAGGCTAATTGTTTGATTCTACTTAGGTTAGAATGATTGTTTGAATGATTATTGATGACTATTGACTATTGTTTTGATATATGATGGAAAACACTTTTGTAACAGATCTTATTGTGTCATTTTGATGAGTTTTGCATATCTAATCTTGATTATATCAGTTTATATCATGTTCCATACGTGTTTATTGAATGTCTTTCGGTGTTAGATACGTATTAGGTCATCGACTTGGTGTTATGACTAGTTTGTGGCTTGTTTGATATCACTAGCCATAGGAAAAGATATAATTGATGTTTTTAGGATTCTTTATGTATCTAAGTTTAGAAATCCGGAAGGTGATAGACTTGTCGGGTGATCTTTAGCATTAGGGTTTTCATGATAATTACCCGGAGGGTTGGTTAATTGAAAGATTTAATGTTATTGTCATTTCGTGTCAAATTAGACATTCTAAGATTACTCCTTGCATCTTAGGTGTATTGGAATGAGAAAATCAGGAATGTGACTTGTTCATTTGAGTACATAAGTGTTATTGGAAAAATCCGGAAGGTGATTCAATTAACTAGTGTGTTTATTGCAATATTAGATTTTCTTAGTTGGTTTTATCTGGTAATTAATCCAGAATCCATTAGATTACTTATATTTTGCTGTTTAAGATCCTAGTTCCATCATATCAAACAAAGTCAATAGTGTCAATAATCACAGACAGGAATTCTACCTAAGTAGAGTTTTCTCATTTGTTTAAGTTTTTTTCTAAAATTATAAACCATATCTTTTAATTAAATTCGTTAATCTGTTTTAGGGTTTAAATATTAGTTAAATTGCTTTTCTAATTTAATTAGGGTAATTAGTTTAATTGAATTATCATTTTTATTCAAAACCCCCCTTTATTTGTTTTAATCATTTTCTAATTTTGTTTCGTTAAGTCAGTGTCTCGTGGGTTCGATATCCGGACTTTCGTTAGCTATTCTACAATTGATAGGTACACTTGCCTGTCGTAGTGGTTTAGTTTAGGATTTTCGGTTTTAACTCGTTGTAATTAAGTTGAGTCTAGGTTAGTTTTTATAGTTATTTTCTTAGACCACTTTCGAGGACATCAAGTTTTTGGCGCCGTTGCCGGGGATACTTGACAATAGCGAAATTAGCTTAGATTGTGATTGAAAGAATCAGTAGGTCTAATTTTTGTTTATTTTTAGTATTTTAGGTTTTGAGTCTTTTCTTTTCTTTCTTATTTGCCTCTTGTCTTTTAGTTGCTAGGTTTTTATTATGTTTTAGGTTTTTCTTTGTTTTGTTTGTTAAATTCCCTTACTTGTAATCGTTTACAGTGCATGCCACATACTCGATCACAAGGACCACCGCCAGTTTTAGCTTTTGAAGAGCCGGAGCAAGAGTTTCACACGAACCTTAGGAGTCGTCTTTCCCAGGTACGTGTTCTTGCCCCGATTTTGTTTTCACCTTCTAGTTCTACACCTAGTTCACCTTCACACACACCCATTTCACCTTTCCCGATCTCACCCGTTTACTTCGACATGGCCGAGGAGATGCCACCACCAGTGAGACGCACCGTTCACGACCGAGCTTGCGATGGATTCACCGGAGTTCGCAACCCGGTCACTCGTCCCGTGTTTGCCAATGATGCTACTTGGCAATTCCCTTCCTACATCATGACTGCTATCACCAATTCCATTCAGTTTAATGGTCTTGATGATGAGGATGCTCCCGGACATCTGTCCCGTTTTTCTAGGATCTGCAACACGTTCAATCTCCATGGAGTTTCTGAGGATAACATCTGCTTACAGCTTTTCCCATTCTCTCTTGCTAGTCGTGCATCCACCTGGTTCGACAGCCTCCCTGAGAACTCCATCACCACGTGGGATGATCTTCGAAAGAAATTTCTGAAGAAATATTTTCCACCTTCCAAGGCTGCTCGTCTGAGGGACCAAATCCATTCCTTTCATATGGAGCCCGATGAGTCTTACTCTACAGCTTGGGAGCGATTCCACACTTTGCTTAGCAAATGTCCACAGCATGGACTTTCTGAATGGGCACTTGTAGAGAAATTCTACAATGGATTGACACTTGAGAAGCAAATCATGTTCAATACAGCTGCAGGAGGGCATATCATGGAGATGAAGGATACAGATGAGTGTATTGACATGTTTGAGAGTTTTGCTAGAGCCGAGCAGCAGCAGAAGCCATCCACTAGATCCTCCACCACTAAGGCTACCAACACCTCATCCGTTGCTCGAGGTGTTTATCAGGTCGCTCCTGACACTAGCCTTGCTGCTACCATAGAGTCTCTAGCGAGAGATATGAAGGAACTGAAGACACAGCTGAAGAAGTGTGAGATATGTCGAGGAGGACATGCGACTGCCGAGTGCCCCATTACTGATCAGGAGCAGTTAGATTCCATTAATTCTGGTTGGAACAAGCCTTTCACTTCCAACTTTAATTCCAATCCCAATCCTAATTGGAATCCTAACTCAAATTGGCGAAACTCCAACAACAACTGGCGTGGTAACAACTCCTATCAACCACGTCAGAATCAGGCAGCGAATGAGAATTCAGGAGCGGGTCCAAGTAGCAGCGGTGACCCAGAAGTGAAGGACATGCTCAAGCAGCAGATGCAGATGCTACAGCAGTTGATTGCCAAGGATCAACACACACAGGTGAAGCTTCAAGAGCATGATACATTGCTGAGGAATCAACAGTCAGCATTTCTGGACCTACAGCGATCGGTAGGTGATATTGCGAAGAGGTTGGATGAGAGGCAGGGTGGATCCTTCTCGGGGAATACTGAGGCAAACCCGAAGGGTCATGTGAAGGCTGTGACGACTAGAAGTGGTCGTGGAGGTGAGAAAGAGGTGGAGAAGTCACCGGATGTCGATGTAGAGGAACCGGTAGACGAGGAGATAGAGTTGGAGACTCCTGATAGGGTGCACCAGAGGCTAGGCCCAGCAAGTACAGCACCAGTAGGAGAGTCTTCAGTTGAGAAGAAGGGAGTTGAGGCAGAGAAGAAGAAGATGGAAGAGAAGAGGACTCCCGAGGTTGATATAAGTAGGCTACCATATCCGGCACGTGCATTGCAGCAGAAGTATGCACAGGAGTATGGACATTTCTTAGAGATGTTCAAGCAGCTTAAGATTAACCTCCCGTTTGTAGAGGCACTCCAGCATATGCCCAAATATGCTAAATTCTTGAAGGATCTTCTGTCTAACAAGAAGAAGCTGGAGTCACTTTCTACAGTCACATTAGGAGCTCGATGTTCTGCGTTGGTCCAGAACAAACTGCCCGAGAAGCTTGATGATCCAGGGGTTTTTACTATCCCTTGCTTATTTGGTAGTTCTTCTGTGAACCACGCGTTGGCCGACTTGGGTGCTAGCATTAACTTGATGCCATATTCGACTTATCAGAAGCTAGATCTTGGAGACCCATTGCCGACGCGCATGAGCATCACTTTGGCCGATCGATCGGTCAAGTATCCACGGGGAATTGTGGAGAATGTTTTGGTGAAGGTTGATAAGTTTGTATTCCCCGCGGATTTTGTCATTCTAGACATGGAGGCCGATGACCGAGTCCCGCTCATTATGGGACGTCCTTTCCTACGCACTGCTAAGGCAATGATAGATGTGTTTGAAGGTAAGATTACATTGCGTGTGGGTGAGGAGAATGTTACATTCGACGTGAGGAAGTCGATGAAGCATTCGAACGGTCAGGATGATTCTGTTTATTTTCTTGATTCTTTCATTCCTTACATAGATCGTTGTCTAGATTACATTTCTGGATCTGATTTATTGAAAGATCAAGACCTGGGTGAGGAGAACCAGACTGTTGAGATTGATGCTTCTTCTGAGCACATTCCGAGCAGTCTGGCTAGTAAGCCTCCTGAGTACCCGACTGCTTTTGAGGTGTTTGAGAGTACAGATCCGGTTGAGAAACCATCTGTAGAGGCACCACCATCCCTAGAGCTTAAGGAGTTGCCATCTCATTTGGAGTATGCATTTCTGGATGGTGATTCTGATTTGCCCGTCATTATTTCATCTTCATTGACGGAGGAGGAGAAGTCGAGATTGATTGAGGTGCTTAAGGCGAATAGGCAGGCGATTGCGTGGAAGTTGATGGACATAAAGGGCATACACCCTTCGTTTTGTACGCATCGCATTTTGATGGAGGAGGATTACAAGCCGGTGGTCCAACCACAGCGACGGCTAAATCCTAACATGTCTGAAGTTGTGAAGAAAGAGGTTCTTAAGCTCTTAGATGCCGGATTGATCTATCCCATTTCAGATTCAGCTTGGGTCAGTCCGGTACAGGTTGTTCCCAAGAAGGGAGGTATGACTGTCATTGTGAATGAGAAGAAGGAGTTGATTCCGTCTAGGACAGTCACTGGTTGGAGAGTATGCATCGATTACAGGAGACTGAATGATGCAACTAGGAAAGATCATTTCCCACTGCCTTTCATTGATCAGATGTTGGAGCGGTTGTCAGGACAACAGTTTTACTGTTTTCTTGATGGTTTTTCAGGTTATTTCCAGATCCCCATAGCACCGGAGGATCAGGAGAAAACCACGTTTACATGCCCATACGGTACCTTTGCGTATCGCCGTATGCCGTTTGGGTTATGTAATGCTCCAGCCACATTTCAGAGATGCATGGTGGCTATATTTCAGGATATGATCGAGACTTCCATGGAAGTTTTCATGGACGATTTTTCAGTGTTTGGAAGTTCGTTCGATCATTGTTTGCAGAACTTGGATAGGATGCTTGCTAGATGTGTGGAGACTAATCTGATGCTGAATTGGGAGAAGTGCCATTTCATGGTGACTGAAGGTATTGTGCTAGGGCACAAGATTTCGCGAGATGGAATTGAGGTAGATAGAGCGAAGATCGAGACGATTAGTAAACTCCCACCACCGACGAACGTGAGAGCGGTTCGTAGTTTTCTAGGTCATGCAGGGTTTTATAGGCGTTTCATTAAAGACTTTTCTAAGATTACCCGACCGATGACCCGACTTTTGGAGAAAGATGTGGAGTTTAAGTTTAGTGAGGAGTGCATGAGAGCGTTTGAGTTTCTGAAGGAGAAGTTGGTGAGTTCTCCTATTCTGATAGCCCCCGATTGGAGCCTTCCTTTCGAGTTGATGTGCGATGCTAGTGATTTTGCAGTGGGGGCTGTGCTTGGTCAGCGGAAAGATAAGCACTTTCATCCGATTTACTACGCAAGTAAGACCTTAGATGATGCTCAGGAGAATTACACGACTACGGAGAAGGAGTTGTTAGCGGTCGTGTATGCGTTCGATAAGTTTAGGTCTTATCTTGTTCTTTCCAAGACCATTGTTTACACCGATCATGCGGCCTTGCGATACTTGTTCGCGAAAAAGGACGCAAAACCTCGTTTGATTCGGTGGATTCTCCTCCTTTCTGAGTTTGACATAGAGATTAAGGATAAGAAAGGAGCTGAGAATGTTGCAGCCGACCATTTGTCGCGGCTTGAGGATCCTGCTCGGGAGAAGATGAATGAGGAGATGATTGGAGACACATTCCCACATGAGACTTTGATTTCTGCAGACACAGAGATAGTGGGATTGGTGAGTGCAGGTGAGCAGGGATTGCCATGGTTCTCAGACATTGCGAATTACTTGTCTGAAGGTTACATGTTGAAGGGTCTGACTTCACAGCAGCGGAAGAGGTTCTTCACTGAAGCAAACCATTATATATGGGATGCTCCATATTTGTTTCGCGAGGGAGCAGACGGTATTTTGAGGAGATGTGTGAGTCGTGAGGAAGGATTAGACATCCTAAGACATTGTCATGAGGGTTTGACTGGAGGACACCATGGACCATCGTACACTGCGAAGAAGGTGTTTGATTGTGGATTTTATTGGCCGACAGTGTTTAAGGATGCACATGAGTTTGTGAGGAGATGTGATGCGTGTCAGAGGACCGGAAACATCTCACGTAGGAATGAGATGCCCCAGAACCCCATCCAGGGGGTTGAGGTCTTTGATATTTGGGGTATTGACTTCATGGGACCGTTCCCTTCATCCCGAGGGAATCGGTACATCCTCGTGGCTATTGATTATGTCTCAAGCTTTATCCACGAATGATGCACGAGGAGTCGTGGGATTTCTGAAGAGATTGTTTTGTAGGTTTGGAACCCCTAAGGCATTGATAAGTGATAGAGGCACGCATTTCTGTAATGCACAGTTGGAGAAGGTGTTGGCACGATACGGGGTGACCCATCGAGTGTCAACAGCCTATCATCCACAGACTAGTGGCCAGGTTGAGAATGCCAATAGGGGTGTGAAGAGGATTCTTGAGAAGACGATAGGTAGAAACCGTAAGGATTGGGCAGATAGGCTAGACGAGGTGTTGTGGGCGTTTAGGACAGCTTTTAAGAATCCGATTGGGACCACACCTTTTCGGATGATTTATGGTAAAGCGTGTCATCTGCCAGTTGAGTTAGAGCATAAGGCGTTTTGGGCGTTGAAGAGTGTGAATCTTGATTTGCCGAGTGCTGTGAAAAATCGGTTTCTTCAGTTGCATGAGTTAGAGGAGTTGCGTGACGAGGCATACGCACGATCATGGAGTTATAAAGAACGTACGAAGGCGTTGCACGATCGTAAGTTGAGAGGTGTGAAGGAGTTTAGGAAGGGTGATCAGGTGCTAGTTTATGATTCAAGGCTCCGGTTATTTCCAGGTAAGTTGAAGTCCAAATGGAAAGGACCGTTTGTTGTGCATGAAGTCTTTCCACACGGAGCAGTTGAGCTTGAATCAGAAGGTCGGACATGGAAGGTTAACGGGCATCGTTTGAAGCTATACATCGGAGGGCCGATCGGTACTGAAAAGGAGGTAGCACTCCTTGAGTTGCGTAAGTAAGGACAATGCCTGATTTGTAGAGTTTGTAAAATAGATTAGCGTGTGTTTCGTGTCTTTGTTTTTGTTTTAAGTATTGTAGAGTTTCACGAGTTTTAAACGATAGGATTATGTTAGGAATTAAGTGTGGGTATTTGGTACAGTTTTAGCCTATACCGTCTACGCATATGGAAACCGAACCTATTAGTCACATCGTAACTCGATTAGGTTTAGATTGTAAATTCTAGGTAATTAATTTTTAATTTTAGTTGTTTAAAATGAAAAATTCAAAAAAAAAAAAAAAAAAAAAAAAAAAAAAAACCATCGAAACTCGTCACGGTACGCGATCGAGGAACAAAATTCCCTCCGCGGTACGCGGAGGATTTCGGGAAAAGTAAAAAAAATTAATAAATAACAGGTACACCTTCGCGTACCCTCACACAACCAAAACCACATCACCACCGGTTACCACCGCACCGCCACCGTAGCACCACCACTTGTCACCTCCACCACCGTGCATCATCACTACCATTGCGCTACCACCACCACTAGCCGCCGGTCACCAACCACCAGTCACCACCATCACCATAGTGCGTCGCCATCACCATCATCACCATCGGAAATAACCACGCCACCATCGCATCCCACCGTATCACCACCGGTTCCCACCGCTATCTCCACTACACCACAACCACTTACCACCCACTGCCACCGCGCTACCATTGTAGCCGTCGCATCACCACCTCTGCCGTCACAATCACCAACACCGTAGGATTACACCATTGTTCCCGACGGATTCGCGACAACATCATCATCTTCTCCGGTCACCACACCATCACCACAGATTCAAATACGCGATTAGGTATAGTTTTTTCGTTTTCTTTTTCGATTTTAGGTTTTAGATTCTAGATTAATATCAGTTTATTGTAAATTTGTGTAGATTTAGAATAATATCAGTAGTTAGGATTGATTTGAATTGGGTATTGGAACGAAATGGGGTTCGGATAGTCGCCATTGATACCGCTCGATTCTCTGCATTTGAAATTGGGCCGCGTACCGCGGCACAACCCTTAGCGGTACGCGACCCTGGCCGGAACCCAATACTTTCGACTGTTTATCCACAGAAAACGTTTGTAATTAATTTTGTAAATAAAATGTGTAAATAAAATTTTTATCATATATTTTGTAACAATTTTGAATTTGTAATTCAAATTAGTTTTAACATTACTAAAATTTAGTCAACTTCTTATAAAATTTTGTAAATAATTTTTATAAATAAAATTTTTTATTAATTTTTATTTTAATTTATCATACATAGGTAAATATTAAAATTAGTTATAACATTGTAAATTTTTGTACATAAAATTTTAATTTTTAAATAAATTTGTGTAATATATTTTTAAAGTTTAGAAGTTATAACATTTTTAATTTTTGTAAATAATTTTTTATTTGTAAATATTTTTGTTTCTATATTTTAAATGATAGTGTAAAATAAATTTTAAATTTTTGTAAATTATGTAAATTAATTGTAAATTTTGTAAATAGTTTTAAATTTTTAAATTTATACATTGTAAATAGAAATTTTTGTAAATTTTGTAAATAAGTTAAATTTAGGTTTCGAATTAGTTTAATTTGTAAAATTGTTCTGTATATTGTATATTTGTAAACTGCTATTGTAGGATGTCTGGAGCAGCAGAGAGTTCAGCTGCAGGGGCCAAGAGGGCCAGAGGATCGAGCTCGTCGAGGAGGAGGGCTCGAGAGATCAGCTATTCATCAGAGGAGATCCTCCCTATTGACGAGGATGAGGCGGTTCCCATAGATCAGCGTGTCCTCAGAGATCACACTGTCCTGCAGTTTGAGCAGGGGACAGAGGAGGCCACCAGATGTGAGAGGTTTGTGACGATGGAGCATTACCACCACCGTACTTTTGATAGAGAGCTACTAGAGAGGTTAGGGCGTCTTGATGAGTTTGATGCTATTGTACGAGACGAGTGGAGGACTGCCCTAGACTGTAGGTGGCCCCAGTACATGGAGCTGACTGTCGAGTTCCACTCGACATTTCGTCACATGTCAGGCTCATTTGATGATCCTGCTGCTGTATCGTTTGCCTTAGGCAGACGTACATTTTCCATGAGCATCCCGCAGTTCGCGATTGCGACGGGATTTTACACAGCAGATCAGGTGAGAGAGCCTGGCTTTGCTCAGAGCCTGAGGGCAGTGGTGAGGGAGCCTAGTGACTTGGGCATTACTGAGAGACAGCTGGAGGAGTTTTGGACGTCCATAGCTGATGGACCGTTCACGAGTGCGATTATCGAGTCCTCGATTCGTGATCCACTCATTCGATATATACACAGGATGGTCAGTTGCACTCTCGTCGGTCGCAGGGCCGGTGCAGAGAAGTGCAACCAGCTGGACCTATTCTGTATGTATAGCATGATTAGCCGTCGCCCGGCTAACCTCGCCTGTATTTTATTGTCATCATTCGGGAGGATTCGCCGTGGAGGGGCGACGGCTAGACTAGATTTAGGGCCCTATATTGGGAGGATAGCTTTTAGGCTAGGAGTCTTTAACAGATTCCCACGCCGATTTTTGACAGAGGGACCCGAGACGGGGCGTTATAGTTTAGACGATATGCGGCTAGCTGGCATGTGTTCTATGGCCGATCCAGCTACTTGGATGCCAGCTAGGCCTGCACCAGAGAGGGCCCCAGATGCGGAGGTTCTGCAGAGGCAGGTACCACCGGAGAGACAGAGGATTTTGCACAGGGCGGAGAGGCCACCTCAGGTATTTCCTCTTCGTCTGCCTCGTCCTCCCCGTATCACTTTAGAGAGCTTGTGGGAGGAGCAGCAGAGGCTGGGTCTGATGATGCGCCTTCTTTTTGCACATTTTGAGATTGAGATTCCTGAGTGGTTTAGAGCTCCAGATCAGCCTCAGCAGCCAGGAGGAGATGCTGATGAGCCTCATGATTAGATTTCAGTATTTTGGCAGTAGTAGTTGTTTCTTTTGTATTTTTCTTTATTTTTGTTTTTATCTTCATGGTCTGTATATATTTGGATTTTGTTGAAATCAGATGTATTTAGACTACTGATTGTATATATTTTATGGTTGTTTTGGTTGATTATTGTTTGTACAGTTTTTCTTTCATTATTATCCATGTATATGTTGATGGTTTGTTGTGAGTGTTAGTGGATTGCCAAATTCATCGTGAATGTTCAGAATGCAAAGTTGGAATTATTTGTGATTGCGATTGGATTTGATGGCGGTTGATGAGACTTATGAGAAATTGTCACATATCAGGGAAGTTGTAATTATTGTAATTGTATATTTATGATGAATTATTGATTATTTCATATTACACATTGAGGACAATGTGTAATTTTAAGTGTGGGTATGAGATTTGAGTAAAATTGTAAATTTTTTAAAATTTTAGTAAATAAATTGTAAATTTTTAGTAAATTGTTAAAAATAATTAATAAAATACAAAAAGATTTTCATTTTTTTTAATATCGAGTCATTTGTAAATAATCAAGTCAGTTTTAGTTAGGTTTGAGTTCTTTTATTTTTAAATTTTTCTTTTAATCTTGTTTGGATTGTTTAGAGTTTCATTTGCAGTTTGGTTTGAATTACCCTTATCAGTTGGGTAGTGATAACTTATATATTGTAGTAGAAAGGCAATCAACATGATTACAATAACTCGATCGCGAATGGAATGCTATACGATTGTGTTATTCTGGATTTGACATGCACGGCTGTTACATGAAACCAGCTAAGTCTTTTCCAAATTTTTGTTTTTATTTTTTTTTATTTTCTTTATTTTATTTTATTTATGTTTAGTCTTTTTCATTTTTATTTAGGTTTTTAGTTGTTTAATTGTAAATTGAGTTTGAATTTTTAAAATTTTCTAGGTTAGATTGTAAATATTGTATATGATTTTGTAAAAAAAAAATCTTTGAATTGTGTTTTGCATTTAAATGGAAAATGATAGTATAATCAAAATTTTATGTTTTCTTAAAAGTTTAAACGTACGCATCTAATTTGGGATATGTTAGTAGGCCTGATTGATAGAAAGGTTCTCTAGTATTGATATAATTTACTTAATCTTCATGATGCTAATGGGTTTTGCTTGGGAAATATGGGGATTCTGAAACTGTTTAATTGTGATTAGAGGAACTTTTGCAAACAAACAGCTTAATGTTTTTAAAATTAAACCTGGCACATATTTTCTCTTTTTATGAAAATAAATTCGAGACTTATGGCGCCTGATTAAAAGAAACATCATCCATCAATCCACTAAATGGGCTGAGCTTGTAGAAAAAAATAAAATAAAATAAAATAAAATAAGAGCTGCAGCTTATGTGTCATACCCCGGATGGCAACCGAGTGAAACACCACTAAGTTAGGCTCATTATTTTATAAGCAAAATGCCCATATCTTCATCCATTCCATCTAAGGTTTGATTTTTTAAATTCATTTGGGTTGTTCGAATGTAATGGTAACTTGAAAGCTTTTATCAGGATTAAGTTGATTTATATGACTTGAGTGTAATACCTGTAGTTGATTGAATCATTTGAACATAATGAATCAAGATTAGGGAACCTATATATCAGTTGTTGGTTTAAATGGATATATTATACTGACAATCGTGGTTAATGCGTATGTGTTTTAAAATTTTAAGTTTAAAGATAAATTTCTGGTTGTGATTCCATTGCAAAATCTTTTTCGAGGACGAAAAATGTTCAAGTGTGGGTATTTTTGATGGGTTGTAAAACACATCTGGTTTTTAAATAGTTTTTAGTTGATTTTAAGTTGTAAATATGTCGTTTTTGTTTATTTTTAGATTCTTTTTACATGTTTATTGTTTTTACAGGCTTGTCGAATGAAATGAGCGGAAATCGAGTTCGAAACCCAAAGGAATCGAGCCCCGGTTGAAATCAAGAGAAAAAGACAAGTTTTCATAATTATGACGTCATCGCGGTACGCGATGAGGAAGAAATTCACCTTCGCGATACGCGAAGTATTTCGGGGGTTCCCCGCTTGTTTTGTCCATCGCGGTACGCGGTGTTATTTTGAATTAGTCTCCGCGGTACGCGACAGGTTTGAAATTTGAAAAAAGTCAAGATTCAAGCGAGATTAAATAGGAGACGCTCCCCAGCCGTTTCAATTATCATTCTCGACCATTTTTGAAGCAGGAGAGCTATCCAGGAGCTTGAGGAGGCATTTGGGAAGCATTGGAGGGCTAGAAGACCTTGTTTACATGTGATATCATCTTGGTCAATCTTTGTTCTCAATTGTTCTTAATTTTCAGTATTATATTTCATCTTGTTATGATATTTCTGGGATTTCTTGACTGATGATGATGTTAGTAGGCTAATTGTTTGATTCTACTTAGGTTAGAATGATTGTTTGAATGATTATTGATGACTATTGACTATTGTTTTGATATATGATGGAAAACACTTTTGTAACAGATCTTATTGTGTCATTTTGATGAGTTTTGCATATCTAATCTTGATTATATCAGTTTATATCATGTTCCATACGTGTTTATTGAATGTCTTTCGGTGTTAGATACGTATTAGGTCATCGACTTGGTGTTATGACTAGTTTGTGGCTTGTTTGATATCACTAGCCATAGGAAAAGATATAATTGATGCTTTTAGGATTCTTTATGTATCTAAGTTTAGAAATCCGGAAGGTGATAGACTTGTCGGGTGATCTTTAGCATTAGGGTTTTCATGATAATTACCCGGAAGGGTTGGTTAATTGAAAGATTTAATGTTATTGTCATTTCGTGTCAAATTAGACATTCTAAGATTACTCCTTGCATCTTAGGTGTATTGGAATGAGAAAATCAGGAATGTGACTTGTTCATTTGAGTACATAAGTGTTATTGGAAAAATCCGGGAGGTGATTCAATTAACTAGTGTGTTTATTGCAATATTAGATTTTCTTAGTTGGTTTTATCTGGTAATTAATCCAGAATCCATTAGATTACTTATATTTTGCTGTTTAAGATCCTAGTTCCATCATATCAAACAAAGTCAATAGTGTCAATAATCACAGACAGGAATTCTACCTAAGTAGAGTTTTCTCATTTGTTTAAGTTTTTTTTCTAAAATTATAAACCATATCTTTTAATTAAATTCGTTAATCTGTTTTAGGGTTTAAATATTAGTTAAATTGCTTTTCTAATTTAATTAGGGTAATTAGGTTAATTGAATTATCATTTTTATTCAAAACCCCCCTTTATTTGTTTTAATCATTTTCTAATTTTGTTTCGTTAAGTCAGTGTCTCGTGGGTTCGATATCCGGACTTTCGTTAGCTATTCTACAATTGATAGGTACACTTGCCTGTCGTAGTGGTTTAGTTTAGGATTTTCGGTTTTAACTCATTGTAATTAAGTTGAGTCTAGGTTAGTTTTTATAGTTATTTTCTTAGACCACTTTCGAGGACATCACTATACATATTATACACAAAGAGGGACGGTGATAACAAAAAAAAAACATATTTAAAATTTAAGTTCTTTTAAACATAGTGAACAAATATTTTTAAAAGAATTAGTTAATCACTTTTAAATTAAGTTAAACCCAATGATATTAAGACATAAACTTACGTGACTAAATTTTTATTGAATATTATAAAATATAAATGTTATTTTTAAATTTAATAACCTTAAACAATATAGGCTTTATAAATCTAAATTTTATAAATGGATTTTTAATTTCAGAATATAATCTATAAATAATATTTTTGAAATTAATAAAACTTTAATGCTTTATAACCGATATGTTATCAAATTCAATCTATCGTTTTATGAAATCCCTAATCTTGGTTTAGAAGCCAATATATATATATATACAAAAATAAAAAGTATTATTCTAGACAATGATACAATTATTCTATAAACATATTTACAAATTTTGTTAGGATACATTTTAATTAAATATTAACAACCATTATTATTTACACACATATATTAATCTTACATTTTAAAACAAAGATAACTACAATAGATAATAGATAAATAGAGTATTCAATATTCTATTATATATATTATCCAAAACTTGCAAGAATATATATTCCCAATTCGTCTTCAAATTTAGACGAAATGCTATCATTCTAGATACGTAAGAATTTCTGAGAAGCTATAGACTTAAGGCGCAATGTTTGAACTATAGGATACTAAGACTTTGTATCTACATAAACATTAAGGTGAGGTGCGCTAACTTCATTCTCTCAAACTCAAAGACATACTTGGACAAAAGCTAGGCATAAACAGGTGAGTTAATTCTTACTCCCTTTTACTTTTGTAAACTTTTTGGGATGTTACATATGTCATATACACAAACATGTTCTTAGAGTCAAAACATATACATGATGCAAACCTTTAAGCTTAGTAGACATGATTTAGAGGCTATGTGAACTTATGTGCTAATTGCTATGTGGGATTTAGGTTAGAAGACGTTTCATACAAAAACAAAACAGTATCTAGTAGCCTAAGAATGTAGCGACATTCTTCGCATTGACTTATGTCTTGTGTGAAAAAGGTGAAAAATACACATACATAAACATTATGATTTACAATGTTTAAGTTAGGACCTAGCTAGTCTTGATTTAAACTTTGTAAGATCATTTATTTGGATTCTTGCTTTGTACTACTTGCAAATTTACATATGCTTTAGATCTAGTCTATTTAGTTTAATAGTTTTGCATCCTTTTTAAGTATTGTATTAAACTATAGAATTGCTCACCAACTATGCAAATAGTTGACCTTTATTTTACATATGTAACAGGATAAGATCAAGATCAAGAAAGAAGACTTAGTGATGGACCTAGTTTAATTTAATCAATTTTATATGCTTCTTTGTATTTGAATTTTGAGCATTTGTATTTGAATCTTTGTTGGTTGAATGAATGGTTGTTTGCATTTATTTAAAATGGATTGTGTAATTACTTAAACTTAAACATAGCTCCATGAGCTTTTGAGCAATTACAAATCACACTCCGGCGCATTCTGTCGTCGGTCGGGGTGTGACATATAAGCATGTAGGTATGTATCCAATAATGTACGTTGTATCAAAAGCGTTTGTATGCATGATTAACTGTAGTTCCTGTTTTGCGTTAGTTTGCGTTTGCTAGAACCTGCTAGTTACCACCTCTAATCATATAGGTCTATGAGTTTGTGTTTGTGTTCGTGTTTATGTTGATTTTGTGTTTCATTGTATCTCATATAACTCCAAGTGTTTGTGTGTTCAACAAAGTATTCGTGTTTTACTCGTGTTGGCTCTTGTTGACTCGACGACCCATTTGTAACATATTTATTTTGTTATTGTTTGTTTATGTACAATATCGATCATAGCATGTAAGTAGCATAAGATTGAACTTCCTATGTTGGCTCGTGTTGACTCAGTTTGGTTCGGTTTGCCCAATATCAAAATAAAATTTAATGCAAATCGAAAATATTTTTATTAGTTTCGAATTCAATAATTAAAAAACAATAAGTTCAAGCACATACAAATCCAAAACAAAAATGAAGTTTATAAATTACAAATTATCATAATACGAAAACATGAAAAAATTTTGAATAGTTCATCAAATCATTATTCATTAGCTCGAATACACCAACATCATTATTCACCGTCAAAAGTTTGTAACATATTAGTACCAATCAAAAATTTAGTATAACTTTATATATATATATATATATATATATATAATTTAGTTATACTTAAACGAGCCAAAATGAACGAGTCGAAATTTGAACGAGTTTTTCCCTGGCATTTTTTGAGAAAGTATTGAGCATATGTGAAGGAAATTAATGACTTAAGGAGTGTAGAGAGAGTCTTTCGAGATATTCAGCCATAAACCTTTGATTTTCATTCTTCATTCGATAACCAACTAAAACGTAGAAGATTTACACGAATAAAGTGTCCTTCAAAAATATAGTTGTGAGATTTTTTTTTGGACATACTTTTAAGCCCAGTCACCCGGGTTAGCCCGTTGCCAAAAGATCACTCACGCTTGCAAACGTAGTAAGCGTTGGTGACCCAGTCCAACCATCATTCTATAGAAAACTCACCATCCAAAGGCCTAATATGATAAAACTTCTGGCTTATCAAGAACATTTTGCTCAAAGAGAAAGTCTTACCTGAAACCTCTCATTTGAGATTCAAGCAGATAACGTTAACCTATAAATTGGATACAGTTTGAGTTACATAATTCTTTATTTAGTGTATTTACTTTACACATTCACTCCCTGAAGTTTATATTTTGTTAGCTTCAATTATCAAGCATAACTCTTATGTCCCTAAACATTAACTCGTGACATCTTGGGTCTCTAAGCTTTCTCCACCCTTCTATAAAATGTGTCATTCTCTATAAAATGTGTTTTTTTTCCTTGAAAGTTGTTAATTTTGCAATATTTTTATAAAAATAAAAATAAAAAAACCTAATAAGGGGTTGTACTAATGTTGGTCGTGTTCTTCTTACTGTAAAAGAAGGTTATACGTACAATATGGGTCGTATACTGTTGTTAGGGTGTTAAAAATAAAATGTTGGGTTGTACAAATAACCCAACCCATATACATAAGAGAAATGGAATAATTCCGAGTAATAATAATAATAATTAAATAAAAATTATTATTATTATTATATGTTCTTAATACTAATTACCTATTACTACTGTTGTAAAAATCGGCGGCCGCCTAGGCGCCTCTCTACCGTGTCGATTTTGGCCTAGGCGGCCTAATCAGATTTTTATTTTTTTTGACTTTTTTTGACCTTTTTTTCTTGTAAAAAGGGACTAATTCCATGATTATTTAGACATTTCTCAATACCAAATTCTTAATATGTCTTTAAAACATTGATACCAACCATTTAACATCAAAATCCATATCTAAACTTTGAACTCAGTGTTTAAGTTTGAATTTTGAAGTACTTGACTTAGTATGTTTAAACTTATTTTTTAAATTATTTGAAATATTATATTAAATTATTAATATTGATGTGTGTATATAATATTTGTAAAATTACATATAAAAATTCCAATCCAGCTAGCACCGATTAATCCCTAAACGGTTCCTCGCTGTCCGGCTAGCTCTTAGCGAATTCTAAAACCATGCCTATACCTAATTAATAAAAAGTAATGACGGTGGTCTATCTCCCTTTTGTTTAATTTAATCATACTTTCTTGGTTAAATTTTTTTTTGAACGGCGAAGGTCTCAATCGTGTGAACCCACTGTTTTCAGGCCATGTCACCAAGGTCTAGCTACCTGGACCTCCCATGAGCCACCACAACCACCCCAGTAGGAAACCCTACTGGGAAAACCCCCGACCCCCACACAGACCCCTTTCTCCCTGCAGGAGGGATTTGAACCCAAGACCTTCCATTTAAACGAATCTTGGTGTACTATTGAGGCAATGCGTCTTTGGTACTTTCTTGGTTAAATAACTAAGAATTTCATGTATGAACATAAACGTTGGTTGGTGGAATTGGTTTGTTGTTTTATAGTATAGCTAATGGACATGTGTTTAAATCCCATCCAAACATTTTTTTTCCCTTGTCTTTCTTTCTTTCTTCTTTTTGTTTTTTGCTTTATTATTCATATTATTATCCTCTCAGCTTTTTAAAACAATAAAAAGTTGGTAAAATATCGTTTTATCCTCCTTAGTTTTCTAAAGTTTCGGATATATCCCTTCGTTTCTTAAATCTTCACCGTATGCATTCAAGGTTAACGTTTTCATCTCTTTGATTACTTTGAGTTGTCTAATTAATTCTTTCTGTACCTTAGCTAACAAAATAATTACTTACGGGTTTTGTTTTACGTAAAAGTGCCTTAAGATATTGACAACTGGCTCAAAGTTATCGTTTGAAGTTGATCACCCCAACATTTTAACGTTATTTTCACAAAATAAGTAAAATAACGTTAAAATGAGTGCAATTTTACTTTGGCTCCTTGAGGGCTCACACATACATACATTATATGTGTGCACTGCAAATGTGGCGTAATAATAATAACAATATAAGTGTTAAAACACTAAATTACTTCTATGATTGACTTGCAAGTTGCAACTCTAGAAGATCAACCACACAATTAAGTTTCTCAGCAATTTCAAGACCGAACATTCCTAGTTACTACACTAGTGAAAATAAAAGAAGAAAATTAAAAGAAAAACTCACACCATAACTGCATCATCTTCTTCAATAAATCCTATTTAATTCCGGATCACATTAACCAAAATCTACATCTCCATTTTGAATCTGATTCTCACACTTAAACCACCATGAACCGTCTGGTCTACGAGACCGTTCTTAAGGGCGACACCATCGCCTTCCTCAGGCTCGTTCAGGAAAATGAAACCATGGTCAAACAAACGGTGGCCGAATCGTCAAACACTGTTTTGCACTTAGCTGCACGATTCGGCCACCTAGAACTGGTTTCAGAAATACTAAACCAGTGGCCTGAGATGGTGGTGGCGGAGAACAAGGACCTGGAGACCGCGTTGCATGAGGCGTGTAGGGAAGGAAAGGTGGAGGTGATGAAGGCGTTGATGGCAGCCGATGACGGGCTGGTCGGAAAGGTGAATTGCAGAGGGGAGAGTGTGTTGTTTGTGGCGTGTGAGAGGGGGAAGATGGAGGTAGTGAAGCAGCTTCTAAGGTTTCAATGGCTTCTTTTGCATGAACTAGACGCGTCTGCATGTTCTATACATGCTGCTGCTACTGCTGGACACACAGGTATATGTGAGCTTATTTCATTCCAATAATATCGAATTGGATCTTAAATTGACGGGTTAGTGTGGGCTTATGGAGGACCGGCTCAACCATTTTGAAGGCTCTAAGCATAATAAAAAGTTAGAGGCCTTCACTAACGTTTACGTTAAAAAAACCTCTTTTGCAAACTGACAATAATAAACTAAAAATTATATCTATTGGAGTAAAAAAACGTGTTTATATTTACATGTATAAAATATGTTGATTAAATTTATTTTTCTAATTATTTTAAATACAAATTATTTAATAAATTGTTCATAATCAATTTTTTTTAAATAGTCTTCATCAATTGAATATTTATAGACCTTTATACATTCATTTGTTGAATCTTCTATTTTTTTCCCAAATATCACAAGCTAAAAAAAGCTTATAGATCAAAAAAAGCTTGTTACATAAAATTTTTTTTTAATAAAATTGAAGGCCTTATATTTTTAGGTGTTCTAAGCTCTTATTTGATTTGTTTGACCTATTGAGCCGGCTCTGAGTTTATCCATTTGGTTATGTACTCTTTCAATAGGAATCTATTTTCGGAAAGAATCAATTTTACAAGCTTAGCGAATGCGCAAGAGTTCGACAAATTTATTTGTGAAAGGATTTCATTCCCAATATTATTTGTGCCATGGCAGTCTCTAAAAAACGACATTTCTAAAAAATAAACGGGTCCTACTCATCGCATTAATCAGAAAAGTTTGGAACATTAAGTCAATCGATCAGCATCACATTAAAAACAAAAGTCGACCATATGCGTTTACTTGACTTAACGTTTGCAACTTCACTTTAATTATATATAGCCAATCATAATCCTTACAAAATAAACGAGTTAAGCCAGGTTGGGTAACGGGTCAAAACGGGTTTGGTTTATGATAAGTGCAGGTCAGGACATACTTTAAATACAATTAGTTTAGGTTTAAATGAGTAGATTTAAAAAAAATCAATTTAATTTAAGTTAAAATATGTTGTAATATAACAAAACGTCCAGTTAAATAATCTTTAATGATTTTTTCTTCAAATATGTTAATTGATAATAATTACTCATTTGAGGGAAAATATCAAATAAAAAGAGATTTTTACCTAAAAAGAGAAAAAACTAATAGAAGTTTGACATGTGACATGATAATAACATCTTATTTTTTATATTAGATTTTAATTTTTTTGTAATAGATTCTTTTTTTGTATTATATTTTTGTTTTTTGTATTATATATTTTTTTTGTTTTTTGTACTAGATTTTTTATTTTCTGTACTGGACATTTTGTTTTACATTTTTCTTTTTATATTTTCAACATGTCACATGTCAAACTACTATTGCTTTTACACTTTGTTACGCAAAAATCTCTTCTTATTGAATCCAACCTCACTCATTTGAATCCATTTTATGCACATGATTTTTGGGTTACCATTTTGACTTGTATCGAGTTAAGATGTTACACATGTCAAACCATTTTATATTATGATATTACCTATTTCAATCAAAAGTAGAATAATTGTTTATCCAAATTCCAAACTAACTCATTTCTTTTGTTTTGAGTCAAGATTATCACCCCTAGTCAATCATTCTACAACTTGCATGCGTGCATGCAACTCTAGCTCAGGGGCGAGACTTAGTTCAGACAAGGGGGCGACTTGTTTTTTTGTGCAGTAGTGTATATTTCCTGATTCGTAGTGTAAAATTTTTTAAAAACCTTTATTTCGCCCCTCTGGAAAAAAAAATCTTTTTTCGCCCCCCGGATCTTAGTCAAGCTCTGATAACTACAATGGGACGTGTCGATTCGACCACTTATTCTGAGAAGTGGCAATCAATTTGGTTACGTGCGTTTTACTAGAATAGACACAAATATTAACGGATCAATTTTACGAGAACTATATAAAATGAGAGTAAGCACGGTCAAAAGTCTATGTAATTCACATGTATCTAGGGATGGACTTCAAAAATTTCATGAACATTTAAGAATTGATGAGTCATGAGTCAATCAAAAGTTTCATTTCAATCTTACTCGATAAGTGCGTCATCAACTCTTTAGTCCAAAACCTAATTTAACTTATAATAAAATAAGCCGAATGAAACATTTTTATTCAGAAAAAAGTTGCATTAACTAAAGTTGTATTAGACACAGTACAACTTTTTTATTACATAATACAACTTTTGTTTTCAAATGCAAATCTTTTAGAAAGAGTTTGTTGTATTATGTAATAAAAAGATTAGATTACACTAATGCAACCTATTTGCAAATCTTTTGTAATAAAAAGTGTTGTATTATGCTTGTTTTTTGATGAACATACAGGTTAAGCACACTTATATGTTAATTTTAATTAGAAAGAAAAAATTTGATGAAAGTTATCTATTTCAGAATATCATATATATTGAATGTTACAAGCACGTAAATAAAGCTGCAATTTTAATTTTTTATACAACACATGATATAAAACGATGTCATTGATATATTATTCACAGGAGTATGTTCATGTAAAAAGGGTGAGATTGTTGAAAAGGGTGAGAATGATTATGGAATTGACAAGTGACATTTCTCTAAATTTATAAAAAGGGTATTTTGGTCAATGTTTTTAATGTTTCAATTCATTGTGTCTAATACTTCAGGTCATTGTGTTTAATGTTTTTATTATTGTATTTTATTTTTTATATCTTGTGTTATTTTGTTAATGTTTTTTATGCATTGAATAAATTGTTCTTATTTATTTTTTATGTTTTATTTATTAAAAGTACATAATTGTGTTATTTCACCATTATGTTTTTAAAATTCTTAATTTTAAAAAACATAAATTGTTTTAATTTTTTTGAAAAATACATTTTCTTCATTGTATTTTATGTTTAGATCATTGTTTAATATATTCATCATTGTGTTTTATATTCAGAACATTGTGTAATATATTCATCATTGTGTCTTATGTTCAGGTCATTGTGTAATATATTCATCATTGTATTATATCTTCAGAACATTGCGTCTTACGTTCAGATCATTGTGTAATAATCATTATTATGTTTACGTTAAGGTCATTGTGTAATATACACATCATTGTGTTTTACGTTCAGGTCATTGTGTAATGTACCCATAGTTATGTTTTACGTTCAGGTCATTGTGTAATATACTCATAGTTGTGTATTACGTTTAAGTGGCTACGTAATATATTCATTATTGTGTTTTACGTTTAGGTCATTGTGTTTTACGTTTAGGTCATTGTTTCGCCAATATTATCTTTAAAGCTCATCATTTTATTAAAAAAAAATAGTTAAACACAACATCGAACAAAAAGAAACAATCACAAACAAAAAGACATAATAATAAACAAAAAGAAACAATGACGCATTACAAATATAAAAAGTGGAGGAAAACGTATTTTTTTTATTTTGTATATAACAATACTATACTCGTTTTAAAGATAAAAAAATGTTTGTTTTTTATGGTGTGGTTTTTTTTTAAAATAATATCGTATATAAAAGTTATGGCCGTTTAAAAAAATTGGGAAAACATGATAAAAAGTCAACAAAAGTGTCTATGACTAAAATACCCTTGCACTAACTTTTTTAATACAGTTTTGATCTCAGTCATTAAATTATATATCTAATGGCCCACAATTCTTTTCACACTTCTCACCAATCTAACATTTTTTATTATAACCCTACCCATTATTCACATACTCAAACTTTTTATCATATTTATGTATGATTTTATTAGAAATAGTGAAGGAGATACTCGAGCTTCGGCCGGAGTTTGCAAGAAAGTATACTTCAGAAGGGCACACCCCGTTACATCTGGCTTGTAGCCGAGGCCACGTAGAGACGATACGACAGCTTCTATGGTTCGATCCGGATCTGTTGTACCTTCGAGATCACAATGGCTGGACACCCCTACATTGGGCAGCAATGAGAGGGCGAGTTGGAACCATTGGTGAAATCATCTCGATCAATTTGGAATCGGTTGAGATGGTTACAAATCATGGTGAAACCGTTCTTCATCTTGCTGTGAAGTATAACCAGTATGATGGTCTAAAATATCTAATGGAGACACTCAACATCCTTGAACTCGTGAACAGGCAAGACAATGATGGAAACACCATTTTACATGTCGCGGCGGCCGGAAAATTTACTGGAGTAAGTCAATGATCTCTTCATAGGGAGTTAAATGATCAAAATAGGTTGTTTTGGTTACAAGGGACTGAAAATGTAGTTGGAGAAACCTTCGAGGTAGAGCTGGCAAAACATGTCTTATCGTGTTTAACTGATTAAAGACGACGAGATTAATGCAAATATAAAACATGAAAACGATTTGTTTAACACTTGTCATGATGATTTAAGCGTGACAATTTTACGTTTTATGTAACAAAGAAGTGAAATGATGAAATCCGGCCTCCTAATTTTTATTGTTTTAAAAAAGTATAAAATTACATATTATATTTTTTGTTAAACAAGTTTAATCGTATGTTATCATGTACATGTTTTGCCAGCTCGACTTCGAGGGTAATTATATATATATATGGTTCTCAACCGGTATAGTAACCAACTTTTTTAAAGATCTTAGCCCTTTAAAGTCCACAGCTTTAAATCTCAACATTCAAAGTTTCCAAAAACCTTATAGAAACAGTGATTCATGGCGGTTATGCAATTTCTCTTCTATTAAACGGCGGTTATGCAATTTCTCTTCTATTAAACGACGGGGATTTAGGACATAGAGTGGGAACGGTTTTAATGCAATTGCTACTTCATCCCCGTGAAAATTATGTGTGCCAAAAAATCAAAAAACGTGCTAAAAATTAAGTGTACATGTATATTAAGTAGAACAGTTGTTTTTTTTTCTCTTGCATGTCACTCAATAATAAATTTATTATTATAAGGTAAATCACAATCAAATAAGCATAATAACATGTCAAGATAACTGAATTTATTATTTGTTTTTTTCAATATACTTTACAAATAAATAGTTTTATCTTTGAAACTTAAGTTTAAATTATGTTTACTTTTTTTGTTATATTTTTTCATTTTTGCAAAATTTTAGAAAGATACGAACAATATTAAGTATAGTTTTTGATTTTAATTCATATATTCTTATAGTATATATCATCTTTTAATCAGATATGATTGTGTAATATCATATTCATTCTAAAAAGTATCATAGGGTATTATGTTTTAGTAGTTTATGAAATTCTAGTTTTCTTTGTTTTTTGATAAAGACGGTTTTGTTACTTATTATCTTACTAGGTTATATACATGTGTATTACACGTGTTTGTGAAGAAAAATTATTTGATTTTATAACTATCATTATATTATTTTTTTATTAAATAATTATATTAGTTATACCTTTTTTATATTAAAAAACTTTAAATTTAAAAATTTATAAAAAATGTTCTCAATACGCACTTATAACATTAAACATATATGATATTTATTATCAAGTATTAATTTTGTGTATTTATGTAAGGAATTAATAACATTAAATGTGAGTTTTATATTTAAAAATAACATTTTTTTCGGAAAAATATGAGAATGGCATGTGGCATTTCTTGTAATTAATCTTTCTATTATAATAAACAAAAATCATTTTGCCACATTTCACATTCTCATGTTTTAATGCCACTTGTCACCTTTTTACCATCATATTTAATTATCTCTCATATTAAATAACTGTATTATCTATCTTATTAAATAATTTTAATATTAATGAATAATAATATTATTTGTCTTTTTTTCATACTAGCTTTTGATATATTAAAAATCAAATATTTTCATTACAATAAAACTTTAAAACAAGTTTATAATAATTTATATAAATCAATTTTTTTTAAAAAGAAATTTTTTAAGTTGATATTGTTATAAAATAAAAGTTTTATAAAGAACAAGTTTTCTTATAAAAACATTTTTTAAAAAATGAAGTAAATTATAAATTAAAGTTTTAAATAATAAGATTTTTATAAACAATTGATGTTATCTTAAAACAAAACGTTTAAAAAATAATTTATTTTAAAACCCAAAAGTAAAATAAAAATAATAGGAAAAAATAAAATTTTAGTTCTTTATGTTTAATGATATTTTCAAATGAGTCTTTTAACTTTAATAATTAAATAAATTGTTTATTATGTTCTTGATTTGCAACAGTTAGCTTTTAAATTTTAAATAATAAGTCCGGTTAACTTAAAAATCTTTATTGTTAGAAATCAAAAAACTCAAGTACATTTCCTTAGTTATTGAAAATTTTAAATATTGTTTTATTAATTAAAATAAATATTAATACGTAATTTAATCAATGTTTATCGAAATATTATTTTATAACTTTTAAATTTTTATTACTAATTATTTAATATTTTTATGTAATCCGTGTAATACACGGGTAATAACCTAGTTATTAATATAGGAAGATATGTTACTTTGATATTATTAAACAAATATTGTTTTTTTTAAATGCATGAAATCACCCGATCATTGGAGGGATATAAATTAGTTACCTTTTGTGACCATGAAATAATTTGCGACCAAATCAGTGACAATTTTTGCATTTGGAAATTTTATTAATGGTTTGCGACCTTGTGTTCTGTGACAAAATTCGTTTACCGACAGGTTTATTTTTTTTTTTAACAGCCATATTATCATACTCTTACACTATATCCAATATTCCACCCTTATTTGGATTTGAACCCAAGACCTCCTTGCTTGCATTTTCCGACAGGTTTATAACTGCTTTTTCCGATTGAAATTAAGATTTATTTTTAGTTTATATATTTTCACATTATTGAGACCGATTTGTTACCTTTTTTGTTGTTTTGAGAAGAGGTAATTGGAGTTTTACAACCGGGCTTTCTATGTATAGTTTATTTAATTTAAACATTTTTACGAATTATTTGCTATCAGAATTTTACAACCGTTCTACAATCAATATATATGTTTTTCTTTCATGTTTTGATTTTCAAAAATTTGCGAATTTTTTGTGACCGAATATTGTAATTAAAAAATAATTTTTATTAATTTTGCAATCAAGTTTTATTAATTTTGCAAACGAATCTAAACATTTGCAAAACTTGCAATATATAGTGTTTTGCGACAGCTTCACTTTTAGGCTTTAGCTGTAAATTTTGCTAACGTTCAGATTTGATAGAAAGATTGTCATAAAATTCGTGACCCTTTTTCCCGTCGCAAATGTCGTCCAGATTTCTTTCTAGTTATAATATGGGTTGCTAGAGGTGGGCAAAAAACACGGAACCGGAACCGACAACCCGAACCGGAATCAGTGGGTACAAGCGCTTCTAGATTCTCAGAGAAATCGGAATCGGAACCAAAAAACAGAACCAGTTCCACCTTTACTCGTCCAAACCCGAACCAAAACCGGAACAGTTGTTGACCGAAACTGGAATCGCTTGGAACCAGAACCGGTTAAAAAAACCGATTTGCCCACCTCTATGAGTTGCCACGGATATAATTTCCAGACCAAGTTGGGTTAACCGATATGTACACTTTTTATGTCTGAAAATTTTCTTATAAATAATCGATATAAAACTCTTAAAAAAACTATTCTTAAAAAAAATCTAAAACTTTAAAAGTTTCCTTTCTTTTAAGAATTTGACTAGTTTTTTTGGGAAAAAAAAATTAATAGTATAATACCTTAATTAGCATTTGGGACTCATAGGGCCAGGCAAATGGGTTTAATGGGAGGTAGAGTTGCACAAACCGTTTTTTTTTTTCATTAAACCGGTTCGGTTCCTAAACCGGTCCGGTTTGGGTAATATAAGGGTGAAACCGGTTTGGGTTGAAACCGGTTTGGTTTGGAAACCGGTTGAGAGAATGGGATGTCAAACCTATAGGAACCAGTTTAGGGGTTGATACCGGTTTGAAGGGGGTTGAAACCGGTTTGGAGGGGTTTGAAACCGGTTAGGACCGGTTTGTAAACCGGTTTTAAAGGCAAAATCCCGAACCTATGCCAAACTGACGGTTCAGACCGAAACCCAAGCCGGTTTTTTCGTTGACCCTAATGGGAGGCAGCTCAAACAAAAGCTTTGGGCTTCTATTTCTCTAGGGCCCCTAAATTTTTTTAACGAGTTGAGACTTACATGTATTTGAAAGTTTTCAATAAGTAAACTAAAATGTTTTTTTATTCGGTAAATATTTTTTCTGATTGTACGGGTCAATTTTAGTATTTGAATTAGTTATAGCATTAAAATACTTTTAAAGGAAAAAAAAACATTAGTTAAAACTAGGGAAAATTACGAAAGTGGTCAAAGTTGACCAAATTTTTACCAAAATAATCATCCAAATTTAGCCACTCGTTTCTATTTAAGATGCCTCTTTAGACGCCTTTTTCGGTACTTTTTGAAAAATATGGGCCCACATGTTGACAGCTTTGTTAGGGTCTAAATGGGTGTCTTAAGACGCCTTTTCTACCGGCGTCTTAAGACGCCCAATTTAAACGTTCATTCGAACGTCTTTTTAGAGTTTTTAGACGCCCATTCTGACGTCTTTTAGCCGTCAAATCAGTTAAATCAGGTAAGGTCACATCAATCCAGAACCGGCGTCTAAAGACGTTACTTTGGAGTTTAAAGACTCCAAAAAGACGTTAGAATGGGCGTCTAAAGGCGCCTTAAGACGCAGGTAGAAAACGGGGTCTTAAGACACCCATTTAGGCCTCGATAAAGCCGCCAACATATGGGCCCTTAAAAGACATCAGAATGGGCGTCTAAATGCCTATAAAAAGGTGTCTTAAATAGAAACGGGTGGCTCGTAACAAAATGTTAGTTGAGTCGGCCATAACGGTTCTAATTGGTTTATAAATGGAAACAGATGGTGCTATATTTACTTAACCGTGGAGTCGTGGATGTAAACGCTGTCAATCATAAAGGACATACAGCTCTAGATGTAGTCCAATCTGATGGAAGCAACTCAACCAATCTCCAAATTGTGCCTGCCCTGTTAGCAGTTGGCGCCAAAAGCTGTGATCAGTTACCTCCGACATCTCGAGACATCCAAGAAGTCGTTCGTCTCAATCTAATCACACATTCTCCAAGAATCGGGAAACCCAAGTCCCCGATTTCACCTCATCACTCCAGAGAGAAAAGTCACCGTAGATCGAAGCAGATCGAGCTTCAAAACGAGGGTTTACGAAACGCCAGAAACACCATAACGGTTGTTGCAGTTCTCATAGCAACCGTTACGTTTTCTGCTGGAATAAACCCTCCTGGCGGTTTTGATCAAAAAACCGGAAAGGCTCTAATGGGAGGAAAACCTCCGTTTAAGGTGTTTATGGTATGCAACATTATGGCATTGTTTTTATCCCTAGGAATTGTTAATGTGTTAGTTAGTGTCATCCCGTTTAGGCGGAAATCGATGATGAAATTGTTGGTGGCGACACATAAGATCATGTGGGTGTCTACTATGTTCATGGCATCAGCGTATATAGCCGCGACATGGACCATTTTGCCACACGGGTCGGGCACACAATGGTTGGTCATTGAACTGATGGTTGTTGGCGTAGGATGCACGTTCATGGTGCTTTTCGGTTTGGGTGTTTTGTTGGTGAAACAGTGGTCAAGAAAGCAGGAATGGCGAAGAAGAAAGCAAAAGAAGACGCCTAATAACAGCATCAATAGTCGTGTGGGAGAGATGACATTCGTTAATAATGGCAATCACTCGTCTAGTAACTCGGACATTGATAGCTCTGATCATGGTTATCATGTTTACTAGTTAACAGGGGCGGAGCTTAATAGGTCGCCTCTCTCTTTTTTCGTCCGCAGTGTTAATTTTTCGGTCGAAATGTTATTTTTAGTTAAAAATTGCGGTTTCGTCCCTCCTTGTTTCAAAAAATTAATATGTATTCTGGGTTTCAAAAATTTCCGTCCCCTCTTACTTTACCCAAGCTCCGCCACTGCTAGTTAATTAGACCACGTCCATAATGGTCCATCAGCCATGTTGTAATACTAACGTAACGTCTAATTGGACATATGTTACAGATACTCTTACATTTTTGTCATATGTTTGTAGCAGCTTTCTTTTTTTTTTTTCCTTATGATGTATATAATAAATTTTGTAACCTATATTCATATATGCATAATTAGATTCGAAACATATGTATTTGACATATTATACACATTTTAAGAAATAAATGTTTTCAAAAAGATTATCTTAAACAAAATAATATACATTTTTAAAATACATTTTATAAAAAAATAAGACATCGTGTAATTATATTATTTATCAAATCAAAGCAAATAATTATTATTTGTAACATCACTGCATTTACACATACTTTATATTAATAGAACACATTATGCTGATTGAATGCTCCGATTTTGAATTGTGATATGATCACTAGTATAAACTATTGAGAACACACAGTTAACATGTATAAACCATGTGAAATTTAGTTATAATGCAACTAGACATACCCATAGTGTTTAATGCACTTGTATACGCATGATATACTTGTTTGAGTGATATTGGTAGTAGTGTAAGTTTCTATCACCAAATATAGGCAAAGGCATAATCATGGTCTATCGAAGAGGTGGTGGACTAGCGGCTGGATAAGTTGCAACTGACTCGTACGTATGCCTTATACATAAGCTTTCTTCGGTTTATCATGATTATGTCGGTGTTAGGATTAGGTGAGGAGAATCTGAGGTTAGTATGGTTTTGGATAAAGGTTTAAGGTTTGGTCACTAAATATAGTCAAGGACACATGGTCATGGTTCATCAAAATGGTGGTGGACTGGTGGCTGGATGGTTGCGACCGACTCCTACGTATGCCCTATACATAAACTTATTTCGGTTTATCATGAATGTGTCAGTGATATGATTTAGTGAACAGAATCTGAGGTTTGGTTGTGGTTTGGAAAAAGGTTTAAGGTTTGGTTACTAAATATAGTCAAGGACACATGGTCATAATTTATTGAAATGGTGGTGGGATGATGGCTAAATAGGTTGCAACCGACTCCTACATATATCCTATACGTAAACTTATTTTGGTTTATCACGGATGTGTCAGTGATATGATTTAGTGAGGATAATACTTGAGAGGTTAACATTGATAAACATATTAAATTAAAATAATGATAATAATGACAATGAAAACATTTACACGATGGTGAGTACACAAATATTACATTAAAACGCGAATATTATTTCAGAAAAGATTAACTTAATAGTGTGTTCATGTGGGTGACGATTCACACGAATACATCTATTAGGGTTAATAACTCTGAAACAATTTTCCATAATTTATTAATCTTTACGGATATAAACGTGAGTTACGCGTTCCAACGAGATAACCAAAATAAATATTTTTAAGATATTTAAAATGTTAAAAAGACATGAAAACGTTTTAAAAATTTTTGAATAAAAACTATTTTATAAAATAATTCGTATTTTAAAGTCATTTTATGAAAACCAGACAAAATATTTGGATAACGCGTAAACGGAAGCAACCGAAAATGCGAGTTTGACTTTGGCTATAAAAGCCCTTCGTTCTTTCTTTTTCCTCATTTTCCAGCCCTCTCACTCTCTCTCTATATATACATTGTCGTCACTTTCTCTCTCTAAATTCTCTCTCTAAAGATCTCTCTCAAATCACCACCATTTCAAATGATTTTGGTGTCAGAATATTTCTCCACTCGTCTTGATCACGAACCTACGAAGAAAACAAGCTCAAACGATGCCAAACGAGGTATATCTACAAGTTTTATTTCGGTTTTGATGGTTTTCTCACCAACCCGACACCAACTCGTTCAAAACGGTTTTAAATGTTGCAAACAAGTTTTACTAGCATTCCCAACTCAAAACCATCAGCAATTTGGTGATAAATAGCGAAATCGACATTTCAGCAATGGTTGATCTCCGTTTCAGGCGAATCGTTGTAAGAATGAGCTGCTCATACGAACGACCCATAAGAAAGAATCATTCGTGTGAATAGTCACAAGAATGAGTCATTCGTAGAAATAGTCACAAATGTAAAACCCCGATCGATGGCGGAAACGTCGGGATGCCACGAGGGATGTGCAGATTGTTCATAAGCTCGTGGGCATTTAATTAAATCATCACATAACAATTAATCAACCAAATTAATTACATCAAAAATCATGTTCATCATGAATTAGTTATATCAATTACACAAAAGATTTAGCTAAACTAACTAAACTCTAGTCTCCAGAATTTCAGTTATTTTAGCTAAGTCCAAGATCCTACGTGATGATGTCCAAAAGATGTAGAGCTATCCTGTTCTACCTACTTCTCCTCAATTCCTGAAATATGTAGAAAATCAAGTGTCAACTACGAAGTAGTTTGTGAGAAATTATAAGTTTTATGTATTAAAAATGTTTATAAAATGTTTATGAAAGTTTATAAATGGGTTTATAAAAGTTTATAATTTCCTCGAGAGAATCCACATGTGCACCAGCAAAATAATCCAACACTGCCATAATCCAACAAACACAACATCCAAACAATCCAAATAATCACATACACAATAATCACAAATAATTATCCACATCAGTTCAACCAATCACATCAACACAATCAGCATCAATCATCATAATCATATCAATATAAGTTACCGCGGAGGACTTCAGTAAACTCAATCAACAGCAGAATCATCACGGAGGACCTCAGTCAACTCAACCAACGATATTCCTATAAGTGTCTTTGTGCACTGCGAAGGACCTCAGTCAACTCAACCAACAGTGGAATCACTGAGGAGGACGTTAGTCAACTCACCAACAGTAACTCAATCATTGCGGAGGACCTAAGTCAACTCAACCAACCATGACTCACGGATAAGTAATAATCAATCTCAATCCATAATCAATAATAATCCATTAATATTAATATCATATTGATAATCCAGGTGTCACCTATGTGTTATCAAAATAATATCTTAGATATTGGTATACATGTTCCACCTCCAAGTTTTAAAACAAAATGGTTTAAAAGGAGGTTATGAGAACTCACATGAGTCCTTAGATTCAGCGTGTTTGCAAAATGTGCGCTCACGTACGTGAAATCAAAAGCAACTCAAGAATATGTAATTGTCGTGTATTTCATATTCATAAGTATATGCATTTCGGTTCAATTAAGTGTCCATGAGTGTTTACTTTTAAATCATTAAATTTATCGTTAACTTACTTTATTTGCCCTAAGTTAAGTTGTAACACTCAAGGCTTTATAATGATCATCATAAGAAGGTAATCTAAACATGTTAGTTTTAATTATCAAATGGTGATAAACAAGTCTTGAGATTCTAGGTGTACCCTCATGAATATGTATGATAAAGAGTGATGTCTTTAATCATACGCGTATCTATACATGCATACATGTCCAATTAAATTGACCACCAAAACTTTCTAAGTTATAAAAATTAACTTTTATGTTCAAGAAATCACACTTAGGTTAATTACATAAAATGTTTCAATGTATTTAATCTAAAGTTTTTAAAACTTTATTTTTAGAGAGAGAAAAGATGGTGATCCTTATAATCTTCAT
The DNA here is from genome assembly GCA_009363875.1 of Mikania micrantha. Lineage (NCBI taxonomy): Eukaryota > Viridiplantae > Streptophyta > Magnoliopsida > Asterales > Asteraceae > Mikania > Mikania micrantha. The sequence goes on along the minus strand of CM018695.1, from coordinate 72,029,823 downwards.
GCATGCATGAATTAGGCAAGGTTTAGGTTCAAAACCCAAGGTTCGCTGCCCCATATTCGGCCACTTAGAGGTTCGTGAAGTTGGGTTCGTCTTAGGCTCGGCCATAATAGGGTTCGTGAGTATTGGGTTTGGCTGCATAAGGTTCGGCTGGCCTAGGTTTGGCTGGCCAAGGTTCGCAGGCCAAAGGTTCGTTCAGCAGGAAGTTTGCGTGGCGAGGGTTTGGCCAGGCAGGGTTTTATGGCAAGGGTTTGACTAAGGCAAGGCTCGTTTCATCTAGGCAGGTTCGGCCAAGGCAAGATTTGGCCAGCTATCAGCTTCGGCTGGCCAAGGTTCGTGAACTAGAAGGTTCGGCCAGAACACCCAGGTTCGTTGTCCTTTGGTTCGGCCAACCTGAGATTCGGCTAGCCCAAGGTTCGTGGCTAGCATGCTAGGTTCGCGTAGGAGGAAAGTTCGCCCAGGTGAGGTTTGGCCAAGGCAAGGTTCGCTTGGCAAAGTTTGGCCAAGGCAGGCTAAGGTTCGGCCAGGCTGAGGTTCGCCAGGCTAAGCTATGATCTGATCAGCCAAGGTTCGGCCAATCCTTCTGCCCAGCTAGGCGAAGGTTCGCCTGACTAGTTTCCCAACGAACCACCTGTTCATCATCCTCATCACCAGTCAACCTGTTACAAGCCCAAACCACTACTCCTACTTGCTTATACTAACTCGTTTTAGGGTTTTATAAATGATTAGGCCGGTTATAACAACAAAGAGTTAAAGATTCGTGATTCAACAACAAAGCCGAACATAAAGCTCAGATTTACCTCGAAAAGTTAGCCAAACATAGGATTTCTTCGTGGATACTTGTTCTCCTCGATTGTGTGATCGTTTTGGCACCAAGATCTCGCGAAATGGTTGAAAAATGAGAGAGTTCTCTTAGAGAGAAGTTAGAGAGAAGATGGGTGACGAAAATGTAAGTTAGAGAGAGAGAGAGAAGTCTTGCAAAATGAAGAGGAAGAAGGAAATATGGGCTTTTATAGCCCGGGGTCTCCCCGCGTGCTCGGTCTCGTTTCTTTCGCGATATCTTTTATTAAATGCTCGGTTTTTCTCTTAAATCGTATTTAAAACATAAAACATTTAAATATTTTGTTTCGAAATAATAAGTTGCTTTTAATTAATTTGGTTCGTAACAACGATTCCGTTTTATTTCGTTAAATTATTTATTTAATAAAACCATTTGTTCGGATGCGTCATAGGTTGTAATTCCTAATAAACGTTTTTAAATTCTTGTTCTTAATTTAATATCGTTAATTATTATTTCGTTATCCCGTCGAAACACGTTACTTACGTACGTATTCGTAAAGATCGTCACCTTTCCGAATCAAACGCTCGTATCGTATTTCGACTCGATTTATAATTTATTGAATGTCGTTTCAGAATGTTATTCTTAATAATTATATTCGTGTGAATCGTCACCCGTACAAATATATTATTAAGTCAATATTTCTGAAATAACATTCGCGTCTTAGTTATGTTCATAACCTCACCGTCGCGTAATTATTTCCAATATCTTTTTCAATATCTTATTAACTTTAATATTATTAATTCCCAATCCAATTCCCACTAAAGCATATCATTGACACATCCGTGATAGACCGAAATATGCATATGTATATGGCATATGTAAGGGTCAGTCGCAACTGCCCCGCCACCGTCCCACCGCTATTTCGATAAACCATGATCATGTGTCCTTGACTATGTTTAACAACCAAACAATAACAAACTCCAAATTCCTTGCCATTCTAAATCACAATCCAAAATTTGTGAATCCAACTGCGATAAACTCTCTGTTTCTGTTTAGTTGTGTTTCAACTAAACTTCCCATGGTTTATGCATATAATAATATGTTCTCAATATGTATACCAATATCAGTAATAACATCCAATCATGCATCATCATTAATAATTATCATATTAGGTCGTAACAGTACAATTACACATGTACGGACAACCCGAGATACAGTGGTGTTACAACAAAAATGAGCCATTCGTACGAATGACCCCCAAGAATAAACCATTCGTGTGAATAGTCACAAGAATGAGTCATTTGTGTGAATAGTCACAAGAATGAGTCATTTGTGTGAATAGTCATAAGAATGGGCCATTCGTATGAAAACCCATTAGCATGAGTCATTCTTATGAACATGCCATTAGCATGAGTCATTCGTATGAATGGCCATTAACATGAGTTATTCTTATGAATATTACAACAATGAGTCATTCTCACTACACGAACTCAATTATCAACTCAGGTTTAAAAAGACCAATCAAATAAGAAATTATAGCTCAAACATATCTTCAAATCTAAATTGTAGGATTCGAGTAAAATTCTGTTTCCTACGCTCGCTTACCGAAGAACTAAGCAAACCGCTTAGTCAAGGTGAGTTCTTATAACCCCCTTTTTAAATCTTTTGCTTTTGAAATCGAGGGTGGAACATGTATACCTAAACTCTTATGATTTGATATAACACATGTGAAACTTAGATTATCATTGATATATTATTGCTACATCCATGATGAGGTATTATCACTGAGATATTATCATTATTCTCTGGTTGAATCATTGTTGATAAAGTTGACTTCGGTCCTCCGCAGTGCACAATATTGACACTTATGCATATAGGGTCATCGTTGATTGAGTTGACTACGGTCCTCCGCAATGATTCCTCATACTGTTGATTGAGTTGACTTCGGTCCTCCATAGTACATTAAGTTAAACTTATTGGTATGATTATTGGTTATTGATTGAATGTGTATGTTGTTATTGATTGAATGTATTTGGTTGATTGTTTGTATTTACTTGGATTGTTTGATTGTGTGCTTGTTAGTGTATACACAGAATATGATCATCTTTACATGTTCACATGTGTTTTTTTCTTAAAACTCTTATAAATATTTTTGGCGTGAGTTAAACTTATGATTACTCACCAACTACGTATGTAGTTGACACTTGATTTTCTACATGTGTTAAACTCTTAGTTAATTTAGCTATATCTTTTGTGTAATTGTTGTAATTGATTCATGACAAACATGATTTTTGTGTAATTACTTTAATTAAATTCAATTAAATGATATATGATGATACATTTAGATACCACAAGCTTATGAACAATCTACATATCCTTCGTGGCATCCTGATGTTTTCGCCATCTCTCAGGGTGTTACATTATTTAATAGAGAAGAGAGAAAAATCAAAATACATATTAATATATATAATTAAAGCTCATAAAAACAAAGAGTAGAAATATTTTATAAGGTGAGTAGGCCCTATTTCTTTTACAGACGACATTATTTTTTGAAAAACAAAATATATCATAAAAACAAGTACTTCTCTATCTTGAAAAATGAGTATAGTGTTGATATAGAAAATTTTTGTTTTTTTAGTTTATTATGTCTTTTATACAAGCCTTAGTGTCTTTTGTGTTTTTTGCTCAATGTTTTGTTTTCCTTAACAATTTAAAACACAATGATGTTGTAGAATACATAATTTCAAGCAAGGATGACACAATTAATGACGAGTATGAATGATATAATGGCGTTTAAAATAGACACAATGACATGTAAGAAAAACACAATAATCGTGAGAAAAACACAGAAAAGATGATTATATATACATAAATGTTTAAAAAGAAACAATAACGATAATTAAACACAATAAACTGAACAAATTAGTCATTTAAAAGGTAAAAAATACTCGTTTTTATGAATGTATTCATCATTATATTAATCTTTAATATTTAAAAAATAAATTAAATTTAATAAATGTAGTCAAACTTCCTAATTTAAAAAAATGATATTTATTTTTCTTTAAATACTAATAAAAATTTAATCATATCAAACATTTTTTATTTTTGATTAATAATTTTGAAATTTAAAAAATTTTCAAATTAAATTATCAAGATAATCAAAACAAAAATTTTAAATTCTAATTAAAGAAAGAATAACGATGATAATTATATTTTATGAATGGGTTCAAATTTTATTGATTATTAAGGTGGTGTTTGTTTTTAAGAGGTAAAATGTATGCAGTCTGCGGACCACATCTGCAAGAGAAAAGGCGGACCAAATGTCTGCAGTCTGCAAGAAAAAGAGTGTTTATTTTTTAACGTCTGTTGACTCTTAAATAAATTAGTGGTGGTGTACGGTGGGGTGATGACGGTGCTGGAGGTGGTGGTGGCCACCGACGGTGGAGGGCGGCGGCCGGCGGCGCAGGTGGCCGGCGGTGGGTGGCAGCGGTGTTGGCGGTGGTGGGCAGCGATGGTGGCCGGTGATAGTGGGTGGTCTCTACAGACCTTAAAAGATCTTAAAAGTTGTTGGTCCACATCTGCACCAAGAATACCTCACGCAGACGTTTTTTAATGAAACGTTTTCAAAGAAACAAACAGTCTGCAAATTTCAACATTTGCGTGTGGTCTGCGCGGTGCAAACATAAAAGGTTGCGCAGGTCTTTTGTTAAAAAACAAACAAGGCCTAAATCTAGAGTAAACTGCCAAATTCGTCCCTGTGGTTTGGGGGTTTTTGCCAATTTCATCCAAAAAGGTTTTTTTTGCATCTGAACCCCTGACGTTTCACAAATCTTGCCACTTTCATCCAATACACTAACTATGTTTAAACTTAACAAAAAATTAGGGGTAAATGTGTCATCTTGCATATTTATTTATTTATTTATTTTGATTTTTAATCCCTATGTAAATCTTTTATGACAATATATATATATATATATATATATAGGGGATGGTTCCTTTGTTAACCCTTCTTATTGCGATAACCGCATAACCCTAGCCATTTTTTGAGTTTTTTGCCCGAATCTTTGTTTTTTTTTCATTGTCTTTATTATGCATAAATAGGGGGTTTCTTTTTTGTGTTTTTGCTAATTCATCACCGTTTAGAAGTTATTTACAACCGTAAGTAACTGTAACGACTTACAGTTACTTACATCACATATCTAATGTAAGTGTGATGTAAGTAACTGTAAGTCGTTACAGTTACTTACGGTTGTAAATAACTTCTAAACGATGATGAATTAGCAAAAACACAAAAAAGAAACCCCCTATTTATGTATAACAAAGACAAGGAAAAAAACAAAGATTCGGGCAAAAACGCAAAAAATGGCTAGGGTTATGCGGTTATCGCAATAAGTGGGGTTAACAAAGGAACCATCCTCTATATATATATACAGGGTATGGAATTTTTAATAACCCATCAAATATGTGATAACCCATTAACCATCATCCAATGGTTACTTGAAAAAGGTAAGTGTGTAGGATCGTGACACGTGTCAATTATTTTGTCTTTAGTATGAAGGGCATTTAGGACATTTGTCATTTATGTAAAGTTTACCCCTTTTTTTAAACATTCATAACTTTTTTATACTATATTATTTTTTTAAAAAAAATTGCACCATTATATTCGTCTCATTTTTCTCTTTAATTTCGTTATAGTCTCGACTAGTTTTTTTTTTTTTTTGATATCATGTATTTACATCATTGTAACGAGCTTAACGATAGCAAATTAATTAGAAATTTTTTCTAACAATGGTAAATTACAGTAATGTAACACAAAATGAAGTAATTTACAATGACATAATTAACGGTGACGTAACACATTATTTACAGTAATGTAATTTTCTCATTGCCCATTATTAACATCGATATAACTAGCATAAATATAACACATTATTTTGAATTTTTTTCTAACAATGATAAATTACAGTGATGTAATTAATATAACACATTATTTTATTTTTTTCTCTAACAATGATAATTATAATGATAAATTACAGTGATGTGATATAACACTTTATTTTGATTTTTTTTCTCTAACAATGATAATTATAGTGATGTAATTTATCATTGTTCGAAAACAATTCAAACTAATTTGTTGTATTTAGGCTCGTTACAAATTAGGGATGAGCAAAAAGCAAAAAAATACCGAACCGAAACCGAATTGACCGAAAAAACTGAACCGGAACCAAATTAACCGAAAAAACCGAAACCAAATTTTACGTCAATGTAAATTACATCACGATAAATTACGTCAATGTAAATTACATCACTGTAATTTATCATTTTTAAAAAAGTTTCAAATAAATTTGTTATATTTAAGTTCGTTACAATGATGTAAATATATGGCATCTAAAAAAAGTAAAAAAAATTAGTCGAGACTATAACGGAATTAAAGAGAAAAATGAGACGAATATAATGGTGCAATTTTTTTTAAAAAATAATATATTATAAAAAAGTTATTAATATTTAAAAAAGAGGGCGTTAAACTTTATATTAAAAATTATATTTATTAAAATGTCTTAGATGATGACACTTGTCACTATCATATTAATTCTAGCTTTTTGAGTGGTAACAAAATGTCTAAAATGCCCTCCCATATTAATAAAATAACAATGTCAGATATCGCGATCCTATGCACTTACTTTTGAAATTAACCATTGGATGATAGTTAATGGGTTATCACATATTTGATGGATTATTTTTTTAACCTTCTCCTATATATATATATAGGGAAAAGATAAAATGAAAACCACATCTCAATGAGAAAACCGCGAAAACCATTCAAAAATCACGTAAAACGAACGTATTTTTTTTGAAATTTTTTTACATGTTTGTAACACTATTGGACACATTTTTATAAAAAACAAAAAAGCGCCGAGCAAATATTTAAAAAAAAAATATTTTATAAACCCACGTAAAACCTACATAACAAAACTAAAAAAAAAATTTACGTTTTGTTACGTAGATTTTACGTGGGTTTATAAAATATATTTTTTAAAATTATTTGATCGGCGCTTTTTTGGTTTTTTTATAAAAATGTGTCCAATAGTGTTACAAACATGTAAAAAATTTAAAAAAAAAATTACGTTTTTTTACGTGATTTTTGCATGGTTTTTGCGGTTTTCTCATGTAGATGTGGTTTTCATTTTAACCATACCCTATATATATATATATTGCCTTAAAAGATTTACATAGGGATTAAAAATTAAAATAAATAAATAAATATGCAAGATGACACATTTACCCCTAATTTTTTGTTAAGTTTAAACATGGTTAGTGTATTGGATGAAAATGGCAAGATTTGTGAAACGTCTGGGGTTCAGATGCTAAAAAAAACATTTTTGGATGAAACTAGCAAAAACCCCCAAACCATAGGGACGAATTTGGCACTTTACTTCCTAAATCTATGATCATTCTGTGATTGATACTTATTTTTAATTAACTTCATTTTGCAACTTAAAACACAAAAAGTTATCAGAAAAATCATTTTACAATTTTTATATCTTAATTGTTAATTCATATTATTTAATATAATTTTATGATTCAGTCCGTGTAATACACGGAACTAATAAGCTAGTATACTATATAATAAAAGAATAACAATAAACCACGTGGCGTCAATCTAGAGTCCACATCACATTGTCATGTGGCTTTTTTCTAACCTATCAACATGACGTATTTGATAATTTTAAAAAATTAATTTCATTTATTACAATTATTAAGTGAAACTTTCATAAATTTTTTAAAGAAAAACGTCAATATTCATATTAATGACAGTTAAATCATTTGAATGTCTACATTTTCTACAAATAAATTTTAAAATTCAAAATATTAAATTTCATTTCTATTATATAAAGAAATATTTAGATATTTATAAAATATTCTTTTCTTTTTTTAAAAACGTTAAAAAGTATATGTTATTTGTATATCTTTTTTTATCATTAACTGTTTTGTAATGTTTACTTTATACAACTCTGTGTAATACACAGGTCAATAGTCTAGTTTTAAGATAAACAAATTATTTACTTCAATATGACCCTATGTTTTGATATATGTTTTTTTATTAAAGTTATATTTATTATTTTTAATGTTTTGATAAACGGTTTATTATTACGTATGCATTTACCATCGGGATTGTTAAAGCGGTTTTTTAGAGTTTTATGACTAATGATGGTCAATATCTTAAGTTTACGGGGTTTAAATGTTTGGAACGGTGTTGATCCTAGCTAAACATGCATATCAATTGTATGTGTAGCCCACGTTTAAACCCCGTAAAGTTATTCATATTATCATCCACTACAATCATTTTATCATAGATTATGTTAAATCTCGTGTGTTACACGAGTTTAATATACAAAATGTTATATACTTTTTAATAAAAAAGTTATGTTTATAAAAAAAATAAGAATTATACTTGATTTTTTTTTCTAATTATACATATTGTATATTAACATTAAAATCATCCTATCAAGCTAAATATTTAAAAATAATCCATGGAAAACAATTACTATTATTATTGTTTTTGTTGTTGAATATTTTAATGAATATAATTTGAAGTTAATAATAGTAAGAGACTTAAATAGAAGTGTAGATAAGAAAAGAAGTTTAACTAAAAACTTTATAACTAATTGCAGGTTAACTTCATTTGCTTAATAATATATTAATTATTTTTCATATCTATAAATCACAATACATGATTAAATAATAGATACACATTAAAAAACAAAAACTAAATGACTACAATGATAATAAATGTTACCAATTATTTATATTTTTGTAATTTAAGAGTTATAAACAGATAATAACAATTTAAAATAAGTTGTTGTAAAAAAAGAAATAAAATATAGGAGCATTAAAGTTAATTTTCATATTTTAATATAGCTGAATAAGTAAAAATATTTATATAATAACATTTAATAATATTACTATACATAAAAAGAATTAACATTTATGAATTATAATTATACCATAATTTGTAAAATATATAAATAAATTCTTATTTTTGTAACTTACCTAAAAAATAAAAAGATTTAAAAGTTTTATATTATTTAATGAAAACAGTATGTTAAAATATAAAAATATATGAATATACATGAAATAATTTAGGTTTTTAATATTCTTATTATTAACAAAATTATTATTTGTATAGTTTACGATATTGTTTTACAATATATCTATTTTATTTTATTTTGTTATAAAAATATATGAATGTACATGAAATAATTCGAGTTTTTAATATTCACATTTTTCATAAAATCTTTATTTGTATAGTATAAATTTTTTTTATAATGTATCTATTTTGATTTATTTTATTTATTTATTTGTTTTTTTTCAATATACTCTAAACATATTATTAAATTTATACATTGAAAGTGTAAGATATTCATGACTTAATTGTTTATTTGTATACATAATTTATTAAATATAAGAAAATAAGTTAAAGTTATAATTTGTCAAATTTATTAATTATCATTATTAATAAAAGGAGTGTTAATAAATGAGTTAATGTTCTAAGTTTTAGTAGGGAAACAAAAATGAAACATGCTCCATCGCATGACATGTGTCATACAAAAACCTTGATTTATTATATAAGATAGATTCACATCCACTAATTATCACTCTACAGACGTAGCATATTGTCAAGCCTCTCTATAAGTGTTTATTATGCATTGATGTGTATTTAATTTTCATATGTGTTAGCCATTTAAAGTTGCGTTTTTATGTGCATTTCATATGAATGATGATACTTTGAGATACAATTGTGATTTGTAGGTAAAAACAAATTAGAAGCGGTCGAGAAAAGTTCAGAACTTCGGAGGCACAGATGGATCAGAAGTGTGACAATCCGACTTTTTGAATTAACTTCGCTAACTGAAAATAGCGAGATCACTGGCCCAACAGGACAAATGTAGGCCCAATGAGCCAAGGTAGGCCCAATAAGGCCAGTGTAGGCCCAATGAGATCTAGGAAGGCCCAATAAGGCCAGGGTAGGCCCAATGAGGTCTAGATAGGCCAATGAGGCCCAAGGTAGGCCCGGTTATAGTTATGAGGCCCAATTGGATTAACCTAGCCCAATAATAGTTCAATTGGCCAATTGGTGACAATTCGATATTCTCGGGCTAACTCCGTTAACAAAAATTAGCGGAATTGACATGAAATCATTGGAGATCAAAATATAAGGATTAGAATGGAATATAACAATGTATAATTAACAAAAATTGCAAAGTGTAAGTGGTAATTAGATTATAATATAAAATTTTGACTTTTGAGGTCAAAATTCGGCTAGAACATCAAATAAAAATCGAACTTCACATTAAAACTATGTAACAACCGAAATTAATGAACCATAATCATTCTATTGATGATTATTATCAGTTTCCATACGTTATTAACATATTAACTCGTTGAATTAAACTAAAATGATGATTAAAATTCGAAACCGTTTACAGTGAATATCAAATTCGTATAAATCGAATGAAATTCTCGAAATTAAACCTCCTAAAGCTTTAATCGACATCCTCTGGAGTTTCTGTAAGCAGCAAATCGATTCCAATTGCGTGAAAAGAAGAATTGATCTTGAGCCAAGTCGAAACCAAGTGAAAATCGTTCTACAACAATCCTGCATCAAACCAAGTAAGTTCTTGTTCCTACACACTCTAAATATCCCGATTAAGCTAAGCCCTAACCCCATTTCGTGTAACAAAAAGGAATTGTAAATGATCGAATTCTAGGGTTCATTATTTAAGTTGTTTTGGGGATTTCGATTTAAGAGGATTTAAAAATCAAATTAAATTGTATGGAGAGTTTCAGAAGTCTCTGAATAAGCTAACCTATGTTCCAATTTCATTAAGTCATAACGAATAGATCGAGTTCGATTGCTAGGGTTCTTGAATAATGATGGTTTGGGGGTTTCCATGGAAACGAGTTCTATAATAAAATTGAATGCTATAGGTAGCTTCAGAAGAGATCGACTAAGGTTAAACCTAAGTTAATTGTGACTGATAACAACGAATTGATCGATTTCAAGTTTCTAGGGCTTGTTTTAGGAACGAAATTGGGATTTTGATTATAATGAGTTTAAAAATGAAATTGATTGTCATTGATAGTTTCAGAAGAGGCCGATTGAGAGTGATCCCATGTTAATTGCAGCAAACTATAACGAATTGTTAGTGTTCGAGTTTTAGGTTTTTAAGATGAAACCGGTTAGAGGTTTTGAACCAATTGAATGTGTTATTCAAATTAAATACTACTGATAGGCTCGAAATTCTCTTTTTGATGGAAAACCCCATTGAATTGGAGTTTTATAATATTGTGTTTGATCAATTTGAATCAATTAGGAATGTGGTGGGGTTCGAAACAAGTTAGATTGTAAAAGTCATATGTTTTTGAGGAACATGATCAATTAAACACCCCTATATAATCGATTAGGACAACAGAAGTAAAGCCCTAAGGATTGGAGTTTGATCGAGTTCGAATTTGTTGTCAATTGAACCATTTGGTTCGGTTCAAAGAAACAAAAGGGAACTGATCGGTTGAGGCTTAAAAGATTTAATCTGAGAAGTCTAATGCGAAACCCTAGCGGGCTGAACTGGTAAGGAGTGTGTGTTTGAAGTGGGGGGTCACGGGTTCGAACCCGAGGCTCCACTGGTTTTTGACATTTAAACCAATTTGTGGTATTTTGTCCATAACTCTTTCATTTTAACTCCGATTTGACCCATTCAAATTTCGTTAGAACCAGAATTCAGTCCTGAATGTTTTAGAGTAATAAAATTTATATTTTAGACCGAAAACATAATCGCGTATAATTACGTTTATTTAAATAAAATCATATACGGTCATATGATTTTATTTAAATGATTTTAAGGGCACGCGTACATACGTATGCATGTTCTTAACACTCTAACATACGTGTGTTGACACGTATGTGATTTCAAGAACAAAACAACATCTCGAATAACACTAAGTTATTGTTTAAACACAGATCCTTCGTAAGAGGATTATCTACGCAAGTTCACGTATTTGATCATTCTGCAACAAACAAAGGTGTGTACACGGCCCCTTTCTTATTTTAACTGTTCTGGGGGAGAAAACATGTGCAACAAAAACATTTTAGATACATATCACTTGCATGAGTTAGCTGTTTACATTATGTGACAACATAGCATTTACAAGTCCTTACACACTTCGAACCGTTTAGTTTGCCGTAGCGCAAAGCGTGGTAGTTGGAAATAGATCCATTAGGTTTGACAAACCTCACCTGGTAGATGGGATCTACGCAGGTGTTTGACTGACCAAACACACATTACTATTGTTTGTGCTAGACAATAGTGGCAAGGCAAAAACATGCTATAGCATGGCAATCGTCAGCTTCGGTGTCGACCACTTATGTAAATAGTATAAATGACTAGCTATCATGACTATGCATGTGTGATTATGTTATCTGCAAACTTTATATTCAAACTGTTGTTTTGAACATTGTGAATACTTAAACCTGTGTTATGCACCAACCATTGTGTTGACTTGATTTACATGTTTTCTCAGGATGCTAAGGTGCGCATTAAAGCCGGCATGGACTAGGAGATAGAGTCGCATGCATGTTTTACATTTATATTGTTTGAATTACACATTTGGGGATTTTGTTTTGTAATTTACATGTTACAACTGTTACTTTGGTTATTGTTTTAAAACGTTTCCGCAAACTTTAAAAACTTTGATGTTTTAGACCAAAGTATGTTTTGAAATTCATATAGAGGTCTTCGTTATGTCTAATGATCTGAGATCCTGGTTTGTCACGTTCCCAAACGGTATGATTCCGTTAGTTGAAAATTGGGGGTGTGACAGATTGGTATCAGAGCCATTGGTTATAGCGAACTAGGTTTGTATTTGTAGACTTAGACTATGACTGTTAGACATTAGACACATATGCTTACACGTATTACTTAGAAATTACATATGGCATTATGTAATTGACTTGCTTACACATTCCATGGCACTGCACTTACATATGGTATTATGTAACAGGCATGGCATCATCATCATCAGCACCGTATATCTATATTGATGATTCTGAGGATGAGGAGCCGATAGTTCCAGCACCAGCGTCATCACCAGCACCACCTATTCCATCTCCTCCACCATATGAGTGGGATGATTCAGATCCAGAGGAAGATCCGGAGGAGGACCCGGAGGAGGATCCGGAGGAGGATCCAGATGAGGATCCGAAGGAGGATCCGAATGAGGACCCGGATGAGGATCCAGAGGAGGAGCCAGTGGAGGGCACTCAGCCAACACTTGATCGAGCAAAGAAAACGAGGGTAAACGGGCATCGGAATCGAGTACGGTTGATCGAGCAAAGAAAACGGAAAAAAACCCTAGGCGGTACGCCCTAGGCCAACACTTGGTCCCAGGCGGTGTGCCCGGGAACATTCTCTGCTTCCCACTGATCCGCGCGCACTGCCTAGTCAGGGCAGCCGGCCGCAGGCGATGCGCCTGCCAAGCTCAGCCGCTCGACTCTTTTGTCTCGCGGTCACCGCCTAGCCACACGCATCCCTAATAGGCGGTGCACCCCAAACCATTTTTAGCTCCAGAACCCTAATTTCATGCATTCTATAAATGGGACGCTTCCAGATCGATTTGGGGTCTTCTTCTGCAATTTTGGAACCCTAATCAAGCCTGGGAGCTACTGGAGCTTAACCATGGAGTTGAAGGCTTGATTAGAGCTTGTTGGAGTGTAGAAGAAGGAGCGTTTTGAGTATTTCTCTTATCTTTTCATGTTCTTAGTTTAAATCAATAGTTAATGATGTATTTAAAGATTTATCAGATCTGTTTTGCTACTGTTATGATGTTGGTTGGCTAGATTTAGGGTTGTATCTTGGTTTGGGATGATAAAGTTGTGAACTTTGTTGGTTTTGGACATGATTTATGTTATGGGATGATATATGCATTGTTATCAGCTGTAAAGTTATGATCTTTGATGGTTTTTGCATGTGTTATACTTGATGAATGTTGGATCCATGTGTGTCTAGGAAGGTCTTTCCACAAATAGATCCATGTTAGGCCTACTACTTTGTGTTTTAGGTTAGTTTATGGGCTGTTGATCACATTCCATAGGATTAGACATCATTAAGTGTTGTGATTTTCATGTGTGACCTAACCTAGAAATCCGGGAGGTGATAGGTTAGATGGTTGGTCTCTTTCACTTGGGATATTTGAGTTAAACGACCCGGGAGGGTGTTGTCTTAGATTTACTTTGTTTTGGTGTCAATACATGTCAAAGTAATCACCTTTATAGCTCTCTAGTGTATTAGGATACACACTGGTGGAGAAATCCGGGAGGTGATTCACCCGTTGGAGTGCAATCACATATCGGGAAAATCCGGAAGGTGACCTGGTAGACTAGTGCATACATTACAGTTCTAGGATTTCCATTGGTGTTGCCTGGTATCTGATCTGCGTCGTTTGTTCCTTAAGATCCTAGTCTTCATCCTTCATAAGTCAGTCCGAGTCAGTATTTGTCACACTTTTGATTCCCAGCCTAGGTATACAAGTCTTAATTCTTGCAGTCAGATTTCAGTTCCAGTTTTAGTTGCAGTTTTAGAGTTTAGTTGTTTAGTCAGTTTCAGTCTGAATAGGTTTATAGAGTTGCACCAAACCCCCTCTTTTACTTTATTTTGTCCACAGTCTAGGTTAGTTTGTTAAACTAGTGTCCATTGGTTCGATATTCGGACTTCCATCAGCTATTCTGTCACCACTAGGTACACTTGCCTTCGTAGCGGTCTAGTTTAGGATTTCCGATTATTACTAGGTGTTTAGGTCAAGTCTAGGTCTAGGATTAGTTATTTTGTCTTTAGCTTAGGTTAGACATGTTTAATTTAGTCTTGTTATTAGGGTATTGACCGCTGCTAGGGCTGTAAACGAACTGAACGAACACGAACGAGCTCTTGTTCGTGTTCGTTCGTTTAACTTTTAACTTGTTCACGAACGGTTCACGAACGGTTCACGAACGCTTACCGAACGAAAATTCTTGTTCGTGTTCGTTCATTAAAGAATTTACCTTGTTCATGAACAGTTCACGAACGCTAATGAACACGTGTTATTTAAACAATAAAAATCAACATTTTTAATCTCAAAAAATGTAGATAATCATTTATAAATATATAAATTAACATATTATAGTATTAAACTAAAAATAACTTAAGTATTATGGTATTAAACTAAAAATAAAAAATAAACAACATATTTAACGAGTAAATATAATAAATGAACTTAACCGAACATAAACGAACATGTTACCAAACGTTCACGAACACAAATGAACGAACATGAGCTCTGTTCATGTTCGTTCCTTTAACTAAACGAACGAAATTTCTTGTTCGTTTTCCTTCGTTTATTAAACGAACGGACATAAACGAACTTCCCGCCAAACGGTTCATGAACTGTTCGCTGAACGTTTGGTTCGTTTACAGCCCTAACCGCTGCACATCAGTTACCGTCAGTGATTCGGTTTTCTTGCATCGTTGACTCATTGGTAATCATGTGATGCTTTGCGTATGTCTATTGGTAATTGTGTGAATGAACAAATCTTAAACGTTTGTTCCATCATTATCACTTTAATCAAGTTGAATAACCAAGTCATGTTTACATGATTTCAATCTAAGTTTAACCTAAAATCATGGTGAATGTTACAACATGAACCCAGAAGTGATTACCCTTTTATTAATTGTTTTCAAAGTAAAAGTTAAGATTGTTTCTTCTAAACAATTATCTTAATTCATTTCAATTCTAATTTCTAAGGTTCGTTTTTCTTAGTTAAAGCAATTTGTTAGTATATATTAGCACTTTTCACTGATTCCTGTGGAGATGACCTTACTTACCCTTGATATAGTCAAAGGTAGCTTAGTCTTTATTTATAAAGTGTTTTTGATTGACCTACGACACCTCGATCATGCATAGCCTAATGTAACATTATCACACTTATTTGCACATTTTTAGCAAATAAAGTATGTTTTATTTCCTAGTTAGTTTATGTAAATGGATTCACTAGAATAAAGTTAAAAACACATTACACAATCATAAGCTCAAACTCATAAGTTAAACAAATTAATCTTGTAATTAGTGTCACACCCCCTAAATCTGCACTTCGAGGGCACGACGCAGACCGGACAGGGGTATCCCGTCACACTTGCGAGTAGGAGTGTTCAAAATATCTAAAACTCGAAAAAATTCGAAATCATAATCGTATCTGAAACCCAAAAAAACCTCATCCGAAATCTAGTTCGGGTCGGATAATATGATTTTAGATTCGGGTAGGGTTTCGAATATGCGAAAACTAGTTTTTCCGGGTTGGATATCCGAATAAAACCTGTTTATTCGGGTTGTTCAAGTTATTCAGATGTAAGAATTTGGGTTTTTCAGATTTGATCATATATTTTGAGATTCAGGTCGAGTCGGATATCGGATACACCAAAAAAAAATTTCAAATCCGAAAACCCGATTCAAAAAACTCGAAAACTGAACACCCCTACTTGCGATACCTATATGTCTGTTTGAATACGTACATCCAATACTTGGATAAAACTATTTTCATAAATCAGAGTTGCGGAAGCATTATTTGAAATGTTTCGTTCAAAATAACAAATAGGGTGCAAGTGTTAAAGTTGTCTTAGCATTACTTATTAAAACAAGGCAATTAAACATGTCCAAATATTAAATGACAAAAGTGATGCAAGGACTC
The DNA here is from genome assembly GCA_009363875.1 of Mikania micrantha. Classification (NCBI taxonomy): domain Eukaryota; kingdom Viridiplantae; phylum Streptophyta; class Magnoliopsida; order Asterales; family Asteraceae; genus Mikania; species Mikania micrantha. The sequence goes on along the minus strand of CM018695.1, from coordinate 72,013,273 downwards.
CATCCTAGTATTCTATCCTGAGCATGTGTGTCACACCCCGGGCCGGCGGGAACGGATCGTGTTTTCCCGTCGAGCGGAAGGTTCCCGGGGCGCGATATCATGAGGTGATAATCAAATGATCAGATTGTTTACATAGCACATGAGATATAAATGAGAAATGCTAATCATGACATGAAATAGAATTACAAAGTTAAATTACATTGTACATCATAATTTAACTAAGTAAATCTAATCAAAAAGAATCAATGAGTTTATATCTTGAACTGTACAAGATATACCAAAGTGATTCAATGTTCTGTCATATCCAAAAGTATGCAATCAAAAGTATGCTAAGTCTTCTATGAGTCCACTAGCTTATCACTTGCATATAAGTATCTACACCTGTTCGTCACCTGAGAAAACATGTATTTAAACAAAGTCAACACTAGGTTGGTGAGTTCATAAGTAAGTAAATTGAAAACCATTGAACTGATCATGCACACATTCACAATGTTATATCTGTTGCTTGTATACTTGTTTCACATGTTCCACCCAATGGCCTATCTTTAGTTATATGTACAAGTAGTATATCACCTAACTGAGTATGCTTATATATAGGGAATCACGAAAGGGTCAAGCCCAGACGCTATCCCACCACATACTCAACCAAGTTCCACACCACTTGCGATACAACTAAAGATATCCATTTCCCAACTATCCGAATTGTCCGTTGTGTAATCATATGTAGAATAATAATATAGTAAGAGGGGTTTAGTTATCAAACCAAAGTATTGATATACCCTCGTTGAATTAAGGAATTTAGATTATTTAAATCTGGTCCTTATATTATTCTATTACTTGTGAGGTTAACTTTTATGTTACACTTTTAATTTAATTAAAAGTATTAGTTAACTGTACATCATATGTCTCCAAATGCAGCGTATAGAATCCGAATGGAATCCATTTTAATCCTCACGTAATCAGATTAAAATGCATTCCATTCTCTCCTATCCTGCCGTGTGATCCCAAAGTTTCCGTGTGGGATTGTATCATGTGATTAACAAAGTCGAATAAGAACTTGTCTTATTACGTTATGATAATCGGGTGTAAATGACAAGAATCCCATGAAGTTACGTTATCATGATCATCATTTACTGTAAATGATAAGAATCCCATGAAGTTACGTTATCATGATCATCATTTACTGAATCTATGTGTTCCCAAAGTATCCGTGTGGGAATGTTCTCGTTATACAATTAAGTGTAAAATTGTCTAAGTACTTGATCATGTGGAAATAACTAAGTGTTATAAGTTATAATCTTATAACTACGTTATTATAATGTATTGATGATTAAGAAATCATCTTATCATAATCATATGAGTTTCCCTGTTATCTCATAATCATACAAGCAGGCATACAATGATATATGATAATAAGCAATTTAATATTATCAAATCAAAGTATAAATAACATGTTAAGCAAACTTTTAAATAGATAAAAGCAAACATGTTTCTCAGCCCCGAGAGTTAAAGTCAGTAAAGATTTAAAGTAAAAAGGGGCATATGAACTCACCTTGTAGTAATTGTGTTTGACTTAGCTTAAACAAGAATGTACGCGCTCTTGATTGTACTTGAGTGTATTTTCACGATCCTGTATTGATTTCACGATATTTATCACTTATTAGTATGAATTACAGGGATTATGTGTGTATGTATGTGTTAGCCATAAGCCTTGGCCAACACTCAAAGTCTTCAGTCATTGTCTGGCCCATCTTTATTTGTTATTGGTCCTTATAATCTATAGACTTCTTTTGAGTTATTATTGTTTCATCTATTTCATATTAAAGACCAATGGTGGTTTCAATGAAGGCCATGTTATAAGTGTTACAAAACTTTGTTGTAAAAGTTGCCGTTTTGGTAGTAATTCCTTGGTTATCATGAATATTACCACATATTAGTGTCGAATTAAAGAGTTATAGTAGTTCTTTAGTCATGTGGGCCAAACAAATTAAGTTGGGCCAATGCTATGTGGTGTTGAATTACAAGGGCCTTGCCAAAGGTTACAAGAGCTAGAATTCAAGTGGCCTTGTGGGCCTTTATTGGGCCCCGAGGGAATTTGTTGGGCCAGAGGTGGGCCCAGGCAAGATTTGTTGGGTCTAATGTTATATTGGGCTATAGGAATCAAAAGTGGGCCATAAGTAGGCTGTTGGCCAAGTTAATAACAAAGTGACTCCAAAATGAGAACAAGGGCGTCAAAAATAGGCCTTGGATCAGTTTTTGTGGGCCTCGGGCTGATTTTGCTGGGCCCATTGGGTTTTGTCTCGGGCCTTCACCAATAAAGTTCATGGGCCAAGCTGGGCCTTGCTTACATGGGCTGAAACAATTGCGGGCCTAAAATTTGGGCAGTTGGCCAAAAATCGTGGCCTTGGGCCAAAAACAGTGGGCCTTGAGCCATAAACTGTGGGCCTTGAGCCATCCACTTTCTTTTGGACCTTCCAAGAGTTAATGGGCCAATTGTAGAGATATTGGGCCTGGAGAGGTGATGTGGGCCTACTAGTGGCCTAATCCATTCTAGGTGTGAGCCAAATATTTCATGCACTTGCCAAGTGTATGGGCCAAGTGTGTAACTGGACTTGGGTTGAAGTAGTATCATGGCCAAATTAATCAAGTGGACCCACACTATACCAAGTTGGGCCTAAGAAAGGAGTTGGGCCACAAGGAATTTGGCTGGGCCATGTTCATTCCTTATTGACCATTAGGGTTTTCTGTTTTGGTTTGCATCCTTGGCCGACTAGGGCTTTGTTCTGGTTGTAGATGTGTTGATGAAAAAGGGTGGCCGAATAGCATCTAGGTCGAAGGGTGTGAGGTCGGCCGAAAGAAAGATGGTTCCAGCTGTTGAGTATCGAATGAATGTAAGTGTTGGCCGAATAGGGTTGCCTGGGAGAATGGGGAATGTCGAATGAAGGCTAGCGCATGAGTATGACTGGCCGACGAATGAAGATGGCGAACGAAGTAGGCCGGCAAATGGAGGAGTGGCCGAATGAGTAGGTTCGAATGAGTATGAGAGTATGAGGGTCGAATAGAGTCATGCGGCTGAGTCCCTATTCGCCCGTTGATCTTGTGAACACCTCCCTCATTCGCCGAATGAGTGCTGGATAACCTCCATTCGCACGACAGAACTCAGCGGCCTCCAATGGTGGTGTCGAGTTCCATCCAAAAATCATGGTGTTTTATCAACAGTTACGGTTTGTAGGACCTATCTCAGGTGTGTTGCGGCCAAGAAAAGGTTCTAGGACCGGTTTTTGAGTGGAGTTCGAACAAGAGATACAAAAACCCTAGTTTTTCAAACTTTGCAGCTCATTTTACCTCGATTTTAGAAAGTTTGAGCTCCGATCTGTTGTACTTTCGTGTAGAGGGTGTTGAGAGCTTGGTGTAGGTTCGAAAATGGAGTGATTTGGCCAAGTATTGAGGGAGATATGAAGGTTTAAAGATGAGGAAAACCCTAAAAATGGAGGTGCCGGGTTTTGGGTTTTGGAGAGAGGTTGAGGGTGATGGAAATGAGAAACACTCTCATTTTAGGGTTTATATACCCCGTGTAGTGTCCGGGTTCGTTTCGGTTGCTCGGTTCGTAAATTCGTACGTTTTCCGGAAAATTATGCGTAATTTAAATGGATTTAAATAAAAGGATTCAATTTAATTATTTTGATGAGTTTCAAAATTGTAAAATGTTATTTATTTGATTTTATTAAATTATTTTCGTTCGTGACGTGTTTTCGCTGTCGTTTCGTCAAATCGCGTAACCTTCGCGCGTAATTCGTTCGAATCGTCACCCGAACGAATACGACGATGGTTTTGCTTTCTGACTTTTGTTTTCTACTTTTCAGTCATTATTTCAGAACTCTAAACTCACAGATATGTTTGTGTGAATCGTCACTCACGCAAACACACTGTCAGTTCGTCATTCTGAAATAACACTGCATTATGTTTTAATTGTGTTTCCTCACTGTCGTACTCAACTATACTTTCTGTTTTCACATTGTTTTTGTACTGACTTGTCGTTCATCTGATTCCTGTCATCTGTGGACATCAGATCGCAACCGATATGTTTCCGAATATTGTTTGAATACCGTTGTTTCTCATGATTTGTTGTGTTAACTGTAATTAAGTTTCCACTTAATAAACACAACTAATGTTTCAAATGTACGTTGTACTTAATGTATTTAAGTTTATACGAAAATACGTACAACGATTTCTTGTATTTAGGATTCTGTTAATACAAGTACTGTTTAAGCTTACGTATGTACATATAGAATAAGGTGAAAGCACACATACCGTACGGACTTGCCGGACGGTCTGGCACTTGCTGTTACAATGTGCCACCAATATCTATTGATAACCAGTCAATGTGTTTTTATACCATATAATTACAATACAATATCTATTGATAGCTAGTCAATGTGTTATTATACCATATGTGATTCGACACTGAAGCTGACCGGTGATTGTTTGTCCACCAATGTCTATCAAAAGACAATGGCAATGTTTGTGTTTGGTCAATTTTGCATCCGTTCCGACCTTCGGCCGGGTTGGCCATACGACGCAACATATTAGGCTTGTCAGGCCTAGCATTATTTAGAATTACCACGTTGAGCGCCATGTGTGATTAATTGTTCAAGGTGTGTTCAGGACTTAGTAATGTGATGTTGTGCACATACGTATAAACGATATAAGCATGTAAGTATGTATCCAGTAATGTTTGTTGTATCAAAAGCGTTTATATGCATGTTTTCTCTCCAAGGGATGAAAAGAGCAAATGGGGCTGTGAATTCACCTGTTACTATAGTTCCTGTTTTGCGGTTTGCGTTTGCTAGCACCTGCTAGTTACCACCTCTAATCATATAGGTCTATGAGTTTGTTTTTGTGTTTATGTTGATCTTGTGTTTCATTGTATCTCATACAACTCCAAGTGTTTGTGTGTTCAAGTATTCGTGTTTTACTTGTGTTGGTTCCTGTTGACTCGACGACTCGTTGGTGACATATATTTTTTTTAAACAGCGGTGACATATTTATTTTGTTATTGTTTGTTTATGTACAATATCGATCATAACACACAAGTAGCATAAGATTGAACTTCCTATGTTGGCTCGTGTTGACTCAGTTTGGTTCGATTTGCCCAATATCAAAATAAAAATTAATACAAATTCAAATTATTTTTATTAATTTCGAACTCATTAATTAAAAAACAATAAGTTCAAGCACATACAAATCCAAAACCAAAATGAAGTTTATATAAATTACAAATTGTTATAATACGAAAACATGAAAAAAATTTGAATAGTTCATCAAATCATTATTCATTACCTCTAGAGTTTGATACGCCAATTATGATCTTTTGGGTTGTTTTCCTCTATGATACGCCACCAATACGCCATTTTGATACGCCACTTCATAGAAACCTTCATTTTCTGATATTTGGTTCTTCCAAGCACCATTCCTCAGCCACCCTTTGATCCTTGGACATCAAACACTCATATTCTTTTGCCTGAAAACCTGCAATTCATCAAAACACACAAACAATCACCATATTCCATGTGTTTAACTCATAACAATGCATCATTACGCACCTAAATCACATGAAATTACCCAAACCATCAACCTCGAATACACCAACATCATTATTCACCGTCAAAAGTTTGTAACATATTAGCACCAATCAAAAAATAAAAAATAAAAATAAAATAAAATAAAAAATAAAAATGTTTTTTTTGAGCCAAATGTCTCTTCTGAAGCAGCATCTCTATCTCTTCTTGGGGTAGGGGGAATGTTTGTTTTCATCTCACCCCTTGCAGACCCTATTTAAAAGTGAGATTCAACTGTGTACGTTTGTTTGTTTGTTTGTTATATATATATATAGGGATTGAATCCTATGAAAACTCAATCTTAAGGAGAAAACTTTTAAACCCTATGTGAGCCATTGATTTGGAATCTTGAAAATAAATATGTGGTTTAAATTAAACCTGAATACAAAATTGGGTTTTGAATAAACAAATCATTTTTAATGTGGGTTAATGTGGACCACATATTTATTTTCAAGATTCCAAATCAATGGCTCACATAGGGTTTAAGGGTTTTCTCTCTAAAATTACGTCTCCTGAGAGTCTCATAAAATCATTTACTTCTCAATTACAGTTGAGACTTAAAACATTCTTTACATTTTAAAACATTCCGTACTTGAAAACATTCTTTTCCTGAAAACATTCTTTACCTGATCTTAATCAGGTTAGCGTCACTTTCATACAATAACTTTACAACTTGAAACATTCTTTATTTTAACATATTCTCTTATCTGACCGTAGTCAGATAAAACAATCATTTACATAAAATAACTTTATAACATGCATATGAGCCCAAAATGGTAAAACATTTAAAACAGGGCTATAAGAACTCACAATCATTTCAAATATATTTATCATGCATACACATCATCCCTAAAACGTTAAAACATTAAAAGAGGGCTCTTAGAACTCACAATCATTTCAACGATATTTATTATGCATACACATCAGCCCTAAAACGTTAAAATAGTAAAAGAGGGCTCATAGAACTCACCTGAGCTACGCTTCTATTGTACAATTTTAGCTCCTCAATTCTTATCTTACGTAACCGCCAATTTCCTAATAACATCAGTACCCTAATGGGATTACTTAACGTATCTTTATATTTTCCGATATTGACTCGAGTCTTTAATTGGACAGCATGACGGCTTATGCTTTTCAGTTTTCTTAAAAATATTTGGGCAGTATTTCGGCTTATAAAAATTTATTTTAGAGTTTTAAATTGGACAGAACCTCTTCTTATAAATATATATTTTTATAAAATATTTGGGCAGCATCTCTGCATACTCCGTGTTTTACAAAAATATTGAAAATAACCTCCACGCATAATATTAGTGAGGTTTTAAACAAACAATATCTCGACCATACTAATTAAATAATTATTTTAAAATAAGAGTATAATAGGTGGATACCTCAAAGTAGCTCGTACCAATGCTCGCTTAGCAATCTTTGAACGAAATTCTAGTAACTAACTACCGTACCCGCTCAAGGTTTAGGAGAGTATTTTGACAGTGTTTTGTTACTTAAGATAAATTAATATTTTTGATCGTCGAACTACATCTATTTATAGATGTAAATTTCCTTCGTCATTAAGAAAGAATAATATATATGGTTCAAGTTCAACGTATTTACTTTCGAATTTTGACATATGTTTATATGATTATTTTATTATATTTTATTATTTTATTATTATTATTATTATATTATTATAATTAATTTATCTTAAATCTTGTTTTTATCTTATAACTTTTTGCATATGATGTTTTAAAAACTTTCGAATATGCCGTTGAATCTACTAATTATTCTCTACATTCTCTTTCTACCCAATTTTCGTTGAAAACGGAGCAGGGTCAAAAATAATATATTTTAATATTCACGAGCTTATATCTTGTTCATACTTTATCGTATAACGGTCCGTCTTATATTAATGTGATCGTAATTACTTCAGGATTGTTCATAAAAATTTCGAACCCAAACGGTCACAGAAATTTTTACACGTTATTAATAGGTTTTATAACGTGTCCATACATTATCAGATATTTTTTATCGTTTATATCATATTGATCGTAATTACTTTACGAACATTTATACAAAATTTGAACATAAACGGTAACCGAAATTTCGCACGTTTATTATTGGGATGCTAAATTTTCGGTTGTTACAAATCTACCCTTCTTACAAGAGGTTTCGTCCTCGAAACCTGTTACGTCTCAAACAATATGGGTAGAATCGTTTCATCTCGTCTTCAGTCTCCCATGTAGCCTCAGATCATTTTCGGTATTTCCATTGACCCTTAATTTGTCTAATCGTCTTGTTACGCAATTGTTTTTCTATCGTGTCAACAATTGCCACAAGTTCTTCTATGTAGTCTAACATTTCATCAACTTCAACATCGTTTAATGGCACATGTCCTACGTCATCCGCTAGACATTTTCTTAAGTGTGAAACGTGAAATGTCGGGTGAATTTCACTCAACTTATCTGGAGGATATAATCGATAAACTATCCTATCGATTCGTACCATTATTCAAAAAGATCCAATAAACTCAAGCTCCATTTCCTCTTTTACTAAATCTAATAATTCCTCTTCATAGTGAAATCTTTAAACAATACATGATCGCCTTCCTCGACTCTATTGGTATTCGCCTTTTATCAGCATAGGACTTTTGTCGATATTGTGCAGCTTTCATCCGTACTTTAACTAGTTGAAACTTGTTCAGCTAATCTTACTATTAGCATGATAGCTGTTGTTGTATGAGAATTCCACCAATGGTAAATGATCATTCCAGATACTACCAAAATCAATAAAACAAGCTCCAAACATATCTTCTAAATTTGTACAGTTATTTCCGGACTATTCATCTGTTTAAGGATGATACACAGTGCGGCTATTTAATCTTGTGTCCATCGATTCATGAAATTGTTTTTAAAATCTTGAAACAAATCGCGTATCACGATTTTACACTATAAAACTGGAACTCTATGTCATGTAACTTTTCCTTTCACAATTAATTCAGACAATTTCTCTAACGTATAAGTCTCACGCATAGACAAGAAATAAGCACTCTTCATTAATCGGTCTGCAATTTCTCAAATAGTATCGCGACCTTTTGCCTTGAGAGACATATTAATAATTAAACCTATGGTGATGTGTTCCCACTTCTCTTCTGGGACTTCTGAAAGTTGCACATGACTATAGGGTTTCTGATGTTCCGCTTTCACATGCGCTTATGTCAATCATTTGTTTATGTACTACATTACATTTAACTTTATACCTGGCCACCAGTAACCTTTCGGAGACCTTGATACGTTTTCGTTGCACCAGGATGGATTGAGTAACGTAACCTACGTTCTTTATCTAATATCCTTGACCTGTTGCCCCTATTTCGCGGAACCTACACTCTATCAAATCAGATCTTAACACTGATTCATGTTCTTCCAAACTCTTAATTATCTTGAAGCATATGTTATTACCTTTTCCCCTTTTTACTGTACTCTTGTGCTTCTCGTATCATTTGTATGTTGACGAGAGAATATAGTTCATATCTTCTTCCATTTAGTCTTTACAAACAGTTGTCTCTCTTGGCATTAAACCATTTATAGAGCACTCGTTGGAAGTTGATCATTAATAAATTTTCTTATCATAACTTACATACATATCTTAACACATAAGGTTATCAGTGCATAAAGCCAACCATTTTTTTTCATTACACAAAACAAACCAAAACCAAGTCTTGGTGTTGTTACAAGATTTCATTAATCGCCTTATAATGAGGATTTCTTGTTTCTCTCAATAAGAAGGCTTCATCGTTTACCTCATCATTTACCTCATCATTTACCTCATTAAGAGGACTTTATCACTTGATCCACTTTATGCATGACAATCTTATCATAAAACTTTCCTTTGATAACATACGTATGCACACTATCACATAACAATACCATGAATTTTCTTATACATGGGGCAGTGGCAATTATCCTTTATCGTTAAGCTTGTACTAATACATAGTTCCTTAAGTAGTTTCTTGCAACAGATGCAAGACTCCCTTAACACCTGTAACCGTATTAAACCCACATTTACAATCTATACTTTAAGCTCTATACATATTCTATGCATGTTCAACATCTATTATCTTGTACCGACAATATAGTTCATTAAACGATAAAAATGTTGCAACACTTATGTATCCTCTTCTAGCATAAATAGCTTCTAGTTAGAGTTATTAAAATCATCTCTAACATCTTTAGCATACCAGTTCTTGGTCTGCTCTATCTTCATGTCACTACTTGTCAAAAGCATGTCGTATCATTTCAATCTTTCATAAACTTCGAACTTTCTTGATGGTTTAACATTTCTTTTCATTCGCATTTGACATAAGACTGACTCTAGACTTTACATTCACTTATACCTAATGCTAGGCATGCACTCATTTATTTTCGCTTATCAATTCCTAATCACACCTTTATCACATATGTTCGTATAATCGACTTTACTATCTTACTTTCACGTTTAGTAAACATAGGTACAATTCTTAATTCCTAATGTCAGCATGTATTCCTCAACCTAGTGAGACCTTGTCAGGATTTAGGATACTAACAAAGCATTATCATTCATGACATAGAGAATAATCTCATCAAATCTCTAGTTCAAAATTTAACTTACATTACCTCAATCGGATGTATTCATCCTTACTTTATAATATTATTCATTCACAAGTGATGAATAATTTATCCATAAATGAAGTTCCTTGTTCGTTTGTAAGTTGTTTCCCTCATTCGTAAGTCAGTTTCATCATTCGTCAGTCAATTGAATCACCTACACATAAACTCAATCACCCGTACTAATTCTCTTCATCCATAATTGATTTCTTTCATGCATATTGATATACGTACATTCATATCATCATCATATTATCATTTCCTGAATGGTTACACAATGTGTTGCATCCACCATTATTTTCCTCATCACTTCCCATGCCTGCTTTACTTCTCGGACTGTCATCGTCTTCAAATTAAACTACATTTCTACCATTGATCGAACTCTGTTTCCAAGTTCTTATGGTTTCCTTCCTGATCAACCTTTGGATTAGCACATTTACAATTCCTTAGGGTATGTCATTCATCATTGGCTTCCCAATAACTTCAACGATGAAGGCAACATTACCACAATGCAATTTAGGATATATAAGGTATTTGTATGATAGACAATAATACAAACTCGGTTGTATAGTAAATCATTAATAACAGTGTCCGGAATGTAATTAATCATTTACTTTTCCAACCGTGTTTCTATTATTCCCATTTATACTTTATACCCATTAATCCATGAATCTTTGTCAAACCAATAAAGTAAGACCTTAACCAGTATCCATCTAACCAAGTGAGCATTCCCAATTGTTTCTATAACTCTTTCAACCTTTCTAATCACATTTTGTTCTTTACCTTCATTGACATCAAATAGTTATAATTCGTTCAGTCATTGAATCCTTCCTTTTATGTCCAAGTCATATGACAGATGAAACCCGAGCATTATTCATATAGATAAATCCGTAACCGCAGTAGCTAATTGCGGTCACTATTTATCTGTACTCGTGTGTCTAGGGTTTCTTCTACCACATGCTTAGTTCATTTCCTAATAGACATTATTATTACCCATAGTCTTAACAATCCAACATATTCAAGCATCTTAACACATATAGGCACATAAACATGCATCTTTACTTTAACTACTTCATATTAACTTTAAGGCACATAAACCTTAAATCTATTTCAAGTATATCATAACATATATTTGTAACACCCCCAATTTTCAACTAACGGAATCATACCGTTTGGGAACGTGACAAACCAGGATCTCGGATCATTAGACATAACGAAGACCTCTATATGAATTTCAAAACATACTTTGGTCTTAAAAACATAACATAACATCAGCGTTTTCAAAATTTGCGGAAGCGTTATAAAACTAGTAACAGTTGTAATATGTAAATTACAAAACAAAATCCTCAAATGTGTAATTTAAATAATAAATGTAAAACATGCATGCGACTCTATCTCCTAGTCCATGCCAGCTTTATTGTGCACCTTAGCGTCCTGAGAAAACATGTAAATCAAGTCAACAAAATGGTTGGTGCATAACACAGGTTTTAAGTATTCACAATGTTCAAAATAACAGTTTGAATATCAAGTTTGTAGATAACATAATCACACATGCACAATCATGATAGCGAGTCATATAAACTATTTACATAAGTGGTCGACACCGAAGCTGACGATTGCCATGCTATAGCATGTTTTTGCCTTGCCACTATTGTCTAGCACAACAATAGTAAAATGTGTTTGGTCAGTCAAACACCTGCGTAGATCCCATCTACCAGGTGAGGTTTGTCAAACCTAATAGATCTATTTCCAACTACCACGCTTTGCGCTACGGCAAACTAAACGGTTCGAGGTGTGTAAGGACTTTCAATTGCTATGTTGTCACATAATGTAAACAGCTAACTCATGCAAGTGATATGTATCTAAAAAGAGTTTGTTGCACATGTTTTCTCCCCCAAAACAGTTTAAAATAAGAAAGGGGCCGTGTACGCACCTTTGATAGTTGCAGAATGATCAATCACGTGAGCTCGTGTAGATAATCCTCTTACGAAGGATCTGTGTTTAAACAATAACTTAGTGTTATTCGAATAGTCGTTTTGTGCTTGTAATCACATACGTGTCAACACACGTATGTTAGAGTGTTAGAAATGTACAGACGAATGTACGCGTGACTTTAAAATAGTTTAATAAAATCACATCGTCGATTATGATTTTATTTAAACGAGCGTAATTTTACGCGATTACATTTTCGGAGCTAAATATAGATTTTATTATTCTAAAACATTCGGGACAGAATTCTGATTCTAACGCAACTTGAATGGGTCATATCGGAGTTATAACGAAGGAGTTATGGGTAAAACATTAAAAAAATGATTAAAACCTAAAATCAGTTGGAGCCGGGTTCGAACCCGTGACCTCCAACTCCTAACACTCACGCCCTACCAGTAAGTCTGCTTCCACTTTTGAAATAAAAGTTCCCAATTAATTGTTTTAATCAAATCTGATCAGGTTCCCTTTTGTTTAATCTAGCCGAAGCCTTCAAGCTCAAATTGAGTCCCAATTTCAATCCCGATTGAACTCAAAACATAGGGTTTTCATTGATCATAGGATTTCGACTCATTTTGCACAATTAATTTAATTCCTATAATCGTCTAACTCAAAAATCCCCAAAACTTTTAAGTTCAAGAACCCTAGATTTCAAAATCAAACAATTCGTTGTTGTAACATCAAATTGACATAAGTTTTTACTTAATCGAACCCTTCTGAATCTAATGGTATCATTTAATTCGATTTTTGAGTCCATTATAATCGAATCCCCCAATTTCGTTCTTGTTACAAGCCCTAGAACTTGAAATCAATCAATTCAATGTTATCAGCAACAATTAATTTAGGTTTAACCTTAGTCGGTCTCTTCTGAATCTACCTCTATCATCCAATTTGATTTTTAAGACTATTACATTCGAATTCCCCAAAAACGTTTTCATTATGAACCCTAATTATCGAGATCATAGAATTCGTGGATGTTTAATAAAATTGAAATGTGGGTTAGTATCATCGGAGGTTTCTGAAACTTTCCCCTTACTTTGATTTGATTCTTAAACACGATTGCATCAAAACACCCAAAACCGATTACCATTTAAGCCCTAGAATTCGAAATCAATTAAATCGAAGTTGTGATATGAAATTTATATATCAGTTAGCATGATCGGTAGCTTCTGAAACTATCCATTCATATTAATTTTAGTTTTAAACTTCTTAGGATCAAAACCCCCAAATCGTTTTTTTGTATAAACCCTAATTGATCGAATTCATACAATTCGATGTTGAAAGCCAAAATTAACATAGAAGTATGCTTAGTCGGCTGTTTTAGAAGGTTTAGGAACACAAACTTACTTGTTTTGATGTCCGATTGAAGTATCTCTGTTTCTAGGTTGACTTTCGGTCGACCTTCGGTCGACCTTCAATCCAATTCACACACCCGAGCTTCTGAGATCAAATTGTTGGATGCTAAAGAACCTAAAGGTACCGACTAATGTTTCTGAAAGCTCAATTGCTTGGGTTTCTGTCGAATTATATGAGTTTGTATATGCTAGTAACGGTCTAATAAACTAAATCGTCATTTGGGTTTAATTCGACCATTATGATTGTAATAACTGATGATAACCGCTTATTATCATCATTAGGTGTTTTATGAACCATTAATTCGATAAATTACTTCCTATTGATTTGAAATTCATAATTCCTTCTTGTGAATATGGACGAATTTTGACTATGTAAGTCAAAATTTTGTATCTAACCTATTCACTAGCTAATTTTTATAGTCTAAAGTGTTTCTAGATTTGTTTTGCATAACTTTACCCCCTCTAAGTTGATTTTTCTCGATTACCTAACATCACAGTTTAATCTAGAGTTACCGGAGTTAATCCGAATTGCCAAATTGTCGTTAATTGGCCCACTTAAATCATTGTTAGGCTAATTTAACCTAATTGGGCCTCTTAAATACAATTGGGCCTATCCTGAACTCATTGTCCTACCTTAGGCCTACTTTGGTCTTATTGGGCCTACTTGGGCCTCATTGGCCTTCCTTGGTTTTACTGGGCTTGTGATCTCACTATTTTCAGTTAACGAAGTCAATTCGAAAAGTCGGATTGTCACAATATTCCTTACTTTATCAAGACGCTCGTGGCATTGAACTACCCTTGACTGGCTTCCTTAACCTTCATCACATTCTCAGTTTAAGTTCAGGCATTAGGTTATGCCCGAATCTCTCAAACTATGGCTCTGATACCAACTTGAGAGGCCCCGTTCCCCGGGAGTCTCTCGCTTGGTTAAACATCAAAAGCATAGCTCTTAAACCGTAGAATAATATTATATTATAGCAGCATAAATCGTTTCATAACATTTAATCTTAACAGGAATGCCAGTTCTTGAATAGGTAGTCCTCATGCCATGCCACGAGCCATCCTATCTCCATCATAACCTGCTCAACCTGACATGCATGCTAAAAGAAGTCAACTTTCGCTGGTGAGTTCTAAGTTAATTTTTCATAAAAATCTTTACTCATTCATATCTTTAAATAACATAACATAAGTCATAACATACATAGCATCATAACTTACTGCTGACCGAAGTCAGCAGTCTCAATCATACTGAACATTAAACATTAGCCTTCACTGTTGACCGAAGTCAACAGTCTCAATCATACCGTACATAAAACATTTCATATACATAACATGCATGACATCATAACATCAATCTTACGGTGCATAAATGTAGCATGTCCTGTTGACCGAAGTCAACATGCTTGCACAAGACTTCTTAACCTACCAACCCGAAGTTGATAACTTATACATGCATAAGATTTCCTTAACTGGCGACACACAGTCGGCAGGCCTGTTCTTGCACAGGACTTCTGCCTGTTCTTGCACAGGACTTCTGCCTGTTCTTGCACAGGACTTCTGCCTGTTCTTGCACAGGACTTCTGCCTGTTCTTTCACAGGACTTCTTAAACCATCAATCGAAATTGACGGCTCATACCGGTACAAAACTTCTTGACATACATCATTTATACATAACATGGTTTAAAGCGTTAAACCATCATAATCATAAACGGTCTTTCGCACCGCAGTTCTCAGGTTTTGCCCAACCGCAGCCGGGACTTCATTATCACATTTCCTGCTCGACCTCGGCCGATGTCTTTCA
This sequence comes from Mikania micrantha, assembly GCA_009363875.1. Lineage (NCBI taxonomy): Eukaryota > Viridiplantae > Streptophyta > Magnoliopsida > Asterales > Asteraceae > Mikania > Mikania micrantha. The sequence continues at coordinate 71,997,879 of CM018695.1, read as the reverse complement.
AAAATCATTTTCCTTCTCAACCTCGGTTGAGAATTCAAACATTCGTTACGTCTCCTTAGAGACTCATAAAATCATTTACTTCTCAATTACAGTTGAGACTTAAAACATTCTTTACATTTTAAAACATTCCGTACTTGAAAACATTCTTTTCCTGAAAACATTCTTTTCCTGAAAACATTCTTTACATTTTAAAACATTCCGTACTTGAAAACATTCTTTTCCTGAAAACATTCTTTACCTGATCTTAATCAGGTTAGCATCACTTTCATACAATAACTTTACAACTTGAAACATTCTTTACTTTAACATATTCTCTTATCTGACCGTAGCCAGATAAAACAATCATTTACATAAAATAACTTTATAACATGCATATCAGCCCAAAATGGTAAAACATTTAAAACAAGGCTATAAGAACTCACAATCATTTCAAAGATATTTATCATGCATACACATCATCCCTAAAACGTTAAAACATTAAAAGAGGGCTCATAGAACTCACAACCATTTCAACGATATTTATCATGCATGCACATCAGCCCTAAAACGTTAAAATAGTAAAAGAGGGCTCATAGAAGTCACCTGAGCTACGCTTCTATCGTACAATTTTATCTCCTCAATTCTTATCTTACGTAACTGTCAATTTCCTAATAACATCAGTACCCTAATGGGATTACTTAACGTATCTTTATATTTTCCGGTATTGACTCGAGTCTTTAATTGGACAGCATGACGGCTTATGCTTTTCAGTTTTCTTAAACATATTTGGGCAATATTTCGGCTTATAAAACTTTATTTTAGAGTTTTAAATTGGACAGAACCTCGTCTTATAAATATATATTTTTATAAAATATTTGGGCAGCATCTCTGCATACTCCGTGTTTTACAAAAATATTGAAAATAACCTCCACGCATAATATTAGTGAGGTTTTAAACAAACAATATCTTGACCATACTAATTAAATAATTATTTTAAAATAAGAGTATAATAGGTGGATACCTCAAAGTAGCTCGTACCAATGCTCGCTTAGCAATCTTTGAACGAAATTCTAGTAACTACCATACCCGCTCAAGGGTTTAGGAGAGTATTTTGACAGTGTTTTGTTACTTAAGATAAATGAATATTTGATCGTCGAACTACATCTATTTATAGATGTAAATTTCCTTCGTCATTAAGAAAGAATAATATATATGGTTCAAGTTCAACGTATTTACTTTCGAATTTTGACATATGTTTAAATGATTATTTTATTATTATTTTATTATTTTATTATTATTATTATTATATTATTATAATTAATTTAGCTTAAATCTTGTTTTTCTCTTATAACTTTTTGCATATGATGTTTTAAAAACTTTTGAATATGCCGTTGAAATCTACTAATTATTCTCTACATTTCTACCCAAGTTTCGTTGAAAATGAAGCAGGGTCAAAAATAATATATTTTAATATTCACGAGCTTATATCTTGTTCATACTTTATCGTATAACGGTCCGGCTTATATTAATGTGATCGTAATTACTTCGGGATTGTTCATAAAAATTTCGAACCCAAACGGTCACAGAAATTTTTACACGTTATTAATAGGCTTTATAACATGTCCATACATTATCAGAATGACGCTTTTGTTGTGAATGTTTGGCTTTAGCTTATTTAAAAGTGTTAAAATTATGGGTATATTATAATTAAATTGACATTTGTGTATAAGCTTTCAGTTTTTTATAAATTAAATCACCTAATTAAAAAGTCTTTTTTTTTTTAATATAGTAGTATATATAAAATAAAATATATAAATAATATAAATTCGAATTTCGAATTGAATTGAATTAAAAATATGAAAGTCAAAATTCGATATTATACTACGAATCGAATCGAATTCGAATATAAAAATTTGAATCGAATTTCGACTTGTTGTTTTTCGAATTGAAATCGAATCGAAATTCGATTTTTTCAAGTCATATTTTAAAACTGAACACTCCTAATAAATGTGTTTTTTCTTGAAAGTTGTTAGTTTTGCAATTTTTTGCAAAAATAAAAAAAACCCACTAAGGGGTTGTACTAATGTGGGTCGTGTTGTTCTTACTGTTAAAGAAGGTTATCTGTACAATAAGCCCCGTACTAACATATAGAAACCGCATATAGTTGTTAAGGTGTTAAAATAAAATATTAGGGCTTCTAAATAACCTATCCCAACCCATACACAAAGAGAAATAGAATAATAGCGAGTAGTAGTACTAGTACTAATAGCAATAGCAGCAACACCAGCATCACCAGCAGCATAACAAATTAACAACACCACCACCAACAACAGCAGCACCAACAGCAGCAACATCAGCACTAGCAGCAACATTAACAACAACAAGTCTTCTACGCCTTTGTAAATCTAGGTTGAAGCACTGTCTACAATCCCCTATCTGTCACCTATCTAAGCATTCAAACATGTGAGTACATTCATACTCTGTTCTTTACATCTTGTAATGTTTTAGGGACGTTACACATGTCCTATATAAATCATGTTATTCTTAGAATCAAAACACAACTGGTGCAATGACTTAGTATTTAGATATTGCCTTTGGTTGTATGTGATTACATGTTGAGTTCTGTATTCATTATTATAAACAATTGCAAGCAATTGTTTACATACTTACATTAAGGCCTTGCAAGCCTTTGGTGTACAAGTATGGTTTGACACTAATTGAGGACTATTTGAGAACTATTGAGGACTATTAAGAACAATGATTATTTGTTTGTATGTCTTGTGTAACTATTGATGAATTACATGAACTTTTGTGCTATATATGATGCCTTAGAAACTTGTGAGAACATATGCTTTAGGTTAATACTTTAGACTTTGTATTTGCATCTTTTTCTTATATATTATATAAACTTTGTATGTGTACTCACCAACTATGCAAATAGTTGACAAAAATTATTTTACATGTGTGACCGGCTAAGTGCAGCTTGTGAAAACATAGGAATATGATTAATAGACCTAGTTAATTCTTTAAAACAATGTTTAGAATTTTATTTGTAATTGTTTATTTATTCAATTCTTGTAATGTTACTTAAGTTTAATGAGTGAAATGTATGTATTGTAAATAATGAGTGCTTTAATTATTCAAACATATTAATAGCACCATGAACTAACAAACAGTCAAACTCGCGCCTTGACGTATTCCGTCGTATATCGGGGTGTGACATTTTGGATGTTTTTAATCAAATCGTTACGACTCTGGTCCACATTTTAGTATTCATGATGCCATCATCACGGAAGGATAACATTTAATTTTTAGTCAGAAATGTGGTTGACGATACATATATTTTAACAATAGTAATAATAATAATTAAATAATAATAGTTGTTGCAGTTTGTTTTTTGATGTTTGTGATATTTACCGTTGTCGTAATCAAATACCTATACAAGCATGTTCAATTTTAATTGAACGACATAGTATGAGACGAGTTTTAGGTCATTTTTATTTTTTTACTATTATTGAAATATTACATATTAACAATAATATTATTTAAAGAGTAAATTGCAGTTTTAGTCCTTTATGTTTACACAAAATTTTAAAAATAATCCTTCATGATTCAAAATATCAAAATCAGTCCTTTAAGTTTTCAAATGTTACTAACTCGGTCATTTCCCCGTTAACGTCGTTAAGTACTCACATAATAAAGGACCATATCTGAAAATTTATGTAAACATAAAGGGTCGAAAGTGAAATTTACTCAATTACTTGTATGATTTTTTTTGACATTTATGCCCTATTCTGTTAGTTTTTAACGTCATTAACAAAGAAATGACCGAGTTTGCAACATTTGAAAACTCAAAGGACTGATTTTGACATTTTAAAACATAAAGGACTATTTATGAAATTTTGTGTAAACATAAAGGACCAAAACTGCAATTTACTCTTATTTAAATAATATTAATGCTTAATTTTTTACCATTTTATTTTTCATCTTATGTTCGTGATCATTGATGTTAGATTTAACGATTAACCACAATATTTGTTTAGCTATGGAGAGACGACGTAGGAGTGACAACCGTTGTGATATGTTTTTATATCTGTGTTTTGATATACGAATCATGTATGCGTTCCAATATTCGAGATTGTGGCGGAGTTCCTATCGCAACCTACAGGAGAACCACTAGTTTATATACATAAGAGGCTTATTAGCTTGCAATTAGCCAATTATACCAAAGCTCACTATACGAATTGAAACTTAATAGCTTGATCTTGTTTATTAAACAATATTTAATTTAGGCTTGAGCATTAGGCTTGGTTGTATTCGAGATTTTGTAAAGAATCGATGTTGTTTAGCTCACAAGCAACTCAATTTATTCTTATTTTCTGTCAAATCAAACTTGTCCATCACCACACATGACAACTATAGTTGTGGTCTATATCTCTCTTCTCTCTCATCCTGTTAAATTGTATCACTGGAGACAACGAATTATTTGTTTGAAACTGTTTTGGGTTGTTAGAATGTTTTGATTTACATGTTAGTGTTAATTTCGAGACTTCGAGTTATGTTTTTGCACATTATTGAAGACGGTTGATGGACAATCTATGGGGCTGATTACAATAAATTGCAATATTATTATTATATTTAATTTTGATTTTAAGTTCAATAATAACATATTATGAAAATAAATAATATACATACACCATTAATTCATAGTGGCGAACCTAGAATTTTTTTTATGGGGGTCGGAAATTTTTCTAAATAATTATTTGTCGTTAAATATTTTTTTATTGGACCAATTCGAACGAGGTCGGATCGAATCACACAAAAAAATGATGAAACTAAATTTTATAACAAATACATAATAAAAATAAGTCAAACAATCTTGTGGATTAGGATGACCGATAATATAATAAAATTAGTTTTCTTTCCGCAGAATTCAAATGAATACTATTCAAATCAACAAATTCAAGATTTAACTAAGTTTTATTTTGGTGTATACAAGTTAGTTACTGTTTCAGTTTATTTTCTGGGAGGAACCAAACATAAATTATGATAGTTAAATTCAATCACTTAATATACAAATTGGGTCTTATTACTTTTTTTAAGTCGTGTTATGAGTGATTAGGTATTGAGTTGAATTATAAATTGCTAATTGGGTTTAATCATAGGTAATGCATAGTACGTTATTTGAGTAATATCTTATAAGTTTCGGTTTTAAAATGGTTTAAGAATGTGCTTTATTGGGGCTGTCCAGTTTTTATAGGGGTCGGGAGAAATTTTTCTTGGGGGTAGGTCGAGTTGGATCCTATATATAACATTAAAAATAAAAATTTCACGGGCATATGGTGGGTACGCCTATGACCATTCATCGCTACTAGAAATCATCATGTGGCTTTTTTAAAAGGGTCATATAAACCTATATGGCCTTTATAGCTTAAAGTGACGGAGCTTGGAAAAAAGTCGGAGGGGGGCCAGAGGATTTTTAGGAGAAAACGGAGGGGTCGAAGAGTTTTAGGATGAAAACGGACAGGGGCGAATGATTTTTATGAAGATAACGAACAAAACCGAAGGATTTTCCACCGAAATACTATTATATCGACCATTTTAAGCAAAAAAACAGGGGAGGCCGGGACACCCTCGAGCCCCTTAAAAGCTTCGTCCATGATAACTTTTGTTAAACCGAGAAAAATTGTGTTCATGTCACCTTAGTTTGTAAAAATATACACGACCAGTATAGCCATGTATTAATAGTATAAATCTATATAGGCCCAATAGTTTTGAATAACCGACATAACACTTTGAAAGAAATAATATAAGTGCTACAGGGGTGATATATTGGCATATAGCTAAAAAATGCCTTTTTTAACTCTATAATTTGAAAAAAATAATAATATAAGACCGACGGTAATGGTCTTCCTGTTGGAAGAGTGGGGTCACACAGGGCAGCGGCCTCCGGCGGGAACACCACCCCCTCAATTTTGAGATTTGGGCGGCCCCGCTGTCAACCCCATTGAACTCTCTCTCACAATTTTAGTGGGTGACCACTGTGGAGTTTTAAGGTTTCAGTAGGATGATGACGTACCACAAAATTTCGGGGGTGAGATTTCGGTGGAGTGGATATTAGAGATAGTCCAAGTGTTAAAATACTAGATGGCTTCTGTGCTTGACTTGCAACTCTAAAAGATCAACGACACAATTAAGTTTCTCTGCAATTTCAAGAGCGAACGTTCCTAGTAACTACACTATTGAAAAGAAGAGAAATAAAAATACAAGGAGAAATTCAAACCATAGTTGCATCTTCTTTTTCAATAAATCCTACTTGATTCCGGATCACATTAACGAAAATCTACATCTCCTTTTTTAAACTGATTCTCTCTCACACGTAAGCCTGCACCATGAACCGTCTGGTCTACGAGACCGTTCTAAAGGGCGACACCATTGCCTTCCTAAGGCTCGTTAAAGAAAACGAAGCCTTGGTCAAACTAACGGTGGCCGAATCGTCAAACACTGTTTTGCACTTAGCTGCACGATTCGGCCACTTGGAACTGGTTTCAGAAATATTAAACCAGTGGCCTGAGATGGTGGTGGTGGAGAACAAGGACTTGGAGACCGCGTTGCATGAGGCGTGTAGGGAAGGAAAGGTGGAGGTGATGAAGGCGTTGATGGCAGCCGATGACAGACTGGTCGGAAAGGTGAATTGCAGAGGGGAGAGTGTGTTGTTTGTGGCGTGTGAGAGAGGGAAGGTGGAGGTAGTGAAGCAGCTTCTAGGGTTTCAATGGCTTCTTGTGCATGAACTTGATATGTTTGTATGTTCTATACATGTTGTTGCTGCTGCTGGACACACAGGTATATGTTGTTGGTATTCTACAAACATATAATTAAACACAAGATTATTTTACAAATATATATATATTAATGAAAAAAAATATTAAAAACAATCATTGGCAATGGTTAACCCTTCCAACGTTACCATTGCCAATGACAATCTATATGCATTTGGTTTTCTTGCCACATCATTTGATAACTTCTAATTGGAAGTTTTAGAAAACCACTTAGTATCGTTATTGGCAATAACGATCTCTAAAGAGGTTGTTATCGTTATTACCAGCGATTATGTCTAACTTTTAACCAAGTTGACACGCTTAGAGAGTGCACAACAGTTTAATAACCAATCTACTTGTGAAAGGATTTCAATCCTAATACTATTTGTGATCTTGCAGTATGTCTAAAAACATACAGGGTACTAGTCAACGCATTAGTCATAAAAGTTTGGCCGTTCATTGATTATTTGGACTTGATTTTATTTTATTTTTAACATTAAGCCATCGATCAACATCACATTAAAGGCAAAACTAGACCATATGCGTTTACTTGACTTCACGTTTGCCGCTTCATTTTATGTATCGTCAATCATTATACGACTTGTATGCGTGTATGCAACTCTAGGCCATGTGCTAAAAACAACAATGGGACCGGTCGATTCCAAAAGAAGTGCCAATCAATTTATGAGTGTTCATCGGTTCGGTTAACGGTTTTTTGGTTTATTCAGTTCGATTTAATCGGTTTTCAAAATTTTGTTTCCCTATCCAAAATGAACCGAATCAAATTCGGAAGTGGGTATCCGAACTGAATTCAAATTCGATTTGGTTTCGGTTAAAACTAAACAAATCGAATTCAACCGAATAAATCCAACTAAACTAAATAAACCTGTTAAAAACCAAATAAAACGGTTAAAAACCGAATAAACCGAATTTAATATTATATTATTAATAAAAATAATAAATTTAAATTTGAATTCGGTTTAATCGGTTAACCGAATAAACTGAATTAAAAAAAAATTGGTACCAATAACCAAACTAGAAACCGAATGATCGGAATTCGGACATGGTTAGGAACCGAAAACCAAAAATTGAATTCAGAATTATGTTTGGTTTTATCGGTTATGAATACGGTTTGGTTTTTAGTTTTAGGCGGTTTTCGGTTTTTATGAAAAACCCTAGATCGATTTTACCTAACTATGAAAAATGGGATTAATCACGGTCAAAAGTGTTGTGTGATTCATATGTATCTAGAGATGAACTTCATAAATTTTTCAGAAACAAGTACAACTACGAAACCAAGCATTGTTTTTTCAGTTTTAAGTTTCATAAACATTTAAGAATTCAGTTAATCAAAAGTTTCATTTCAAACTTGCCGGCTAACCACACTAAAAGCTTAAGACATTTTTTTAGCGCAGGTTTCCATATACACTTTGATTCGATTTAGAAACAGGGTCGGCTCAAGATTTTCGGGAGCCCAAGACGGGTACAAAAATTGAGGTCTTTTTTGTAAATAATTTTTGTGTTCGTTAAAAAAATTATGGTTCGTAATTTTAAAAAACATAAAAATATGTTAATTTGTCTCTATTTACATAAGTTTACTCATAATTACAGTTAGCAAACAATAATCATAAATGATATAAACGAAGAAGAGTATAAAGTACAATACTTATTGATGATATTTTATAACGTTGTCATGCTTGTTAATCAACTTGATTACCTTATTTATCATAGGAAGCTTGTGTAAATATTTCGCTTGTATCATAAAAAAGATTTATTACAACATCAAGTAAAGGTAAAACAAAAATGTTGAAGATGTAATTATTCGGAAAAGAATAACCTTAAACAAACTTTTCCCTTTGAGAATATAAGTGAACCTACTAATTTTTCATATTCAAAACGACAAAATATATAACGTAACCGATAAATCAAACATAATTCGAACGGTTGTGCCCCAAAAATGTGGGAGCCCTAAGCGCTTGCCTCTAAAATTCTATACGGGAGCCGGCCTTGTGTTAGAAATCATGAATTATTCAAGTCCTAGAATTTAGAACTGAGAGAGATATTGAGAGAGGGTGTCTCGTGTATAAGTAACTAGTTTAGTATTCTGTGTATTACATGGATTACACATACAAATATAACAAATAATTATCAATGAAAATTTAGAAAAAAATAAGATGATTTTTGATACAAAATACGATTACAATTTCATATGATTTAATATTTTAAATATTAAAATAATAATATTATTTCTTTAAACACTAACTTTTTTTATAGTTTTTTTTCTTTAAACATTGTGTCTCAAATAATTTTTTTGAAAATTTTATAATCTATAATAATTTTTTTTAAAAAAAAGTGTGTCTTTAATATTAATATACTTTAATGTATTAAAAATCTTTTTATTCTAAAAATGTATTAAAAATATGTTTAATATTAGATATTTAATAGGAGAGAGAAGAGAGAAATAAAGGTTGAGAAGCTCTAAAAACATGACATTTGACACTAAAAACCTTTATTTATTAGTATAGGTAGATTAGTCGATAACCAATGAGACATTGCCTCAATGGTACCCCAAGATTCTTCTAAATGAGAGGTCTTGGGTTCAAATCCCTCCCGTAGCGAAATACGAGTCTGAGGGGGGTCAGGGGGTTTTCCCAGTGGGTTTCCTCCTAGGTGGTTGTGGTGGCTCATGGGAGGTCCAGTTAACTAGACCTTTGGTGACATGGCCTGGAAACAATGGGTTAATACGATTGAGACCTTCGCCATTCAAAAGAAAAGTAATCAGTCGATAAGTCACCAGCTGATAAGTTCAAAATCTAATTTAGCTGATAACTCAATTGAAAATACAAGTTAAGCCCACTTTATGTTAATTTTAAAAAAAAAATTGATGAAATTCTTCCTTTCAAGAGGATCATAGATATTGAATGCATACACGTAACTAAAGCTATAATTTTAATTTTATATATAACACATGATATAAAACGATGCCATTAAGATATTATTTAAACTTTTTATCATATTTATGTATGATTATATTAGAAATAGTGAAGGAGATACTAAATCATCGGCCGGAGTTTGCAAGAAAGTTTTCTTCAGAAGGATACACCCCGTTACATCTGGCTTGTAGCCGAGGCCACGTAGAGACAATAAGACAGCTTCTATGGTTCGATCCTGATCTCTTGTACCTTCGAGATCACAATGGCTGGACACCCCTACATTGGGCAGCAATGAGAGGGCGGGTCGGAACCATTGGTGAAATCATCTCGATCAGTCTCGAATCGGTTGAGATGGTTACAAATCATGGCGAAACCGTTCTTCATCTTGCTGTGAAGTATAACCAGTTTGATGGTCTAAGATATCTAATGGAGACACTCAACATCCTTGAACTCGTGGACATCCAAGACAATGATGGAAACACCGTTTTACATGTCGCAGCGGCCGGAAAACTTACTGGAGTAAGTCAATGATCTCTTCATAGGTTTTTTTTTAACAGCAAATTTTCCCACCATTTCCCACTATGGGACTCGAACCCTGAACTTATTTTAAGAATGAAAACCTTAACACACATTGATACCATTAAAACAAATGCCCTTTTGTAGTTAGTTAGTCTTCATGTCAGCTCGTGTCGGGTAAATGGATATTTATGATCTTATTTTTGGTCATAAATTTGTCACAAATAGACATTTGGGACTGAAAATGTGGCGTGAGGTAATTAATTACATATTGTGACCGTAAAATAATTTGCGACCGAAATGAGCGAAAATTTTTGCATTTGGAAATTTTACCTTGCGGTAATTAAAATCCTCTTGCCGACCGCTTTATGATTGTTTTTCCCGACTGGAATTAAGATATATTTTTAGTTTATATATCTATCACAATATTGAGACCGATTTTTTACTTTTTTTTTGAGAAAAATTACTGTTTAAATAACATGAGACTAACGTGTAAAGAGCTCAAACTAGTTAAAACATGTGAAATAAACTATTTTTTTATTATACTCTCTTATGCTTAAAACTAAAAACTAAATAAAAAAAGTTACGAAAAAAACCGTCTTAGAAGCTTGCTTTAGAACCCCCAAAGGACTAGAGCTGCAAAACTAACATCTCTTTATTAGTTCTTGACTTAAGCCTTTTGTTGTGGTTTTAATTGGTTTATAAATGTAACACAGATGGTGCTATATTTACTTAAACGTGGAGTGGATGTAAATATTGTCAATAACAAAGGTAATACAGCTCTGGATGTAGTCCATTCTGATGGAAGCAACTCAACCACTCTCCAAATTGTGCCAGCCCTGTTAGAAGTTGGCGCCAAAAGACGTGATCAGTTACCCCGGGCGTCTCGAAACAACCAAGTTGTTCCTCTCAATCTAACCACACATTCTCCAAGAATAGAGAAACAAGAGTCCTCGATTCATTCTCATCACTACAGAGAGAAAACTCAACGAAGATTGAAGCAAATCGAGCTTCAAAACGAGGGTTTACGAAATGCTAGAAACACCATAACGGTTGTTGCAGTTCTGATAGCAACCGTTACGTTTTCTGCTGGAATAAACCCTCCTGGCGGTTTTAGTGAAAAAACCGGAAAAGCTCTAATGGGAGGAAAACTTCCGTTTAAGGTGTTTATGGTGTGCAACATTATGGCATTGTTTTTATCCCTAGGGATTGTTAATGTTTTAGTTAGTGTAATCCCGTTTAAGCGGAAATCGATGATGAAATTGTTGGTGGCGACACATAAGATCATGTGGGTGTCTACAATGTTCATGGCATCAGCGTATATAGCCGCGACATGGACCATTTTGCCAGACGGGTCGGGCACGCGATGGTTGGTTATTGAGGTGATGGTTGTTGGAATAGGATGCACGCTCGTGGTGCTTTTTGGTTTGGGTGTTTTGTTGGTGAAACAGTGGTCAAGAAAGCAGGAATGGCGAAGAAGAAAGCAAAAGAACACACCTATTAATAGTATTAATAGTGGTCTCGGAGATATGAAATTTAAGGAAAGTAATCACCCGTCTAGTAACTCGGACATTGATAGCTCTGATCATGGTTATCATGTTTACTAGCTTTTTAATTTATTTTATTTTGATTTTTTTTCCAGATGATTTTATAATAAATTTTGTAACCCATATCCATATACGTATAACTGTATAAGTTGTATAAGTGACTATAATATATTATTTTGTTAATATATAGCCAATAATTTTTTAATTTAATTTCTTTCTTCTAGTTATGTTATATCATAGTCGAACGGATCACAAACATCATAGTCGACACCGAGTTTCAAAATTAAACATGTAGCACATGTACCCCAAAACTTCATCTTCCCTTTCATCGATCCCGCTGCACCATCTTCTTGATCAGAGGCTACAGATAACGGAGGTAGGGTTATTCATGAATTGAATCAAATCGAGCATACATTTGCTTGTGCTCACTTCATTTACAAATCGAATCGAACCGATTCAAGCACTTTAGTTTGCCAGTACATGTCATTAAATATGTTGAATTATAGAAACACAATAAATAATGAATACACTTCGCTCCATCGGCTCATATAAACAACGTTGGATACAAAACTCCTATGTTTGAACTTAGCCAAAAAGTTTAAATCAATACATAGCCATTATTGATTTTTCCAAAATCTGAAAACTACTTCTAAAACAACATAAAATACCAAATCTTTATTCTAATAAAAAAATAGCAACATTAGACACTTGTCACATTCTTGTAAACTCTAAGAGAAAAAAAAATTTCCGTCTATCTTTCCTCTTAAATGCTAATTGTATTGGATATTAAATTAAATATTATGTATTTATGATTTTATTAAATTATCTAATTAAATATCAAATATATATATCTTATTATAGAAATTATTAAAAATTAATAAATCATAATTAATTTCAATTATAATACCTTGAAATATAATTTAATAATTCTTAAATTTTTATTATTTGTAATTTATTATTTTTTATGATTCATTATTTATTATTTATTAATACTTAATGTTATCAAACATACAAATCTTTATAAAAAAAATTATTGTTTATTGCACATGTAATAGATATGTTTCAAACCTAGTTTATCAAAATTCCTTTATACATTATTTCAATCAACGACAAATAAAGGCAATTAAGGAAAGAGATGTGTTAGGAAGACGACAGGGTCGTTCACTGGACACCAGGCATACGGCCCGTATTGGTGCATACGGGTCGTATGGAAGAGAATATTCTGACAAAAGCTAACACGTCAAATCATAGGGCTGACGCAAGTCTGACACACAGTACATACGGCCCATATAGGGCAATACGGGTCGTATGGAACGCCAATAATTTCATATTACTATTTGCACGCAAATTATTTGAAGAGACATAATAGGTGTGTGGAATACGTGCGAATACATATTAAGTGAGCTTTATATGTTGATTGGAGGAAACAACTTCGGTGAATATTTGTGTGTTTGTAATTTTGAAATCGTGTTAAAGGTTTAACAATGTCGATGGGAGGCAACAACTTCAGTGAAGAATATATATGTGTGTCTATGAAACTGATCAGGTAATAAACTTATTCGTATTGGTGACGAGCCTTTCGTTAATAAGGCTCGGGTCAGTCGCATTCGTGATCCGCTGCACCGATACCTACATCGGTGCATCGCCTGCACCATCACCGGCCGCCGTTTGAGCCAGAAGTGGGTCACACAGAATGACATATTCAGATATTCTTCATGTATTGCCTTATCAGCGGGCGCAGCTGCAACCTTGCATGGTTGCTAGCTGATTATTTTTCTAGCTTTATTAGCCGTAAGGCTACTGGAGCTATTACGTGTGGCTCTTTTATCACACGTATAGCTCGACGTATTGATTATTTTTCGGCCGGTATTAGAGATAGCATGACCGTGACTTACGCCTCAACACTGCTGGGGCGTAACACGGTCATGCTTAGGGGTGTAAACGAGCCGAGCCGATCCCGAGCTCGTTAAGGCTCGAGCTCGGCTCGTTTAGAAAAATTAAGGCTCGAGCTCGAGCTCGGCTCGTTAAGAGAGATTAGGGATCGAGCTCGAGCTCGGCTCGTTAAAGAATTTTTAGGCTCGAGCTCGGCTCGGCTCGGCTCGGCTCGGCTCGTTTAGATTTTATTTATTTATTTAATTTATTCACTTTAATTACTAATTTAATTATATTTATAACTAAATTTTATAAATTTAACAAAAAATATTTAATTTAAATATATTTATCATAATTTTATATATAAAAATAATTAATTTTATAAATAAACACTTAATATAATAAATAAAAATTATATAAACTAAAAGCTCGTTAAGGCTCGCGAGCCGGTTCGAGCTCGTTAAGTAAAGCTCGAGCTCGAGCTCGATAACTAAACGAGCCACACTTTTGGGCTCGAGCTCGGCTCGTTCGAGCTTTTTACCGATCCGATCTCGAGCATTTCACGAGCTGCCTTGGTTCGTTTACACCCCTAGTCATGCTAATGGGTATAGTGGCCGACATCCCCCGCGTGGGTCTGCGATGGTCACTGGATCGGCGCACAGAGTGGGTGCCGCCAGTTCCTGCTCCAAAGCAGCAGCCGGGGCACAGCCGCACGTGTAGGAGCCCCCAGCAGACCAGACACCACCAGACCAGCCTCCGCCACCGCCACCGCCACATCATGTCGTTGTTCGTCAGCCACGACTGCATCCAGCTGACGCGGCGATCTTACGCGACCTTCTAGGAAGCGTACGCAACCTTTCTGGACGCGTTGATCGCTTGGAGGGGATGATGCGGTGGATGACGGAGCGTATGGCTGCATCTGCTGGCATGGATGTTCCCGTCTTTCCAGGACCGGGACATGATCAGGATTCTGGTGGTCATGCTTAGTTATTTTTGTTGTATTTTTTTGTATTTTGATGTATGGACACTACTTACTATTCGGATGTATGTATTTTTATTTCGTATGTATGTTGTGTATGGCGTGATTGTTTGTTTTATCTTTTATTATATAATTAAAAAATGTGCGTGTTTGTGAAATGAAAAATAGATAGTTAACAATTTTTCTTAAAACCGTTCAAATTTATTTACGTTCTGATAACTATTGTTTTAAAATCATTAAACACGATTACGTTAAAATAATTTTCAAACAAAACATTTAAACAATATCACATTTATATCTCTATGATAAAAACGATATTATAAGTTACTTAAACACGTACGTGTTGCGTTTACAAATACCGGCTTCCAAAACAAAGTACGATTAGACGCTATTATAAATAGATATTATTTATAACTTAAAAATTAAACAACTAGACGATATGATATAACAATTAACGTTAAACACGTACGTATACCGGAATTCAAACAAAGTACGATTTTATAACATAATCATAAATATATAATAATATATATATTATATATTTAATATATAACGTTAAACGCGTACGTATACCGATTAAACATAATTACGTTAAAATAGATCTTTTAACCATTTAAAACACTTAGACAATTACAATGTTACAAATAAGTTAAACACGTACGTATATCGGGCGAAAAAACAAAAGTTAAAAATTTTCAGGTTTGAAAACGAATCGTATAGGCCAATACTACTCGTATGTTGTTTTCATCCTCCAGACATCTCACTGACATTTTCTGACACACTGTGACACCTATACGGCCCGTAAAGCCCAATACGGCCCGTATAGAGTCAGATGGTGTTAACTGATCCATAAGGGGTGTCCAAATAACACGCCCCTTAAGGAAACAAACATGTGTGTAGAGTAGGGATGTTCCCGATTAATGTCCAATCACACGTTATAAGCAAAAGTTACATTTAAATATTGGGAAAAATATTGAAAATATTCCAAAGTTGAGACAAATAAATGCAGAAACACATGCAGAAACACATGTTATATCTCTAAAACACATCAACTTTGGTTTCACACATCTCTCTTCTATTAAATATATTTTATATTAAATATATTTTTTATACATTTTTATATTTAAAAAATATTTTCTTACCACATTAAAAATACATTAATATTAAAAACATACTTTTTTAAAAATCAAATTATTATAAAATATAAAAATTTTTAATTTTGTTTGAATGAAATTTTTAAAGAAACAAATATAATTATCACTTAAAGTATTAAAGTACAAATTTTATTTAAAACATTTCATATTATATTTTAGATTTTCATTGATAACTATTTATTATATTTTTTTATTCAATACATATAATACACGGTCAATAAACCTAGTCAACTAATATATACTAGTATGCTTACAAGTTACAAAGTCCCACGAAAACAAACTGGCATATCATAAAACATTAAAAAAGTAAATTACCCAAATCAATTATCAAAACGTGAATTAGCCATATGTGTGTGTTTTATAGATAGTAAATTAATTATTAGGTTGGATTATAAGTTATTTAATTTATTCGAAGGGGATTTCTCGACATGAATTGGGCATAGTCTTATCCGACTTGAATAACTCGAATGAGGATTGGGTATGGATTTGAGATAAGCCCGAATATATAGGTTGGGCCGAGGGACTGTGAATTGGATCGGCTGGGTTGGGCTGGTCCAAATGTCTATATTTCAATATTTTATTATTCTTCAATTAAGTTAATCGGATACCTAAAAAAACCCGAATTTAATAAAACCTTATATCCGAATCCGACCTGATTATTCGAAAACCTATTTCGGGTTCAGATATATATATATCCGACTCGCAAAACCGAAATTATGATTCGAAATGGCTTTTTCGAGTTCGGATATGATTCGGGTTTTGATTTTTTTTTTGGAATTCAGATTTGTTGAAGGCCCTAAATTAAATCCTTTTATCTAGATTCGAGAAGGGTGTGGATGTTCCGAGTGATTGGAGGCCTAGGTTGTCCGATGAAGACCTTGGTGGCTTGATTCGATCCCCATTAGGAACATTTTGGGATGACCGGCCCATGATTGATAACTAAAGTCATTCAGATCAAGGGTCTGGTGTAAGAGTGTAACATGATGTTAGGGTAGAGATATTACTTAGAACCCCACACTTGGTTATATAAGGTCTCGAGTAGAACTGTCAAAACAGATACATGATAAGACTTGTTTACAAAAATGCACTATTAAATTTTATACATTTTTTATAAAATAATAAAAATTAGGAGACTAAACTTTATCATTACTCTTTTTTGTTACATAAAACATAGAACTATCATGCTTAAATCAGCAAACCAAGTGTTAAGAAAATTGTTTTCATGTTATATGTTTGCATTAATCAAGTCGTCTTTGACATGTCAAACACGACAAGATATGTTTTGCTAGCTCTAGCTAGTATCAAGTTGCATTGTGTCATTTGGATTTTTGGGACAGGGGTGTCACAAGCTGCCTAACTAGTCTTCTAACCCTCGTCTAAGTAGATGCTTTTGAAAATCGTTTAAACAACCAAATATGATGTTTAAGAAAACATAAACACATGATGTAGTTAGTGTTTATCAAATAAGATTCAATTATTTTAAAAAGACTTCCTTACAATAAAAATGGTAGAAATGATTTTTAATAAGGGTGAGGCTAAATGTACCCCTTTTCCGACTTGTCATACCACCCTCCCCCCTTAAAATATTAAATATAAATTTGAGAATACCAACCTTCAACTTTATAACACAACCAAAATGCACTAAACGTTATTTACACCTTAAATTCTACTAAACGTACATATCTTCTTACTTGTTATTCTCTCTCTACAAAATATAAAATATAAATTCCTCCAAAATCAGATTTAATCGTATGAAACCTAATTTCGTTTTGCTCAAATTCGATTGAATTGACGCCCGATCGTTGTTACAAACATAGGGCTTCCATTCACAAACAAAAACGAGTGTAATTGTGTATGAAACACCTACCTTAGCTAACTAATTCGTGTCCGTTGCTTGATGAACCGAAGTCGAACCGCCGAGCTCTTACAAGCCTTTTTCTTGATTTGTTTGATCTTTTGAATAGCTTTGATTTACGCAGAGAGTTTCACAAAGGTTAAAGTAAATGTTTGTGTTCAATTAATTTTGAGTTTTATACTCATTTTAATAGAGTTTGAGTGTTCTTTCGACTACGATTATTTAGGCTTAGATTTCGTATTTATTTGATATTTAAACGATGAATTGATAATGATAACGATTCGTTGATGTTTATAGTTGTTTAAATTTCAAACCTTGACCGATTTTATACGTTAACACGAGCTATAGAACGATCGGGTCGAAGGTGAGTATCCATTGATCTATAGTTAATCATCCCAACACTTTTAACATTATTTTCACAAAATAAGTAAAATAACGTTAAAATATGTACAATTTTACTTTGTCCCCTTGAAGGCCCACACGTATATACATTATATGTGTGCACCGCAAATGAGACGTAGTTAGGAGCCAATGCGTAGCCTAAAAAGTACTCCATGCAATACAATCACTTGAATTTATACCAACACACCAAACCTCTTATGATCATTTAGGTCAGCCAAAACCTGATCAATTTGTTCTTATTCCCAAATGATTATGGATATAGATGTTTTGTGTTTTTATTTGACTTCCAATATTCGATTTTCTTGGTACTTCATACTTGAAACTTATTCTTCTATGATAGGGAGTACTCTTGAACTTTTACACCTTTAAAATCTGACAATCCGATCTTTGAATTATACTTGATTGAGGAATCTTCCTTATTTCAACAGTGAAACCATCCTACAAGTTGTTATGAATGCTAGAGTTGACAAGTGAGACATAAATTCCATAAATACACCGACTATGGAACAACAATTATGGGCGAAGCTCTTCAATGGTGCCCGTAATGCGGTAATGTTAATTTTTCGGTCGGAATGTTATTTTTAGTTAAAAATTGTGGTTTCGTTTCCCCTCACTTCAAAAAATTAACATATATTCTGAGTCCCGTAAATTTTCATCCACTTCCCAATACGCTCAAGCTCTGCCATTCACAAGAATAAAAGTTAGCCAATTCACATTGTAAGACACCCTGAACACACCCCATACTCATGGGATCGCTGGGGTGGGGCAAACCCGACCTCCGTTCAGGGCCCATTTCTTACAAGACACAAACTTTTAAAAAAAAATTATATATTATATATATATTTACTTATATTTAAAAATATAAAACAAAAAAATCACAAATTTAAAATTCATTAGAGACCTTTTTTTTTTTGCTCGTCCAGACAGTTGAATTTTCAGGATAGCCTATACCCATACTTGTCTTATTTAGGACTCCCGCACACAGATTACTACCCATTCATGCTAACGTACGCACCGAATCTTTTTGGCATCGTAGAATCCCTCCAAAAACAAACACTCCCTTTCTAATTTATTAATAACAGGGTGTTCAAAATATTCGAAACTTGAAAAAATTAGAATCCAAATCGTATCCGAAACCCAAAAAAACCTTATCCGAAATTTATTTCGGGTTTTTCGGGTCGGATGATATGATTTTAGTTTCAAGTCGGGTTTCGGATATGCAAAAACTAGCTTTTTCGGGTCGGATATCCGAATAACCCGAAAAAAAACATGTTTATTCGGGTTATTCGGATGTACGAATTCGGGTTTCCCGGGTCGGATAATATATTTTGAATTTCGGGTCGGGTTTCGGATAGACCAAAATTTTTTAAAGCCCGAATAACTCGTTATCCGACCCAATGAACACCTGTAATTTTTAATTTATGCAAAATTTTTCTTATTTTATTGTCTCGCTTATGTTGAACAAAAAACTATAAAAGGCTGTTAATTGTTTGAAAATCATTCAGCATCGGTATTTTTGTCCAAATGCAAATTTGCCACCAAACCGATTTAGTCGTTATGCACGATGCAAATATGTAGTCCACTGATTCAATGCTAATACCACAACAAGGCCAAAGCACGGAGTTAAGAACTATACCCCTATGTTGCGTATTAGCTATGACTAAGAGAACATTGTTAAGTTTGACCAGAGAGACTACGAGTAACCTCAAAGAAAGTGGTGTATGGTTAAAGTGGAGGAGAGAAAACATAAAAGTCTTAAGTTCAATCCTCACTTGAAGTAATTTTCCTTGGAGGATACCGACCCGGTTGCTTGCGGCCACGCTTTACCTGTTCCTCTCGATTAGTCAGGTATTAGAGAAACCCAAAGGTTTACCATGCAAGTGGGTTCTAACGGTTATAAAAATAAATAGACCGTGAGTAAAAACCTCAAACCAACGTCTTTGCACATAAAATTTATTGCAATATTTAATTTATCTTGATAACTTACATTATCTTTGCTTGCCCTCATTTAGAAGTGGGGAAAATCCCAGAACCGGAACCAGTGGGTACAGACTGTTTCGGATTCTCAGAGAAATCGGATGCAGAACCGGAAAAACCGGAACCGGTTCCACCTTTACCTGGCAAAACCCGAGCCAAAACTGGCCAAAACCCGAACCAGAACAGGCCAAAAACCGGTTGAACACTTTCGAAATCCCAACTACCCTACCTAAAGCCGAAACTGAAATCGATCATACCTTAAGTAGCGAATACATACGATTTATGTTTCGCAGATAAATCAAAATCAAAACCAGTTCCACCTAAACACGGCCAAAACCTCGTAACCAAACATGCGAAAAGTTGATAAAAAACAGTCAAAACTCTGTAAAATAAAGCCCGAACCTAAACAAAACCAAAACCAGTTCTAGATAAATAAAAAATTTTGTGCACCAGTGGAATGGAACACATACCTCTGATAACACATAAGTTGGTACAAATTGGTGTTTTCTTGCGATTAAAGATCATTATAGTTTAAATACAACAAGAAAAATAACATAAGTAGTAAAGTTAATTTGTGTTTTTTTGTTTAATAATATAAATATAAATTAACTCTAATGTTGACTTTTTAAGGCATTTGACATGTTTTCTATTTAACTGTCACTGCAAGAAAGTGGTCCTAAAAGGGCGGGAACTATAGGGACGACAAAAGTCGTTTCTATAGTATATGCTATAGCGACGACATGTAGTCGCAACAGGCTTTAGAAAGTTTTTTTGACTTTTTTGGCTATAGCGACGAGATGTGGTCTGCTATTGCGACGACTTTTGTCGTCGCTATAGGTGATTTTCGTTGTAGTGTGTTATTATTTTACTCATTTGACATATTAGGGATACAACGCAAGCTGTTTCATTTGTTCACAAGTAAATCAGTTGAGATTGTTAATAGTCTCTATATACTAGCATCGACTTTTATAGCTATGTTACTATCATGAAAACATATTGCATTTCGTTTTTACAAAAAATAGCTAACCTTTGATCGTTTAATATCAAATCTACAAATCTAATAGTCATTTATGTCGGTATTGTGCGGTATTTGTGCACAAGATCGAAGTGTATGAGATGATTGATCAAATTTGATTGATCAATGACAAGTTTGATTGAAAACGAAAAAATTAATTTTCAACTGTGTGTATGTGTGTGTATTTAACGGATTGGTATCACTTAAGACGGGATTTCAATCGTCTTATTCGTCTCCTTCAAGACGGGTTAATTTTCAAGTATATGTGGGTGAGAGACCCACAATTGCTATTTCCATGATGGTTGGACATGTTTACTAGTCAAGGTATCTCAGCTCGAAGCACCATTTATGTTGGTTTTGACTTCTGTTTGGTTTAACTATGTTATGACTTCTTTTAGTTTAATTATTCCCTATAGAGTTGGTGTAATGAGCCTTATAATTTAAGTTGAAACACGTTTGGTCAGGTTTAAATAACCCGAGGTATATATTTTTTAATCTTTCTAAGTTTGGTTCATTTTTTTTACACATGGTTTACTATGTTGCATTATCTAGAGTTAGATGTAAAAATAGAATGAAACGATGTAAACTAATGAAATAACATTAAATGTTATATACAAACAAATATTTTGAGTTTAGGAATTAGATTTGTAACATAATAGATGATTTTAATCATAAAGGGTATTTAAAGATATATGAATTATCAATTATATTAATTAACATGTATAATATAGAGGTTTATAATCTAGTACAAATATATGCGCCAAATATATGACGGAAGTCTAAAAACAATGACAAATAAGATATGACAATCTTTCATCACTAAGAAAAACTTAAAATAATATTTGTCTTTAACACTACGACCACCAGCATTCCGCAACCGTCGATAACCACTTTTGATCACTAGCTATCATTGGGTCCCTCTTCTCTGAATACATCGACCACATTGATAACGAGGTAAACGCCTAGATTTACAATAGAAATTTACTAATTTGTTCTTTTAAAGTTGAGTTGGAACTTTTTTCGGAGTAAGTAATAACATATGCAATTAATTATGTGTCTTTGTATTTATTTTCACTTGTAACAACAAAATACAATACTTTGTCCTTCTAAAGTCATAATCTGCTTCACAAATTCATTTTTATGTATGATTCTACATATGATACCAAATGTATGTTACCCTACTAGTGAATATATATTTTAATTTCGACATATAGATGTTTAAAATAGTGTATGCATATGTATGTGTATGTGCATATACAAATACATACATACATACATACATAGGTATGTATGTATACATATACATATATATGTACGTATATATGTATGTATACATGTATGTATCTTACTATTTAGAGGATTTCACCTTGTAGTAGTCATAGGGGATAACATAATTTGCATTGATGTTCTCCATCTCATACTTAAGAATCATCAACTCGAGCCGTGCCCACAAGCCAAGACCGCAAGAAAATACATACCTTCCGATCACTCTCCATAAAACCTTTACAATCATCCTCCATGTCACATGTATCATCATCATTATAATTGATGATGTCACAAACATCAAAATCATTTTCTTCAAGAAATGAGATACCACCATCATTTTTATTCTTCCTTATGTCTCTTAAATTAATGTTTTTGTTGTTGAAAAATAAACATAATTAAGTGGAAATATGGTTAATTATAAGGAGGAAGTAGGTGTCATCTACACGTATTTCTAACAAACCTAGAATGAATCTCGTCTTTATAGTTACTTTATATTTTCTAAAATAAAATTCATGATGTCATTATTTTATGTAAAAATGATCATTAATTAATATTATTATTATAATTAGGTTTTTTTTTAACATTCAGTTATCAATCAATGGGAATAATTTGAGGGTCAGGACATAATAAAGTGATGGTATTTGATAGCAGTGACGGAGCTTGAGCGGAGTAAGAGGGGGGCGGAAATTTTTGAAACCGGGAATACATATTAATTTTTTGAAGCGAGGGGGGGCGAAACCACTATTTTTAACTCAAAATAGCATTTTAACCGAAAAATTAACACTACGGACGGAAAAAGAGGGGGCGACCCCGCCCCCTATAAAGCTTCGTCACTATTTGATAGTTTGATGATCTACTATAAAATTTGGTCGGTTGAAGCGTTAACAAGACTCGAATCCCCTACGTATTCTCATTCAACTACGTATCGTGTTCATCAATAAACAAATTACAAAATATGGATTTTTAACTTTTATAATAATTTGTGATATGAGTCGCAATCATAAAACCACTTATGACAAAGAAAGATGTAAACACGTTTGGTTTGTGTTCTTGTTGCGTGCTGATATTTAGGTCACAAAAGGAACGCGTCATCAAGAAGGTGTTTGAGTGAAGGATATAATAATTGAGCTACTGATTTTTTATTAATAAAAATTCTACCATTTAACCTTGATTACTAATTAATTGAATAAATAAAATTACATAATAATATGAAAATTGTAAATTATTTTCCAATATCATGATCCCAAAATTTGTGAATTATTTTTCAATACCATGTTATTGTTTTGTCGTTTTGGATTAAGAAAAATACATAGTTCTCTCATATTCTCAAGTTAGAAATTTTGTTTAAGGTCCTTATTTTCCTAATAATTACACATTTTTTTTGTTTCACAATTGCTTGACGTTAGAATAAATCATTTAATAATACTACAAGTGAAATATTTAGACAAGCTTTCTAGTTGTAAGTAGGGCAATCAAGCTAATTAACAAGCTTTTTTATATCATTTACTGTTTATATGTATTTCCTTTAAATAAATTTGATTTTCATAATTCAAACGATTACTTATTGGCCGATAATAATCCATACTAATATTTTAAGCAATGATAATTCTATATTTTACTTTTATTCTTAGGGCAATTACACCAACATAATCATTAAAATTTTACGATCGAGTGCAAATCTTTACGATTATGATACTAGGATTGCATTTTTTCACAAAAGTGAAAATTATGATTTTCATTTGTTAACTATTATTTTGAGTAAACTAATAAAGATAAAGACAAATTAACATATTTTTATGATTTTTATAATTTACGACCCATAATTTTTTTTCCTAGGCAAAAATTAATTAAAAAATGGTCTCAAATTTTTTACTTGTCTTAAACCTCCAAAAAGTTTGAAAAGAAAACTGTTATAGAGGTTTGGCCTGTTCAATTTTCAAAACATATTGCATAGGCCTATGAAGGGTGGTCCTTGCAGTAAAATGGTAAAGTTGTTTTATAACTTTGAGACAGGGCTAAGTCTCATTATTAAAAAATAATCCCTATTTTAGGGTCTCAAAAATCAAAAAGATCTTAAATTTTTAGTATTGGCTTTTTAGTTGTAACATATTATTTTCGGGTCAGGGACATCTAAATAAATTTCACGACTCATAAATAATATCCGAATAACTCAAATAACCTGAACAACTCGAAATTAATATTGGTTCATTGTCTTGTATTAGGATTATTGATATACTCGAACAACCTGAATTACTTAAGACCATGCGCAATGGGTTCTCCGCTCTCCTCCGCGGCTTCCCCTCTTCGGCGGCTTCCAGCGGGAACACCGCCCCCCCCTTCAGCGGTTCCCGCCCAACCCCCTCCCACGGCCCCCGCTCCCCGCTTGCTCCCTCGCTTTCTGATTGGTGCCAGCCACTTTCTTGCTTTCTGATTGGTGCCTAGATAATAGTGGGGAAATGTTTTCAGTGGGGTGACCATTGTGGGGTTTAAGGTTTTCAGTGGGGTGATGACGTGGCATGAAATTTCGGTGGGGAAGGATTTTCAGTGGGGTGACCGCTGTGGATAGTCTAATACCAAAAATTTGAATCCAACTCAAATACTTGAATAACTTTTTCGGATTCATATCTATCCAACTCGAACAACCTGAATCAAGATTCGAATCGATATTTCGATTTTTCATACGATTCGGGTTTTAGTATTATTCAAATATAGAATTATTTGAAAGCCTCTAATTAACATCACATGTGGGTGCCAGCTTGGGAAACAAAATAAACGTGATTCCAGTGCAACGTGACTGGAAACGTTTCCTAGTTTATTATCAGGCGTTAAAACTTATTTGAAAACAAATAGTACGATAATGAGCTACTATTACACGACATATTTCAACATTTTCCGATTGTAACCTCCTAGCAGTTTAATGAACTCCACCGTCACTATGACGGAGTTGTTCGCACTGAGGCCGGAAAATATATCGGCCTCATTTTTATCCGCCGATCCACCACCGGCGAGATCTGAAAGAGCTCTAAAAACTATGAATGGAACGTTTTGTTGGGAGCAAATGAGAGCAATGCCGGCGCTTTCCATTTCGACGGGGCTAACGTTAAACTTATTGTATAAAAAGTTTCGATATGCGGCGTTGTCTAGATAGATGTTGGCACTCGTCCCCCTTTGCACGGTGGCAACCTTCGGCGGCGGGTCCAAACATGTGGTGGCGTTAATGCAGTCCTCCAGTTTTAAATTCTGTCAACAACAAAGTGAATAGATCGAACCGTTTACAATTAAGTATGATAGCTATTTCAGAGACACTATTTACTATTCGATTTGTATTTGTATGTCTGTCTTGTTACGGAAAAAAAAAGTGCCCATTTTGACAAGTTGAGGCAGCCTAACGACATTCATAAAAAAAGTTTGTGTTTGAATGGTGGAGGTTTGTAAACAAATAGTGACTAGTGACTTATTTAAGATCAGATCAGTAAAAAATTCAAAAAAGACGATATCAAACTGACCCAAACTTATGAGCCTAAACGAGCCTTTTTATTAATAATGCTTTTATTTAATTATATAATTGCATATTTATATAAATAGTTATTTTTATATATGAAATTATGATAAACATAATAAAAATAACATATATTATGATATATGAAAAGTATAACTATATGTAAATAAAATATAAAATTAATAATAAAATTTAGTTAATTAATTAAATATTAAATGAGTCGAGCCGAGTTTGAGCTTGAAAATTTTCTTAAAAGTTTTAAACATAAATCTTTAAACAAGTTGAGCTCGTGTTCAATATCTCTTAAGTCTCATTTATGCTACTATAAAAGATCCTGGCATGATGGCTCAAGCTTAAATTTACATAGTAAATGTTTATATACTTATACAATAATGCATATTTAGTTTTTTATTATTTCAATATATAATTAGTATTTTATATATATATATATATATATATATATATATATATATAAGGTTTATGAGAAAACTGCTCATTTTGAAGAAAACCAAGAAAACTCATACTAACCAATAAATTTTTTAAAAAAAAATTTCATAATTTTTATAAATGTTATAATAATAAACAAAATTTTTTTGAAAAAAATATGTAGATCACAAAGTTACATATATGTAACTCAAAAAAATTCTAATGTAAATTATAAAGTTACATATATGTAATCAGTATGTTACACATACTAATTACATATATATAATAACCTAAAATACATATTTTTTACATTTCGTATCTTATATATATAAGTTCAGTAAATGCACCTCAAACACAATTATTAAATGAGCTTAAACATAGGGTTGACCTCCTCAACTTCAACTTGATTCAAACTTTTAACAACTTTAAAAGTCAAATCATCATTCATAAGTATAATTTAAACCATTTTTTTTTTACTTAAGATAGAGATCTAGAGAGAAAACCTCAAGAGCTTTAGAGATGGAAAGATAATTGGAGTCAACAGGAATCCAAAATGCTTGTTTAGTTTGCTCAGGAGTAGAATCAACAGGATAAACTTCTTCAGCTTGATACCACACATTGTTCAACAAGTTATCATCATCACCATTTGATGAATATGTTCCAAATTTCAAGTGCCCAATTTCCCTTGTAAATCCACCTTCCCCTTCAAATGGTAATGAATTTTCAGGCCCATCTCCATACCTCTACAGCATTTCATTCATTATAAATTTTTAAAATATCAATATATCTAAATCTTACCCCCTTCTAGAGGTGCACAAATCGGGTTTTTTTGGAACCGGTTCCAGTTCCAATCGGTTCCAGTTCCGGTCAACAAAGTCAATACCCTGTTCCGGTTCCAGTTCCGGGTTCCAACCGGTTTTTGACCGGTTCCGGTTCAGGTTTTGGCCAGGTACAGGTGGAACCAGTTCCGGTTCCGGTTCCGGGTCCATTTTTTGCCCACCTCTACCCCCTTGCATTCATCATACAACAATTGTGTACCTGCCAAGTCCAAAGAGCAGAATGAGACCAATTTTGAGCAATGGTCACATCTCCAATATGTAGATTTGGGTTTGCGTTCCCTGCTATTCCATAATGTATCACACCCTTAATCTCAAACAAAGTCAACAAAAGTTGTGTAGCGACCGCTGTGTTCACCTGTTTGCGTAAAAACGATGCATTCATGAGTCCAGTTCGCTTGAAAGTCTGACACAAGTTTAAAATCCTACAAATTATGTGAAACAAGCAAAATATACCAATCCCATTCCGCACATCACCAAAATCACTGGCGTTTTGTGAATCCTTCCAAACCGAAACCTCCTTCCTTCAAACCAATCACAAGTCAACACGTGTGTTATTGAACACAATAAATGGTACTTCAACCCGTATAAACAATTATAGGTTGCGGGTTCTAGTCCCATAGTGGACAAAAGGTGGAAAAAATTTACTGTTCAAAAAATAAAAAATAAACAATTATTATGAACAAATAAATAATACACGCGTACCTGCATAGTCGATAACGCGATTGGTGGACTCATAGTTAGGATTATTGAGCAGAGGATCCAATTCAAACGTGTTGGGAATGACCAACCCTAAATAAGGGCCATTTTTATTGGCTTCATCAACCTTCTTTTTAGTAGCACCATGTAATGCACCATAGGTTTGTTCTTGAGATATGACAATAATAAAAAGAAAAATTAAAGTGGAAAATATATTTTTTAACATTTTTTTGTTTCGAGAACTCTGACGATAAATGGGTTGTGGATGAAATAGTTGGATTCAAGTTTGACAATTTATAGAGGATTTGAAGGGGACCAGATTGAATTTAACACATGCACAATATTAATCAATATAATACATAAATAAACAGTAAACTTAATAATGCAGGGTGCAAAAATACAAAAAATAAATCAGGGAAATGTTATAAAATTGGATTTTCATGTTTCACGTGTTACTTGCCGCCACGTATATTCAATTATTTTTGCAGAGAGATAGCCAAGGACATGCTTTAATGTTTTTATGATTAATGAAATCTTTTTTTTTTTTTTGGAAAATACTTGGTATGCAGTTGTAAGATAAGAATCATAATTAGTAAAATGATTTTTTTAGAACCGGACATGGTTTTTGAACTGGTAGCTTTGACAATTCACCGGTTCAACTAATTGACTCCATCTCAACTCTCAAAACCCAGTCGGCTCGCGTAAGGAGGAGATTAAGAATCAATAATTTTAGTTTCGTAATCAACGCTTTGTCTAGTGAACTAGACCCGGCAATCTTGACCTATAGTAAGAAGATTGGGTAGATTTGGGTAAGAATTGTTGTATTTTGGATTGAAATGGGTAGCATTATGGCATAAAATGAGTTGAGATGAGATGGGTAACTTAAAAAATATGTGAATTTAATGAATTTAAACAAATAAAAAATGATTAATAATATATTTAATGATAAAATCATTATAAAATATTTAAATAAACTATTTGTTTCATTACAACTCATTTAACTTGAATTAAATTGATGTTTTCTTATAAGCTACTCATTTAGACCAAACCTGATTTTTCTTAAAATTCATCCTGACCCGCACTAACCTTGACCTGCACCTGTTCTGACCTGCTACCCAATCCAACCCAACCCAACCATTTTGTCAGGCATACTCCAAACTAAAGGTAGCTTTCCTGACAAAAATGAAAGAAGCGTAACTAGAATTGTAAAAATGATTCTTATGAAAAATGAATGCAATATTTTTTACTCGTGCATATGCAACTTGACTAAGTTAAGATTATTAACGATTGAACTCATATCTAAACAAACTAATTGGTGGAAATGGGGAATACAGTAATACACTGAATTTTGTTGGAGATTGGTAGTTGGGCTTCATTGGGCTGCATTAAAACTAAAGTGTCCATATGGGCTAACTCAAAGTTAGATGGGCCAAGAATTAGGGATCAAAGATTCAAAGGGGTCATTTTGAATTTTGAACGGCAGAAAAGAAGTCGAGAGGGAAAAACTAAGCAATTTCAGTTTTTTTGATGATTTGAGTTTCGAAGATGAATATTTTGATTTGCTTAGCAGTTTCCAATTTTATGATGTAATGTTGACATGTTGTTTTGTCTACCTTATCCGACTAATCAAATTTGATTTTCAGACATTATGCTTTATTTTTGTTTGGTTTATTTTAAAAATTACATTAAACCAGTATTGTAAAAATCGGCCTAGACGCTAGGCGCCCCAGAAACCTTGTCGATTCTGCCCTAGGCGACCTTTTTTTTTGTATTTTTGCTTTTTTTTGGCTTTTTTCGAGTAAAAAGGACCCAGATAAGTGATTATTCGAGACATTTATCAACCCCAAATACTTAATATGTCTCTAAAACATCAAATCCAACATCTGATACATTGAAACCTGCCACTAAACATCGAAATCCATCTATAAACTTTGAATTTTGTGTTTAAGTTTTAATTTGAAGTACTTAACTTACTATGTTTATGTTTATTTTTTAGTATATTTGAAGTATTATATTAAATTATTGATATTAATGTGTGTATATAATAAATATTTGTAAAATTACATATAAAAATTCCAATTCGCCTAGCGCCGATTAATCTCTAGGCGGTACCTCGCCGCCCGACTAGCGCCTACCGACTTTTACAACCATGCATTAAACATTTGTAAGATCCGATTTTAATCTGTTTGTGTTGTTTCATGGTGATCAAATGTGTAATTTATTCTGAAATAATTAGATTAAGCCTTAAAGTCTTGATAAAATTAACATGATGAAATTAACAAACAAACGTATCCAGTGAAAATATTCCATTTTTGTGGGGTCTGGGAACATTTTGAATTTAAGAAATAACAATTTGTGTTTGTTCGTAAATTCAATTTCTGTATAGAATTGAGCATGTAGTTAAATATATCATATACCAATGACCTTATGATTCAATGGTATGACGAATGAGAAATAGAGTTTCAAGCACTTGAGGTCTTAAGTTATAATCCTGACTCTGGGTAATTTTATCAATGTGGTGGGCTTCCTCTTGGATTGGTGAATTATAGGTTGTGTGTCTGATGTACGAGCTTCGCTTCCGGGACATCCGTTCAAAAAAAAAAGTGAAATATATCATATGGCGTATATATATTTATAGTTAATAATTTCATTATTGCAACCTCTATACAACGATATAAAACAATGTATGCTCCGGTTGACTCTATTTGGTAAAACTGCACTTATTTAGACATTAGATGAAATGGACCACATAACGGCTCCATGTCTAGCATTCACAGAAATCATAAAGAAAGAAAGATCATGCATCATATTAATTACCCCTCAAAAGAATATATTAATTATTTTAATAAAATTTAATATAATTTTTAATTGTTATTAGCCTTAATGTCCACTAGTGTAACAAAATTGAAATCAGGTCATGGTAACTAGACCTTGGTGACATGGCCTGAAAATTAGTAGTTCATACGTTGAGATCAAATGACATTAAAAAAAAAAAAGAGTCCCAATCTCGTTGCTAAAAGCGTAAAAAAACACAGTAAGGAAACCTTAGGAACATGCCAAACAATTGTCATTATTTGTGTAACTTATTTCTAAAAAAAAAAATCTAATGCGTCATTTTTATGTATTATGTTTTTATACGTCAATGTGTCATACACTCATTTTTATAATTTAAAATGAGTGACTAGATTTAAATTAAGATAACGCTTAAATTTGTTCATGACTGCTCATTTAAATTTTAGAAAACATGTGTGATTTATATTAGTCTTAATAAAAAATGTGTTTGCAATGAAAAAGACCACATGTTTTTCTTTTATGATTAAAAAAAATGGTGAATGTCACAATTAGATGCCCCTAACCGACCGGTCTCACGGTCAACATTAGGGAGGTAAATCGCGAAACCTAGGAAAAATTAGGTGGTACCAGGCTTTAAATCCTATATCTCTATTATAGATTCTCACCCCTTACCATCATCACCACGAGGACTCCTAGATGATTCAAAATAACTGAATAGAAGTTAAATCTTTGTATACATGCGTGTTAAGTGCTTTGTTAAAGGTAAAAAAAAATTAAAAGCACACTAACTAGAGAAGAAGAAAATTACACTAGTTTTTGATTTTGTTATTAAATAATAGTTTTATTAATTTTCTAAACTTAAATAAATATTTATACTTTATTTATTAAAAGATATTATAAAATTAGTTAATATAAATATAAAACTCATATATTCAAAAGGTAACACGTACACTTTTGGGTTATGAAACTCACATTTCTTGATACATTTAGACCAATGGGATATGCCCTTTGATACAACCATTCTACGTAGGCGTCACGTAGGCTACACGTAAGCATCCATCACAACCGCCCACTCCATCATTTGTAGTAAAAATACCCCTTGGTTGGCCACAACCACCCAATCCACTTTGAACGTGTCTTTCTCTGCCTCTTTCTCCCATTGTTGTGGCCACGCCCAACCCTCCCACGCCCGCCCACAACAAAGGGGCGGCGTTCCACGCCCATTTTTGCTCACTCACGCCCCAACCAAAGGACATACCTGGTGGTCTTATTAAGAAATTTTTTTAACAAAATATATACAATAGAAAAAAGCTTGTGACTCGTTTTAAAATCAACTTTATGACACGTTGCTACAAAAATTGCATCGGAATTACAAGCAGTCCTCACCCTACCACGAGTCCACGATCACCATCATTTCCTCTTATATATATATTTTTTCTTGTCAAAATAAAAAATAATAATAAAATATAATAATAAAAATACCTTTATTGTGGCATAAAGTTCAATCAATTAACTTAATACACCTTTTTGTTGGAAACGAATTACATTTTGCGCCAACAGTTTCTTCTTATTGTTGCCTATGATTCTTTTTCGTGGGCGTCTCACGTCTGTAAACTTTGATCATCAACTGAAATTATCCACAAATGAGGCATTGTATCAATGGTGCTTTAGGATTCTTTTAAATGGGAGGTCTTGGGTTCAAATCCATCCCGCAGCGAAATAGGAGTCTGAGGGGGGTCAGGGATTTTCCCAGTGGGTTTTCCTCCTGGGGTATCCGAATCCGAATCCGAAATATCCGAAAAAATCGGATATCCGGAAGTTCGGATTCGGATACCTATTTTGAAAATTTTCGGATAGTTCGGATATCCGATATCCGGAATAGTTTTTTATTTCGGATATTCGGATATTTTTTCGGATATCCGAATATTTTTCGGATATTTCGGATATTTTTCGGATATCCGGATATTTTTCGGATATCCGGATAATTTTCGGATATTTGGATATCCGAAATATATATTTTAAAATTTTTTTATTATTTTTTTCTGATTTCGGATATCCGAACGGATATCCGAATCCGAAATTTCTTCGGATATCCGAAATTTCGGATTCGGATAGTGACATGGCCTACAGGTTCGGATTCGGATAGTGAAAATCACTATCCGAAATTTTCGGATATCCGAAGTTCGGGTATCCGAAAACGAACACCCCTACAGGTAACTAGACCTTAGTGACATGGCCTAGAAACAGTGGATTCACACGATTGAGACATTCGTCGTTCAAAAAAAAACTGAAATTAACCCAATCGTCATCGAATTGATAACCAAAATTAACTCAAGACTAATTAAGGTTTTTTAATATACCAATAAATTATGGTTGTAGTTAAGGGTCTCATAACCAAACATTAACCGAACCAAACCAATACAACATTTTGTCTCTTCGTTGGCTATTTGGTTGATTTTTGGGATCCATGTTAATGGATTACATGTCGGCTTGGTTAATTAATCAAAATTAACCAAAACCGATGAACTTATAACTGATTTACCATTTTTATTTATTTCAAAGTTTAGCTTGAATTTCTGCTTTGTTAATTAACAAAAATTAACCAAAATCAAACTCAAAACTAGAGGTGGCAATTTTTAACCATATCAAAGGAAATGGGTTGGTTTGGGTAAACAATTGTAGTATAATGGGTTGAAATGGGTAACATTATAATATTGAATGGGTTGAAATGTGTAACATTTAAACACAATGCGGGTTAAGATGAATAACCAAAAAACTATGTAAATGCAATGGATTCAAACATTTAATAATGATTAATAACATATTTGATGGGAAAATTACTAAAAATTATACAAATGGACTATTTGTTTACTTATAACACATCTTAAGTTAAAATAAATTGATGTTTTTTAAGAACGATCCATTTAAACCCGAAATGATTTTGCTTCAAACATGTTCTGACCCGCACCCATCATGATCCGAACACATTCTGACCCGTTACCCAACCCGACCATTTTGCCAGACATACTCAAAAGTCAAAACCGATTAACAAAAACCGAAATTTTACTAAGGTAATGGATAAGTAAATCACATAACCATAACGAACGAGTAACGATAATAATTACCGTTAAGCGTAAAAAGGGCACCTAGCACACCCCAACTTTTTCGTCTTAAATTTGTCATTCTTCTGGTGACAAAATTTTAATTACCCTACCCAACATGCTATGAATGAAATGTAAATTATATTTCTATGGGACTCAAACAAGCCATAGAGTTCAATAGTTTTTTTCTTTTAACTGTCAAAGAGTAAAATAATTATAAAAGAAAACAAAACAATATTTTTCTGTTTCTATTTAAAAATTTTAGAAAAAAATTTATTTTGTGTTTTTAAGGATATGAAAAGGGTGTGGTAATTTACGAACACTTTTTTTTAATTAACACTTCACTGATATTGTACGTCTTTATATGTAATGTATATACGGAATTTTTTAAAATATAGGGTTGTTATTAAAAAGAAGTTATAATGGGTGCTCAAAATTCTTTTTTTTTCACAAATAAGTTACCTCCACTGATAGTGACGATTTAAAAAAGAGGTAAAATTGGAAAGTATGGTTAAAGAGTGACATATTCTGTCAAAATAAAAAATTCATTTTTTTCTCCAAATTCATTTCAATGTTATCTCCACACTTTTTCGACAAAGATTAGTTTCAAAACTAACCACGTTAAAAATGGGTCCTACTAAACATACATCACCCCCATCCTTGAGACATCAGCCAGTTGTCTCCTATACGCCTGTATAGGCCTTATACGGCCGTATAAGGTCAGTCAACCCTACAAAACTTGCTAGGGCTGACGTGCCAGGTTTGATGTAATTTTATATGGCCGTATAAGGCCTATACGGTCGTATAATTCAAACGAGTACGGCCATATACGCCTTATACGTGCGTATGAAATTTCAAATTTACAGAATATCTTGGTCTTGACACAACTAAATATTCCTCGAAAAACGTGTTGCAATTATGCGACATGATATAAGTTCCTCGATTTACATGTTACAATATTATATATATGTTGGCGAATTTTGGTCTTGACACAACTCTGTATTAATTTATTAAATCATCGAGATATCGGCGAATTTTGGCGGATAATCTTCAGGAAACATTTCAGTTTTTGATATGAAACAGGTATTACTAGCATTATTATGTTTGATTTATGTTTAAGCTTGCTATTTTTCACAAATTATTTGAATATTTCAGGTGTTCATGACATTGAAATGTTTGCTAAGCTGGGTGCAAGAAACTGGACGAATCAACGGAGTTGTCGTTGTCAAACAACGTTCAAAGAAAATCGTTAATGGCGATGTGATTAAAGTGTTTTTTAAAAGTGATCGTGGTGGTGAATATGAACGAGCATCCTCAATGAGACGTTTAGGAACAAAAAGGGCCAACAGTTTGTTTCAGTTTGTTGCAGAATACTTTTTTGATGATAGATGTTGGATGTTGCGTGTCACCTGTGCGGAACACAGTCATGAACTTGTGTCGTGGTGGCCACAGATCATCGATGCACCCTGGCTTGGTAAAGCCAGGGTTAGCACCATGCGTGACCCTCTTCACAGATACATTCACAGGGTGTTGGCCTATACGATCGCCAGGCGTCATCAGAGTCAAGAGTGGTGCACCCTGACATTTTTTTTTTATTTGCACTCTATTATTACATCTGTCAGTTGAAACCTAACATGGTGTATGGCCGATACTTTCGCTTCCTACGAAAGTAAAAGGCCAGGAGGACATATTTACATGGGTGGCTATGTTACCCATATTGTGCGACGTTTAAGAGTTTTTGGAGCTGATGTGGAGGCATCCATGACGGCACGTTACCGTCCTGAGAGGATCGGTCATGCTACGCTGAGTGCGATGCGTATTGCTGCTGACATCCGAGGAGTTGGCTTTCGTTTTTGTTTGCAGCGAGGCGTTCCTTGGGTTCCTCAGCAGCTGCCTCCGCCTGGGCTGCAACGGCATGGTCAGGGAGAGGTGTGTGTCGCACTTGTATGTGTGCCGTTACAGCCACCTCCACGAGGTTGTCGACTCATTTTTAAAGATCCAATACTTCGGGATCAGTCTCGACGATTAGACCGCCTTAAGGATTTGGCAGCGTGGTAGTTTAGCATTTTGATAGCAGTTGCCACCCGTTTAGGAGTTCAGATTCCACCACTGCCATAACCTCGACAGTACCCTAATGATGCTGGTGCTAGTGACGATGCTAGTGGTAGTGGTGATGATGCTGGTGATGGGCTTAGTTTGTATTTATATTACCTTTTGTTGATGTATAACTTTTGTTATGTGTATATATATGTGCATTTCTATGTGTTATGTGATTGTGTATTACTTAAATATTTGTTGTTTAGTTATTTGTCATTTATGTGGTTTTAACATAGTTGTATATTTATTTTTATGGTTACCTAATATTTTATATAATTAAACATTTATAAACTTACTGGTTTACATATAACAAAATATGCAAGAAAACGCACAATTAATTAAATTTGCAAAAATAGGCGTAATATATATAATCATGGTAAAGAGGTATAAAAAAATAATAGTAACATTGAAAAAAAATTTTAAACTGTACGAGTATACGACCGTATAAAAAAGTCAACCAGACATCCACCTGACATTTCTAACAGAACAGTTTTATACGACCGTATAAGGTCTATATGTATTGATGCGGGTGGTGTACAAATACCAGCAAACTTAAAAAATTTAACAAATAATGATAACACGATCGTTTGAAAGTAAATGAAGATATTGTACGTTAGTGTTGTAACTTCATGTGATTCCAAACATATATTTCCGTATAATTTCTGAAGAAATGTCATAAACTCATAATGCACTCTCACTGTCACTGCCACTGCCAAAATGGTTGATACCACATGTGTTTCCTGTCACCACCCACACTCACCATGCACGCACCATCCCTTTCGTCCTTTCTTTCTTCCACCCAATCCTTCACCTTCATAACCCAACCCAACCCACCACCAACCGCACCTCCGTCTCTTCCTAATTAACCACCCATGAGCCATCAGCCTTAAAAACTATACCATCATTTGCTTACATTTTATTTTTTG
Organism: Mikania micrantha; assembly: GCA_009363875.1. Lineage (NCBI taxonomy): Eukaryota > Viridiplantae > Streptophyta > Magnoliopsida > Asterales > Asteraceae > Mikania > Mikania micrantha. The sequence continues at coordinate 71,961,189 of CM018695.1, read as the reverse complement.
TTTTAAAAATAAATAAATTAATAAAACATATAAAACACACCCGCACCACCGCCATGAAACCTAAACAACCACCGCGACCGCTCTTCTCGTGCGCCTTCTTCCGCCACTGCACTCAATCGGTACTCAGTCCCACCAATGCAAACCCACCGGTTCTACCACTTTCGCCACCGCCACCACCACCGCTGCCGCCACCACAACCCCATTCGGAACCGTCTTCCTCCTCCAACACTTCACAAAGCTTTACACAATGGAGATTCTCCCACACGCCAATCTCAACGAACTCGTCTTTGGAAGCAACCCAAATACGCCGCCAATCGCCGCCTCCACCGCCGGTTATTATCTCCGACCTTCAAGAGCTTTTCCACGTGGCGGAGCTGCAGCTCAGCACGGGTGATGACTCGGATAAAGTCAAAGCTATCTACATGCTCCAGCATTCTTTGGTCAATGCTCGCTCCGGTGACGGTGGAGCGTCGGTGTCGTGTCCGCCGGCGGTGATGAGAAGGGTGTTAAATTGTTTGAAGGATCACGACGTGGCGAAACCGGCTACCAAGGTTTTATTCTATTTTGTTTTAATTTCTAAATAAAAATTATGGAAAAAATGTTGGAAACCTAATAAAGTTTATCAGTATTTCAGTTAACTTACTAAAATTTTGTTTCTATCTTTAAATAAATAAACTTTAATTTATTATTCTAATAGTATGTAATTAGAAGGCGAAGAGGTTTTTTTCTAATTTTTTTAATGTTTTTTTTGTATAAAACATAAAATGTACATAAACAGTTTTATGAATAAAAAACTTTGCTTTCTTATTATTATTACACACTGAAAAATAAAAAAAAATTATAATTTAAAAATAAAAAGAAAATATTTTTTAAAACTAAAATTTCATTATTTTATCAATTTTAGAACACAAAAGGTATTCCTAATTCATGTTGTTTTTTAATTAAAAAAAATCTAATTATTATTTATATTAATTTGACAGATCATCATTGCTAACATAATAACCTACTAATTACATTGCATTAAAACGACAATAAAATTTAGTAGCTTTGTAATGACAAAAAAAAAAAATTAAATAACTTAATTATAACAATTGGCAAACTTGAAATACCTAGGTATTTTGTAAGAATAGTATAACTCCAACCGTAAGCTTGAAAAACCGAAAAATTTTAAATCTGAGGCTTATTAGAAATCGAAAAAAATTGAGTTGAAATTAAAGATATAAATGAATCAAGTTAGCACTTAAGAAAATTTGAAATTTGATCGCCAAAAAGCTCTAAGGCTATCAGGTATGCCCTTGACCCACTCACTCCACATATGCGCCACGTAGGCACTCACCACAACCACTCACCCCATCATTTTGGTGAAAATGCCCCATTACCCACTCACTTCACGTCATCATTCATTTATATATATACATGTGTGTGTCTGTGAGAGAGAGAGAGAGAGAAAGAGACATGTGTGTGTGTCTGAGAGAGAGAGGGGAAGAGACATCATCACGCCGTGGTTCCATTCACGCCTCCCCCTCCACGCCCACTCACGCCCCAAGGAGGGCGGTGTGCCACGCCCTCTCACGCCCACTCAAGAGGCATACCCACCAGTCTAATGAGTTGATCTTAAGTTAGCACCTGAGCTCAAGCCCTCATGAAATATGGTTTGTTTTATTATTGAGCTTAAAATTTATATGTCAAGTTATAGCCACCCCATGAACTTAAACTAGTTTTTATATTTAATTAAACAAAAATAACAAAAATATATCTAAATAAATAATTACTTTTATATATCAAATTTTGATACATATAATAAAAATCATATATTTTATGTTACAGATGAAAAATATAATTAAAAATACATATACAGTTAATAATAAATTATTCAAATTAACCCGTGCTTTAAATTACAAAACTCTAAATGTGTTTATCTTGAGTTTTTTAAGTCAAAACATGCCAAGTTCAAGCCTTAGTTTTTTTTGAACTGTCAACTAATCAGCTGTCGGGTACTCTGTATGCGGCCCCCAATGGCTAAATGATGCCCAAGCTGGCCACTAGCCCAGACGGACGGAGCCCCTGGCTCACCAGCCACCAATTTCGGGAGAAAACCCGACCCAAGCAGACGCTTAAAAGAACGGCAATTCAAGGCTGGTAAAACCGGGTGAGATCAAGAATCGAACCCATGACCTGAGTCTCAGTTTGTCTCGTTTACAACTCTATTTGAAATCTTATATGTATACATATACATTCAGATCAATTATACTCATTCTTTTTTCGAATTAAATCACATATAAAAAACTTGATTATTCCGATTGAATATTCGAGTTCTACCAAACAAAACATGTTTTTGTGTTCTATTTGGATATATAACATGCTTAATTCGGTTATATAGTATAATTTTTATTTGGATTGAACATGATTTTAGATGACATACGTAACAGTGAAATACTATGAAACCACGAGTAATCCACTCGTTAATTTCCTCATTTATGTATAACAGGTTTTGCTGGCGCTTTGTTTAGGGGAATGTAACCGGCACGTGGCGGTGGAGGAAGGGGCGGTAGGGAAAGTGGTGGAGGCGCTGGTTGATTTGGACGGTGGAGCAGTGGCAGAGAGGGCGTTGGCGGCGTTAGAGCTTCTTTGCACGGTGGCGGAGGGAGCGGCGGAGCTCCGGGCACATGCGCTAGTGGGGCCAATGATGGTTGAGGTGATGAGGCGGGTAGAGACAACCAGGGGTAGGGAGAATGCGATCGGGATATTGGCGGTGATTTACGGTGGCGCCGGTGGGGATGCGGTGGGGTTTGCACCGCAGGAGGAGGTGGCGCGTGTAGTGATGTTGGCGATGCAAGGGGACTGTAGTGCGAGAGGAAGAAGGAAAGGGGCACAGTTGTTGAAGATGCTGCAGGAAAATGAACGGTTGGATTTGAGTCAAGAAGTTGGATGAGTGGTCCTAAGATCTTAATTGAATCTATGAGTCAAAGAAATGGTCAAAGTCATATTTGGAGGATGTAACGTCTAAAATCTAAAACACCATTTATGGTTATTAAATTCTTATTGTACTTTATTTTATCAACAGAAATAAATTATTGTTTATGTAAAAAAATAATATTATGTTTCATTTTAAAACTTTGACCAGATAATGTTAGAATTTATGTGCCATTTTTTTTGCAATCAAAGTTGGTAATTTTATGTGCCATTTTTTTTTTGCAGTCAAAGTTGGTAATTTGCATATATGGTTCTATTTATAGCATTTACAAGTGTATTTTTTTATCACATTTTTTATCAAGCCCGAGAGGTTAAATAAGTTTCAACAACTGGAAAAGTTGTCTCATATGTTTAATATATTTCCTTATCTCTAAATATTAAATATTGAATCTCATATCTAAGTATTTATTTGGTTAGTTTGTCGTTATATATTGAGTGGTTACAGATATAACCATTACAATAAAGTTCATGCAAGATTGTATGGTGCCCAAAGTTGCAATTCATGTTGACACAAACATTTTTCTTTATATTTTTGCAATAAGTTTTCCGTACAAATAACTAATAACTACTGCAACAAATGAAAAAAATATATTAAATCTCTTAAAAAGATACAAGAAACATGAAAAGTAGAAAATTAATTTAAAATTATTCAGTGACGTCTCATGAATTTTACGAATATAATTATAATTCTATGCATTTACCGTATGCATCTACCGTAAGAGTCTATCATGTCTACCACATATACTAAAACTTTTGTATGACTTAGAAAAAGATTTGCTTGTAGAAGTTTATTAATATTTTCAAATATATGTAAACTGCAAAATATACAATCAATATACATAAATATTTGTTTACATGTATTTATAAAAGTTAGTTCATTTTCATTTACTATGGTTAATTGTATGACACCTGACTCCATATATTGAAGTGCATTTTCTTTAGTTTATGTGGCACATAAACAATGTTCATCTCTTGTTCTTTACTTATAAATTCGTGAGTAATACAAAACGTCTTCTATGTTAAAATCACACCAACAATCTTAACAAATAGTAGGTTGCATTTGTTTGTGTTTGTAGTTCGTGTTTATTGACAACTAGGCTATTATTCAGTGTAATACACATATTTAATATATAATATAAAATATAAAATAGCTAGTCATAAAAATTTAATAATTATAAAACAATATTTTAAGATAAATTGATTAATTTACATATTAATAAATACTTTAAGTAATAAAACAATAATTAAAAATTTTAATAACTATACAAATGTTAAACGATTATTTTGATTTGTAACAATTATTATTTTAACCTAACTAATAATAAAAATTTCAGTTTATATTCTATCAAATACTATCTTTTATAAATCTAGAAGTTTAAATAATAATTTTATAATTACAAAACAACCCAATTTAAAAATAGCGTCAAAATTAAACTACCAAAAGTGCAACTTTCTTTATTATTTTTCTTACTCCGGTTCTTAAATAAATTAAAAAACATCACTTGTTTTTAAAAATCTTATTGTTTAAAACTCTAGTTTATAGTTTAATTTTTTATTTATGAAAAATCATTTTTAAAGAAAACCTGTTTTTTAAGTAACTTTGATTTTCTAGAAAATAAAATATTTCTTATTTTAAAAAAAATCATATTTTATAGACTTTTTAATAGTGTTTTTTTAATAAAAGATAAATAATATTATTAGTTAGTAATAATATAATTATTTATTGAGAGATAATACAATTATTTAACAATAGAGACTAGAGAGAATTAAATAAATTGATATGAAATTGATATGTGACAATAGCAGTATAGTGATGTGACAAAATATATTTTTATTTATTAGTATAGTAAGATAAAATAAGATACATGTAAGAATGCGTGTTATATACTAACACGTGTTATTGACAAATAAAATATAGTTCACAACATAAATGGATACATCTTTATAATTCTAGGTATGGTAAATAAAAATATTTTAATTGTAGTGTATGGAAGAGAATTTTTATTGAAGTTTCTCAGATTTATTTTTTTTACATATCTTCGGCGCACGTCATATACAGATTTGAGGTTATACGGATTTGAGGTTAAACAAGTTTTCTGGTTTTTGTTGCTTCAATGTGTCTAAATTATCACAAAAAAAAAAATTTGTATGAAACTTTTGTGTTAAATATAGAATGCTCAAACTTTTGTGGTAAAAAAAACACTATAATTTTTTTTCCTATAATTAAATACTAAAATTTTGTAGCTAATATAAAAAAAAAAATGAAAGTTTGCATCCAAAATTAAAATACCTGAAATTTTGTGACTAAAATAAAAAATTAAAAAAATTACAACTAAAATTTTTGTTATTAAAATATAAGAACTAAAAGTTTGCTATACTTATATTAGAATACTTAAACATTTGTGAGTAAATAAAAAAACACAAAAGTTTACTATTTTAAATCTTTGTATTTAAAAAAAAAGAAAAAAATTATTCGTTACTTTTAACATATGCATTAATTTTTTAAAAATTCGTAAAACTTTTTTCATATGTAATATTTGATGAAGATAATTAATTCATGCTTCTAAGCTTACCTAAAGACTAAAAAGGATCGGTTTTCTAGAATGTGTTGTTTGTTAGAGCGCTCGGAGTGGAAGCCGGGAAGGACACGGGGAAGAAACCACCGATCCAGGGAAGAATGGGAACACCGGGCCCCCGAATTCGGGGTGGAGTAAACCGGGGAATACTCACCGATTGAAGCCGCGCGTGGGGAGAGGGGAAAAAATTGCCGTTGTGTGAGTTTGTGACTGTTGGAGGGTGTAAAAAAAATTCAAACTCTATAAAATCTCACTATTTTTTACATCAACAACTCACACTCTTTATCATTTTCTTCTTTCATTCTACAATCAAAATTTATAAGGTTTAAACCAATGGATCCGTTTACGTTTGAGCTTCCCCCATTTGAAAGTAAATCGTCAAGTTCTGAAGAAGACGAGATCAATATCACACAACGAAACTTTCAGTTTTTGTCAACCATTGTGGCCACGAGTTTAAACGAGTCTGGATCCACCGCATCCTCTTCGAGAAGGTATAAACAAATTTTTTAGTATATTTGTTGTAGTATATTTGTTTTTTTATATTTGTTTTTTTATTATGTTTTTTAAAATATATATGTTACAATATTTTTTAAAAGATAAATATGTCGGGCCGATCGTGTCGAATCACACAAGAGGCTTGTTGATCATTATTTTAGCACCGAAACCAACCCAACATTCACCAACGAATTATTTGAAAGAAGATTTCGTATGCCTAGAGATTTATTTTTGCGTATCGTAGACGATGTTGAAATGAATTACCAATACTTTCAAACATCGTTTGATGCAAGAGGTTATCAAAGTTTTACTGCAAGAGGTCATCAAAGTTTTAGTGCACTTCAAAGTGCACGTCTGCGATACGACAGTTAGCTTACGGTGACGCTCCAGATGCTCTTGATGAGTATTTACAAATGTCTGAAAGAACATCGCGTGAAAGCCTTAACCAATTTTGTGACGGTGTTATTTGTTTGTATTCAAAAGAATTTCTTCGAAAACAGTGGCGGATCCAGGAATTTTTTTCAGTGGGTTCACCATTTTCCGACTTTTTTAATTCAATAGAACCGGACATAAAAATTTCCCGGTCGGGTTGACGGTTTGGGTCTTGTAATGTTCTTTACGTAATGACAGTGCGATATATTAAGTCAATGATTAAAATTACAAAACGTCATCATTAAAAAGTTTGAAAATACATAGTGCATTTTCGTTTAATATTTCTGAGCTCCAGACCAAGAGGGAGTCAAGGGGTCACGCGCCTTTGCGGGGTCTAAGGTGGCGGTCCTGCTGGCAATTCAGCAGGCATGGGTCAAGGAGGCAACGCCCATTGTAGGGTTCGGAGCAACGCCCCGAAACCTAAACGAAATTTACTAAGTTTGTATGACCAAAATTAACTTGATTCGAGGGTTTAATTACTAATAACTACCATTTTGTTTGCTAAGTTTATATGACCGGAAAGTGATTATAACACGATCATATAAAATATAATCATCGATTATCAAGATTTTCTCTAACAAATATCACTTGTCTCAATTGAGTTGCCAAATTACTGTGAAAATTTCATTAATAATTCACTCTTAAAAATCTTAATGGTTCACTTCAGGATTCACCCCTAAAATATTAGTGGGTTCACCCTATTGTTAAACTCTTTCGAAATTTTTTTTCCAACTAACGAGCCGAAGCTCGGTGGGTTCCTGTGAACCCATTCTATCTATGTACATCCGCCACTGTTCGAAAACCCACTTACAATGATGTTCAGCTGTTATACCAAGCGCATTCTGAAAGACACAAATTCCCAGGGATGTTGGGAAGTATAGATTGTACGCATTGGGTTTGGAAGAATTGTCCGATAAAATGGCGCGGACAATACACACGGGGTGATTACAAGGTTCCGACAGTGATGCTTGAAGCGGTGGCATCACTAGACACTTGGTTTTGGCATGCTTCCTTTAGACCTCTCGGCTCCAACAATGACCTCAACGTTCTTGATCGTTCGTATGTTTTCAGCAACATACTTGATGGATCAGCCCCAAAGTGCCCGTTTATGGTTAACGGCGTCGAATACAAGCTTGGATATTATCTTAGTGATGAGATTTATCCTAGTTGGGCAACTATAGTGAAATCGTTGCAGCATCCTCACGAGAACGATTTAACACGTCGTCGATTCAAGAGAACACAAGAAGCTGCACGAAAGGATGTTGAAAGAGCTTTCGGTGTTTTGAGGGAAGGTGGAATATATTGCATCGTCCTGCAAAGCAAATGCATCCACGAAGTTTACGAAAAATTATGTATGCTTGTATCATTCTACACAATATGATTTTAAAATGGAATGGGTCAGCAATATCACCAGAACACATAGAGGACTCTCCTAGTGATGAACAACCTGAAGAAGACATTCTTTATCAGCTACAATCAAAAACAACGCACGAAAACCTTCGAGCCGACCTTATCGAGCATTTGGAGCATTTATCGCAACAATATCACGCCAATAACCCGAATAACTAGTATTTTAAATGTCTTTAATCGTTGTTGCTTATTTTTTATAATCGTTGTGGTTTTTTTTATTTAATGTAATATCTTTATAAATTTTAATGTAATTTTATATTTTATTTTTAATGAATCTATTTAATTTTTATTAAAATAAATCATTAAAAATGTGGGAAAAAGTGGGACGATACCGTGCAAAATGAGGAAAAGTGAGGAAAGCTGATGTGACAATGGGGAAAAGTGGAGAAGTTTGGGACCACTCCTGGTGGCCTTAGTGTTTTGACAATAATTTTTTAACAAGTATAAAACAAGATATGATATTAACTTACCAAATGTTTGGGCAACTTATTTACATCTATTTTGTTTAAGTGTACTGTACTATTGTGCACAAATATGTTACGTTGTATACTTGTATCTATTCTTACATCAAATTTGTAATTGTTGTTTCAAACTAAATAAACTATAAATAATTATTAAATTGTTCACAAACACGTTGAATCTACTTTTGCATCCCCGTATTAACAACCTAACCGTATTTCTTAATTGGTAAAAGATAACATCTTTTTGTGTTTCACATCGAAATGCTAGGATGACTATTTTATAATTATTATCATGCGACAGAAGTATATAAAGTGTTATGTTATTCTCACTCACACCCCGCATCTACTACATCCTCTATATACGTGACCAATAATTGTCTAATCAGTGGGTGCCAGAGGAGACTATACGTTTTGAATAGGCTAATACGAGACATATAAGATCAGTGAGATGTTAAAATAAAAAAATGGTATGTGAATTGTTGATCGATTCCTATATTTAATCATTAAAACATGTATACGAATAACAACAATAAATAGCATCAATAAAACATGTGAATCCAGTAAAAATATTGTTGATTCCTGACATGACTCATTTAGATAGATTCAATCGGGTTCCTATTTAGGGTGTATGATGAGGACGGAGTTATGGAGACTCGATGAGGGTCACGAATTCTAGAAATTAGGGATTCGTGAGTGATGTTAAGCAACAATATTTATGAGCTTTAATCTACTTTTTAGATGCATCCAACGGAAAATTCTAATCAAAATAAATAAGAATAATTATATCTATCAAATAATTATTTATATGATAAAAGTATATAGGTAATTGATGTATTAATTAAATAATCATCAAAACCATATAATAATTGTTTATTTATTTATTCTAACATGAATAACTAATCGCTATATAAACTATAAAGGTCTAAAGAATGAATAATACTCAAACAAATAATATTAAATAATTACGTTATTGCTTACGCCAAGGATTAGAGTCTTTTTTCTCAGGCCACTTTGTAATTAATAATACCGAATTTTAGTTTTTCCACTTTGTCCATATTCTTAATTCTAGAGATATACAACGTCAGAAGAACTATGCATTTCATTATGTTCATCATGTTGACTTGCGATTTCTTGCATTGTAATCTCAGCCTACGTTGACTGTTTGATCGATAATCTCTGTTTTCGTCTCCAGATTCTGTTTTTATTTGCAGTTCATCAACCGATAATTTGAATTTTGAAGTCCGATCGATCAACCACGGTGAATTTTCGATTTTCCGGTCAAAATGGTGAACTCGATGGTCGGAAGAGCCACAAGCAGCATGCTGATAGGTCCTGACTGGGCGATGAACCTGGAAATTTGTGATGTCTGCAATCGTGATCCTGCGTATGCTCTGATAATTCTTACTCCCTTTTTGGTTTCATTGATATAAAATTGTTAGGTTTTATAGGAGTATAATTGGAATTCTATCTAATATGGTTGGTTTGATTGTTCCGATTATGATTTTAGCATATGATTTTGAGTAGTTTGGTGGAAATTGGATGGAGTGGACTTGAAATTGGCATAAACCTTGAGGTTTTGGGGCTGTAATCGAAGGCTAATTAGGGTTCATGGGGTTTCAACTCAGTTGATGAAGTTATTTCAATGATAATTTAACTTCTACTAAAAAAATAATTTAGGAAGTTATATTCGTTAAAAATATAATTCGGACTACGTTTTTCTGTTTTACATGTTTATCTTTAAGCTAATTTATTTGATTTGACCTGTTAGAGATTAAACATAAGCTAAATTGACTCCTTTATACACATAGTTGATGCTTTTATATGTACTTGATTCATGCATCTGCTGGTAATATTGATGAAATTGTTTTTCAGGCAAGCAAAAGACGTTGTTAAAGGAATAAAAAAACGTTTACAAAGCAAAAATCCAAAAGTTCAGCTTCTTGCTTTGACAGTAAGCATTAAAAATTTACATCTTTTTTATTATCTTGGTGGGGAGAGTTAGGGTGTGAATTTGTAACACGACATGAATATAATGTAAAATGCATGGGTTTTGATCTTGTAAAAGCGAATTTGGGTCAGTTTTGGGTGCATTCGCGAACATGTTTAGCTAAACAGATTAGAATGAGTTAAACAATCAATTTTTGGGTTCACCTGTTAATTTAATATATTTTTTCTAAAAGGTGTTCTCTGTAACAATTTTGTACCAAATTTTACCATAGTTGAGCATTTAATATTTTTTTACCAAATCTAACAGTTAAATGAGAAATGGCAAGTTTTATACGCATTTGTATTTTTGGTTGTAAAGTTTGTAATTCTAGAATACTAATATGCCGAAAAATGAAATAGAATTTCTTCATGTTGAACACGTCATGTACGTGTCAAGGTGACGAATTAGCATGTTAGTGTTCAGTTTCATGTCTCACATTTTTCTGGGCTTGTGTAAAATTTAGGGGTTTCTTCTGCCAACCCGCGAATACCACCCGTTTATCATCCCTTCATGCAAATGAAGAATAAATTTATATTTTTTTTGTCTTTCTATACGTTGCCATTCGAACATTGTTCAAAATTTCCTTTTTTTTTTTTATTTTAAGCTATTGGAATCAATTGTGAAGAATTGTGGCGATGTTGTTCATGCGTATGTAGCTGAGAGAAACTTGCTTCATGAAATGGTGAAAATAGTCAAAAAGAAGAAGGTCAGTGTTGTTTTTGTTTTGATAAATATATTATTTAAGATCTTGTCTTTTCTTAATTTTATTTATGACATGGTTTTATGATTGATATCGCAGCCTGATTTTCATGTGAAAGAGAAGATACTAATTCTAATTGACACTTGGCAAGAAGCATTTGGAGGAGAAAGGGGAAGATATCCACAGTACTATGCGACATACCTTGAATTATTGGTAATTTTTTGTTCATTTTGCACATTAATCCTATAATATTAAGTTTTTTAAAAAAAATTTATTTGAATTATTTTTCAGCGTTTAGGTGCAAATTTTCCAGAGAGATCTGCAAGATTAGCACCTGTTTTAACACCCCCACAAACACAGCCTATAACATCAGTTCCACATAATCTGCATAATCCAGAACATGAAAATGAAACAGGCGTGAATGCAGTAGAGGCTGAATTTCCAACTTTAAGGTATACAAATTTAGTCATTTAAGAATTATAAAAAATTAAATAATTTTATGTCGATCTGATTGTTATGATTAAGTTTGCTTTTTAGTTTGACAGAATTGCAAAATGCACGTGGTGTCATGGATGTCCTTGCTGAAATGTTGTCTGCGGTAGATCCTGCAAAGAAAGAGGTAAACTTGTCAACTGGATTAGTAGCTATCAGCTAACTCACTAAAGCGTTTATAGATATTTTTATCTAAAACAAATACTCTTAAATAGATTTATTATTATTTTCGATTTAATATCTTAATCAGGGGCTTAAGCAAGAGGTTATCATAGACTTGGTGGAGCAATGTCGTACATACAAGAGAAGATTGGTACACCTGGTTAACTCAACTTCGTAAGGCTGAAATACTTTGTCTACTATTCTTAATAAACATTCTTTTGCTTCAATGTTATTACTACAAAACAATATTATTATTATTATAAGTCTAAAACAATCTAAAATTTTAAGTAAAACACTTTATGAGACTGTAAGCATTAAAAATACACTATAGCCAACTTTCAGCCCATTTGAGGTGATGCTAATTCTTTTTATTTACTCGCATTTGAGATTAAAATTAACTTGAATCAACCCATTCATAAGAAAAAAAAACCACGTTGCAACTCATAGCAAAGCTATAGGTAGGGTCTAGAGAGGGTAAAATGTAAATAGATCTTAGATATTGTCACCTCTATGTTGATACATGTCTATCTTATTTTCCTCAATTTTATTGTGTAATTTTCTGCTGTCCTGATTTTTTTTATATTTATATATGTTTATCCCAGGGATGAATCACTATTAAGTCGAGGATTAGCTCTTAATGACGATTTACAGCGAGTTCTAGCCAAACATGAGGCACTTCTTACTGGAAACACTGTAGTTTCATCTGAAAAGTCAAAGCCTGAAACTAGTCATGCATTAGTACCTGTTTCAACTGAACCCAAACAAGCAGGGTAATCAAATAACTTGAAATTATTTCAAATATCTTAAGCAGCTTTCACTGATTGGGTCATTATGGTGATACTAGTTTTTGTAATTGGATTAATTTTTCATGGAATTTATAAGAAATGGACTATAAAGAGTTGACAGGTCAATCAAACCCAACCATTTTGACCCGGTTGTGTCTTCTGCAGATCTTCCAGCAGTGCTAGTGCTCAGCCAGATTTGATCTCCCTTGCTCCTGTTACAACCAATGGAGAGTCAACATCCCCTGCAAAAGTCAACACCAATTTTGACCTTTTGAGTGGGGATGATTTTGACCCAAATCCCTTGGCTATTGTGCCTGTGGGTGAAACTCAGCCTGCTACTCCTGTATCTCAGCAAAACGCGTTAGCCCTTGTGAGCATGCTTTCTCCTCAAACCCAACCACCTCAAAATATACCAGCTCAGCAACCTCAATATATGTCAGCACAACAACCTCAATATTTGTCAGCACAACAACCATCACTTTATCCAAATAGAAATGTACCCCAAAATCAATTGTGGGCCCCCAACAATCAAGGGAATAATCCTATGTGGAATGGTCATATGGTTCAACAACAGCAGCAACAGCCACCTTTGCAAGGTTTTGGTAAGTGAAACATTATAATTTGCACATATCGTTAAGAGTACATTACATAAAACATCCTTATGGTTCAATCGGAGATAAAAATTTCAACCTATAATTTTCAAAATTACATAGACCAGACATGGAATTTCAAAAATTGCAAGTTTATAAAATAGAGGTCCATCTATGTCAATTCAAAAATTACAAATGGAATTCATAATATTCACCATTCACCAACCAAAATGACTATTTGTATAACATTTAGTTTGTAAATGAGGGACTAGCCTTGGAGTTATAGTAAGGTTGCTGGCCATGTACATGAAAGTTACGGATTCAATCCGGAGTTCCGGACCCTTGTATGCCGAAGCCTTGTGTACTGTGTTAGCTAATGCCTTTAATTTATAGATGATAAACTTCAATTATTTTGTTGCTGCTTTTCTATAGGTGCTACAGGCAGCGGTTTACCGCCACCACCCTGGGAAGCTCCACCGGCCGGAAATCAATTTGTAGGTGGAGGCGGTTTGCAATACTCACAACCTCATGGTTTTCAAACACCGGTAAATGCCAATATGAACATGACCAACCATATGCTGCCAATGAACAACCAGCCAGTTTACATCCAACAAATCCCACAACAGCAAACAGCATACATGTATCCTCAACAAATGTACGGTAATCAAATGGGACAAGCTTATAACTATGGTGGATATGGATACGGTTATGGATACGGATACGGATATGCACAGCAACAAAACATGCAACTTATTGGCAAGAACGTGCCAGGAATGTCTGTGAGAGATGACAGACTTTTAACAAGCAGTGTTTACACAGGTCCTTCAATGGCTAATGCATCTTATGTGCACGTGTCATCTAAAAAGCCTCAAAAGACAGAGGATGCTCTATTTGGAGACCTTGTTGACTTTTCGAAAGTCAAACCTAAGAAAACTAACTAGCTTTGTTTTTGTCTTCGTGAATAATTGCCGTTATATACTCTCTGAGGCATATATTTAAGGAATTTTGTTTCTCATCTATATATATTTATGTATATTTTGGATTTTTTTTTTGTATATATTGGTATGTTACGAGCAACTCAAATGATTATGGTCTGTTTGTTTATTAATTTTTTTTGTTTTTGTATTCTTCGACAAACGTTTTTTTTTTTAATTGATGTAACGTGTGACTGTTAATATGTATGGTTTATACGACATTTGTAAAATTTTAATAAAACTTTTTTTCCCTTCTCTTGAGCAAAATATCATCATATAAGCAAAAAAAGAGAGGTGTTATATAATTTTTATATAATTTCTATTTTAACTTGTCACAAAACAAATGGTGTAAAGTTCGCGTTATACTAGCGTTTGGTACGTATGAAAAAGAACTGAATAGAATAAACTATCATGCGAGAATGAAAAAAAATGTGTTTGGCTCGTCAATGAAATGTTATCACCCTGTATCAAGTTCATTCAATTCCTTGCAAAACACAAAAAATTCAACTCATCCCAACCCCTTCTCTTTCATTTCATTTCATTCCCCCTTTCACCTTATTACCTTCACCACCCTCCAATCAAAACCACTGTCCACCCACCCACCACTGTCGCCTGTCACCGTGCTGCTTGCTACTGCCATATCCTGTAACAATCATCCGACGCCACCACTGAAGCCGCCACCCATCACCATCGCCCACTGCCACCATCGCACATGCCTCCCCCTCCAACCACAATCTTCCCATCCGCCTACCACCACCACCACCTAACACCACCGTCCACCCCTATCACCACCACCAAACACTACTTGCCACATGCCACCACCACCACCCCCCACCACCGCCACCAAAACTGCTTTCCCACCACCAGTCCACCACTATCACCGCTCACAATCAACTTTATTATATTTATTCTTTCTCTTGTCTACCAAACAAAAGAATGTAATGATTCATTCCATTCCACATAGTAACCAAACAAGATAATATAATGATAATGCTCCATTTCATTCCTTTGTTCATTCCATTACCGCAACAATTTCATTACTCTATCCATTTCATTACCCCATACCAAACATACTATAGGATTTATAAGTTTTTCTTAACTATTTATAAGGCATGGTAAGACCACTCCCATCGCCGACCTAATGCAATGGTTTTTCGTTCAATGTATTAAAAAATAAATAAATATTGAGTAAAATTGGACGAATTGGTCGTCCCACCCACCGAACATCGTCCATTTTTTTTAACATTACAATTGGACCAAATGATAAGTTTTATTTAGTTTTAATATTATAATTGGTCCACGTTATAAGTTTTAATATTTTATTAAAATGGGTTGTGTTGGTTGTGAATGAGAGTGAAAAAATTAAGTTTAGTTGGTTGTATATATAAAAGAGAGAGAAATTAAATTTTTAATAAATAGTTCAGGTTGGTTGGTTGTGGATAGGAGTGGTCTAACCAACTTTTAAAAAGATTGGAAGCAAAGGGAACCTAATTGCAACACCTTTGATGAAACCAACATAGAAATGTTTGACATCAAACATCGTTAACCCGATTTGATGTCTTAAGCGTGTACTAGATGAGAACTATATAGTTAAGAATGCTTGAGCGAAAGAAAATTCAAGATAAGTGACCTCTTGAAAAATCTTCTATCCTTGCAACAAAAATATAGCCAGTGAAGCAAAATAGAAATTAATATTGGGTATTATATTGTATATTTAGATAACCCTAATTTGCTAATTAGGGTTATAACATAAAATTCCCTTGTTAATTCGATCCAGTATGCTATAGCTAGATTAATAATTTATGTCAATCCTTTTTTTTTTGCTAATTTAGCATCTAAATATTTAAAAGCAGAAAATTAAACACAAAACAACACATCAAAGAAGAAAACCTTTTACAGACAATCATAAAATTTAAACTTGATTTGTATTTAAAAAAACTTTGAACTTACAAAACTCTTGATTTTACATATTTCCGTACTTTTATAGAAAAAAAAGGCTCAATAGTCGCATGCGTTTTATTTTTATAATCAAAGATGCCAAAACAAAACAAAAAAGCCAAGACAAGACAAGGCTGAAAAATCAAAAAAGAGAATAACAACAAAAAAAATCATTTTCGATAAATAACAAACCATTTAGTAGTTTTCTTTCTTTTTTTTTTTTTTTTTTCTATAAGCGGAACTAAATAAAATCTTAATTATTCCAGCATCCTTATCTACATTTTTATTTTATTTTGTGTAAAACAATTTTGCATGTTTTATATGCAACTAAAGGAATTAAAATAGTAATTATTCTTTCAATAATGAAATTTAACATTCCTCCACACGTAACATTTCATAAATGATTGATTAACAAAAACTATGCCTGGTTTTAACATAATCAAGTTAATTAAAAATTTAAAATTCATAAACAAATTTACATTGAAATCCCTAATAAAAGTCTCAAAAAAATAATTAAATAAATTACTAATATTTTTAAGGAGCTAAATCAATATTTATATAACTCAATCAGAATCAAATTTTCATTTTTAGTGTAATTGGTTTGCACATAAAATACATAAACTTAGTAGAAGGTAAAGGGCATTTTTTTTGGAATTTAATTTTTTTTTACATTTTAATTTCATTCGTAATTTTTACAAATCAACACACTACAAATTTTCAATTTCCTAGATTACATTAAAAAATTCATTTTAAAAAAATTAAAACCAAAGTTTTTTTAGGTCGTTTGACATTTTGAACTCACTCAAGGTACACTTGATATTTCACCAATTAGAATCAACATTATTTTGTATGCATCTTAAATTGTATTTTAAGACTTATAAATCATAATTAAACCATCAAAATTACGAAAATGTTAAATAAGGTCCTTCAACTTTTAACTTTGTGTCACTTGTTCAATTTGTAAGCAAGTGACATTATCCCATAAACGTAACCATAAAAAATCAAGTTTCCAACACAATCATCTCTGTATTAGCAATCTACCGTGGTCTGGGTACATCTTTCACAGCACAAGATACAAGTCACCAAAGCATAAAAAGTTAATGTTTTTATCTCATTCTAGACCTCATACTTGCAAAGATTTTCGAATCCCATGTAATCATGCTGCTCAATTTTCGTAATCATGTTTGAAATTCCAACTCCACCTGTAAAAAACATCATTTTCCCATAGAATTTGATCAACGACTTTCCTAGTCATTAAAATTTGGACTCAAACACAAACAAAAGTAGTACCTTTTTTTTATATAAATTAACATAAAAGGAAAAAAAATATAAATGTAATGGTTATTGATCATCACACCTTTACAAAAATTCAATATACAAAAAGGGGATGCATAAATGCATTTATATAAGAAAAAAAATGAGAATCAAAATAACTAATCTAAACCACATGATTTATGAAAAAACTTAACTACCATCAGGAGTTACAAAAATTATCTAAATGATTCTTATGAACATTTTTATGATTCTCAATTAAATGGCCCTATGTGGGGACGTATTCTTTTGGTTATCAACATTTTTGTAGTTATAAAAAAATCTACCATTTTATTTTGGAGGGAAAAAAAATTAATCACAGCCATTACCAATCAAAAAAATTTTCGTTTTTTGTTTTTTTATTATTAGGTAGAAATGTAAAAAGAAAAAGAAAAAAATATATATGTAGGTCATAGTATATATATATATATGTAATATGTATATAGTATAAGTTTTATGTATGTATCATACTCTACTTCATGAGTTGCATATACGTAATATCAAAAGCTACATTTCTTTATTTATTTATTTTTCTTCTTATATTTATAATTGAAAGCCATTAAAAAAAATTTAAAAATTGATTGGTTGGTAATAGTTTTCTAAGTTTTCTCCGATTTGATAAGGTTTCTCATGATTCCTACTTATTTGCTTATGTATATAAGCTATGCAAACATATATGAACAAATTACTTGAATGGCTTTTTATGTACAAATTCTAAAAAAAACATGAACCATTTATCAAAAATTTAAACAGTTCAGATTTCTGTGTGATCTTGCAAATCTTCAGTTTTCTAAAATGATTTTTTCTCCTGTACACGCACATGTATATGTAAAACTACAGGGGTCCATTGACCATCTGCCTGCCAAAATTATGTTGTACTTTGACCCCCCAAAAGTGTGGTTTCCACCACCATTTTTATAATTATAATTTAGGATAAACTTCTCTTTTGCTCTCTTTTGTTTGACAGTTTTAACCATTTTGCTCCAAACTTTTCAAAATGATCATTATGCTCCCTGTGGTTTGACAGTTTAACCATTTTGCTCCAAACTTTTCCAATGTCTCTATTATACTCCATTTTTTTTGAAACCACATGGAGCAAAAGGGTTATAACTGTCAAATCACAGGGAGGAAAATGATTAAACTGTCAAACCACAGGGAGCATAATGATCATTTTGAAAAGTTTGGAGCAAAATGGTTAAAATTGTCAAACCACAGGGAGCAAAATAGAAGTTTATCCTATAATTTATAATTGAATTATGTAAGCTGAAGTACAAACCTAACGATATTGCGCTGACAAATATGGTGAAGGCAAGGATGAATATAATAAGTGAAGCTCGTCCTAATAACATAATCAATTTTCTCACAACATGTTGCCCCACAAAAGCAGCAATTGTAGCCACAAGAAGAAAATAAGCAGCTGCCAATATATAAAAAAAATTAGAAAACAAGATTTACTAACAAGTAAGACCCAGTATTGCAATTTATGCCAATCCGCACGCATATGCGAACATATCTTTAAAAGTTGCTAGGTTATGGAAAGCTTTAAGAGCGAAAATGGGCAGGTCAGGTAACATGTAATTTGTTGTGTGTGTCAAAATGGGTCGGGTTGACACGTCAAAAAGAATTATTTCAATGATAGTCTAATTGTTTTAGGAGCTAATTACATTGATAGTTCATGTTGTTTGTGAAAAGTAACAACTTTAGGTGCTAAGGGTTTGAAGTAACACGTTAAAGTAACATGTTTTGGACCTTTTGGTTTTATGCTTTGAATTTTGTAACGAACTTGTGGTATTAAGGTTAACTTAAGTTAACTCTTTTGTTTAATTAGTTTTAAATGACCAAAATATCCTTTCATTTTTTATTAGTCAAAGTTTAAGAACAAAAAATCAAAAGGTATTTTTGGTCATTCACATAGTTTAACAGAAAATTTAATGGAAGTTAGTCTTAATACCCAAGCTTGTTACAAAATGGAAGGCAAAACTCACGCATTACTTTGTATTCTTAGTACCTTTTAATGAAACAATATTTGTGGTTTTATGCACTAGAAATACACATACACATTGGGTGACTTCCAATCCGTTTGACCGGTTTTAGGTCAAGCTATGTGCTTACCATAAGGAATCGGAAAACGCTTTAGAAGGTAGTATTCAACGACGGACATAGAGGAAGAAAAAGTCATTGCAAATGTGGCCGTTGCACTTGAAACCTGCACCATATTTTCAAATAACATCAAAACAAGACAAGACAGTACATGTGCTATAAAAATATTTTCATATATCGCCTTGTAAATTTCATTATGTCATTTTTACCCTTTCAAGACAAATTTTTGTATACACTTCCGTTGTTAATAAATATCTTAGTTACTTATAAATTATAACAGTTTGTTTCACAGGACTAATTGGAGGGCAACATTAATATTGTAAATTGTAACACTGAAACATCTATGTATTATGGTCTATTCACTTATTCAGTAAAAACAATTATAAACAACTGACTAAATTTGCTTTAAATTGAAATAATAAACTGAGATACTCATAGTGTTTTGTTATGTATATATGATATTATATAAGATTAAACTTTTATGAAGATAAATCTGCTATTGCCCCTCTTATACATTGTTAAAAGCTTTCAAGTATGAAAATAAAATAATTTTGTACAAAGTGATATCCTACATTTGAATTAGACAAAGAAAAGGCTAAAACTTAAAACACAGATTAAGAAATTCTTGTTTCATATAAATCTTTTTGTTTCTTTCTTCTAATTTCATGATAAAACCACCGCCTAAACACAGATTAGACGAAACAAAACTTACCTGAGGAGGTACTCCAAGCTCCAAAAAAAGTGGTCCCATGATAAAACCGCCACCCAAACCAAGTAAACCACCAACCAAACCAGCTAAAACACCACAAGAACAGTATAAAAGCAGTTGTCCTATGCTAAGGTTACTGGCTGAATCTCCCTTTGATGATATAGTTCTTGTTCCCTTATATAAGCTAACTGCCTCATACCCAGATACCCCAAAG
This sequence comes from Mikania micrantha, assembly GCA_009363875.1. Classification (NCBI taxonomy): domain Eukaryota; kingdom Viridiplantae; phylum Streptophyta; class Magnoliopsida; order Asterales; family Asteraceae; genus Mikania; species Mikania micrantha. Next base: position 71,940,880 of record CM018695.1, on the reverse strand, counting down.
GAAATTGGAATCTACATGATAGAATATTTGTTTTAAATTGAAATAAAATACAAGAATTTATATAATTATCTGAAAATTAAGCATTTAATCTTAAAATGAAAAGGTCCATAAGTTGCATCATATACCTGTGATAAGTTTAGCACCCAATACCATGCTGAGCAAGCAGATGTATAATTCTGTCTCCAATATAAGCAAATCATAAGTTCACAACTTCACATAATAATAAAACTACGAGAAAATGAGAATATTTGAAGAGAATATAATAAATATTAAAAGTTAGGTTATAAATTACCTTTCCAATCTGCAAACCTAGGAATGCAATCCAAACAAAAACAAGAAGCCCGAGTTCTTTCCAATAAACATTCTCAAGGATAGCAACCTGAGATATTCATATGTTAAAAATCATATAAAAAAATCGGTCCTTTTCAGCAGTGGCTTTACCTCTTCCCTTAGTGGTCTTTCAGCTTTTGTTATACTTCCATTGCTGGGACCACCGGCAAGAATCTTGTATTCGGCCTCAGCAACGTCTGTATTTTATATTAATATAGTAAAATTTTGTAAAAAAAAAATCCTGTAATATATATTGTTTGTAGGGTTGTGTGAAAGGCAAGGAAGCCAAATAAACCTACCACTCTCTAAGCGTTTAGCAGCCTCCTGTAATGGAAAAACTCATGCTCAGAATTATAACAATAACTAAGCCACCTTTAAATTATAAAGCTGTTAAGGGGATGTTTGGATTTGTGTTCTGAAACTGATTATCTGATTACAGACTTGAGGTTGCAATAAGCCAAAAAGTAGCTTATAATGTTTGGATAAACTGCATATTTAAGAGTTTATTTCACAAAAAATGTCGTTTTGGTTATTTTATCTTCTAATTCCTATAATAATTAAACTTGTCATGCACTAATAGATAACACTAATAAAACTCTAAAACCACATCCAAACAAGATGTTCTGTAGCTCGTTCTATTTCTGTTTATTTTCGGTATTCTGCTTATTCAATATCACATAATCAATTTCAAATTACCAAATGCTAAGCATCCAAATTCTGTAAACCCAACAAATTAAACAGATTGTTACCTTTTTCATAATTGTTTCTTTTTTCCATGTTTCAACACCTCTACAAAAGGCCTTGGTTGATGTGCCTGCAGGTTTTTTATTCATAGATAAAAAGTAAATTTTAACAAACACCCCAAGGGAGAATGCAAATATATAATTGAACATAAACAAAACAATACCTATAAAAAGAATAATCAAAAGGACAGTGACCATCCAATCGGCAAAAATAACATTAAATGCAACTCCGATACTTATTCCCAGCATCAACATTGGTTGAATAAGCAATGCCAAATCATAATCAATAATTGGCATATCAAGTGTCGGATGCCTTAACTTAAGATTATAATAAACAGTTGAAGCTGCTGCCCCCATGATCATACCTGTAAAAAAACAATTTTAAGATAAAAGCATTTAAAACTAAATAAATGAATGTATATATGCAAGACACTGTTTATGCTTACATTTCGATATGGCTGTAGCAGATTTAGGATCAAAACCAATAATTAGTGTAAGCATTGGCACAAATATACCACCACCTCCAACTCCACCTACACTCCCAAATGCTGCTCCACAAAATCCAATAAAGCTACCAAGAACAATTTTCCACCCAAATTCCATTTCCTGTAAATCATATTTAATGAATTTAATGTTAAAATTTAATTGTTTTAATTAACAACAGTTATTTGGTACAGTAGAGCAAGGTCAAGTGGTCAACCACAACACTTATTTTAAAAAAGAAATAAAAAGAAGAAAGAACATGAATGATTAATGCACATATAAATTTGGTAACTCCCTACCTCATATAAACTTGAAAAGAGCTGACTTTGTAGTATTTTTTAGAATTTGTTCCTCAATTTGTCAATTGTATAATAATATGACATATAAAAAAACATTCCAGAATCTATAGACTACAACTTCATGATAATGAGTAAGGAGCCATGTCTTGTCCGGGTTGATTAATGAATAAACAGTTAGATCTTGAAACTCTATTTAGAAAAAAAAGTCAATGCTGCATTTACTATTTTGAGACCCTTTAAAATGACAAATAAATGCTATTTAGTGGCAAAATCAAGTTAGATACTTCCCACTTTTGGTGATCCATTTTTCTTGGTCTGTATTGTAAATTGGTAATGTACAACATATTAGTATCTTATTATACATAATAAAAAAATGGTGAACGCCACCATTAGGTGCCCATCACCGACCGGTTTCACGGTCAACATAAGGGAGGTAAATCGCGTGACCCAGGGAAAATTGGGTGGTGCCGGACTTTGAAACCTATACCTGCATTATAGATTCTCATCCCCTTACCACTAGGCTACCATCGCGGGGACTATTATACATAATACCACACTATATATTTTGCTTTACAAGCCCATGTTACAAATGGCGCAAAGAAGGTGCGAAATCAAATCCCAAAACAAAATATAAGCTTCTCATGGTTAAAATACTATCCTACTGATTAGTAGGACTTGACTGGCTATGTTTGTTTGTTTTATGGTTGTAATACTAATGTTTGAATCAACTTCGCGTAAAGAAATATCATATGCGTGCATATCTTTCTTTAGTAAAACAACAAGATCTAAATATCTAAAATTTTCATGTTAGATCCATCTTTTTGTTTTGTCAATAATGGATTTTGTCTTTATAAATAACACCTGATATTAAAATATGAAAAAATAAAAACCTTTAGACACATTTCATGAAAAGGAAGATATAGTGTCACATCATCTTGAATTGTTCCAAACTCACTGTTCCATTATGCATTCACTCATATTGTTGAGTTTTGCAACATGAAAAGTGTTAATGATGCTCAAACAATTAACACTAATTAACAATAAACATTGTTAACAATGATGATATGATAGATTGCAGTTCCTGTATAACTTTAGTTTGGACCAGATTTAAATCTCTCACTCTAATTAGATCAAATCAAAAACCATGCATGAAATTGTTTATTCTACAATCAAAAACCATAAAACATAATAATGCGTGTGTTTTAGCGATAATCAAAGCACAAATCAACAAAAACTTACAGGCCAAACATGATGATAACCCGATCCATCCGTTTGAAACAAATAGTTCGCCAATTTCACTAAATACCCTAATTTCGATTCATCATCGTCCAGCATCACGCTTCTTTCTGCCGAAGCGAACACAAAGTTCATCACCGTCACCAGCACCAGCACCGACACAAATCTCATAATCCTCCATCTCCGACCTCCAATTTCCGTCATTCGATACAATAACCTAAACACCTCCAAATTTAACACAATTCACACACAGATCGTTTAATTGACGTGCGTAATTTGCACCTGTACAACTATAATGTTGATCAATATCTTCTGATTCAACTTGATTGACAGAAATCATACAATTTTAGATGATTGAAATGCTATAATTTATGAACAAAACTCAAGATTTGTTGCAAAGCAAAGAAATTTGATTGTGGGTGTTGATGTGTATGCGTTTTGTGTGGGATGGGTAGAGAAATTTGCGTTGGAATTTAAATGGTGTGGGGAAACGGGGTAAGATGTGGCCTCACATTTGAGTTTAGGGAAGTAAAGTGTAAAGACTGTATGTGGAAGGGGCGAAAATGTAAATTACTGTGAATGTACTTTTCAATAGCTTGCAATATTAATTACAGCCTGTCAATATAATCCCAGGACAAAGGTTGCTGATTCAAGTAACTTTTCTTTTATAAAACTTTCTTCAAATTTAGTAGGTTTTTTTTTTTTTTTCCAATAAAGGTGTTCGATGAAAAAATTATTTACTAAAATAGATGATTTGAAAAAATATTTATTAAAATAATTTTATTGATTCAATCAAAATAGAAAAACTAAAGAGACTAAAGTGAATTGACTAAAAAAAATAGGAAAATGGTATTATGGTATAATAAATTAGTTAAAAATAAAGAAATAAGTAAAAAACACTTATTGTGGTATATATTTTTTAAATCGTTTATTTTGGTAAATAATTTTTCCCACAACACCCTTTTAAAAAAAAAACTCAACATTTTAATGTCATATATTTTTATTTTTTCATAGTCATGTCAGTGTATTTTTTTAACTACTAATCTGGATTACTTACAGATCACTAGAATATCATCATTTCACTAGAGGTATCACCTGTTCATATACATCAAAATCACCAGTACACTAGTAAACTCAATACTTTGATATCATTCACTTGTGGGATTCGAGCCAAAACCATGTGATTCTTGAGCCTTATCTCATCATCAAGATACCGCTGGAATGTAATGCCTTTGACATGTCAGTGTATTTAAATTTATAGATTAACCATTAAATTTTAACAAATTTTGGTAATGGTTTTTACAATTATGAGCAAAAAAACATTGAAATTGAAATAGACCCAACATTTTTATCGTTTTAAGTTTGGGTGACTTTTCACTTGATGGGTTCAACTTAATTGATGATATAAAGGTATAGCAAACTTTTTAGATTTTGACTTATTCGATCGATTCAACTTATTTTTATCATTTAAGATTTTATTTCTTTTATTTTATCTGTTTGATATGTAATCAAGTCAAAATTATCCATTTTAAAAAAAAAAAAAGCTTGTACAAGTAAATTATAAATATATAATGTAGTGTTAATGTGTTAGAATTGTAACGGAGTTTTTATTCTTTGTTAAATAAATATGTGAAATGGAAATCAGATATTATTGATAACTTGGATCCAATATCAGAACACCCCCCCCCCAAAAAAAAAAAAAAACAAAAAGAAAAAAGAAGACCACACCCACACAAAGGGACCCTTCATATGTTACTTGGTCCCAACCCATCAATTGGACCGACAATATGAAAAATTAACACCGGGACACCTTAGAAAATTACTATTGTTTGAATAATAATATATATTAGGTATACAATCGGCTCAATCATTTTGGTGACGCTAAGTGGAACAAAAATTTGGGGTCTTTTACTACAAACACTATGTAAATATTAGAAAAAAAGTGCTTTTATTTGAGTTGTTCTTGTATTCTTATTTCCTTTAAAGTTTACAAACTAAAAAAAAATCACAGGCTAAAAAGCTCAACTACATGCATTTTTTTAAATTTAGAGTCTTACATTTTTAAAGGCCTTAAACTCTTACTTGAATTGTTTGACTTATTAGACAAACTCTGATTGGGTCTTTCTATTGTGAAAATTTCATGAAAAAATAAACCATAAACTTTATCATAATATATTTAAACCACACACTTTGTCATTGGCAACAAATCAGTAACATTTGAAGACTTGCTTCTGGCAAGTTGCTACTGATCTTAATTGCTATTATAAACAACATTATCATTAGAAAATCAATAAACAAGTTTCGATCAAGCGGTCAAGTAATTAATTACATGTTTCTAATTTCAAGTTTAATTTTCAACTTTCGAGCTTCAGTCAAGCAATAAACCATCTAAACATTCAACACCTCAACAAGTAATTTTAACTTTCAACTTAAAATAATAAAAATTCAAACATTAACATTCAACCAGATTTAAATTGTTGTCGTTACCGCAAACGCCACCATCACATCACTAGTAATATTATTACTATCGATACTATTACTATTGATGTTGCTACTACTATTATTATTAACAACGTGTCATCTATCTTAATAAAAACAATAATCATCATCTATGATCATCCATTCTCATCTCTCAACCATTTTCAAAAATCATAACCATCGAGATCGCGTAATAAAAGAACTAACCACACACACATGTGTGTATATAAACCAAAGAGCTTGTAGCCTAATATTACTCCCTTCACTTCTTTATCGACCCAACAATCTTAACCCAAAGCAAAAAAAAATGAGTTGGTTTGGATGAATAAATATTGTATGTTGGGTATAAATAGGTAACACCATAACATAGAATGGGTTGAGATGGTAATTCCTTAACACAAACACGGGTCAAGATGAGTAACTTAAAAATTATATAAATAGAATGGATTCAAATATATAATAATTATTGATAATATATTTGATGAACAATAAGTGAAAATTATTTATAAACTATTTGTTTAGTTATAACTCATTTTGACTTTAACTAAATTGAAGCTTTTAAAAACTTGCGATAAAGAAAGAGTGAATTGATCCGAAGTAGTTCGGCTAAGCCGGAAAGAAAGAATTAGATCCTTTTGAGATGAAATGCGGCAATGTCCTAGACCCATCTAGACTCAAACTGATTGTGTTTTAGACTCACCCTAACCCGAACCTGTTCTAACCCTTTATCCAACTCGAATCCAGGTCGCTGAGGTCAGGTTAGTAGGTTTACTCAGTTATGGGGTTCCTCCTAGGGTAGGCTCGAACGTATGCCCCAAAGCGTCAAATCCAAGAGGATGGTTGAATATAATTTCATCTTGAGTATCGTCGTATCATGCGATTAAAAAACCACATATATACATATACATACATACATATATGTATATGTGTGTGCATGTGTTTGTATAATTTTGGTGAATTCATTAGATGTTTAAGTTTTCGCTTGCATGTGTTTACACGTGGAAAAATATATATAGAAGAGACATCTCCTGGGGATGATCCGAGAAAAGGAGATCATCACGTTGTGTGTGTTAGTAATTATTATTATTTTTTAATAATATAACTTCGATGTGATCTATAACTAAAAAGAAAAACTTTATACAAAATAATTAACTTTCTAAATTGTTCCAACTAAAAAAAAAGAAACTTCACACAAATGTAATTAACTTCATACAAATGTAATTAACTTTCGTAAAAGGCTTCTTCGGAAGTCACAAACAGCAGCTATCTTTTTGTGGTTAGTCGAAGTAAAAGGTAAAGCCTTTTTTGTTTGTATGGAAGGAATTTGATCGGTTTCTCAAATAAATTTAAGATCACAAATTATTTTTCATACTAAGCACTAATAAGAAAAATGAGAAATGGCACATCATTTTCCATGTGGGTATTAAAAAAGAATGAAAACAAAAAAGAAATGTCACGTCATCATGTTAAATGACATGCTAGCATGGTAACCTTCTAAAGAGGTAAAAAACATAAGATTGGAACGCTTTATCTAAGTTGAGTTATCTAATTAAAACAAAAAAAAAATATTAAGTTACTTAATTGAAACACTTTAGAAAGTTGATTACATATCAATAAAGTTTTTACAATTAAAAAAATAATGTATGTCAGTATTTTAAACAACCACGTGAGAGTAATAACAAGACAAAAAATACGAAGCAAAACTATTATATCACGGTGAATGACACTTCTACCTGAACTAATTATAAAAAAATATTAAAAAAAAAAAAAGAAAGTGACAATATTAATTAATCAAATTGCGGGTCCTCTTATATTACTCTCACTTGTAAGCTTGATATAACCACCAAAGACAGATCTAAAATTTCACTCTAGTGAAGCTAAAATGGATGATGCAAACAAGAAGCAAAAGCTGAACATGCATATATACGAATCACACACTACAATATTTTTTTTTTTATAAATTATGATGTTCACAGCTATTTATAGTTTGGCGACTATCCAATTATCATAAACGCACCTATCTTTTTTTTGAACAGGGCTAATTTTTTTGACCAATGACGGATTACTAAAGTATCATTGTGTTACTGGTAGTATCACCTGATCATATCCACCACCAAGTCATCAGTTTTGGAGAAAACTCAATACTTTTAGAAAAAAGCTATTGTGAGATTCGAACCCAAGACCATTTAATTGGTTTCTGAATCTTATTCTACCACCAAAATATCGTTAAACTGTAATGCCTTTGGTATAAGTACACCATCTAGGGGTATCTTAACTAACTTACAATTGCACCCCGTCAGTTTGCTCAAATTAACTCATATTAATAAACTATAATTGGTTTATGAATCTTATCCTACCACCAAAATATCGTTAAATTGTAATGCCTTTTGTACAAGTACACCATCTAGGGGTATCTTAACTAACTTACAATTGCACCCCGTCAGTTTGCTCAAATTAACTCATATTAATTAACTATATATAGTTATATATGTTACATATATATTATAAATATAAACGTATGCCTAAGAGCCAATAAACTATAGTTTTTATAAAAAAAAATTGTAAGTTCATGTTCTCCAGTTTGTATTGGCTTGATGCATTTTTCTTGTTCTTGCTTCACCATCCTTAGAAGAAAGATTCTCTCATCTTCCTATACACATAGGTTTTTGTTTTTTTTGGCTTCCTTTGTAAGATGTACTTAACTTTCCTTTTTCAACTATGACGATCCTGTTTTATATTTTAGTATTATTGAATGTAAATGAATCTTAAAGAATTAAAGATGCGGAGTACACGCTCGTTTAAAATTTCTGAGCTCCTAACCAAACACCAGGGTCAAGGAGGCTCACCAGGGCAACGCCCCTGACGATGGTCCAACTGGCCGATCATTGGGCAGGGTCAAGGTGGCAGAGTTCCGAAACCTTAACGAAATTTACTAAGTCTTATATGATCGGATTGACCTGTAAACCAAACCACATGACCCGCGTGAAAGAAGTTACTCGCGGTAATTAACTGCAAATAACTAACATCTTCATCTGGTGTTAAAACACACGCATCTTAACTAACTTACAATCCGTTAGTTTATCATATTAACCCATATCAATAAACTATAGTTATATTTACATATAGCAAATATAAACTTAAGTCTAAGATGCCAATATTATACCCAAAACACTTGCCTTTTGTTCGTGGGAGGATAATTAAATGGTAAAAGAAATTAATTTTCTTAAATATTATGTTAACAGGCGTGTATATTTTTTTAGTGAATTAAAACGATTCAATCTATCATTAGACCATAAAAATAGATTTTACTACAATTTAATGTAAACATTTTAACATACGTATCTTATTTTGTTCCCTCTCTATCACTAGTTTTTGACAAAAACATGTAAAATGTCATCATTTGATAGACGGTTCAACTTATAATTTCGGGTCATCAAGCAAAATTTTATTTTCAGCCTATTTATAAAAAGAAAACTATGATATATCACAACCAGATCTTATTTGTCTAAGCTTGTCATCACATTAGTGAACATGAATATATATATATATATATATTTCAACCCATGTTAATAATAAAGAATTGTACCAAATAAAATAATTTAAAAATTAATAATGCTAGCTAGATCAGTTGTCCCTATATTATATGTTACGAATCGAAACCATTGTAAGGTAAGAGACTTGTCTCACATTGGTTGTACGGACATTGATGTGTGATTTATAAGTCAAATGGTCTCTCTCACCCATCAGACTAATCTTTTGGGTTGAGTACTCTCGTTTGGTCTGTAACATTGGTATTAGAGGCAACTCGGAGTGGTGGCTCACGGAGTGGTGGTCTGGAAGGAGCCAACCGTGACCAACAAGGACGTTGGCCCTTAAGGAGGGTCTATTGTTACGGATTAAAACCAGGGGCGGCCCAGGGGAGGGGCAAACCCGACCCCCTTCCCGGGCCCATTTTTTTAGAGGGCACAATTTTTTCAACGTATACGTATATACAGAGATCTATTTAAACGAGAACCAATAAGTTATAGATAACGAAAAGGAACTATTTTTAAAAAGACGGTTTAATAGTTACAAAAAGTAATTTCCTATAAAGCATAGGAAGTTACTTTTATGTCATTTAAATCAGTGGTGTTCATTGGTTTGATTTAACCGGTTTCCATTCTATCCGAAAACCGAACCAAAGTCGCGAAGTGGTTCGGTTCAGTTTTGGTTTATACCAAACAAACCGAATAAACTAATTAAAAACAAATAACCCGGTTACAAACCGAATTCAACCAAATAAACCTGTTAAAAACCGAATAAATCGAATTTTATCTTATACAGTGTTTATAAAATAATAATTTTAAATCTGAATTAGGTTTATTCAGTTAACTGAATAAACCGAACAAACCAAATTCAAACTAAAATGGAACCGATAACTAAACCGAAAACCGAAATTCAGAATTCGGATACGATTAGGAACCTAATTTGGAACTCGGATATGGTTGGAAACTGAACCAAAAACCAAATTCAAAATTCTTTTTAGTTACATATACAGTTCGATTTTCATTTTTTTTAACACCCATGCTTTAATATTTGCATTTGTTAGGGGCCTTTTTTCTCGAACCGTCCCGGGCACCTCAATTTTTAGGACCGCCCCTGATTAAAACCATTACAAAGTATGAGATTTGTCTGTATGACCAATTGATGTGGGGTTTATAAGCCTCATAGGCTCTATCACCCATCAGACATTTGGTCTATTACAATGGTATAAGAGCCATGTTAATTAATTATCAACCCATATGCTTGTTTCGAATAACACACACACACACACACATATATATATATATAAAGTATATAGCATATTAAAAGGTTAGAGGAGGGCCATGTACGTCCATTTCGTGCAAGAATATAAGAAAACGATGTGGTTTGTTTGTATATACGTTTTGCAACATTTAAGCAATTGGGACTTTGTGTGTCTGAATTCTTGCTGTAGTTAAGTTGTCCAAGTCAAGTCCACATGTTAGTTTTCTTGATGAGGGGACATAAATGCAGTCTCTTGGAACCATAATTATAACACATGTGATCATCATGCATTATTTCAATAAAATGATAAAGAAATTATAGTACTGATGAATAAGTTTCACTACAAAAGTTGTACAATTTAAATGTATATATTTAAACTCGTAAACAAACACACTATAAATATAAGTATATGTCATCAAGAAAAAAAACAAATTAGGGTTTTATAAGATCATTCATATGTTTGATTTATATTTCAAAAGGGATATAATAACACTTCGATCAATGGTTATAAATAATGATGGTCTTTCTTTTTAGTGCGTGTGTATGTTTTCATTTATTTCATTATAATTAACATGGGCAGTCGTGGCATATCAATTTAGAGATCGAATTTAGATAAAAATCATTAGTATGCATCATATGCCACAATATAAAATTTTTAAAAAAATTATTTATTTAACAGAAAACTATATAAGAATAGTAAAAAATGGCATCACGTGATGGCGTGGTTATGGGCTTTATTACAATCGTTGCGTTCTGAGTTCTGACATTAACGTGATTAAACACAAAAAAGAAATGTATGAAGTTACGGTGATCACTATGTTATAAAGATCAAAAGATTCAAAACACACACACATAAATAATACATTTATATAAAGGAAACAAAAAAATAACGGCAAACACAATTTTAAAAAGAAAGAAAGAAACCAGCAATGAAAGCTATTAGGACAAAATAAATTAGTGTATAAATAAATGGTCAAAAACGTATATTTACATACCCTTATCTAGAAGTATCGACGGATTCTAAATAAGGACATATAAAAATAGGTTATATATATATATTTCATGTGTGATTGCTAAATAGGTTGTTGCAATGGTTAGACTCGTAGAGCTTTAACTTTTGATAAGAGAGGTTGCGTGTTTGACTCTTTCCCAAGACAACTTTTTTCCTTCCTTTTTATACATGCAAACGAGATTTCTTCCAACGAATTATACAATCATTCTGCTTTCTATGTCATTGATGCCCATGCATTGAAACCAAATTACTCGGTTGTTTTTTTTTTGGCCATTTCCTTCTGGCTATAAAATATAATCGTTTTAATATAAATATTAACCAAAATTCAATATGTTTACGTTTCTACTTGGATTAACTCTGATATATTTTACTTATATATGTGTCGGATAAATATCAATCAAAACCGATTTCATCTATGTTTTTGGTTGACTTACCTAAGAATCTACGATATATTTTACTTTTTTTAAATACGCTTTTAGGTTTCGTAATTCTAATTTTTACGACGGCGTAATATTTTGCTTTATTTCGATTGTTTTCCTTTTTCCTAACATTATTTTACAACGATTTAACTTATTAATGATTTTATAATATATCATTGAAACATATATTTTTTTAAAAATATAAAGCTTATCTCCTATACGATATACGATCTAATTTTTCACAATAATTTTCTTTTATTAGTTAAGAAAAATATAATACAATTGACACCGACTTAATAACATTTGCCCATTATATAACCGTTTTTTATATATTTTTTGAACTCTAGAATCGTTTCGTTGTAACTTATAAATCTCTTTTATGTACATAGGAGTAACATACATAATAAAATTCGTAAACACACCACACCTCGCAATTTCGCTTTTGATTTTTTTCATATTTTTTCCTATTAGTATTTTTTTTTTAAATTCATATAAAGCGACATATAAGACACAATAATGTTGTTTATCTACGTTTTAACATTTATAACTGATCAGTCGTGACTTCATATATATCTTTCTTTTGATCGTAACATCACGTTGCAAACACACGAATCTTAATCGTACCACCACGTTGCAACATACAAATCTTAATCATACGGTCCGTCGCAACGCGTATGTAACTTTTCTAGTTATAAAGAAGAGTTAATTGTATAAATGGTCCCTATGGTTTGATGAGATTGCAGATTTGGCCCCCAAATTTTAAAAATTGCAAATTTAGTCCAAACATTTAAAGTTAATTGCATAAATGGTCCATATGGTTTGATCAGATTGTAGATTTGGTCCCCAGATTTTTAAAAATTTCAAATTTAGTCCAAACATTTATAGTTAATTGTAGAAATGGTCCCTGTGACTTTATTAGATTGCAGATTTAGTTCCCAAACTTTAAAAATTGCAAATTTAGAATACAAATAACTTAGAAATCCAAATAAAATATTTAAACTTTATTGAAATGCTTTAAACATTCATTAAAATAATTCAAACATTATTAAAATAATTATTTTTATGTATTGAAATTATTTAAAATAGTTGTATTCATATTCATTGATTCAAAAAAAATAGCAAAAAATATTGAATAATAAACACTAAATATGCAAGATTTTAAATTCGCAAGTTATTTAAACCGTAGTATTTTGTTATTTAATGTTATTCAATATTTTTTGTTATTTTCTAATAAATGAATATGAATATAACTATATTAAATAACTTCAATAGATAGTACAAATTGTTTTAAGAATATTTAAGTTAATTTAATATTGTTTAATATTTAATTTGGATTTTTGAATTATTTTTTTCTGAATTTGCAATTTTTAAAGTTTGAGACCAAATCTACAATCTCTTCAAACCACAAGGACCATTTCCAGAATTAACATTTTATGTTTGAACTAAATTTGCAATTTTTAAAGTTTGAGAACCAAATCTGCAATCTGATCAAACCATATGGATCATTTATGCAATTAATTTTAAATGTTTAGACTAAATTTGAAATTATTAAAGTTTGAGGACCACATCTGCAATCTGGTCAAACCACGGGGACCAATTATGCAATTAACACTATAAACAATAATAGAGTTGAAACAATAGAAGTTAAAAGGTTTATTTTTTTTAAATGGTGGGATTTATTTTGAAACTCTGAGTGGGACAATCACTGTATAAGTATGATTAAAACAAACACTGTTGTTATGTGACGATAAGATTTAAAAAAAATACGAAGTCATAATGGATCGGTGTTAAAATTGAAATATATATATATATATATATATATATAATACACTATTATGTCTTAGATGTTGTGGAAAAAAATTTTAAAAGGTAAATTAATATAAAAATATGCATAGGAAAAGTCAAAACAACGTAAAATGTTGCGACGTGTTTATGAAGTTCATTAAGCGTGTTGCATCAGTGACATTAACTTATTTAATGTAACACCACGTAAATTTTGTAGTAATTTTTTTCTTCTCTATTTAGTGAAAATGATAATCGAAATCTTTACCATCGTGTATATTCTAAATAGACGAAAATTTTTTTATTTTTATTGTTATCATTGATACCTATAATAAACATTATAGACATACACACACATTTTTACATAGGTTAACATTGTGAAATTATCTTATAAAACAATAAATATTAATACTATTATTAGAATGTATATATATTTTAATTATACAACTATTGAGAAATTCTAAAAAGTAAATATATAACTTTATGAGTTTAAAGATTTTATAAAGTTCTTATAAACCTTTTATTAAAAACAAAATACTAAATAATGATGTTTAAATAATAATTAAAGATTTAGAAAATAATAATAATAATAATAATAATAATAATAATAAATAATAAAAACATTTCAAATATACAAATGATTTAGTTTTTGATAAATTATATAAATTTTATAAATACAATTAAATGTTTTTAACTAAAATTTACATAGATCTATAGAACATTTTAATCAAAAACTAGGGGGACTAGTTTTGTCAAAAAGAAAAGCTGAAATTATAAAGGAAAAAGAGAGGGACTATAATGGTAATTCCACCATAGTGTTTTCTCCTTCACCCAAACACCTCCATGGATATCCATATACCCATCTTCGACCCGTACGTGTTGATCTCTAACTCGAAATCAGGGATAAACTCGACCAAATTTCAAAATTTAATCCATCATTTGAAATTCAAAATTTCACGAATTAAGCTCCGAAATACTCGTATTCAATCGTGTAATCGAGCTCTATATAAACTAGCTCCATAATCAAAATTAAAACATCCCAAATATTCTGTTAGCATCGACGAAGCTTTCTGAGAAATCAAACCACATCCAGAAGCTTTCGTAATCAAGAAATCAAGCCCAAGAGCTTCGGTTTTTCATCCCCTCGACCGCATACCTGAAAACCATCCATATCGCAACAAAGGTATATGTTTTACACATCATTAGACTCGTATCTTGATTACAAACAAAAGCCCAGTGGTCTACAACTCAGTTCCATCACAGTTCGAACGAATTCGGGAACCAAAGGTTCTAGGGTTCTTCAGTTAATAATCCTGAAATTGGGGGAACACACATGGGTTAGTTTAACTTTAAAACAAACGAACAACCTTGACGGCTGCGGCCCTAGATCGATTGGTAGATGCTGTGATCATCGGGGGATAGGTCGCGAGTTCGAATCAGGGCCGGGGCGGGAGGTTTGGGTTTATGTTTTTGATTTTTTTAACAGTTATATATTTTTTAATACGTTTTTTTTTGCTGATTTCACAAAAAAAAACAAAAAAGAAAAAAAAACTTTTATAAACTTAAAAACTAAATTCTGAAAAAAAAAATATTATATATATATATATATGTATATATACATACATACACATAAATACAAATCAAAATACAAAGTGCAATTAATTCAATTACTTATTTAATAGAATTATTCAAAGTTATACAAATATCATCTAAATATTTATAAAGTTAAAACATTTTACTTGTTGTAAAAAAATATTTTTGTAAATAGTTTTATTTAGAATTTATTTAAATAATAAGAATGTTATTTAAAGATGTATAAAGTTTAAATATTACATTTAATATATGGTTTATTTCGTAAATAGTTTATTAAAATATTACTAATTACTGTTTTATAAAAGAATGTTATTTTAATACTATAAAAGTTAGATATTATGTCACACCCCCAATTTTCAACTAACGGAATCATACCGTTTGGGACGTGACAAACCAGGATCTCAGATCATTAGACATAACGAAGACCTCTATATGAATTTCAAAACATACTTTGGTCTATAATTGTAATATCAAAATTCTACGTTGCGGAAGCGTTTTTAAAACAATAACATTTGAAAACAGTAAATTACAATACAAAGTTTCAAATATTCAAATCCAAATAACTATAATGTAAAGTCATGCATGCGACTCGATCTCCTAGTCCATGCTTGCCTGCTTGTGTACTTTAACGTCCTGAGAAAAACATGTAAATCAAGTCAACACAAAGGTTGGTGCATTACGCAGGTTTAAGCATTCACAAATGTTTGAAACAACTGTTTGAATATAATGTTTGCAGATAACATAATCACACATGCATAGTCATGATAGCTAGTCATTTATACTATTTACATAAGTGGTCGACACCGAAGCTGACTGTTGCATGCTAACGCATGTTTTGCCTTGCCACTATTGTCTAGCACAAACAATAGTAATGTGATTGGCTAGTCAAACACTTGCGTAGATCCCATCTACCAAGTGAGGTTTGTCAAACCTAATAGATCTATTTCCAACTACCACGCTTTGCGCTACGGCAAACTAAACGGTTCGAAATGTAAGGACTTGTAATGCTATGTTTGTACTCAATGTAAACAGTTAACTCATGCAAGTGATATGTATCTAAAAGTGTTTGTTGCACATGTTTTCTCCCCCAAAACAGTTAAAATAAGAAAGGGGCCGTGTACGCACCTTTGATTGTAGCAGAATGATCAAACACGTGAACTCACTTATAAAGTCCTCTTACGAAGAACCTGTGTTTTAAACAATTACAATGTGTTATTCGGGATGTCGTTTTGTGATTGTAATCACATACGTGTCAACACACGTATGTTAGACTCGTTAGAAACGTGCATACGTAAGTACGCGTGACTTTAAAGTCGTTTAAATAAAATCATATATGATTTTATTTAAATAAACGTAATTATACGCGATTTCGTTTTCGATCTAAAATGTAAATTTTATTATTTACTTTCGTTCGGGATGAAATTCTGGTTCCAACGAAATTCGAACGGGTTAAATCGGAGTTCGTACGCGAAAGTTATTGCAAAAATACCAAAAATGGTATTTTTCACAAAACCGGCCCAAGCAAGGCTCGAACCCGCGATCACCCACACGACCCACACATACTCTACCATCTCATCTGGTTCTGATTTCATTAACAGCCTTCCTTTTAAATTCTTTTAACCAACAACTTACTGGTTCCCCCATTCTTTCCTAAACCGAACCAATTTCATCAAATTGACCCTCGAATCACGTTCGATTGATTTCTAATTCTTAGGGCTATGCTTCTATCAAATCAAACGAGTCTACAAGTGATGATAATTTAACAATTGATTGACTCAGAACCATGTATTCGGTTTTACATGTTCTCAAACTCAAATCCCCAAAACCCCACACTCAATTTGATTCAATTCGATTAAATTTGGCTAAGGAATCACAAGACTTACAGTTAATGATAAATTTCAAACTCCACTGAGTTCTTTAATTTGAATAATAAGTCCAATTGATTCAAAACCCCTAAACGGTTTCATCTTATGAACCCTAGAATTCGAACACTATCTATCCGTTGCTACTCGATGCAATTGACATGTGCTTTTCAATCATTAGATAGTTTCGAACCTTTCTGCAATGTTTTCTTTGATCTTAAAGCTCGATTGTTATAAAAACCCCTAATCCGATTGATATCATAACCCTAGAACTCAAAATCATCAAATTCGTAGTTCTATGATGAAATTAACATCGCATTAACATTAATCGGAATCTTCTGAAGCCACTCATGCTATTTAATTTGATTTTAAAATACTTCTAAATAGAAATCCCCAAAACCGTTTTGTCCTAGAAACCCTAGAAATCGAAATCGGTTTAATCGAAGTTGTTACATGAAATTGATATGGGATTTTCGTTTAACATGCCATTCCGAAACTGATAGTGAGAATCAATTTGAGTTTTGAATTCGTTTGCATTAAAACCCCCAATTGCGTTCTTATCAAGAACCCTAGAATTCAAAACCATATGATTCGATGTTTAATCACGAATTGGTCATATGGGTTAGCTTAGTCGGCCATTTTAGGAGATGTAAGATCGATTACTAACCTGTTTTGATATAGAATTGATGATGTTCAACTTATGGCTTCAATTTCGACCACCTCTAAATTGATTCTTCGATCCCGCACTTCTGAGAACAAATTGCTGTATACAGAGGATCCTAAAGGTGCCGAACAATGCTTCCGTAAACTCAATTGCGAGTGTTTTGTTCGAATTATACGAATTGTAATGATGCAAGTGACGGTTTCAACCTTTGGTTCTCCTTCTTGATAAATTTCGATCATTTCAGGTCTAGTAACGGATTATTAATGATAATGATCATTAATGTGATACTCTAGAGTGTTTAATTTAGCAATTATACAGGTTAATCATCAAATTTCGGTTTCAATTGAGAGAGATCCGAATTTTGACTATCCAAAAGTCAAAATTTCATACTTTGTCATAATTTCAAGACTAAACCTTGTAGTTTAATTATTTTGAAACTGGTTTTGTTCACAAATAGTCCCTCTAGTTCAGTATTGTGAAATTTCGTTTCGGTTTTGTTAACCTTTAGTTAACGGGGTTAATCCGGAATTGCCGAATTGTCACATATTACATTTATTATTAAAGTTAATTAATTAATTTTAATATGTTATTAAAGTGATTTTATTAAACAATTTATTAACTAATAAATTATTAGTTATTTTAAATTGTTTAAGATTTAAATTATTTAAAATAAAAATTACAAACAGTATTTCAAATTTCTAAAAACAAATATTATTAATACTATTATTTCAACACTACAAATTGTTATTATTTACTTTTACATATAAATTAAACTTTCAATAAATATCAAAAAGATTAAAAGGTAAGGTTTTATACAAAACCTTTTAATATTTAAACATTTAAACATGAAATATAATACATTATTGCAAATGTATTAGGAATTTCATAGTATGTTATAGTTATAGTAGCTTATACTTGACTTAACAATATAGGATAACATGTATTGCTTGAACTACACATTTGGCATCAGTTAGCTGCTATTAGCTCATCAATCAAGGTGAGTTTCATTTTCCCCTTTTCTTATTTTGTGTTTGTTTACAAAACCTCGGGGGTGAAACATGTACTTTATCTTATTATGCAATTCTATATGTGAATTTGTGTGAATCTATGTGCTTTGTGTCGCAAACTAGCTTGATTGCAATTACTCATGGCTATAGCAATAAGTCCACAATTTAAACTCATGGCAATGGCAATAAGTCCACATACAACTACGACAATTGATCATGCTTCACAACTAGTTGCTTAGTAGATTCTATACATGTTGAAAGACCGGTGAGATAGAATTGAAAGGTGACACAACTAATTGTTTATCGGTTTTGTTTCCACATGAATGCCTAGTTTACCTTGTTTCATTTGAATTGCATACGATAACTTTGAAACTATTGAACTATTTATCGAGTCAAAACAATGACTCTCACCAACTTTATAGTTGACATTTTTATTTAAACATGTTTCAGGTGGAAATGCTACTTAGGCCTGCAAGGAAATTAAATTTAGTTTTCGTATTATGTTTAGACTTTAAATGTGTGAATAATTATTTCCTTCTTGATGTAAGGGATGTTTTAAAGATATTTGAATTATTAAGTTTGAATTTATGATAATGAATGGTTTGAACTCATTACAATAAACACCATGGGCTTTTGAACAATCTACACTTCGTCTACGCTGCGATGATTCCGCCAATGGTCGGGGTGTTACAGATTGGTATCAGAGCATGAGTTATAGAGAATTAGGTTATTAAGAATGAAAGACCTAGACTATAACCATAGGATGCCTTAGTTTGAATTCTATAGTTGTCATGCTAGGCTATGAATTGTTATTTGAACTCTATAGTTGCCATACTAGGCTATAAATTGTTATTTGAACTCTATAGTTGCCATGATACGCCCAACAATTTATTATTTGGCCGTCCATAAAAAAAGATGGTAATATGTTTAGGGTTTTTAAGTGTATATGTATTTTAATTAATAGATTTAAATATTTCGTTTTTTGTTTTTTTAATACACAGATTATTTAAGTTATTTTAAGAAATATTTGTTATTAGAGTAAATTACTGATTGTGTCTTTTAAAAATGTAGCAATTTGTTGGTTTCGTCCTTTAAATTTAAAAATTATTAGGGGTGTCCCTATTTTGAAAAGTTTGCACTGGCTTTGTCCTTTATAACTAACCCCGTTAAAAGTCTCCGTTAAAAATCTCATATGTCAGTCACATGAGAGGTAAATTCGTCATTTCATCCCCTTTATCTTCCTTACCTAGGGTTTCCACCACCAACCCACGTGCTTAGGGGTGTTCAGTTTTCGAATACGACTCGAAATAATCGAAATTCGATTCGATTTTAATTCAAAAAACAGCAAGTCGAAATTCGATTCGAATTTTCACATTCGAATTCGATTCGATTCGTAGTATAATATCGAATATCGAATCGAATTTCGAATTTTATATTTTTAATTCGATTCGAAATTCGAATTTAAATTATTTATATATTTTTATTTTATACATACAAGTAGTTACTATATTTAAAAATTAGGCTTTTTAGTTTAGTGGTTTAGCTTATAAAAATAAAAGCCTATTTTACATAAATGTCAATTTAATTATAAAATGCCCATAATTTTAACACTTTTAAATACACTAAACCTAAACATTCACTACAAAAACATTAATTGTAAAACTCGAAAAATTGATCATTTTGGTTGTTAATTTCTAATATTTTGATTATTTGTCACTTTATGTTTTTTATATGTTATCATTGGCATTATATATTGAATTTTTATCATTTTATTAGTTTAAATGATATTTCTAATATTACAACTTAGATGTTGATTATTTGATATTTGGATATTTAAGGTTTCAATTATTTGATATTTTGAATACATAAAGATAGCAAGTATAAACAATTTTTAAATTAAATGCAAATGAAACTAATTCGAATTCTAGTCGAATTCGAATCGAATTTGGATCGAATTCGAATACAATCGAATTTCGAATAAATTTCGAATTCGAATCGAATTCGAATGCTCATAAAAAATTCAAAATTCGAAATCATTCGATTTGAAATATTCGAGTTATTCGAAATTCGATTCGATTAACACCCCTTGACGTGCTAATCAGCTTCAGGCCATCTTTTCCGATCATTGTTTCTTCCGGATTGGTGCTCAAATAAGCCTGGCCGAGAAAGCGGAATGCCGGCTGCTCGCCGGCGTCATTGAAGAAAGCTTTGCCCTTTTGTGCTAGTTCCGACTCAAGATCATTGAACAGTTCGCCATAAACTGCTTCAAATTCAGGTAAGATTCTATTTCTTGAAGATTTTAGCATGAAGAAGATTAAGTTTTTGAGCAAAGCATGTTTGGGTTCCGATGGGTCAAGGTAAGAAAGAACACGGGGGCCGCCGGTGAGTTCAGTCGACGGCATGTATGTTCCAGTGAACAGATCCTTCTCTCGACTCTAGATACATCAAACAGTGTCGGAAAACTCTTGGCGTCAAGAAGAACGACGACGTTTGGGTTGCCAGAGATAAACGGTCCCTGTGGCATGTCAGCACGAACCACTGTTGACTGGTATTAGACTATCCACAGCGGTCACCCCACTGAAAACCCTTCCCCACTGAAATTTCATGCCACGTCATCACTCCACTGAAAACCTTAAACACCCACAATGGTCACCCCACTGAAAACCGTTCCCCACTATTCCACATCATAAAATATTTTTAATTATAATTTTTTTCATTTTTTTCATTTTTTTGACTTTTTTTGACTTTTTTATGGTAAAAAGGGACCAATTTCATGATTATTTAGACATTTTTCTACCGAAAATCTTTAATATGTCTCTAAAACATCGAATCCAGGCAGTTAACATCGAAATTTATCTCTAAACTTTGAACTCAGTGTTTAAGTTTGCACTTTAAAGTGCTTTTTTTAGTATATTTAAGTATATTTTTTAAAATTATTTGAAATATTATATTAAATTATTGATATTGATGTGTGTATATAATATATATTTGTAAAATTACATATAAAAATTCCAATCCGCCTAGCGCCGATTAGTCCCGATTAATCCCTAGGCGGTACCTCACCGCCCGACTAGCGCCTAGCGATTTTTACAACCATGATATATATATATATATATATATATATCTTGGTTTTTGTTTTTTTTGAATTGTTACAATTTTGAAGAGAGAGAGGCGGACGGTGGAGAGAGAGAGATCAAGAGAGAGAAACACCACCACCACCTTGCCGGTTCGTTTCCAGCGAACCACGATGGCGCCATCCACCAATCTCTACACCATCTTTCTCCTCTCGTCGCGAAGATTTTATCGGTGGTGTCTGTTTCGCCATCCGA
Source organism: Mikania micrantha (assembly GCA_009363875.1). Lineage (NCBI taxonomy): Eukaryota > Viridiplantae > Streptophyta > Magnoliopsida > Asterales > Asteraceae > Mikania > Mikania micrantha. Next base: position 71,918,858 of record CM018695.1, on the reverse strand, counting down.
CGCCAACAACTCTGGCAAGATTCCGGTCTTCTTCTCCGGCGATCCACTTCCGGTCTTCTTCTCCGGCGAACGAAAAGTATCTTCAACATGTGGGCCCTAAAAATATGTTTCACCAATGAAATGAGAGGAGTGGGAGCGGGGAGCGGGAGCCGTGTAACCTGAAATCTCGTTGCCGCAGGGGTGGTGTAGCGGTGTTCCCGCCGGGAGCCGCTGGCCACGTCGTCCCCGCGGATTCCGCGGCTCACCCACTGTGGATAGCCTTAGGTTTGGACCGTTTGTTAGACGTTAGTGGCTTCAATTTCAAATCTGAAAACCGTGGAGTGGAGAAGGAGAAGATGAGGATTTGACTATTTTACCTCTTATGTGACTGGCACATGGGAGTTTTAACGGAATAACTTAACGAGATTAGTGACAAAGGACAAAATCAGTGCAAAATTTTCAAAATAGGGACACCCTTAGTAATTTTTGAATTTAAATGATGAAACCAGAAAATTGCTACATTTTTAAATGACACAATTAGTAATTTACTCTACTTATTATAATATCTTAAACAAATTAAAATTTTGGTACTAAAAATAAAATTACCAAAATCTGGCAAGTAAAAAATGGTTTGTCAGGGGCCCACGTTTAACAGACAACCGTAGAGTCAGAGAGACGACAAAATCACATGCTGCCACAGTGCCACGTGAAGTATGCCATTGCTGACTAAGCATTGCCCTTAGTCAACTCTTATTCCATTGTATATTTAAATCAAAATATATAATCATTACTAGTTATAATAAATAAATTACTTAAAACAACTATTAGTCTATTACACAATTTGCTGATTTTATTTTTAAATTTAATCATTACACCAAAAATCGTTAATTTATCTCTATGATATTATTTTAGTTGGTATATATATATATATAAAGTGGCTAAAAATGAGTAAAACTCTAAAAAATTTAGGATGAAATTTCAATCATTGATCTTAAATTTGAAGGGTTGTAAATATGTCACATCAAAATGAGATTTTAAAAGGAAATTAAAATAGCTGAAAGGGTATAATAGGTATTGCAACTATTGTTGAATTTTTATAACTTCTTTTTTTTTTTCAAAAAGCTCATAACTTTTTCATACGTAATTATTTTATAAAAAAATTACACCATAATATCAAGAATTTTTTTTATCTTTCCAACGAGTATAATATTGATACATTAAAAAACAATTAATTGTGTGTCGTATTCAACTGTGTTTTTATAGCGTTTTTAAAATGTTTTAAGAAACTGGTTGTTTATGGTGTTTTTTCGTAGGTTAATGAAACTTAACTTTTTATGGTGTGTTTTTGAATGTTTATAAAGCTAAGTATTTTATGATGTTTTTCACTAAATAAACAAAAAGGATAGCTATTGTCTTATGGTGTTTTTTATGTCTCTTCTAATGCTCATGATTTTTCTCAGATAACAATATTTTATGGTGTTTTTATCTTAGAAATACATATGGTGTTTTCATTCAGCAAATTAATGTATATGTTGTTGAATACATACATTCGTTTTATTTTGTAAATTAACGTGGTGTTTTGTGAAATTTGGTATGTTAATCGTAAGTGCATGAAAAATAAACATTTTATGGTTTTTTTGATATTCATAAAATTACTTGATTTATAGTGTTTTCTAATTAATAAACAAAAAGGAAAACGATGCTTTATGGTGTTTTTCTATATGTTTTTTTGTTATGTTCACAATTTTCTTCGAATAACAATTTTTATAGTGTTTTATTTTGAAAATACATGATGTGTATTTACTAAGCAAATACACATAAAAAAACGCCATAAAATGATCCTATTTAATTATGTACTTTAAAAACACCAAGTGCAAAATTAAGCGTTTATTATTTTGTTTAGTGCTCAAAAACACCATAAAACATTTAGTTTCATAAATTCTGCAAAAACCCCATAAAGCAAAAACACTATAAAATAAAGCATAAATGTGTTTTATGGTGATTTTCAATATATTTTATTCGATAATACCATAAAACTAAGTTTAAAAACACACTAGGTTTAAACTTAAGTGTTTATGGTGTTTTTTGGATTCAAAAACACCATAAAATGCCCTGTGATGTTTTATATTTTGCTATTAGTGTTCAAAAACACTTAAAAACGCAAGTTTTATGAACACCTAGTTTTGGTAACTTTTTAATATAGCAGTATTACACTCGTTAAAAAGGTAAAAAAACGCTTGATTTTATGGTGTAATTTTTTTTATATAAATGTTAACGTGTAAAATAGTTATGAACGTTTTAAAAAAATGGTTAATGTTGCATGTGACTTGCATGTGCACCCCCTTTATTATTTTAACATATATACACTTTAATCTAATGTACACATGTCTCTTTCTTGTTACTTCTTACACTTTTTATAGTTTTCATCCTTTATATAATATCCTTACCCTATAAAGCTACTATATATCTACCTATTTTTAGCAAGATATAACACCTCAAGATGATTTTCTTCCATCTCTCTTATTTGATATATATCTTTTTCTTTTTAATTTTTATTTTTTAACCTTAATATTAAATAGTAATGATTTTATTTAATATGATGAAATAATATAACTCTATTACAAGTCATATTTTTTTTTATTTTTATAAAACATTTTTAGTAAAAACATATGATAGTTAATTTAAATAAATACTTATATTTATTTAGCATATATAATACTCAGGTTTTTAACCTAATTGTTATATATATTAAGTTTATTTTATTAATTTTTTTTGAACGGTTAATTTGTAGATCACTAACGGATCACTGAAGTATCATCGTGTTACGAGGAGTACCATCTGATCGTATCCACCACCAAGTCACTAGTTTTGAAGAAACTCAATAGTTTGAAATAACCCTTATATGATTCAAACCCGAAGGATCATTTGGTTAGTGGGATTTTTCCCGCTATCAAGACGCCAACATGCTTTAATGTTTATTTTTATTAATGCATGGCATTCCTAACCTAAGTTTCACTTGTGATAATGCCACCGTGTGTCATCCGTAATGTTTTGAAAACCGGACCGGCCGGTCAGAACGGTCCGGTTAGAGGTTCTGGGCCGTTTTTGGTGAACCGGCCGGTCGAACCGGCGAACCGGTGGTTGAACTGGTTTTTATTATCTACCTATACTATATACTAATAAATAAAGGTTTTTATTGCCACATGTCATGATTTTAGAGCATCTCTAGCTTCATTTCTCTCCTCTCTCTCATATTAAGTACATTTAATATTAAATAATTTTATTAAATATTAAATATTTTTATACATTTTTAAAATAAAAAAGATTTTTTTAATACACTAAAATATATTAATATTAAAAACACACTTTTTTTTAAAAAAATATTTTAAATTATAAAATTTCAAAATCATTATTTGAAACACATTATTTGAAAACAAAGTTTTAAAAAAAGTTAGTGTCTAAAGAAATAATATTATTAATATGTAAAATATTAAATCATACAAAATTATAATCGTATTTTATATTAAAAATCATCTTATATTTTATAAATTTTAATTGATAATTATTCGTTATATTTTTTTATTGAATCTGTGTAATACACGGGTTACTAACCTAGTATATATAATGTTTATAAAATCATCCGGTTTTTAAATCTGGTTCGACGTCCGGTCCGATTATGAAAATATTGGTCGTCCGCCTTTCCTACATTTTCAGGTAATCAAGCTTCGACTAAATAAGAGTTAAAGTATTTGTTTATATCAATAAAATAAAATATGAATATAGCATAATGAAGTTTTACAGTGTTCATGGTGACCATAAATAGTAATCTTTGAGATAAAAAAATTACTATTTATGGTAATTTTAATTTGAAATCCTTGTAACATGCAAGAAGCAAGATTTAATAAATCATGGTACTTATTTATTAATCTTGTGAGATTTGCAAGATTATATTAAATTTCAAGATCTTATAGTCTTGAAACTAGTTGACCAGCAACCCATGGTGAACTAAATAATCTTCTAAGATTTATATGACAATTAATATTAAATTTCAAGATCAATTCTTGGTGAACCAAGAAACTCAACAAATTTGTAAACAGCGTACATCATTTTTTACACGCCCATCCGGCCGGTATCACCTTATTCCAAAACAAGCTTCACTTTAAATCTCAAGAAAGCATTATTTTTTTTTTAATATTTTTATGTTCATATAATCATTTTGATTTTTTTTAAGTATTTATAATATTATGTCGAACCAGTTAGACAAGTGAACCCGTAATCGGTAATACGTCCGGTTTAATGTCCAATCCAGTTATGAAAACACAAGTCTTATTTTCCGGCTGATTCATCTCCACCATGGGCGCATCTTTATTGAGACCGGGGGGGGGGGGACCCCATGTTTTTACGTCCGTAGTGTTAATTTTTCGGCCGAAATGCGATTTTAGTTAAAAATAAAAAAGAGGGATTTCGCCCCCCCTCGATTCAAAAAATTAACATGTATTTTGGATTATAAAAATTTTTGCCCCCCTCTCAAGTTGACCAAGCTCCGCCACTGATCTCCACCGTGCACCTCCGGCAATGGCATGTCTTTCTCCTCCCCACTCAAGGTTCTTTGCTAACTCATAATCGAATCTTAATCTTAATTCCGCCCAATTTGCAACAAAAACCTCATTCATTTTTGCATAAATGAACCGTACTATTTGATGCCCAAAATAAATGATAAAAAACGGAGCCCTTTTTCGTATGTGTAATTTTTATTTGACATTCTTATACTGTATGCGATGCAAGCGGATGCACTTAATACACGCATCCTAGTCATTACTATCAGCTCAGTTTTTAACCAATCTTATCACACGCGTCATCTTTTCTCGTTTTATCCTAGGCTGTCATAACGGGTCAGACACAATCCGTTATGACACAACATGTTAAGACACGAACACACGAAATGGGTGGACACGAACACGTCACGAAAACTTATCGTGTCTGTTTTTCCAAACACGAACACGGCCCGTTTAAAACACGTAATGTTTCTTCTTTCCTTCCATTTCCATTCTTTTATCTTCTTAAAGGAACTCGAAAACAAAGCGTAAATGTTTTACAATCTTGGCCTAAGCGGCCAAAGGACTAAAAGAATTAAAAATAATAGGGCCCTAGGAGATATGGTGGCACAAAGACAAGGCTTAAAAAATATAGCATGAGCTACATATGGGCAAAAAAATTGGTTCCGGAACCGGTTACCTAAACCGGAATCAGTCGTGCCCAAACCTGCGGGTATAGGCAGTTTCGAATTTTTATAGAAAACGGCACCGGAACCGATTTCACATTTACCCATTCAAAACCCGAACCGGAACTGACAAAACCCAAACCAGGACTGGCCAAAAACCAAAACCAAAACGGTTATTGACTTTGTTGATCAAAACTGGAACCGATTGGTAAAAAAAGAAAACAATTTGCCCACATCTAGCATGGCTGGCCCTTATCATAAGTTAGCAGTATACTTCTGTTCCTTTTTAGTACTGGTACTTCTGTTCTTTTCTGTCACTTTAGCCTATCAAGGTTGTGAATTGTAACCTATTAATTTATACAAATTTGGTTGATTATATATTTACCTATCTGTGTAGTTCATATGGCTTCTTTAGTGACTTGGCAGTTCATTAGGACTTTTTAAATATTGCTGTTATGTCAATAAATATATATAAAAAAAACCATTGATGACATGGTGGTCCATGTGCAATACAGCTGATTAAATTAATTGTTTTTTTTTTTAATTTACTGGCTGCAAAAAAAAAAAAAAAAAAAAAACCTGTAACTATAAAACTGCATAAAGATCCTTATTAATTATATGGATAGTACATGGAAGAATAAAAAAAAGAAAGAAAATGACTACTATTCTTTTGACATATTCACCCTTTTCTTTGCACAGAATATGCATGAACTATGATACAACATTTAGCTTGTGTTACTTTTGGTAATGGAATTAATAAGACCCGATGGAACTGGAAGCCAAACGTACTAGAAAACACCTTTTCAGTTATATTTTGGACCGCAACATTCGTGTTAAACCGCATTGTTGAGTACCAAAACTTTAGGAAATTGAGGGAGGAAGTGAAGATGATGAACCAAGTGGTGATGAGGAATAATCATCATCATCATACTTAGCATATCCTACCATTAGCAAAGCTAAGATCATTGATAGAGCTTGAAAAAAAGCTCGGAGGGGGCCGAAGGATTTTTAGGAAAAAACGGAGGGGGCCGGATGATTTTTATAAAGAAAACAGAGGGGGCCAAAGGATTTTTAGGAAGGAAACGAAGGGAACCGAGGGATTTTTCAACGAAATACTACTAAAGCGACCATTCTGACCTGAAAATAAGAAGGTCCGTCCTTGGCTAAGGTAAGGCTGAGGAGTGTAGAATGTAAACAACCTTACCACTACTTCGTAGGAATAAAGATGTTGCTTTCAATGAGACCCCCAGCACATGATGCTTGATTAACCGAACAACCCAACGATTTTAACGTTATTTTCACAAAAATTAAGTAAAATAACGTTAAAATTAGTGAATTTTACTTTTATCCCTAAAGAGCAGACACATATATATGTTATATGTGCAGTGTTATAAAAATCGCTAGTCGCTAGTCGGTCGGTGAGGTAGGGACTAGGGATTAATCGGATTGAGATTTTATATATAAATTTAAAAATTATATATATATATATACAAAACATTATGTATAAATTTGCAAATAATATAAGATTTTATCAAATTAATAATTCATTGGGCTATTTATTTTATTTTTTTAATACCCAGCCCATTAAAAGCCCAAACTGACTTCAAAAAAGGCTCTGCTTCACTCCCGATCCACGCATGGCTTCACTCCCTATCTAAGCAGTCGTCGTCTTCTCCAAATTAGGGTTCCGGCGAGTCACGCTAGGGTCGTCGTTCTTGTCAATCGAAGTCGGAATCGTCGTTCTCAACGAAGATTGAAGGTTTGTTTTCCATTTTCTTCTCGTATTCGCCGGAAATCGGCCGTTTTTTGGCCGATCGATGGCTTTTTGGTGGCCGATTAGGACCGATCAGAACCGATTAGGACCGATTAGGTCCGATTTTGACCGATGTTGACCGACTAGCGATTAATTGGCCGATTTGAGGAAAATTAGTCGGGAACACCCGATTAGCGCCTAATTCCGATTAATCGGCCGAGGAATCGCGATTTTTACAACCATGTATATGTGTGAAGTGTAAATGGGGTCTTAGTTGCTAATTCATAAGACTGTTTGAATTGTGTAGTGACGATTTTGTTATTGGGTTTTTTTATGCTTATAATAATATTGATTAGATCTAGCAGGTTAAAGAGGGGAATTTTATTTTAGTTCATTAAGAAATTTGTGTTGTTATAAGCAATCTTTGTCTCAACATGACATGGATTATAAATTCATTACTTCTTTTATGTGTGTGTGTATATATATATATATATGTATATGTATACTAGGTTAATAACCCCTGTGTTACACGGAATTTGGTAAAAAAATAATACAACTAAAATATATTTACAATGAATTACATAATCTATCATAAACGGATACGTTTTACAATTACAAATAAAAATTATATTTCTCTAAAAACTTCTTTGTATACTACATTGAATGTCATGTTAGTAACAATATCATCTTTATCAAAAATTAAAAGTTTTAATATCATCCTACTCTTGATAACGACTGACCTTGACTTTTATTTATTGTCATTGCAAATGATAATGATATAGGAAATTGTCTACTTTGAAATTTACATGGAACTTTCTTATCAAAAGGTGTTAGAGCTATTCTAGGAATGAATGTCCAGTTACATATATGACTTCTTGAAATTACTTCTTCTTCAATTATACGATTTCCAAGTGAGATGATCGTTAATCTAATCACGTTGCATAAACCATTTTTTATCAACATTTCTTACTAACATCACAGGAAGCCCAACCTTTAGAACTAACTTGTGGTTAGGCAAACCGGAATTTTAAGACCATTTAGTACGCCTGAAGACTATATTATCTCTCTTATTAATTAAAGTATTTATGTTATTTAATAATTAAATAATACTAATAACTACTATAGTATTTATTTTTATTATAAAACACACTTAAACTATATTTAAAATACGAAATTTCCTTAAATCAAATTCTTTGAAGTAAGAAATTTTTTATTTTCAAAAAAAAAAACAAAATTTATGAAAAAAACAAATTATCTTAAATAATAATTTTTTAAAAATAAAATATACTACAAAAGTAGTTTTTAAACAATGAGATTTTTATAAACAAATTACCTTTTTACAATCTATTTAAAAATTAAAATAATAAAAATGACAGAGGAAGTTACACTTTTGGTATGTTATGCTTAACGCTATTTTCAAATTGGGTCGTTTAACTTAATAACTACAAAAATTATATTTTATATTATTGATTTATAAAAGTTAGTTTTTAATATAATAATAACTGAAGTTTTTAACGTTATTTATTTCAAAGTTATCAATTGTTACACATTAAAAGAAAATATATTATTTGTATAGTGATTAAAGTTTTAAATTATTTTTTTATTATTTAAAATATTTATTAACAAAATATCGTTTTATAGTTGCTAAGTATTTAATATTTTTTTTATCAAACATGTGTAACACACGGGTTAATAACCTAGTAGGTTATATAGTTAACTTGTTTATGAGTAAAAATAGGGAATTCAAATAAATAATAATAAGATGAATATTGAGTAAAAATATGTAACAATTAAGTCATAAGGTTGAAAATTTGAATTTAAAACTTTGACTTTTGATTTGAATACTACGAATTATAAACTTCACGGGCTAAATATTTGCATATTATTACGAGTAATTTTTAATAAATTTTTTATTATTAAAAATTATATGAAATTAATGATTGTAAAGAAGAAGGAATCCATATACGAAATTATGCAGACGAAATTATGAATGCAATTTTTTTAGTGTTTCAATATAATGGACTTATCTTAGTCAAAGATATTTTGATTGTTTCGGGTTTATTAACAAATAAATAGGATTTATGTTATTTTTTTTTGTTTTTTAAATTAAATAATTAAAATTAAAATTGAAGATAAATTTAATAGGTGATTGACATATGTCAATTTTAATACAAGGATTAATATAAGATTGACACATGTCAAAATTAAAGTGGGAGTTGATGTAGTGATGACGAGTATGCAAAACTATTTTGCTTTATTATAAAGTATAGATAGATGGATACAGTTTAGGGTTCGTCTATATATTGAAACTTATTTGTAGGCAAAAATAAATGAAATAAAAAATTAATTAAATATGTCTTCGAGATATTTCTTCAAATTCAAAAATAAAAAGGAAAAAATAAACTTGTAACCAAAACTAAACTTGTTTGTTGACCTGTGTTTGACTATTTTCAAGAAAATATATGGAGCCAAATTGTTAATAAAAATAGAAAGGCCTGCTATTGTCTGGCTGTCAACTTCTGATTGGACATAATTTGCCAAGTCATCACCAGCATTTGGTGAGTGGTGATTGAAGGTGGATGTAAGTTTTCATCTACATATATCATTTTAAATGTTCAGATAATTTGGTATAAACTCTTTGCAGAATTGAAGTTAAACCAGCACATCAAGTATCAACCAGATATCCAACAAAAAAACAAACAAACAAACTTAACCAGTATATTCCCACTTTTCAGTAGGGTCTGGGGGAAAGGATAAACACAAACTTACCCCTATCCCGGTTGGAATAGAGAGGCTGCTCCGAAGAAGGCCCTGGCTCAAAGTTATCGTTTAAAGTTGATCGTCCTAAAATTTTTAACGTTATTTTCATAAAATAAGTAAAATAACGTTAAAATTAGTGCAATTTTACCTTGGCTCCTTGAGGGCCCACACATATATACATTATATGTGTAAACCGCAAATGAGGCGTAAACCAGATGTCCAACAGATTTGATTAATATGAACAATATCAACCACAGTCAAGATTGTTCTTGTCAATCTTGACCCAAAACCAAAAAAAAAAAAATTTGATTTAGGTGAACAATTATTGTATTTTAAGTTAAAATTGATAAAACCGATAGAATAGGTTAAAATGAGTAACACATACCCGGTATAAGTTAAAATAGATAACCTTAAACCATGTAAATAAAATTAATTCAAACAATTAAAAATATCAATAATGTAATTGATAAGAAAATCACAATAAGTTATCCAAATGAACTATTTTTTTAGCTAAACATAAACTAAATTGATATTTTCTAAAAAGAACTCACCCAAACTAATTTTACCTAAAACTCGTTTAAACTCATGTTCATTTTGACTCAAATCAATTAAATAATTTTGCTTAAAACTCATTTAAACTCGTGTTCATTTTGACTCAAACCAATGAAACTAATTTTGCTTAAAACTCATCAAACCCATCGTGACATATTTCCAATTTAACCTAGCCTGCTCATTTTGCTAGACTTAGTCAAGATCTAACAAGATATTAACCAAATCAAATTTTTATACTACAAAGATAACTCAGACACCATATTCATCTTTTATTATGTTACAAATAAAATTAAATAATTATAAGTGACTAAATATATAATAAACCAAGCTCAATCTAAAAAGACTACTAACAATACAAACTCTAGCTTCGCTAGGCTCGCTTATATTAGATAGTTAATATCCTTATTATTATCTTCTTTATAGTTAAAGGGTATTATGTGTAACTATGTGTATTATATATACACATCCATGTATTACCTTGCTCCCACTCTTCCTCCTGCATCTGAAAAAGATGAACCTGCAGCAAACCCTAATTACTCAACATGGATAGCGAATGATGCCCATGTTAGAACTGTTATCATCGCAACTATTTCCAAAGCCTCTTTTATTCACGTTCAAGGCGACACTTCTCGTGATCTTTGGCTCGCCATTGAAACACACTTCTTCACGTGAAATCACCCTCAAAACACAGCTTCTACGTATAACCATGCAAAGTGATGAAACCCCAACCGCGTATCTCAACCGTGCTCAGTCCTATGCTGATGCTCTTGCCAACATTGGCGAACCTATGAAAGAAAAAGACATTGTCATGCTTGTCATTGCTGGCCTCCGTGATGACTATAATGATCTCAAAACAACCATCTTAACCCGACAATTCCCAACATCCTTCTCAGAATTACCTGGTCTCCTATCTGATCATGACTTTATGGTTAAAAAGACGATTCCTGATGTCCCTCCTGTCCAAGCCTTCTCTGCGGTTACCACACACCGTTCGCCACCCGTTACCAGTGCACCCATAGCCACGCCTGATGCAGTACAAACCCTACAAAATCTGTTCTCACAGCTTGGTTTAACTCTCCAACACAATCAGTTCCCACCACAAGCCAACTATACAAACCGCTCATCTCACAACCGTGCACGTGGAAGGTCCAACAATCGCGGTGGAAGGGGAACATATCATAACCATTATTGTAACCAGTCGGGTGGGGGAAACGGAAGCCAATTCAATTGGGCATCCAATCAAAACATGGTCTGTGGAACTTGTAATCGATGTGGAATTGGTCACTTACCATCGCAATGCCCGAACCGAGATCCCTCCACCATCCGAGGCCAACGCAATGCACCCACTGCTAACTTTGCTAGTTTTAATGATTTCAGGTCACAAGCTTCCACTACTCCATGGCTTCCGGACACAGACTCTAACAATCATGTTACACCAGATCTGACAGGGTTCGAGACCACTGAGCCGTATTATGGTGATGACAATTTTCACGTTGGCAATGGTATGGGGCTGCCTATCCTTCATATTGGTTCATCCCACTTATACTCGCCTTCCAAAATCTTTTCTTTAAACAATATTCTTCATGTTCCTAACATTAAATCCAAACTCTTATTTGTTCAGCAGTTTTGTCGAGATAATAATGTCTTTTTTGAATTTCATGAAACATTTTTTCTTGTGAAGGACAAGGTCACCCACACTACCCTCCTCACGGGTCCAAGTAGCGGAGGGCTCTACTCTTTCCATTTGCCTCATGCAGCTCCAGTAAAGAAACGCGCTTTTTCAACCACTTGTGCTTCTTCAACAACGTGGCATCGTCGCCTGGGTCACCTACATTTACAACTTTTTAAATCTATGTTATCTAAATATTGTTTACCGATTTCCATTAATGACTTTAGCTCTCATTGTAACTCTTGTTCTATTGGAAAATCATCTAAACTTCATCTGGATTCATCTAATTATCAAAGTTCAAGTATTTTAGATCTTGTTGTTTGTGATGTGTGGGGCCTGCACCTGTTACTTCTATTGACAACCATAATTACTTTCTTTTGTGTGCTGATCATTTTACTCGCTTTATGTGGTTCTTTCTTTTAAAACATAAATCGGATGTCTTTGATGTTTTCAAACAATTTATTCTTATGGCAGAACGACAGTTTAATACAAAATTAAAATCCGTGCAAACTCACTGGGGTGGTGAATTTCGCAAACTTTCACCTTTCTTTTCCTCCATTGGCATCATTCATCGACTCTCTTGTCCACATACAAGTGAACAAAATGGTCTTGTTGAACGTCTTGATCGACACGTTGTTGAAACCGGTCTAACATTACTTGTGCACTCTCAGGTTCCAACTCGTTTTTGGCACTTTGCTTTCGACACGGCGGTCTATCTCATCAATCGCATGCCAACTCGTACCACAACCGGGATGTCTCCCTTTGAACATATCTTTCATTACAAACCCAATGTCTCTTTTCTTCGAGTTTTTGGTTGTCGTTGCTATCCTCATTTACGTGCCTACAACAAACACAAAATGGACTTCCGATCCATTGCTTGTGTCTTTCTTGGTTATAGCACCTCCCATCTTGGCTATCGATGCTATGATCCCCAATCGGACAGGGTCTACATCGCTCGCCACATTCGTTTCCATGAAAATACCTTTCCCTTTAAAACCATGGAATCCACCTCCACCCTCTCCAACCAGCCTACTCCTTTCTCCTCCTACCCGACCCATCCCTCTACTCCTTCTACGTCCACTTCTGCCAACCCCAAAATCCCAACTCACCCCACACCTACGACCCATTCTTCCCCACCACATACACCCATATTACCTCCTGTGTCACCATCCTCATTGCCACCCTCCACTGCCGCCCAAGAATCATCGCCACCTTCCAACCAATCTTCGGACCAGCCCACACTACCGATTAAAACCCGACCAACCAACCTTCGGCCCAATCCAAAACCAACAAGCAAATACACAGCCTACTCTTTACATACATCTTCACACTCTACCCTCACTGAACCCTCAACCTTTACTGTTGCCAACAAAGACCCAAATTGGCGTCACGCCATGGCTCAGGAATTCTCGGCTCTTCAAAGAAATGGTACATGGACGCTAGTTCCTCGTCAACCTGGAACAAACATAGTCGACAATGGGTTTATCTACTTAAAACTGACCAAAACGGAGCTATTACATGCTACAAGGCGTGTCTCGTTGCAAAAGATTTTCATCAACAACCTGACATCGATTATACATAAATTTTAGCCCGGTTGTCAAATCCACCACAATTCGAGTTGTCTTATCGATTGTTGTCACTCAACGCTGGCAACTAAGACAATTGGACGTACAGAATGCGTTTCTGCATGGTGATCTCAAAGAAACCGTGTATATGACGCAACCAAAGGGCTTCATTGATCCTCAAAAACCCAATCATGTATGCCTCCTTCGCAAATCTCTATATGGTCTTAAACAGGCACCCAGAGCTTGGTTTCATCGACTCAACTCAGTTCTCCTAAATCTTGGCTTTCAAGGTTCTAAGATAGATCCTTCACTCTTTATTTTATCAACTAAGCAAACACTGCTATATATGCTCGTCTATGTTGATGACATCATCCTTACTAGGAATAACCCACAAGAAATTGATAGGATTGTTCACTCTTAGCCAATCCTTTGCCTTACAAGATATGGGTGCCCTCCATTATTTTCTTGGCCTTGAAATCATTCGACATGGCTGTGACATTGTTCTCTCACAACAGATTTACATACGGGATCTGTTAACACGTGCAGGGCTTTCAAATGCAAAACCAGTCCCTTCCCCAATGTCTACCAACAACCCCTTGACACTTGCTAATAGTGAACCTTTCAACAATCCGGTCAGATATCGACAACTAGTTGGTGCCTTACAGTATGTCACACTCTCACGCCCTGATATCACATTTGCGGTTAATAAGGTCTGCCAGTTCATGCACTCCCCAACTCAAAATCAGTGGTCTGCAGTGAAATGTATCCTTCGCTACCTAAAGGGTACCTCCGCTCACGGATTACTTATCTCACACAAATCTTCGTCTAGTCTCCATGTGTACACTGATGCAGTAAACGCCTACTCTGATTCCGACTGGGCTGTTTGTCCAGATGACCGAAGATCCACTAGAGGATTTGCTATATATCTTGGGTCTAACTTAGTTTCATGGTCAGCAAGAAAACAGAAGACTATCTCTCGGTCATCTACTGAGTCCGAATACAAAGCTCAAGCAGACACCGTAGCAGAACTAACATGGCTTGAATCTTTGTTGTGTGAACTACGAGTACCAATGGCTTCGGTACCTATCCTGTGGTGCGATAATCTGGGGGCCACTTATCTGTCTGCTAATCCGGTCTTTCATGCACGAACTAAACATGTTGAAGTTGACTTCCACTTTGTAAGAGAAAAGGTTGCTTAAGGAAAACTACAAGTTCAGTTTATTTCAACTCATGACCAAATCGCAGATGCCTTCACAAAGCCATTATCCACTAAACGATTTAACACATTGAGAAACAAGCTACAGGTCGCTCCCCGGCCTTAGCTTGAGGGGGAATATTAGATAGTTAATATCCTTATTATTATCTTCTTTATAGTTAAAAGGGTATTATGTGTAACTATGTGTATTATATATACACATCCATGTATTCTTTCGGTAACAATAATACACAAAAATATACAATCACATATGTTATTAGCTTACAACAAAATTTGACCAACACTTGCTTTGTACCGTTTTACAACCTATGACTAGTAAAAACTGACACATAATAAAAAGAAACGGTTTCAACAAAATATTCCATTATGGGAATTGATGTATACAGAGGTGATTTCTCTAGTTACGCTAAAAAAGATACAACCACCAGTTGACAAAATCTCCACCACTAACTGTACCAACTACAACAGAAGGTCAACAACAAAAGAACTAGACCAATCCCAATCCTGTTAAATACCTCAGACATGCTTAGAAGATCATAAACCTGTAAATTTAGTTATCTCGCTCGTCTTCTGAATCTGAAACAACGGCTGACTCAATCGCAGTGTTGCGGTTAGGTCTTTGTACTAATCGCTTCTTCGTACCAAAATGTTTCATCTTTTGAACTGAATGGACACCATTTTCTTTGCTGCTGTTTTTGTTTTCTTTTTTGTCATCTTCATTTTCAGAAATATCTTTGGTTTCAAG
The DNA here is from genome assembly GCA_009363875.1 of Mikania micrantha. Classification (NCBI taxonomy): domain Eukaryota; kingdom Viridiplantae; phylum Streptophyta; class Magnoliopsida; order Asterales; family Asteraceae; genus Mikania; species Mikania micrantha. The sequence goes on along the minus strand of CM018695.1, from coordinate 71,903,398 downwards.
CTCAGTGTTCTTAGAGTTCGAGTCAGATTCAGCTGACTCGTCATCTTCTTCGGTTTCTTTTCTCACAATTCTTAGTTGGCTTCTGGATTTTTGCTTCCTGAAACAGATTAAAGAAATATGCCTAAGTACCTGCTTTTTATTAGGTGGCGTTTTCAATCCACTATTTATAAACAGATTTCCATCTCAAATGAGTGAATTAAACAAAAAATAGGATTAAAAGGATCAACATGTTGAATTAGCATACAAGAAATCATTTTTATTCAGAAAATAGGTTTTATTATTATTATTATAATTGTAAATATGTTATATTTTTCTTCCTGAAACACAGATAACAGAAATATGCACCAATGGCAATTTTAGCACATTACTTTAAAAATAGAAGCAATTGATCAATCTCAAACATGCAATAAGCAGATAAGTTGTTTAAATAAAGCAAGTCCCAAACACCCCATAAACAGTTTTTCTTCAAAAGATTTGAATGTTTATTTTGTAATAATATCAAGTCAACAATCATAATTAACACATTAATTGTTGCTTTGATGAAGCTACCATTTTGGATTTGAGAATTTAGAACTGACCTGTCTTTGTTGCTTTTAAAATTCATGTTTTCTTTGTTATCTTCATCTTCATCATCTTCATCTGATTCTTCAACAGCATCTTCAGAAACATCTTCATCTGAGTCTTCAACAGCGTCTTCAGAAACATCTTCATATGAGTCTTCAACAGCTTCTTCTGAAACATCTTCATCTGATTCTTCACCAGAGTCTTCAGAAACATCATTTGCATCTGATTCTTCACCAACGTTTTTAGAAGCATCATTTTCTTCTGATTCTTCACCAGATCCTTCAGAAACATCATTTTTATCTGATTCTTCGCCCGAGTCTTCAGAAGCATTTTTATCTAATTCTTCACCAGAATCTTCACAAACATCATTTTCATTTGATTTGGTAGACTCACCCTCACCTGCTTGCTGTGGATCTTCTTTTACTAGAGTTTCTTTTTTATCACTCTTTTCTTCATCTTTAGCTTTCATCCTCCTATCAGAGAAATAATAAAAGATGATGCTTTAATAGTAACAGACTCGTATAAAACTAAGTTTCCAATAACCAAGTTAGGATTTTTCGAATTAAGTTTCAAAGTGAGTTTTAAGGACTAAAAAAAGGTGAAGCACAATAAAATGCCTGTTTTAAAATAAATCAACTTACTTGTTATCTCGTATGGCCTCGCTAATGGCTTTGTCATATTCATCTGTAAAAAGTTAATGTAACAGAACAATCTCGCTTCAACAAATCTTCCATTGAAATTTAAAATTGCAAGCTATCAAATACCAATAGTTCAAATTAGGCATGATATTTAAGGTCTGTTTCTTTACTTGTTTTCCATATTTGAGTTTTTTTAGCTAATATATTTACTAAGCAGACTAGCTAAGCATATACCCTTATTAATCAATCCCAAATTATCTGTATCAAATTCAGCAATGTCAGCCTAACAAACTGCTTATCATGAGTAACATAAAACAAAAATAATACGTAGTGGCCCATAGAAGGAAACTGTTTCGTACACCACCCAAATTATCCCACACCAGAGTATGATATCAAACACATATGGTACAACACAAAAGTTACACAGCAACCTTGAAGACATGTACATTAGACTTATTTACACAAAGGCATTTCATTATACCGAACTTGGATTTTGTTAATTGGTGTGCTATCTTAGAAGAAAGCTCAAATTTACCTTAAAACAAGTGTGCTAAAGATAGGTAACCTAAAAAACAGGTGTGTTAAAGGTAGGTAACCTAAAGGTGAATCTCCTCTCCTCACACATAATTTAAATTTTTAGTCTATACTAATGAACTTGTACAATTTGGATGATTAACAGATCTATATATTTTTCTTCATGCAGTAATGTAATTGTTACTAGACTTATAGATAAATAAGATAACCTGTTACATACCAAAGGTGTAAGTGATAGATTTACGATTACGGCAAGAACGTGTTATTCCAGATCTAGAGAAATTATTCAGAATCCTCTCTTCGTTCATCTTTTTCTCTAGTTCTCTTTGTTTCTTCTATAAGAGACACCAGTAATTGGCATCAGACACATGATATGTAATTGTAACATGTGTATTTAAAAAAACAGTTGCAATGCAAACCTTGAAAATTTTATTAAGAACAGGAATGGCTTCAGTTTTAACAACAGCACTAACAGCAACTTCCAGTTTCGATGCACTGGATGAATATTCAGCCTGCCATTACCAGAAAGGAATATGTTTGAGATGCCTCTATTTCCCAACTTGGGGTTGACAAATGACTAGAGCTGTCAAACGGGCTGGTCATGCAGGCCAGGTACATTGGGCAATGGGTAAAAATGGTAAATTTTTGTGTGGATCAAACCTAGTTTGGACGGGGTTGACTCAAAACACTTTTTGTCCTAGACTATTATATTATTAACATATAATTAAGGGGCAATTATTTGAAATAAAAAAATATAATTTCGCTGAATTCGCACACAAGTCACTGGAATTTGAAATTGCATGATTAAATTCCTTGGATTTTAAAAACAAGATAAGCAAAAGTCATTCTAACAAAGTTTAGTGACTTAATCATGTGAAAAAGGACCTTTCAACTTTAACAAGTCTGGAGATTTGATCATGCAAAAAAGATTTTTATATTAAAGGAAAGAACATGCACTTTATCATTAAAATCTAAAAGTTAAGAGAACTAATTATACAAAAATAAAGTCCAAACCTCCAAGAACTTATGTGCAAGTCAAGTAAATATCATTAAGGGTTTTAAGACAATTGCCCAAAAAATTTATGTTATATTATCGATAATCTAATTTTTAGTAAAATGATTCAGAAAATTTTATGCGGTAAATATATTTATGCAACTTAAGATCCATTGAACTGTTTCCTTTTAGGCTAATTTTATTTAATCACTTGTTCGAAAATACAACTCAAATCGAACCAAGTAAAGGGGTTAAAATTCCCACCTCTACAGATTATTTAAATACCAACTTACCACAACTTTCTGGAATTCTTCTAGGTTGGTTGCAAGTGTTTCCCACTGACAACTCATGCTTGGTGGTGTTACATTTTCTTTTAAAGAATTTACTTCCTTATACAATCTAAGACCAATTGTTTCATTGCCATCCAACCTGTCCATGTGCCAAACACAAACATGAGTTATCATATGCATTAATGCTTAATTCACTTTTATCAGAGCAGCATTAGCTTTAGAACTTACCAATATGAGGTCCCTTTTCCATCTTCCCCGATGTTCTTTTTACGAAAAGTAGACATCTCGTTCTTAATTTTTACTGCATCATTGATGTATGCAATCACATCATGTTGCTGTGGTGGAAAACATATCACATTACATGAGAAACAAGAAAGAGTAACAAAGGAATATCAATAATTGAATTAAAGTTAATAGTCTGACAATACTTATTATCAAGAAACTTTCATAAAATTAAATCCGCACACATGGCTCTGAAACTAGGTTTAAATATTAACATCGCAAGTTGGACAAAATATGCATATGAATCATGAGCATTTTTGTTACCAGTACCTTAATTCCTTCTCACAAAAAAAATAATACCTTGTTTAAATGTGGGTAATAACCGTTTTGAACTTTTCCACTTTAACATTCTATGCACAAAATATGAAAGGATTTCCAAATTGGTGTCTCAACCATTTAATGTGGTTAAAAGACATTAGAAACTGTCTCCTGTGTTCTTCAAATGCATGAAGTTTCCATAAATAAATCTTCATTAAATCCATGTACCCAGAACATACTATAAAACAAAAATATGCTTGAACTGTAATAAGAAAAAAAATTAAAGGATTGGGTACAGTACGTCAGCTCGAATCTCACAGAGAGCTCTAAGAATAACAAGACGAACTGTAGGATCTAGGTTTTTGTATGTTTCCATTTCCGATCTGCATAAACCGAGAGCAACAAAAGAAATTTTTTAGTTAAACTACTATTTATTTTATTTTATGCTTTTAGTGATTGTTTAGCTTTCATGAATGAAAGTAAAGAGAGAAGAAAATACCCTTTAGCTGCAGTTAATGGAAAATCCCCCTCAGCAACCTGAAAATTACAATCCGTTACTATTATTTTACTAAAAAAAGCTACAAAAAAAGAAGGGTTGTAGTGATTTAATATATTAAATAACCTACCCATGGCCACCACATGAAGAGCTTTTTAGAGAGTGTCACAACCCAAGCATCAGGATCTTTTAGGTTTTTACTTACTGGAGGAATTCCCTAAATATTCAGAATTATAGAAGACCAAGCATGATAAGTATGTTGAAATTCAGAAGTTTAGCATAGACAACAAGGATTTTTAGCTTCAAACATAGGAAAGAAATAAATTATTATTATATAAACTTTGAGTATCTCGTACATCAACCATAACAACATAAATATAAGACTGCAATTATAATTTCAGTGTCCATAACATCATAGTACGATGCGTCATTACGTTGATATTTCCTACCATGAAGCCATCCAACTAGCATTAAAAATTGAGCTCATTTACTGATAGATAGAAATTGGAACACTTTGGGACCATATTCATTAATGTGAATATCATAACTGAACAATCTGATAGCAACAAGAGTCAAGAGCTTCCAAATAAAATAGTTTCTAATCAATTATGTCACCATGTTTAAGGTAGTTATAGCTCAAACCAACTAACCTACTCAAGTTTCACAACAATTATTAATGATATTTCCCAGTAGCTATAATATTCTAAAAAAAGGTTAACTATTAACAATATTCAAAAGAAAAATGCTGGAGGATGCAAAAGTTAACAGTGATTACAATGCAAAGTTTAACACAATTGCCATTAAAAACTGATAAAAATACAACCAACTTGATATATTAAATAAAGCACTAAGTAGTAGCAACTAAAGGATGCAACACATGAAAAGTGATTAATGAGGAAAGATGGAACATACAAGCATAAAACAGCCTACATATTTTAATAGAAACCAATAAAAGAAGAAAATTCATCATGATACTCTTAGTTACTCAATGAAATATTGTTCTCCAAACCAAAGTGGGAAGAAAAGAAAGAAGCAGCTAACTTAACCAAAGACGAGGAGTTGATGATGATGATGATACAACATTGTTGTGAGAGTTGAATTTGTACAACGTAAAATTAGAGGGGTGATTGCTAGACTAATCTTATTCATCACATGTGAAACTATTGATGCACAAGTAAGTAAGTAACTTGGTGTACGGTTCATAGTTGTCGAAGGCGCACTCAAGGCACATAAGTCGCGCCTTGAGCCTAGGTACAAAAAAAGCAAGGGTTTTTTTAAACTAGGCGCATAGTATTAAGCTATCATAGAGGTTTTACATGTTTCAGGCTTAAAATTTTTTAAAATATATAAGTCTAACTATAAAACAATTAATAATCTACTTATATAGAGTTTTTTTTTTTAAAAAAAAAAAACCTTTTTATTGTTTTAGGCAATTTTATGGCTGAATTTTTTTGAACTTTGCCGGATTTTCCAAAATTTTGCCAGATTTTACCGAATTTTGCCATAATCTAGCCGGAAAGTCACCGGAGAGCGCCTACGTTGCCACGAGGCGCCTTTCATGCGCCCAGATTTTTTTTTGGCCTAGGCGACCGCCCAAAGGCTTTTGGAAACTATGGTATGGTTTTGGTTTATTCACTTAATTTTTTTCTTTTAACGGCTTAGAACGATGACACCTAAGACAGGATTTCAACCGTCTCCCGGATTTGATACTTAGAGGCATATCCCTTAGCCCACCCTACGAGAAAACACAAAAGATGTCTTGGAAAGATTTTCAAGAAAAAAATTAGTTGTGTTTGGTGCTGCTATTTTGTTGATAAGCCAACAAACTCCATACATTTAGACAGTTAGAAACATAAAGGTGCATCAAAAGCATTTTGTCAATCGCTATGTGCCCATTTCAATTACTAAATGACGCCTTAATTACTATTATGCTATAGAAGTCACCCGATTAAAACTAAAAAACAGTAAATACCCATCACAAAATTAAGAAGAAAACAAATTATTTCATACATATACGTAAGACCAATTAAATGTGATCTATTTCAGTTCAGAACTTTAATCTTTCAAGTCCCCAAGTAAAAAATGATTGGTTTAAGTATGTCTAGTTTCTTACATAAATGCCCGTTCTCGTATGTTTGTCAACATATGCATGCATAGACACAAGAAGCCATCTAACTTTCTGATTCAACTTTGTTCATGCTTTCATGTTCATGTCTACAGATTATCATTTAGAAAGGTAAAAACCTGATCCAATTTTAAACCTTTGTTTGCGAACAGATTACAGTACATCATAGTTAGTTTTGTTCATTTTTATTGTTGAATCAATATCTATTTAAAGACAGTTGTAAGATCTCATTATCAGCAAGCATACAAAAAACGTGTTCATCATCTTCAAAAAGTAGCAAGAAAATTAAATGCGTTAAGATTACGAAACTGGTACTTGCTTCAGACTTATTGAATGAGCACCCTATACTCCAACAGCAAGAAACATCATTGGAAAAAAAACAATTTCATCAACCACAACAGAGGCTACACATGACAAAATGAATAGCAATCTATAGTGTGGTGCAGAAAAAAGAAAGAACCTTCAAGAGCACAATGTGAATCAGACGAAGACATCTATCAGGTAAAATCAGTGATGTCTCGATTTCTTCAGCAGACATCTTCAATTCACTGCCTATAATTGGCACAAATACCTGTATAATATATAATATCATTCAAGAACAATAAATTAGTTAAGCTTCAGACTCAATAAAACAATCATATAAATATATACATAATAACCAAAACAATGGAAAAATAGGAAGTATATTCATTACATGTTCACTTTTTACACTAAGTTTGTATGTTTGTTTATACACTACGTTGTGTCATTTTAGTTTATAGTAACTTTAATTAAATGCATTATATACACACTTAGTTGCATGTCAAAATCGTTACATAGCTTGGCATCCTTTCAACTTTCAAGCTTCAGATGACCATCTTCAAAATTTCTTAAGGCTTCAAAGAACAATCTTTAAAAGTTCCTCAGGTTTCAGAGCCCCCTCCCTCTTTTTGTCTTTTTTTTCCTCTCTATAAGTTGTTTTCTAAGCCCTAAGATGACAACATCAACATCAGAATCGATACAAATCAAATACTTGATCCGTTTCAATGATCCGATCTTTTCTGCCGATTTCCCAATTTCCCTACGCCCTAGACCGCACAAATTTCTAGGTTTATAAGGTACAGTCGAGTTTTATCAAATTCTAAGAATCATCGCTAGCTTTTCACACAAACATGACGAACAGTATAAATGCAGATCATCCGACACAATGGAGTACGAAAAACTGAACTTTTCAAGCAATGAAATCAAAACTAAAATTAAAAATCCCAACAATTACCTTCAAGAAATTGAAAACAGATGCCAACTCCCAACACGCACGAAGCCTGTTTCTATCAGCTTCAAACTCCGATGGCGATTTCTGACCATTTTCGTTCATCGTTCTAGATAGAGAAGAAAACCTAGAACGAGAGATCGTATTAATTTGTGTGAGAAATGCGTATGACGCATCGGCTTTAATAGTAGGGATTTCCCGCCCAAATATGCGTTACAAAAATGTTGTCTGTTGCACGAATAGTACTTGAACTATTGGTGTTTTACAATTTTAGGTTGTATGCGAACAAAACGTACAAGGCTATGTGTTATGCATAACTCTTATCACTCCACGTTTAAGCAACATAATCAATCATCATCATCACTTCACGTCATCACCATCACTTCACGTTATCACCAGTTCACCACATGTGTTATCATCACTCACTCATCACGCCCCCATGACCCTTTTTCCCCCTTTTCTTCCCATTTTTCTTCATCTTTCACGCCATGAGCGTTGTCACGAGTGAGCTCCTCACACCCCTATGTAGTGAGGGAAGGGTGCCACCGGGGCGTGACCGATGTCCCTCACGCCTTCTTCACGGACGACAACACATAGTCTAATGAAAAGTTTGTAAAATATATATTCCGTCCTAACATATGAACAGGACAATAAACTTTATTTATTTGTGTTCGTAAAGTCTTTAAATGTTATCATGTTAACATTTAAATTCTTTGAAGCTTGTATGTTATTAAAACTAAGTTATTTTAAAATCTGTAAGACACTATTTTAGGATGGAATATTACAATAGAAAAATATAGTTTTTAGCTTTTTTTTAAATCCTTTATTTTTTAAATATTTATAACTTTTTTCATACGACAATATTTTTTTAAATAATATCGTAAAATAAAAAAAAATGTATTAATGTGTTCTATTTTTATGTAAAAATTTTTATGTGCTCCGTTTTTTCAATGTTTTTTTTGTTGTATTTTTTTGTGTTTTATATTTTTATGCATTGCTATTCTACTAAAAATAAAGCACATTTTTAGAAAATTTTGACAAAAGATGCTACGCATAAATTATTCTTCTCTGTTTTTTTTCCTATCTTATCACATGTGAAAATCTTATTATTTCATATTCTTTTTAGGTTAAAATAATTTCTTATTAAACTTTCTCTATGATTTTTTTACTTGTGCTTTGATTTAAAATAATTATATTTATGATTTTTATATTAATTGTTTAAATTATTCTTCGTATAAATTTGTGAATGGCTTATAAAAAATTTCAATCCTCAATAAAAGAATATGAACAATAACTTTGTTGTGTTATATGTTCGTGAACAAGTTCAATGCTGAACAAATGAACATAGATGAAGCCTCACTTTGGGTGAGAATTTAAGTGTCCATGCAAGGTTTAAAAAGAACGAAAACAAGCCTCGAGGCGTTTTCTGTTAGACTCAAGAGACGTAAGCCTCAAGGCAGAGCGAGGCGTAAGCCTCGAAAGATTATTAAAAAATAATTAAATTAATGGATGCATCTTATAAAAGTCACAATTTAATATAATCAAACGTCATAAGTATCACAATGTAAGCAAAAATACATCAATAACCTAATTTAATAATGTTATGAGATTTAGATATTATAAATTGCTTTTCTTCTGCAATCATTCTCAATGTTTTTATTAACCAAATTTAGTTCCTCATCGTCATCTTCACCAACCAAATTAAATTCAACATTTTTTCTTTTCCTAGATAATTAACTCTAACTTTTTCCCCATTTAACCAGCCAACTCTATTAATGTCATCTTCATCAAAACTTGTGTTGACTATCCACTGATCATCTGACAAAAATTCCTCACGAACTATCGGATCCTCATTATCTTTTATATTGGTCTTCCTTATAAACTTTTTCTTTAATTTCTTAGTGTACATAATGTACCAACTACTTATTCATGTTATCAAATATGAAATCCAAGAGAACGAAAGCGTTCAAAGTCTGGGAGAACAGAAGGGTGAAGTGTACGTTCTATGTCTAGGGGGAGAATGGATGAAGAGTGCGCTTGATGTTTGGTAGAAATATGGTGTTCTAACTTAATTTGAGTTTGGGTGGTTAGCGTGCGTTTTCTATCAAATAGGTCAAAAAAGGTCTAAAATAAGTCAACACATTACCAAAATAATAATAATAATAATAAGGCATGTTTAGTGAGGCTTAAGCCTCAAAGCCTCGTTTCACTACCTCACCGCCTCGGACCGCCTTGGATAGACCGAGACGTAAGTTCTAGCTACCCCATGAGGCTAAGCATCTTAAGCTTTTTTCCAGCGCCTCAGCCGAGGCGTAAGCCTTAAAACGAACCTCAAAAAGCTTTTTAAAACAATGTCCATGATTTACTTACCCTTAGTGATCCAAGCATTAAACATTTAAAATATTAGATATAAAATCCAGCTTATTATACATTGAGGAACATAACAACGTTCATCTTAATCACGTAAACTTACTTGACCAAAAGCCGAACCAACTCAAATTGTACATGAGCCTAGCTTGAACAATGGCAAGCTTACTTGTTTAAAATTCAGAAAAATTGTCTAAAGTATGTTGGCTCGTATTGTATTTGTTTATAAATTTTACAATTTATAAAAAAGATATAAATTCTCAATAAAATTTAACAATATAAACAAGTTAAATCAAGATTTTTACATTGAAACCAAGCTCAAATTTAAACTCAGTTAAGAATAAATGAGCCGAGCCAAACCAACTATGTTACAATGATGATGACGACTAGTCATGAACACGTGAATTTCAAGAACATACATCAGAATTCAAGAACAAAGAATCGAAAGAACAGCAGGATCAAAATGAATGTAGTTTAACTAACTCCGTTTCAATCTAAAAATGAACTTAATCAAACCCACACACTGTTGCTTCAGAGCCCTCCAGATCAAAATCTTCTCCTTGGACTTCTTGATCTACGGCTATGAGGCGATCTATGCAAATAGAAACAAATTATAGGAGCAAAAGACTGTATATGAATATACAAGAAGTCCAAATGGGTCAAATGTGGATTAATAAAAAGGAAAAGGAGACAAATAAATCTTATTAACAACAAGTGAAACTATTTTTTCTAATTAGCAGGATATAAAATGTAACCATGAAGAGAAAAAAATTAGGAGTCAATAAAAAAGTTTCATGATTATTCAATTTAAGTCAAATTGAGAAAAAATAATAACTAAATACTAATAAATATTCATACATATTTCAATTGCCTCAATTAATTTTATAAAATTACATATGATTAAAACACCTATTGAAAATTGAGTGACTTAATATGTACAAAACTTTACTAGAACACTTGATAAACTTGGTCACTATTTTACAAACAGTACAAAGTTACCCCAAAAATAAAATATAATTTTAATTTATCAATACATATCAAAACCATTATGATTCTATGGAAAAAAAAGTAATCTTAAAGATTACATAATCAAAAATATAAAAGTATTCATTTATACAAAACAAATAAGATAACCAAGAACAATTGTTTAGTAACAGCTTAGGTATTTTATTGGGTTAAAAGAAGCACACCTTCTCCTATTATTTGTCCTTCTAAAAGGACCTTTGCTGAATGCCCAATCAACAGTAACTGTCTGAGTCAGCAGTTCACCTCCGTCCATTGTAGTTAGAGCTTTCTCTGCTTCCTCAAAGTTTTCATATTCGATCAGTGCATATCCCTATAATACACATTTCACATAATCTGTTATACGGCATATAATAAATTATATTAATATATATTGCGGGAAATTCTATGAAAACCGCTGAATAATTAGGAACCACTTTTCAGCCCCTGAATCATAATTCAATGAATGACTAAGATCTGATCAGGGGTTAAAAGTGAGTATAAATACTCATATTACCCCTCATTCTCCCTTTTTACCTACCACAACTGAAGCAATAGGTACAATGCTCCCTCCCCCCTCCTCCATGGACAAATTTTCAATTTCAAGATTATAGAATTAGAAAAGGAATATATTTCAATTTATCCAAAACATTATAATTTAATAAAAATATTGTATAAAAAATTTTCATGTCTATAAAGTGGGAGATGAGTGCCCTTGCCACTTCAGGTGAAACACCACTTGAACCCATTTGTTGCCCACTTACACAACGTTAGATTTCATGCATCAGTAAGGGCCAAAGGGGAAGGAGAACACCCTTTTAGACTCATCAGACTTATTTATCTAATCCAAATTGACTATTTTGCATAATGACTAATGAAGAACCCCAAGTTTACTTGAACAATTATACAAAATGAGTTACCTTTCTTGTGTTTGGGTTGGTATTCTTTTGCTCTAATTTTGCCGCAAATTACTCATGTATAAAAAGCAATGTTGTAAAAATCGGCCTAGGCGGCCGCCTAGGCGCTAGGCGCCCATCTACTATCTAATTTTTGGCCTAGGCGGCCTGGTCAGATTTTTATTTTTTTTGGCTTTTTTTGACTTTTTTTTGACTTTTTTTATGGTAAAAAGGGACCAATTTCATGATTATTTAGACATTTCTCAACCAAAAATCTTTAATATGTCTCTGAAACATCGAATCCAGACAGTTAACATCGAAATTTATCTCTAAACTTTGAACTCAGTGTTTAAGTTTGCACTTTAAAATACTTTTTTTAGTATATTTAAGTATATTTTTTAAAATTATTTGAAGTATTATATTAAATTATTGATATTGATGTGTGTATATAATATATATTTGTAAAATTACATATAAAAATTCCAATCCGCCAGGTGCCGATTAATCCCTAGGCGGTACCTCGCCGCCCGACTAGCGCCTAGCGACTTCTACAACCATGATAAAAAGTAAAAGTTTCCTAAATCCAAATACTAGGAAGAATCTTCTATCCAAGAGCTTCTTATAAGTCCAAAATAACAAGTAGCAGGATTAAAAATTAGATTTAATGAGTTCTCTCCCTTACCTTGTCTTTCTCCAACGTCCATGACTTTAGAATTCTACTGACTGGTTCAAATTTCTAAGATATCCATTACATCATATAAGCCTATTATAACCATAATTCATATATTTTGACCAGAAAAGAACTGCATAAAGAGATTGCTACACCATAACCAATACCGCCATCCACAAAATATAATTTATTGGAAAAAAATCACTTTACCTTCACAAAACCAGTTCGGCGATCAAGATTCAGATGCAAGTTCTTAATCTCCCCAAACTCTCCAAATGCATTTTGTAAGTCATCCTCTTGGGCTTCTTCATGTACTCCAGTAACCAGAATAATCCATCCTTCAATTGCTGCAAGGTAAAAAATATTCATTTTATAAAGTTTCATCATGAATAGATACTCTTCTTTTATAATGTATATGGTAAAAAATAGTTGGTAAATATTTATGTCAGTAAAAATTTGTAAGAAAGAAGTCTTCAAGACATAATGGCCTATAATATTCTATTAGGTCTACACTTCTAAGTTCAAGCAATGTCATAAGCTTCCAGAGGGCTCTAGCAGATTCCACAGTCATCGGCTCATCGCATGGTTTTAGAAACTTCTACAAGCTTCTTGACCATGTGACAGTACCAAGTATGCCCACAATAACAGGTATAACAGAAGTTGAAAAGAAATGCATCAAGAAACCACATATAAACAACACCATGTAAGTGAAAATTATAAAAAGAACCACAAAATTCAACATTATATCAACCACATAGATAAAGGTGACTGACATGCATAACATTTTAAAAAGACCTAGATAGAAACTAACCAAATACATAATCATCTTTCGCCATCAGATGCAATTTAGGCTTCTTGTAAATGTCTCTCTAATACCAAAAAGAAGTCTTCACATTCAATTCAAGTTCAACAACCAGTCAACCACATTTTCAAAGAACGATATTATTGCCTAAAAATTTGCCACAATAACAATCGATTTCAAGAGTTTAAAATAAGATCCCTATGAAATGTAGAAATTGTCACTAAAACCCAGACAGTGAAACCTTGAATCAGAGCCAGCGTCTAAAACCCTACAACTTAAAATAGATATGCACACATTGACCTACGCCAAATCCAAACGAAACCATCAAATCAGTTGAAAGTAACGTACATCGTTCAGGACCGGGGCCGCCTTCGGAATCGAGAGAATCAAAACGACCTGACATACGATTGTTACGTTCACATTCAGTTTCTTCACGGAATCCACGGCCTTTGGTTTTCTTAGGAGCGGCGGCGACAGAGCCACCGGTGATGGCGGATTTAAGTTTGGGAATGTGAGTGGAACCCCTAGGTGAAGATGCATCAACGTCAACGGCAGCGTCTTCGTCCATTAGATCATCATCGTTGGGCTCAAAATCCAGCGCATCTACGTCGGCAACGTTCGCCATTCTGTTGAATTATGTGCTACCGGAGGTTATCTTCGGAGATGAAACGCCGGAATCGTTGAGGGCTGTGAGGTTTTCTTTGGGTGGCCGGACAGGGTTTTGCACGTAGTAAACACCCTGCAACAGACCAAATGATGCAAAAGCATGCCTCGCGTAAAGGCCAGATCGGGTCGGATACCCCGTGACGATTGACGACCCAAGACTGTTTTGGACAAATATGAGTCGTTTTAAAAAATTTACGTACCGTTAACGATACCTTTGCTCTTGGTTCGTTTATGGATCAAACCGAATCTAATGCTTTTCAACTTATCCGAAATCAAACGAACTTATTTATGATCCGAGCATTTTGAGTGTGCGTCGAACAAATTTCAAGTGTCATGGAACAAAAAGGAAAGTAGTGAATAGCAATAGAAGTATTGTCTTTTTTTAGTTACATATTTTTGCACAGTCCTGTCATTCTCGTCTTGAAATGAGTTTTAATAAAAACGAGGTAACTCACCCGCATGTTATGATGGAGTGATACGATTAAAGCCCATTATTACTACATGATAGTACAACTAAAAAATTATACGAATTCACCACAAATCTGTTATAAAGATTGAAACGCAAGCAAAAAAACATTATGATGCTACGTATAGTATGACATAAAAATTAAGATATAAAATTAAAAGTAATCTAATATTAAAATGATAAGAATTGCTTTAAAAATTAGCAACTTTACCCCCAACAAAAACTCGTCATTTTTTGTTGTAAAAACTAACATAACATTGTTTTTTTTGTCTTGAACATAAATAGCACTCATAGGATAGCTCGTGGAGGAAAAATTAAAACCAACGAGGCCAAGTGTGTCTAACCCAGAGCACTTCTATAATAACCGCAAATAAATAAATAATATACATAAATACAATTTTATAGTGATAAAGATTTAACAATTCGGTTTAATTAATTACAAGCTCTGGCAAATTAACCATTAGTTAATTACCAAATATTCAAAGTGTTCAAATAAACAATCTATTCATTACACTACCATTTTAAATTGTGAAAACCATATATATTTAGTAATGTTCAATTAAACTAATCAGTTTAAAAATCGATTTTTTTAACCGAACCGTACTCTAACCATATCCCAGCCTATGTAGTTATAAAAAAATAAGATCAAATTGCTATATATTGTTTTTGTAAAGAATTATATGGCTAATATATGTAATCCATATAGTTAAAGAAATAAAGTTAGCATTTAGCACTAATTAATCCTAGCATGATGAATCTTTATGGGAGGAATTGAAACCGATCGATACTTTCTAATAACTCACAAATAATGAGCAAATATGCCATTTGAAACAAATACAATTACTTCAACCAAAACCGTTCCATATTCCATCGGTCCTCCTATTGTTTGCAAAAGATCTACCTTTAATCCCCACCTTAATTCTCACAGATAAAAACAAGTTTCGGATACCTTTCTTCTCTGCTTGTGACTAACACATTGAAGCCGTACAAACCACATCACCACCATAACAACCACCAGGAAGATAGTCAATCACGAGGAACATCCGAAACAAAGCGTATGGTTCGACCCTCGATCGCTTGCCAAGTTGTTCTATAACCACAGTTAAGGTTGAATTCACCAACATAGTAAATGGTATACAAACTAATAAAAGCATAAAAGATTCTAGATCAGAATGGTTATGACGCATGGGTACATGAATAAGTCATGGGTTTGAGACCCTCATGAACCATTTTTTTTATTAATCTAGAAACAAATTTGAAAACTGTAGTAACCTTTACAAAATTTTAAAATCATTTACCTATTGTTGATTGGTTTAAAAGTTTAGCATGAGTTTGAATTCCTTTATAAAACATTTTTTTTCGTGTAAATCATAACTTTTGGATCGAAAACGTTAAACTCTTCTCCTTATGAAATTAATCATTTACATACATTAATCAAGTGCATAATAAAATAAACATATTTGACCCACTTAAAGTTAAAAAGTTAAAATCATCAAAATCAAACCGATTACGCATATGAATCCTAATTCGGTTAATCTAATGTGAAATCACATAAACACATATTACTCATTCGTCAGAGAATTGGACTACTTGCATTATTTTTATGGTTACTTGATAATTATTTAATAAGACTAAGGTACAGATTTTATATCTTTAACTCATAGTATATTTGTTTTGTCTAGTTTTGGTACGGGTTCTGTTTATTTAAATCTTAGTATTTCTGTTTCTGTAACCATTTAATTTTCGTTTCTATATTGTATTTTGATTTGTTATTGACACGATATGATATCATGTTTCTCTGTTTCGTTTATCATGCAATAGATCTAGATGATGTTATACTCATTATTGCATGATCTGATTATGACACTACTTGGTAGTTTAACTACCCTACTGAACCTTCTAAACTTACTGAACCTTCTGAACTTACTAAACCTACTGAACTTCTAGTATATTACCCGAGCATGCCCCTACCTGTAAGGATGACTACAGGCCCTTCATGGCGGCAACCATGATGTGGAACCACCCGTGGCGGTTAGTTGAGTTCACTGCATTTCTATTTAGTACTCTGATACGACTGATAGTACACTTGTGCACATATTGAATTCTGGAGAGGCGTATGGACTGATCTTATGATAATTTTTAAACTGTACTTTCTGATTTCTGGGGGATAGTGACGTGTATGCTAACACTAACTATCTCATGTGTCTGGTAAGCGGGAGTAGCTACCCGTGAACCTTACACTATTTTATGTACAGTCGCCTCGTGGTATATTCTGGGATTTCCCACTATTTCTGACTTACATTATAATCTATATTATTATTTCTAAAATGTTATATTTTATTCAAGTCAGACCAATGTTTACTGTTTTGTTTCTTGTACTATTCTGAATATGGTTCTGTTTGCAACCATTATTCTGATTATCTTCACCACCTTCTAAATTTCTTTTAATTACTATTGTTTATCCATTGCTGAACATTCTTTGGCTCAGCTGTATTTGTTTTTGTGGTGTTCTTATGCTTTGTATAGGTAATCAAGGAAACCAGCTAGGGAACTGAGAAGAGAGTGGTTAAAGAAAATCAAGAACTTATCCAATTGAATAATGTAATAAACCAATTATAAGATTTTAATTATGTTTAGATTGATTGAATAACACTTCAATTATATTTGGATAGAAATTATGGATTGTTGTATTAACTATGACCTCAATATAAGTGACACTTAGCCCTAATTGGATTGGGGTGTTACAACTTCAATCCTTATACAAATAGAAGAAAAAAAACGATAATAACACATATATTTGCACATGTGGTTATATGTGGATATACGTAGTATAAACGTTTTAATTAATTTAATATTTCTTCAGTTGAAGTTTACAAGAGAAAGGTAATTAGGATTTGCTCTTGTGGCTTGTCATAATGACATGGTAAGATTATCAAAACACATATATAAAAAATCATGTTGCAGCAATTGTCATTACCGAGTAGAACCTTAAAGCGTGTGTTGTAGTAAAAGCAATTTTAACTCTGTTATAAAACTTGAAAACATAGCATCAATCAAATGGATCGCAAAAACATACATATGATTATCAAAACACTTATATAAAAACATGTCATAACAGTTATCATTGCCACGTAAAACCACAAAGCGTACATCGTAGTAAAAGCAATTATCACTGTGTTATAAAACTCGAAAACATACCATCAATAAAATGGATAGCAAAAAATACACTACAATAAATATAATGTTAAAACCAAAAAATAAAAAAATAAATATTATAAGCTTTAATCAACGGTTATAATCAAATCAAGTTATTGGATGATATTTTAGTAATTACTACTTTTGTTGATTTTTGATCAAGTTCCCACAACTTCTTTAAACGCTCATACCTTTTACATACGAAATTATTTTTTGAAAAAAAATACCATAAAAACGAACATTTTTTATCTTCAAAATTAGTACAGTATTGCTATACAAAAAAACTTTTTTTTAGTTCATTAAGTGTTTTTTAATTCATTAAGTCTTTTGCACATGCCATTGTGTCTTTTGTGTTTCATGCTCAATGATTTTTTTTTCCTAAACAATTTAAGACACGATGATGTTGAATAATACATAATGTCAAGCAAGGGTGACAAAATAACGAGTATGAATAACACAATTATCTTTAAGAAAGACACGATTATTTGTAAGAAAACACAATGATGAGTATGAACAATTTTATACATGACATTGTGTCTTTTGTGTTTCATGCTCAATGTTGTGTTTTTCTGAACAATATAAGACACAATGATGTTGCAAAATACATAATGTCAAACAAGGATGACACAATGATGACTATGAATAACACAATTGTAACATCACTAAAAGTTTGTAATACTTTTATTATTATTATTATTTAACGGAAATATAATTTGAAATCTTTATCAATTTTTATATTCTCTAATGCATGATAAACATTTTTTTACATAATTAATAATACTTCAAATTTCAAGGTTGTAAATATTTATAAGGTAAGTCTAGGGGTGTAAACAAACCAAGGCAGCTCGTGAAATACTCAGGATCGGATCGTTAAAAAACTCGAACGAGCCGAGCCTTAACGAGCCCTAGCCCGAGCCCAAAAATGTGGCTCTTTTAGTTATCGAGCCCGAGCCCGAGCTTTACATATCGAGCTCGAGCCGGCTCGCGAGCCTTAACGAGTTTTTTCTTTATATAACTTTTATTTATTATATTAAGTATTTATTTATAAAATTAATTATTTTTATATATAAAATATGATAAATATATTCAAATCAAATATTTTATGTTAAATTTGGAAAATAAAATTATAAATCTAATTAAATTAGTAATTAAAGTAAATAAATTAAATAATTAAAATCTAAACGAGCCGAGCTCGCGCCTAAAAATTTTTTAACTAGCCGAGCACTAGCTCGAGCCTCGTAAATAAAACCCTTCACGAGTCGAGCTCGAGCTCGAGCCCTATTTAGTCTAAACGAGCCGAGTTCAAGCCTTAACGAGCTCGGTATCGGCTCAGCTCGTTTACACCCCTAGGTAAGTCTTATAAAATAATAAATAACAATATATAAATTATATTAAAGAATTCTCAAAATGTATAAAGATTCTTAAACAAATATTGAGATTCTTTTTAAATTGAGATTTTTTTTATAAGTCATATAATTTTTATAAATTCTAGGGAGTTAGTATAAAATTTTAAGATTTAAGTTAAATTATCTAGACTTTATAAGAACTTTTAAACCTTGTTATAAAACTATGAGGAATAAAACTGCCAGACTTAAAACTGGAAATTTGTAGAAGGATTGTTTCTGCCAAATGCTCTAAGTTCCTATCCTCTTCCACCCATGGTAACAACCAATGAGACCCGATTAGTACCACCTCACAACCCGATCGGTTATAGCTCGATTTAGGGATAAAATTCAACAAAAATTCAAACTTTCAACCACACCGAACATCATGGGATTGATATCAACTACCAACTCGTCGAATCATAGTCAAACCATACGAATTTAGATCCTAAACATTCGTATGCGATCGGTTATTCTAAAATCTATATAAACATGCATAAAACTCAAATTAAATCAACCCATTTGTTCATTCCAATCTCACGAACGCATCTGTACACACAAATAACCTCACAAAACCATCTGGATCTTGAATCAAGGTGCTACAGCCGCAATTTTTGTTATCCCTGAGCCATCGATCAAAAACCCTCAACTCACGAACCAAGGTAAGCGGCTCATACTTCATCCTACTTGGTTTACAGTGAGGAATATAAGCCCTATGGTTCTTGATCTTATATCGTCATGGTTTGATCGAATTGTGTAGGATTTGGGGATGAACTAAAAACATTTTTAAGTAAATTGCGAATGTATCTTTATCGCGGCTTAGGCCATTAGATCAACTGGTAATGCTTGAGACTT
Source organism: Mikania micrantha (assembly GCA_009363875.1). Lineage (NCBI taxonomy): Eukaryota > Viridiplantae > Streptophyta > Magnoliopsida > Asterales > Asteraceae > Mikania > Mikania micrantha. The sequence goes on along the minus strand of CM018695.1, from coordinate 71,883,667 downwards.
CCAAACCCATGGTCACGGGTTCGAGACCCGGCTACGGCAGGCTCACCATTTGTTTTAATAACTTTTTATTTACTAATTATTTTTAAATTATGATTTCACCAAAATTTTTATAAACGTAAAAACTATTATTTCCATAAATAAAAATTAATATTCAGTTTTATTTATTTAATTAATTAATTTACTTATTTATTTATTTCATTACAAAAGTGTATTGTTTTAAGACTTTATTTTTTTAGAGTGTTATGAAAAACAAATTGTAATTTTTAAAGCGTACATATTAAATTTATGAATAACTAGTAATGAAATTAGTTTAAAATATATTTTTATAAACTTTTAAATAATACTTTAGATATTAAAATTATATATTAACTTTAATTTCCGTGAGTTTTACAAAATTACAATAATTATTCAAAGAAAATATTTTTCAACATTGTTTTAAATAAATAACAATGTATTTATTATAACCAACTAATATTCTATTAACTAGATTATTACCCCGTGTATTACACGGATTGAATATAAAATATTAAATAAATAGTAATAAAATATAAATATTATGATTAAAATACGTATTAATAAGTATTTTAAGGGATAAAACAATAATTAAAATTTTTAATAACTAATGAAATGATACTTAACTTTTTTTTTAATTTGTAGCAGTAATGATTTTTAAACTAACCGATGCTAAAATTTCACTTACTTTTTTTTATCTAAAACAAATTGTTACAAATCAAGAAAATAATTTACAATTTGTATAACTATTAAAGTTAATTGACTCAATTTGAAAATATCATTAAACAGATTTAACTAAAAATGTAATTTTTCTTATCATTTTTATAACTTTTAAAATAATTACTTTTTAAATATTTCGCTAAAAGAAGCATCATTTGTTTATAAAAAACCCATTATTTATAAACTATGATTTATAGTTTATTTTATTATATTTTTAAATTGTTTTTTAGCAGATCTTTTTTTATAATTAAATTTTTATTAAAGTGTGTTTTTAATAAAAATATTTGATTTTTAATTTATCAAAAACTATTTTCTAGCATGAAAAATACATATAATATTATTACTCATTAATAGTATATTTATTTATTAGAAAATATAATATAAATATTAATAAGAGAGAGTATTGAGTAGGATGATACAAAAGTGACAAGTGGCAATATGAACATGAAAATTTGACAAATGGCAAAAAGATTTTTGTTTATTATAATAGAAAGATTTATCTTAAATTGTTTATAAGTTAAATTTATTTGGTTTAAAATAAGAATTATAAACAATCTTTTTAAATTATTAAGAGTCTATATTATTATTTTATGCCAAAATTCATTTAAATTCAAATCATAAAATTTAAAAGAATCATAGGAGTCTATACTTACAGAATTCTTTTGAACAAAAATAAATTGTAAACATTCATACATGAAATCACAATATTATCGTGTAGTTTCATAGCCTTTTTTATGCTTTTATTTTTGAGGTTGATTACATTGTGTTACATACTAGTTGACTACATACTTGGCATTATTCACAATTTAACTCATGAATCAAGGTGAGTCTTCATAGCCTTTTTTATGCTTTTATTTTTGAGGTGAAACATGTAAATTTGTTTTTACTTTTTATCATGTGAAACTAGTTTGATGACATTTAACATATTTAACCCTAAGTTGCCATGTGACTACTTTGCCCGTTTAAGAAGTTTAGGAAAAAAAAAAATAATAATAATAATAATTAATGAACCAAAGATCCACGATGTCCATAGAACACAATTAGTTGCATAATACCCGCATCAAATGGCTCATATGATTAACATTTGAATCCCCAAACTCCAACCCGTAATATGACCATGGATGCTCTACATCGAGAACCCTTGTTCGTATGCTCATTTATATATAAACTATCTCATTTGGTAGGGACATTGTCTCTTGAAAATGAGGTACTAGTTCAAATCTAGGCAATAAAAGATTGTTTGAGAGTAAAGTAAGATTAGGTTACTATTGTTTGTTCAAAAAAACATTTTATATATAAAAAGTAAACATTTGAAGCAATAGTGATCTATCACTTTTGAAATAGAAAGCATTTACTCGTCATTAAAAATAAATTGAACATTACAAGACTTTTCAATAGACAACAAGGCTATCCTAAACGGTAATCGATGTGAAGAGTGTACGTTAGCGAAAGATAATAATATTTCATATTTAATATTAGTAAATTTGGTTAAATACTTATTTGAAATATTGAAAATACTTTATTTATTAAAGAAATTATGTTTGCATGTGATTGACTTTGCGATAATGACACACCGACATTATTTTTTTAAAGGTAAATTTATCATATTTCTAAACTACATATTGTCTAAATAACTGTATTTGAATCAGTAACCAACTATTTTAAGAAGCAAAACAATTACGAAAGACAAACTTCTAATTCCCTAGCAAGTATCAAGATAAGACAGTGATAATTCATTCTTAAATTTGTCATCGTTTAATTTGTATTTATCTCCCCCTAATCTTAATTCATCTATTGGTATTAAAATAGTTGTATCCTTAAATGTATTTGATAAACATTCTTTATTTTCCTCTTCGTTATTTAATTTAGTTTTTGAAAGATTATCTTATCTTGAAGGGTCAAAGATAACCAACACTAAAATATCACAGGACTATAATGACATCTCCCTAATTTTAGGTGTGTCCTCTTTCATGTTGTCTTGTATTGCTTGCTCCTCTCCATGGTTGTATTCTATGATTATCATTGCTTCCTATGCTCTTGTTGATAAGGGTATTTATTGGTTTGAATAAGAGTTTGTTCAGTTTCGATTATTCAAATTTAAAAAATTTTAAGTCTCTATCCGAAATACTACTTGAACCGAATTAGAAATATGTTAATCTGAAACCCTATTGAAAAAAATTATTTTCACTTCCAAATAACCTATATAACCCTAATATAAATGTATTATTTGAGCTATTATGGTTGAATTTGGATATCTAATCCAAATAAACAAGGTTTTGTATATTCTATATATAACCCAAATAAAAATGGATATATGATTCAAAAAAAAAAATGGATACCTAATAGGTATTTATCAAAATCTCTAATTTGTATCAGTTTTTACAAATTTTGAATGCGATTTGAATTTCAGACTTTTAGTATTTCATAATTCTTGACCATCTATACTTCTTGTGCTCCTCATGTGTTATCATTCCTCTCTAAAAGAGTCGTTAGAGTCTCCGTTACGTAGTGGTGGATAGCATATTCAAGAGAGAGACAGAGAGAAACGAGCAATGTCGTCATTCTTCGCTTCTTCTTGAAGCATGCATCTCTTATCTCTCTTCTTCTCAAACACAAGCATCTATCATCAGTTGATCTATGATCTATCAAACATCTAGTTGATTTAGGCTTCTTTTGGTTCATAGTGTAACTCCCAATTTGATATCCTTTCATATCATGGTACTTACACATGTAAGCAACAATACATCATCCATACGTCTAATATTATAACGTAACTTCTTTCATCTTTCATCTAAAATTTTAAACCAAAGTCTAAGCATTGATATCATTAAGAAAGTAAACTCTTTTGTCATTAATTACATATGATGATAATAAGAGCATGCATATAAAAAAGGGTCCCTGTACATCTGTCCCTTTATAAAAAAAATAAATAAATACATGAAACATTGTTGATAAAATATTTATCTTTTCAACCTATAGTTCATATATATATTATTTATGTCAAGTTTGAGGAGTCAATTGAAATCTCGTCTCATGTTTCATTATTTAAAGTCATTAAAAAGGAACCTACTATTTATCTTTCGCTATTGTTAATTCAGTAAAATGATTAGTAAATTGAGCCATAAATAAATTTACTGTTGATAGTACTCATAGGCGGCTCATATTTTTAACCTCCTTTGAGATATTATATTTTTGCATTGAGATGGGTATCTTAAATCAATAAAGACTTATCGGTGCAAGACTAAGAAAATAGGAATACATGATTTAATGATTGTTAGACTTTCCAAATTGTTTAAATTTTATTCTCATTATATGTGTGTTTCAAAGATAATTAAAAAAGGGAGTAAATGTCTAAGTAGATTTTCAAAACCAATTGGTTGGACATAAAATCGACTGGGTGCACAATTCCAAGTTTTGTAAAATTTATCTAATCCTATAACTAAAACGTCCAATACTCACGTCACAAGGATAAGACACATGAAAATGCTCTAGGTTGAGCTAGGGAGTTTTTTTAGTGTGGGTTTCCTTCTAGAAGGTGGTGTCAATGTACCCGTTTAAACAATGATATTTGGCGTTAGCTGTTCAAAAAAAAAAGAAGGTGCTCATGCTCAAGCATTGTATTTAGTCCCCTTGCTCTCTCCATCTCAATCATTGGTGGTTATCTGGCTGGCCACCCAATATGCCAAGATGTTTAATTGATGTTCGAATTTGGGTCTCCTTTAAAAACCAAAGTCACCTACCACTTTGGCTACCTTGAGTGGTTCTAAAATGCGAGTGTTCAACATTAGGGGTGACAAGAAAAACAAACAATAATCAAAGTAGCCGAATATGCTTGAATGAAATAGCTAAATCAATTGAAAAACCGTTGATACAATTATGATTTTAAGATAAATAGTTTATGATTCAGTTATGTTAATAGGTGTAAAAATAAATGAACCATACCTAACCACAAGGGCGGACTTGTATATATTCCAACAGGTATATCCCAAATTTTTTTGATTCCATAGGATTTTTTGAGTCACCATATAAGTATATTTGACTAAGATTTATAATATTTAAATTCAAGTTGGTTCAATGGTTATTGAGATATCATGGGTTTTTTTATAAAATAGGTGCATGGTTCGAATCTAAAAGGGGACTCTTTTTAATTTCAAACAATGACAAGGTTTAATTACAAAACCCTAATTTATATGTATATCATTTATATTGAAAAGGTTGAACACCTGATAGAACATTTCTAAATGATGAAAATTCATATAGAACAACTTTTGTGTAAGTTTTTTTCTTAGTTTTCATTTACATTGTGATTTTATTGTTTGCTTTTAAATGATAATGTATTTCAATTATATGTAATCAGATGCTATTAGTTTATCACGCCACATTTGCGGTGCATGCATATAATTTTAACTTTATTTTAATTATTTTGTAAAAATAACATTAAAATCGTTGGGATGATCAACTTCGAACGATAACTTTGAGCCGGGGACTCTTTCGGAGTAGCTTCTCTATCCCAATTGGGATAGGGGTAAGGTTTGTATCTATCATTCCCCCCAGACCCTACTGAAAAGTGAGAATATACTGGGTAAGGTTGTTGTTGTTGTTATATGCTATTAGTTTATCCAACCCAACCTGACCTTGTGACCCGGACATAATAAAAATTGTAACATGAAGTTAGTAAAAATAAAAATAAAAAAACCCTGAAAAAGGTGACCACGTAAGAAAAACATGGGTTCGCCACTGCCAAACCAATATTAAGGCCAACCTTATATATTTTTTTTATTGATAATATGTCAGTTGTTCAAAAATTTTCGTTAGGGTGCTTTAAAAATAATATATCAATTGTCTTTTATTTTTATTTAATTATTTATAAATTAAAAATTACTGGTGTTATATTTAACTTACGAACATGATAGATTTATTAATTGAAACCATCTTGAATCCACCCACGTTCATATGTGTTAGTTAACTAAATTAATTGAATATCCCACTTAATGTGAGACTAACCCATATAGTATAGAATTTTCTCTAAAAATATGCATAGGGTCATAGGGGTGTTCAAAAAATCCGAAATCCGAAAAAACCAATCTGAATTAAAGATTCGGATAAATTCGGATCGGATATCGGATATACAAAATTCTGTTTATTCGGATCGAATATCCGAATTCAATCCGAATAACCCGAAAAAACAGGGTTTATTCGGATGAAAAAATAAGTTTATTCGGGTTTTTAGGATTGATTCGGATCGGATTGAAAATTTCCTAATTCGGATCGGGTCGGGTTCGGGTAAGGTATTAAAATTTTCAAATTCGAATAACCCGAACAAACCGTTATCCGACCCGATGAACACCCCTAAAAATATGTGGTCATGAGTTCAATTCTATGTAATGGTATAATTAGTTTGATGCATTTTAGGAGAGTAAGCTTAGCCTTAAAAAAAACGATATTAATTGAATCACTTTCCACGACTAATTAAATTAACCAAACTGTTTATCAATGTTTTCATAAACGTATCAAACGTTGAACCGGATATCTTACTGATAATTGGTCGAACCAGATTTAAGAATTAGAATACATAATAAATAGATAAAAAATTTCAAAAAAGAACATAGAATTATACACACATTTATACGGCTTGATTTTAATGTTTTATTCTTTATATTTTAGTGGAAAAAAACAAAATCCAGTCCAACCAATAAAACGGTTCCTGGCCTAATCAGTGAACCAACCAATTCATTTGAGAGCGGTTTGCGTGACTTATTTGGATCAGTCTCTTCTCCGGTTTCTAGTTCGGCAAGTCTAGGTCGGTATTCAAAACACTGTTTATACACAAAAAAAATTTAAAAATCTAATAACCAAAAGCATTAGTTAGGCTAGGTTTTAGCTGAAAACTATCATTTCCCATATTCAACACTTTATCCCTTATTTGAAATTAACATTTTAAAAATAAAAAAACTTAAAATCATACTCTCTCTTCTTTATATCTTCATCAAATGAAGAGATAAAAGATAAATCAAGATCAAAAGGTTATGAGTACTGAGTTACAAATGTAAACTCTATTATCACAAATTTTGCATGTATATAGCAAATGATTTAATTGGTAAAATTTTTAGCAATACTAATGTGAAATAATTACTTGCAAGATTTTGTTGGATTTTGGTGTAGTTATCAAATATGTTTGTTAATGGATTGAAAACCATGCAATGAAAAAACAATTAAGCTTACAAAATGCATTGATTTCAATTTAATCCATTCTCAAGTATAATACAAATAGCTAAACCATTTTCTCATAATATACATCTTATTTGTGTATGATTTTCCAGCACAAATAAAATCACAACTAGTGGAAAACATATGTTGTAATAGTAATAATAATTAGATATTAATACTTATATAATATACGAACTTGGTCAAAAAAGCGGCGGCTACAAACTAATTAATTAATATTAATAACGTATTAAATATGTTAAAAGTTTTCAGAAAAAAAAAGAAAGCCACATACAACTTGTTTCAATGGTTAAGTTTCATGGTATAAGAGTGATGGTTGTTGCCTTGTTGGGTTCGATTCTCAGCACCGGCTTTTGTTTTTGGTTTTCTTTACCGTTTTATTAGTTATGATTAAATAAAAATAATAAATTCATAAATATAAATAGTTTTCTAGGCAATAAGCAAATGTTGGCTGGCTTAGATGGTTAGAGCTCACAGTTTGTCTGAACGTCGTGAGTTCGATTCCCTAAGCAGGATAAGCTTTTATTTTATTTTTCCTCCCTTAACTGCTTTAATTAACTAACAAATGAAAAACTTTTTTATTATTTTCGTTTTACGATTTTTAGTATCACGTGCTTATTTTTTTGGTCCAGGTTATAATATTTATGATATTGTTACCACTGTCGTGACGTAATTTTCATATTGGTAAAGCGGTATGGTTCAACCTTTTTTTATTAATTTGGCGGTATTGTGTGAGACGAGTTTTATGTAAGGGGAATGAACACAAATGAACAACAATATTTTTTAAATAAATTTTAATAAATATAAATTAGTTTATTTGTTGGTCTTAAGTTTATGTTTTTTGATTTTAGATTTTATGACTAACCGCAACCTTTTTTTGTTGGTGTGACACTCACGTTTACTACGACTAACCTTTGTTCGGCTACATTAAATGGCAAATGCCCGATGACATAGGTCGTTGCTTCCCGCTACCCCGTTGGGTGGGCTCAGGCGTACATCCCAGAGCGTAAATCCAAGGAAACGGTTGAAATTCCGTCTTGGGTGTCGCCGTACTAGGCTGTTCAATAAAATAAATGCTAACATACTAATTGTTAGGCGCAAAATATTTCCACTAGGGATATTTCAGGATCCGGGATATTTCGGGATCAGGGATATTTTAAGGATATGAATGTTACTAACAATTATCTCTGTTACTTAACCTTTATTGCGAGATTTCAGGAATTGACAGGTTGTCTCATAGCTGGTCCTGATATCACGGAAACATGCATCAACTACTTCAACTTAAACGAGGAATCAAAGAGAAATCTATGCGGGTGATTTGAAAGAGTCGTCCACGATTGAAAAGTGCCGGGATATTCGGAACTACCTTGTGAACGTTGTCAAACGTCCTTTTTTAGATTCTTTGTATAAATATCGAGGTGATTGATTGTCACACCCTGGTAGTTGCGGAAGCGTACGGTGTGACTTTCAAGGTTTCACATCTATACTTCACTATGTTTCACTCTGTTGAGCCTGGTACTCATAGACATCCAGTCGTGGTCTTAGCTACGAACCACGGGCGAGGATTGTCAATCACAAATAGATCTATCTCAATAATCACGCCCCCCCCCCACGGTTAACGGTTACAGAATAGGGGACTTAGCGACAAATGTGTAACCCGAGAAATAATGACAAATTTGGTCATGTGTTCCCCCACTGTCACGTGTTTCAACCAAATTCTTTACAACGCTTTCGTTTTCATGTCTTGTAAAATGTTTCAAAATTATTTCAGTGTATCACTTGATACAAACAGGTTTTCGTGTTTCACAAAATATAGCGAAAGCGTTTCAGAGTGGTATCATGTATCACACAATGCATCAAATGTGTTCAGTGTTCCACCTGATCAAATCAGGTATCATGTTCCACAAAATGTATCAACACGTTTCAAAGTTTCACCTGATCAAATCAGGTACCATGTTTCACAAAATGTATCAAAAATGTTTCAGAAAATGTTCCAGATCTCCCCTTGCTCAAATCATGTTTCATGTTTCACAAAATGTTTCAGAAATGTTTCAGAGCTCCACTTGCTCAAATCAGTTTCATGTGTCACCAAGATGTATCAAAAACCGTTTTAGAATTTCACCCGATCAAATCAGGTATCATGTTTCACAAATGTATCAAAACTGTTTTCAAAACTCCACATGATCAAATCAGGTGTCATGTTTCACAAAATGTTTCAGAAAATGACTCAAACTTCATAATATTCAGTATGTTTCAAACACGTTTTTATGTTTTCTCATTCCCCGAGTTCAAAGCCAAAATACAGAAAAGGGGATTCGTGAACTCACCTGAGTTGATTCAACTCAATAACAGTGCACAACGCTCGTTTCACTAGTTCTTGAACTCTAAACCTGTATGTCATTAGAGTTCTATGAGTTACTTAAGCCTAAACTGATTCTCAGAACTTTCCTTAGTTCAACATCTCACAACGTGTTTTAACTGAGAACCTATAATGATTTAGGTTCTTATTAAGAAACTTATAACTTGTTGGTTTAATCAGGACATTCCCAGATTAACCAAGTTAGTATTGTTGTTGATTATGCCCCCAAAACGGTTTCTCAATGGATTCCAGGTTTAGAAATAGTTAACGCTTGTCATTGATCATTCCAAAGAATGATTACAACAACCACAACCAATGTTATAATCAAATGGTTAAAACCATTGTGATCCATAAAGGGGTGTCATGATAATCGGACATTATAACGGCTCAAAACAAGGCTTTGACCGTTAACAGTTCGAGTTCTACGTTTATAAATCATTCCTAGCCATCATCTAGGCAATAATCAACAAACCTAGCTATATCATTACATTCAAAACCAAGATCTAACCATTCCTTATCAAACTAGAAGGTTAAAATGAACCGTTACCTATTCTGACGGAGTTCTGCGGGTAAAATGATGATCTGGACTTGCAGAAACGTTCCCGGGCGCGATCTAAATGTTTGGAAGTCTTTGAAATAGAGATTTTATGGGTTGGAAGTGAGTTTTTTCGTTGGTGGTGGCTGTGGCGTCGAAAAGAAGATAAAATTTTTATTTTTGGATGAGATCTTGACTTTTTAAGCCATTTCCCGATTTTCTGGCCCCAGGCGCATCGCCCCACCTCGGAGGTTGTCCCGGGGCGTACCGCGCGGGATGGGAAATCCAGATTTTGATCATATCTTCTTTTTGCGATTCCGGGAGCGTACGAACTCCGTTTTGCGCACGGTTTTTGCCTACGTTCACGATTTTTCGAGCTCTTTCCAATGGTTATAATCTCAAGACCTAAGGAGTTCAAAATATTTGACCTCCTATCTATCACTATATTCGTTTCAGTGTATCTTGAAATCGGAGCCTCATTTCGTGATTTCGCTTACACTCATTCTCTTCATTTTCGAGTTATGATTCTAACCTGAGAATTTTGAGTTGTCACGGTATCCCCCTGTTAGAAAAATTTCGTCCCGAAATTTAGTGAAGACTTACCTGATGACAATTGATCATGAAAATAGGTGTGGGTATGTTGCTTTCATTCGATCTTCTCGTTCTCACGTATACTCAGGTCCACGTTGTAAATTCCATCGAATTTTAACAATAGGTATGCTACTGCGTTTTAGTACTTTCACCTCTCGATCCATCATTTCAACTGTTTGTTCACTGAATTGAAGTTTCTCATCAATTTGGATTTCTTTGAAATGTACAATCAAGGATTCATCAGCTAGGCATTTCTTCAGATTTGATACGTGAAAGACATCATGAATGTTACCGAGTTCAGGAGGTAACTCAAGTCTGTAGGCTACTGATCCAATTTGTTCAAGGATTTTGAATGGCCCTACAAATCTTGGTGAAAGCTTACCTTTCTTTCCAAATCTGAAGATGCCCTTCCAAGGTGAAACCTTCAACATAACTCGGTCACCTATTAGGAATTCTAAAGATCTACGACAATTATCAGCATAACTCTTTTGACGATCTCGAGCAGTCTTAATTCGGTCTTGAATGAGTGCGATCTTATCAGTTGTTTGTTGAATGAACTCTGGTCCTATAATCTGATTTTTCACCTATCTCTGACCAACAGATAGGTGATCTACATTTGCATCCGTAAAATGCTTCAAATGGAGCGCATTTAATACTGGTAGGATAGCTGTTATTATATGAAAGTTCAACGAGTGAAAGATGAATATCCCAGCTACCCTCAAAATCCATCACACAGCTTTTGAGCATGTCTTCTAGAGTTTGATTTGTTCATTCGGTTTAGATAATGTCTCTAAATATTGAGTGCAAACACCACTGGGCCAGGTTATAGACCATGAGTGGTATAGTTCTTCTCGTGTACTTTCAATTACCGAGAAGTATAAGCAATCACTTTATCATTCTGCATTAAAACACACCCAACTCTTTGACGAGGAACATCACAGTACACTGTGAAATTATCAGTACCTTCCGGTAATGCCAAGATAGGTGCATTGCAGAGTTTGTGTTTCAACAGTTGGAATGCCTCCTCCTGTTGAGAACCTCATATAAACAGTTGATTTTTCTGCGTCCACGTGGTCAGTGGCAAGGCTATCTTTGAAAAATTCTTGATAAGTCGGCGTTAATAACCTGCCATCCCTAAGAATTGACGTATTTCAGTTGACATATTTCAATACACATCTTGAATGAACCATCCCTCTCTTTCTCAAAAAGAACTGGTGCCCCCCCCAGGATGAGAAACTAAATCTAATAAAACCCTTGTCTAAGAGTTCTTGCAGTTGACCTGAGAGCTCTTGCATCTCTGAGGGTGCTAAACAATAAGGAGCTTTAGCTACAGGTGCGGCACCTTAAATCAAGTCACTATGAAATTTAACTTGCCTCACTGGGGGTAATCCTGATATATCGTCAGGAAAACTTCAGGAAAAATCCTTGACTACGAGAATATCTTCAATACGTTTTTGTAACGAACTGTTCTCAATTTCATGCGCTAGAAAGACCAGAAACCCCTTTCCGTGAGCATTTCTGAGTTTGAATATAAGCGATGATACCAAGTTTCCTTCCAGCTCGTTCTCCTTGAACCATCAGTGTATTACCGTCAGGTAATGGAATACGGATCACCTTGTTTTGGCATATTACTTCCGCTTGGTTATCAGAAAGCCAGTCCATACCGACAACGACATCAAACTCCCAAACTCGATAGGAAGTAATTCTATATTGAATAGATGATCATTCAGATTCAAGGAACATCCTTGAGTAACACTGTTTGTTTCAATTAACTTGCTATTAGCAAGTTCAATGACATAGGAAGTTTCTAGATCTACCACAGGCAATGAAAGTAAGGATGCAAATTCAGGAGAGATAAACTCTTATCTGCCCCCGTATCTGCATAAAGATTATTGAGACGAAACGTACTCGAGACAATATTCGCATCATGCTTCACTTCGGTTGCACCAATCAGAAAAGCTCTTCCCCTAACTTCATTTCACCGATTGGGTTTGTTATTGTTTGGACATTTCTCATCAAGTGATCAGGACTTCCACACTTAAAACATAACCGTGTTGTTTGATTGGTTTGTCAAGGTTCTTGGTTTGATGGTTGAGCAGGCAAGTTACAATACCTGGTGTAGTGTACAACTCTATTACAGTTGGCACAAACAGGACACGACCCAGTATGATGAAATAAACACCGAATAAGCTAAAATAGAGAATGGAGAAAGACCCACAAAGACTTCAACAATAACTAAGGATATTGTGATATCCTTCGAAGAACAAGATCGAGAAAACATCATAGATCCTCACCATGATGGGTTAGTAATCACTTTATATGTTGCTAATCATTATGTGCGTAGGATACTCATTGATGGAGGCAGTTCAGTAAACATCATCCAATTAGAGACACTTAAGAGGATGAATATTCCTGAATCTGAAATAACCACCAAGTCTTTGGTACTAGTTGGATTCAGCGGAGAAGCTAAAGCTACAATCGGTGAAATTAAATTACCAGTATACATCGAAGGGGTAAATTCTATGCAACGCTTTTGTATTATAGACTCTCTATCCTGTTACAATATCATATTAGGTAGACCTTGGATACACGACATGAAGGCAGTCCCTTCAACATATCATCAGTGCATCAAGCTACCTACATCATGGGGAGTCGTGAAGATCGATAGCGACCAGCAAGAAGCTAAGGAGTGCTACTCATCATCGATGAAGGCGACGACGAAATCAACATCAATGTAGCAATCAAAGACCAACCTTGGGGATAATCAGGAATCCCGGGACAAAGAAGTAAAAGAAATTCTACTTAATCCCGAGGATCTCGAGACCAAAGTCCTCATAGGAACTGATATCCCCAAGGATATTGAGGAAAAACTAATTTCTTTCCTGAAATCAAGAATATCCACCTTTGCGTGGAAACATGAGGATATGACAGGGATATCCTTAGACGTAATCATACATAAGCTAGGAATAGATATAAGCTACAAGCCTATCCATCAAAAAAGGAGAAAATTTGCTCCCGAAAGGAATATAATCATCCAAGAAGAAGTGGAGAAACTTCTTAAAGCCAAGATGATTAGAGAAGTAAAATTTCCAAGGTGGTTAGCTAATGTAGTAGTGGTTCAAAAGAAGAATGGAAAGTGGAGAGTTTGTGTAGATTACACAGATCTAAACAAAGCCTGTCCTAAAGACCCCTTTCCATTACCACACATAGACTCAATGGTGGATGCTACAGAAGGCCACGAAATGCTAACCTTCATGGATGCATCGGCAGGATTCCAGCAAATCCAAATGGAGCCTTCAGACCAAGAAGATACTGCTTTTATGACGCCAACAGGGATATATTGCTATACAGCGATGCCATTCGGCTTGAAGAACGCAAGAGCTACTTATCAAAGGCTTGTCAATATGATGTTTAAGGATAAGCTGGGAACACGATGGAGGTATATATCGATGATATGGTAGTCAAATCTAAGATTACCAAGGATCATCTTCGGGATCTCAAAGAATCGTTCGATATCCTGGATCGATACAATATGAAACTTAATCCTTCTAAGTGTCATTTTGGAGTAAGATCAGGAAAATTCTTGGGATATATGGTCACTAAAAGAGGAATAGAGGCCAACCCAGAACAAATCCAAGCTATACTAAACCTCAAATCCCCAACAAATGTAAAAGAAGTACAAAGATTAATAGGAAGAATAGCCGCACTTAATAGATTCATCTCGAGATCTTCTGAAAAATTCAAAGGATTCTACGATATCCTTAAAAAGAATAAGAAGTTTCAATGGGATGAAGAGCATGAGAAGGCATTACAGGATTTGAAAGAATACTTATCCTCAGCGCCATTACTTATGAAACCAGAAGATGGTGAACCACAATCACTATACTTAGCAGTATCCCGAACTACTGTAAGTGCAGTGCTAGTCAAAGACTATCAAGGATCACAACATCCAGTATACTATGTAAGTAAGAGCTTGTTAAATGCAGAAACTAGGTATTCCCACCTGGAAAAGCTAATTTTAGCTTTGATTATGGCATCAACAAAACTTAGACACTATTTTGAGACACATAGAATACACATTAAAACGAATTATCCAATTAAGTCAGTGTTAAGAAAACCTGAGTTATCAGGAAGAATGGCCAAATGGTCAGTAAAACTTAGCACTTACGATTTAGTCTATGAACCAAGAACATCAATAAAGTCTCAGGCACTAGCAGACTTTGTGGCTGATTTTAGTAGTGATATTCAGCCAGAAGTAGATTCGGAAGTTAAACTTCTGGATGAGGATACTGGTGAATGGACTCTACATACTGACGGAGCCTCAAACGTAAGAGGGACATGTTTAGGGATAATACTAAAATCGCCACAGGGGGACATAATACCTCAATCTATCAGTTGTGAGTTCCAAGCGACTAACAATGAAGCTGAATATGAAGCTTTGATAGCGGGACTCCAATTAGCCAGGGATATGAACATAAGACACCTCCACGTATTTGTTGATTCCTTACTGATAGCTAGTTTAATGGTTCTTATATGGTTAAAGAAGATAAATTGGCAAAATACTTAGAAGTAGTTAAGGATATAGTGAGATATTTTTACACTTTTGATATCACACAGGTTCCTAGAGAAGAAAATGATGAAGCAGATGCATTAGCTAACCTAGCATCATCTTTGAAAATTTGTGATGATGTCAATATTCCTATCCTACATATCCTAAATCCAGCTATAGATATAGAAAATTCGAATCATATCCTTAAACAGCTAAATGTAGATGCACATGAGATATCCTGGACCACGCCTATTAAAGAATATCTCCAAACAGGAAAAATACCCGACGGAGAAACAAACCATAGAGCCTTTAAAACCAGGATATCTAGATACATAATTATTCGGGATGTCCTATATAGAAAATCAGTAGCCGGTCCATACTTAAAATGTTTAGAAAAACCAGAGACCTTAGAAGTACTGAAGGATATTCACGAAGGAGATTGTGGAAATCACACTGGGGGCAGAGCATTGCTTTCCAAAATCCTTAGAACAGGATATTTTCGGCCTACTATGAGAAAAGATGCAATATCCTATTCCCAGAGATGTGATGCTTGTCAAAGACACAGCAATATCCTTCACCAACCGGCTGAACCTTTATACCCGATAGTCTCATCATGGCCATTCATGAAATGGGGAATGGATATAGTAGGAAAACTACCAAAGGCACCAGGAGGAAAAGTATTCATGCTTGTCATGACTGATTACTTTTCGAAATGGATTGAAGCTGAAGCCTTTGTACAGGTTAGAGAAAAGGAAGTAATATCCTTCATAAAAAGGAATATCCTGACCAGATTCGGGATACCTGCTGAGATTACATGCGATAATGGATCTCAATTCATTGGCAAAAGAACTACCAACTTTTGTGAAGCATGGGGGATAAAAATGATTACTTCCACGCCGGTACATCCTCAAGCTAACGGTCAAGCAGAATCAAGCAATAAGATAATCATAAACAATCTCAAAAAGAAGTTGGGATCTAAGAAAGGAAAATGGGCCGAAGAACTTCCATTTGTCCTATGGGCAGATAGAACTACTACAAAAAATGCGACTGGTCAAACCCCATTCTCATTAGTATTTGGTTCAGAAGCTGTACTCCCAACTGAGGTGATTATCCCTACTGCAAGAACAAATTTACAAACCATAGAAGCTAATAACGAAATATTATCTCAGGATATAGACACCATCGATGAATCTAGGGATATTGCGAAAATTAGAATGGCTGCCTATCAACAAAAGATAGCTAAATCCTTCAACAAGAATATAAGGATCAGAAGATTCCAAGTAGGAGACTTAGTTTTAAGAAAAGCATTCCAGAATACCACAAATCCAACGGACGGGAAACTTGCCCCAAAATGGGAAGGACCTTATAAAATTGATTCCGAAGCTGGAAAGGGGGCATATAGATTAATTACTATGGATGGTGAAACTATTCCGAGGGCATGGAATGTTATTCATTTAAAAACATACTTTATATAACTTTCGCTGGAATTTTTACTCTAAATTTACATAATTATCTTTTAATATTCCTGTATATCCTTACTGTCATATCCTGCCATATATATTCTCAATTTATCTCGACACTAACTCAAGCATTGGAGAGGCTTAGGGATCCCTAATGCCTACCTTTGCAAAACTATTTTATGTTTTGCAGGAATAGCTGGAGAAGATACGAGGCTTTATGTCTCAGCCCAAGTTTTGACCTGAAATCAAAACTTGATGAAGACCCCGCACTGACTTTATGTCTAGCTGCAAAGCTTTGACCTGAAATCAAAACTCAAGAGACCTTTTGAAGACTAAGGGTTCATACCCTCGCCACTAGCGCACGTATATCCTGCTATAATCCAATATAATGGGACTAGTACACGCATGAGTGGCTGACGATTTCATTATCGAGGGTTATAACTATGAATCCTCCGTAATATCCCGGTATAGTTGGAGATTTTGGGACCAGTACACGCATGAGTGGCTGACAATTTCATTTTCAAAGACTATAACCAGGGATCCTCCGAATTCCGGCCTAGTCACCAGTATCCCGGCCTTAGTCGCCAGTATCTCTCGGCCTTAGTCGCCAGTATTCCGGCCTTAGTCGCCAGTATCTCTCGGCCTTAGTCGCCAGTATCTCTCGGCCTTAGTCGCCAGTATTCCGGCCTTAGTCGCCAGTATAATCGGCCTTGTCGCCAGTATTTTCGGTCTTGTCGCCAGTTTAACCGGCCTTAGTCGCCAGTATATTGGGATTATCCCAATCTTTTTTGTTTTTGAGTATGTGCAGGAACAAACTCTTAAGGATACTTTGGGATATAACTTCTACATGGAATACGCTTAGGGATATCGAAGAAATGACTCAAGTCTCATGATTATTTCAGGATATTACACAAGTATAGTCATAAAATGTCCAAAGATATTAAGGTACGTAATTCTTACATTATCCTGACAGGGATATGAAGAACTTCGAGAATAAATCTACTCATTCAAGGAGTTGGTATTTATTTCTTGACTTGTTAGCAATCTTTATCTTTAATCATACTATTACCTTTTGCAAATATCTGATCCTGAAGAATAGCCTTGAATAAATGTTTTTAAAATTTGAATTCAACTATAAACTATAAAAATATCCTCAATATATTTTCACATGTTTTTCAAATATCCTGAACACGACTAAATAGATCTCGATGAGAATAATTTAATACATCTTGCAAAACATAATTGAACAACATATCTTAAAGCATTCATTAATATTACTAAGTCAAAAGGTCAACAAAGTCAAGTCAGTATATTAGGCTTCGCCATGTAAGCACATGGTCCCTCCACCCAATATATTGAAAGTATTAAACTAAAACTAAGGAATTTTAGGCTTCGCCATGTAAACAAATGGTCCCTCCACCTAAAATCCCACAAATTGTCTGCCCATCTAGGGACTTAACATCGAAACATTGTTTAGAAAAGAACTACATATTATCATGAACAAGAACCACAAATATCATGGGCTCAGACCTTATCACCTCTATCTTCATCGCCCATCACCGCACCACCATCGCCTTTGTCAGCACCGATATCCTCACCCCCTGCCACCTTACTGGTCTCCACCACGCTCGCCGTCTTCGCCGCTGCATCAGAAGTCTCTGCCATATCCCCAGTCAGCTTGGCCAAAACCTTAACCCAGTCGGCAAGGTCCTTGTCCCACAAGTCCGAGCCGTCTTGTTTTGACCTCTCTGCCATTTGGATCTTCGCCTTGAGGATAGCAGCAGCAGCAGACTTCTTAGTTCCCTCAATGATTTTCTTCACCTTCAGCTTATGGGCGGCATCATTATCCTTGACCTGTTTCTTGAACTTTGAGGCCTCCTTCTCATAATGCCCAGCCTTGGCGACAGCGATCTTCCTTTGGTCATCAAGGTCTTCGATTTGCTTTTCATAAGCCTCTTTTTCGCTGGATATCTTTGAGATGACCTGTACAATAAGGATGATATGAGGATATAATTGCTTGAAAATTATCATATTATGAAGATATACCTTGTGGAGAAGGTCGACAGCAGGAAGATTAGGGATATCGTCCACACTAACCATATCAGCACCCTTGCGTTTCTTTGAAGTCTTGGTCGAACGAGTGTGCATGATCCTCGCCTTGGGGGCAACAGGACTAATTTTCTCCTTCTTAATGGTTAACAAATCAGTAAGGTCTTCAAGTTCAAAAGCTGATTCTGAAAAATCATAAATAAAAACATAAAAACATTGAAGATTAATCAAAACCTTGAAACTAACTCCGGGATACCTGATGTCATTTGGGCTTGCGATTGTTGAGAAGAAGCCCTATGAGATGCAGATGAAATAGGGATATCCTCTTTGGAAGATGGTGTGAACTTCCATTCTCTCTCTCCAATCCTCAACAAAGATTGAATCTTTTGTTGAGTATCCTGATTCTCGGCAATGAGTGATTCAAACTTCGGCGCTGAAACAAATTAATAAAACAGAAATTGGTTAACAAATATTCAAATATCAATAACTGAAAATGAAAAAATCCTACCCGATAACAACCAACTAACTGAAAGAGAACTTCCCCCAGGGATAGAACTCCTCTTCACAAAGAAAATTTTGTCTCTCCACTCATCCTTATTCATAGTAACCCCATGAACCAAAACGGGGGCACCAGTTCGCCTCTGAAGCAAAAAACGGGAATACCCATGGGTGCGAAGTTGGTAAATAGAAGAAATTTCAGGGATACCAATCCTAAGACCATATTTATGGTTCAACCTATGAAGAGTAACAAGCAACCGCCAACCCATTGGCATCAGTTGAGGATAACAGAGACGGGTGATTCGGAAAAACTCAGAAATCAGAGTGGGGAAAGGATAAGACAAACCTAATGAAAATGGGTATTCGGGGAAACAAACCCATTTGATAGAACTGTGATCGGCTTTCAAAGCAGGATCATAACGACGTAATACCGTTTCTTCAGGAAAGGCTCGGGAGAGTTGCATAACTTCGATATGATCATCATCAAATGTGCATGCGTTCTGCTCAGTGTATGGAAGAATATTCTGATCAAAGAACACGCTCGCTTTGGAAGGGGAGGAAGAATGCGACATTTTACTTAGTTAAAAATCAAGAAAAAACAGAGGATTCGGAATGAAAACTTACCGGAGAAGACGGTCAAAGAAGATAAGTGATTAGAAAGGAAAAACACGTGATCATTATATGCAGAATCTCTGACACGAAACAGTAACCTTTATCCCCATCTAAACCGTCCATTTAATCGAGAAACCGTCAATTCAAATTTTAAAATTCGAATTTTATCTTTAAAATTTTACAGCTGTAAACCTTAAACTGTAAAATTGGGGGCAATTGTTAGGCGCAAAATATTTCCACTAGGGATATTTCAGGATCCGGGATATTTCGGGATCAGGGATATTTTAAGGATATGAATGTTACTAACAATTATCTCTGTTACTTAACCTTTATTGCGAGATTTCAGGAATTGACAGGGTGTCTCATAGCTGGTCCTGATATCACGGAAACATGCATCAACTACTTCAACTTAAACGAGGAATCCAAGAGAAATCTATGCGGGTGATTTGAAAGAGTCGTCCACGATTGGAAAGTGCCGGGATATTCGGAACTACCTTGTGAACGTTGTCAAACGTCCTTTTTTAGATTCTTTGTATAAATATCGAGGTGATTGATCGATATAGGACACGGCTGACTTAGAGAACACACACAACACTCATTGAAGCTAATATAGCATCATAGAATCGATCATATTGCGCTCTTTGTTTGTATTTACTTATTTTGATTATTAATAAAATTAGGTAGATGACGATTGTCACCTCCCGAGGTTTTTATGCCGGCAATCCTAAGGGATTAAGGACTTTTCCTCGTATAAATCTCGTGTGTATTGCTATTTTTCTGTTTTGAGATATTCAAATATCCCTAGGGATATTCGGGGATATCCTGAACATATATTCAGTATACTCGATATATTTGCTTGTAAAACACAATACCCCACTTTTCTAATTCGGTTTTGCTAAAAGTTAAGCTTGTTAATTTTTACCCGAAACACTAATTGCTTTATAATAATTAAATAATAATAATTAATTAACTAAAAGTCAAAACTTTTGCATGCGTTTTGATTTATTGTTTTAGGATGGATTGATAGCTGTTGCAACTAGTTTTTTGTTTACGTTTTGATATTCGTGATGTTATTTCCATGGCAGGATATATACTCAAAATTAATTAATAATAGTAATTGTTAAATAATAATTAATTTGTTACCGTTTTGTTTAGTCGTCTTATGTTCGTGTGTATTAATGCTATTTTTTACAACTAAGCACGGCAATTTTTTACTATGGTGTAACAAACACGTTGATAATGGCTACACTTTAGGATTTTGAGTCGGGGTGACAACTGTTGTAACATGTTTTTATATTTGTGTTTTGGATACACGAGGTCGTGCATGCGTTCTTATATTAGAAATGGTGACAGAATTTCCCACCTCATGGTTTTCTAATATAGAGTTTTTGACGCGCTTATGTTTATTTTTATGTTTTTAGAGGCAATTTCTTATCATATTAATGTTAAATGGATGGAAACTCTAGCAGTTGTGTATATACATTCTAATTTTAGAGTCAACAATTAATCTGTCATGATTCCAGGGCAATGAGAGAATGAAATTTTTTACGCGTGCATAAATTAAATAACTAATACTAACGATACTATTAAATAACAATAATAATTAAAAAATAACATTAACAATTCTTAAATTAAATATTGATACCAATTAAAAAAATAGCAATTTTATGAATGCAAACCATTTGTTTGTTGTTTTGATTATATAATTTTTCACATTGTGCATATTATCATGATTAAATACACATATCAAGGGACAATTAATATTTTTGATATTGTTACTGCTATCATAATTAGATATCAATATCTATATTGATAAAGTAGTATGACTTAATATATTATTTGACGTAATATAAATTGATTAGATATCGTTTTTTGTATTAATATGGAGTTACCGCGGCAATGCGCGAGTAAACCCCTAGTTTGTAACATACACTAATATACATAGTAATATTATATTTATACAAATAAGAAACATTTAAAATTATAAAATAATGAAACTGGATGCATGAACTAATAGCGATAAAACCATTTTCATTAAAGATTTAATTGATACATAAACAATCAATCCTTTTATTCTTATTCTTATTTCAACTTATTTAAGGGGTATAAAACCCTTCAATTTTTGTTTCACAGTCTTTCTTTTTTCGAAAATGATAAGTGATGCTAATTAAAGCTAAGCTGACCATACTTTGGTTGTTGATTTGGGAAGAATAACCCAAAATGTCTCTCCTCCTCACTTCCAGGTTTTTTATTTTCATCAAACATTGCAAACAAAAATGTCTTGATAGAACGTCCAGGCTTCAATGGCGTTCCACTGGTCCCTTTCACATGTGAAATCAAATTCCTATAATAAGTTCCAGCATTTCCTGTAGTTGCAACAGAGCCACCACTTGAAGGCCACCCGCTCTCGGACACAACAATCTCTACGTTCCCACCACCAAGGCGCTCTTGAGCCGCATAATGCGCGTCTAAGATGGCGTCAAACAGGTTGGAATACTGCCTACCATTGTCATTCACCACTGGTCCTGGTGCGGTGAACAATGCGTATGGGAGATTCGAACCTGGGTTACTAAAGTAGGGGTAGATATTGGCTAGCATTGGTTGGTTGTTTTGTACTAGAAATCTTATTATTGGCTCAATAAACGCTCGCACGTTGTCACGAAATGCACCACTGCTTGGTGGATACGAGGTACCCAAAAGACCACTGTAGGTTGCGGTAGACACCTTAATTTGGTTGCCTAGGCCTGCATTTCTAATGGCGTTATAAACATTTTGCATCGCGCGAAGTACGAAAGGTACATATTGGCTGTTTCCATTATTCGGATCGACTTCATTTCCAACGGCTATGTATTTAAACTTGACATTGGAGTACCTTAGGATGTTGTTACTAACCCATGTGTTAGCGGCATTTTGATCAGTGAGTGATTGTAGAGCATCATTTGGGACCCCAATCATGACTTTAATATTGGTCCCTCTTAGTGCTTCAAGAATAGATGGATTCGGATCATAGATTCGCATTTTGTTTATGTTGTTTCTTTGGTAAAGGCTTACCACATCTCTTTCAGAGGGCAAATTATCCCCATTTCGGCCATAGCACACGCCCACAGATTGTGCATCTATAATCAAACAATTATAAGAATATATGTTATTATCTTCACAAGTGGTCTTGATTTCAAACCAATAGTATAATGAAAACTATTAAGAATTATGTTTACCCTTTTTAATATTCATCATAGAAAATCAACTAGATGCATGTGCATTTAGTGTTTAACACTAACGGGGCTTGAATATTTTGAAAGGAGATATGGAAATTTACGGAACCCACATGTTGATTTTTTGAAACGATGAGAGATGAAACTAATATTTAGAAAAAGAAAATAACTTACTGGCTAAAAAATTAATACTATGGACGAAAAAAAAGGTAGTTTTGTCCATGAAGTTTAATATGCCACTTTAAAATGACATAAATATCACTACAAGAAAATCTCTCTGGCACACCGACCATTTCCCGATGACATAAAGTCGTCGGTATAGAATGTCTCTAACGACGATGCACAAGGTGAAGTATCAAATTAGAATTCTTGTAGTGTTACATGCACACATATGAAACATATCTAGAACATGTTTGTAAATAATATTCATTCTAGAAATCAACTAAATTTATGTAGAGTTTAATATGTCAAGTAATTAGAATTTAATATACATGTATACGTGAATAGAAACGTAAATCATGCTTGTGAATTAAAATGCAAGAGAGGAAACCTTTGACTATGAGAAGGTTTATAAGCAAACATAGTAGTACAAGCTTTGTTGCCATAACTTTGATTGATGAATTAATCTTTTGAGATCTAACAATATATATAAGGAAAAAAATTACAAGAATAGTCCATATAGTTTATCTAGATTTTAAAATTATGTCTTTAAAGTCCTAGATATTATACTTTTAGTCCCAATAATTTAATGTTTTGTCATATGTGATATTTAACATCAACTAACATTAAAAATTGGTGTTAAAATGACATGTTTACACTTTTAATCAAATACAAACAATAACAACAACAACAACAATATTGAAAGCATGTCATTTGGTCACCATGAAAAACCATAACCACCCCTTGGTGACGCTTCGCACTTCCATTATTCCCTCACCTTCGCATATAACATCGCTCGCCCTCTATTGCTTGTTAAAAGATAAAAATAATAAACTCACTCCAACAATAATCTCACTTGAAAAAAAAGGAAAGAATCGAAGATACTAGGGAAGAGAAGATAAACGCAGAGGCAGGAAATCACGAATGTGGTGAAAATAATGTTTAAAATATAATGCTATTTTCTTAACATGTCATATTGTTATGCATCAAAACCCTAACAAAGTGGAACATCTTTAGGACAAAAGTTTTGATGGTAAATGTTATACATATTTACTATTTTTTTAACAAAAACAATTGATTGACAGACATGTCACTAATCTAAGAGGAAAGCCAACCTTTATGTAAACCCTTCATTATCATGATTAGAACCTAAGACCTAAAAAAACCCAAGCTCTATCCTTTATTCTTCATGTTATTAAACCATAAGACCATTGACACCTACTTAACTACTAAATGGTTTTGGTTCAAATACCCCAAGATGCTAGTAATGATAATTTTATTTTAAAATATAGCAAATATATTTAAAATTTGTGATATAATTATTAAATTTATAATATATATATATTAATACTTAATAGATAAGTTGTTTTGAAGACACTTTTTAGTTTATCACGAGCAATCTTATTTTTCTCTCACATTAAATAACATGATACATATTACTTTGTGATGATTTATTACTTTTTTGCTTCTTACTTTTTTTAAATAATAAAGATATTAAAAAGGTATATTTTTGGATATTAAAGATAAATTTAATTATAAATAATTATTATATTGTTGATTAAATGATAAGTAATTATTATTTATTTTTTTCTTTATTCTGTAACTCATCCATGAATTTCTTAACATAGTGTTTAATAAATTAAGAAAAAATGCTTACAAGTAAATTACCTGTCAAACAAGCCGTAACAAATTTCCATTTTCTACACGACTCTTTTAAGTCGTCTTATTATTATTTGCGTCACTTTCTTAATTGAAAAGTTTTATTCAAGTATTTAATGATTTATTATTGTTACGAAATATCACATGGGTGAACCGAAAACTGGTTAACCGAACCGACGTTGAAATAACTTGTAAAGCCAAATCACGATAATCAAAAGTATTAGTTTTACTTTTTTTAAATTAGAAAACCAGAAATAATATAACCATCTAAAACCTCATGGAACCACACCTAAGCAATGCCTTCTATCTTTTTGCTATTAATAATTTTGGATTAATTTTGAAAACCCAAATTCATTAATAAGTGGTCAAAAAAATTTTAGCCTAAAGTTTAAGCCAATACTTTATTTTGGCAAGCCTTTTTTAGGCTTATAACTCTCAAATATAACATCAATATCGAATAGTGGTCAAATTAATAGCCGAACTGGACTCATATGCGTAAAACTAAAAACACCATCGATTTCTTAAAACTGAAATATGTAGGATCAGATGTTCTCAATTGATTCAATAATAGAGTATAGCAGCGGAATTCAAAGTTGAATTAGCACAATCATAGCAAGAACAAAGTTCAATCAAACAGTAAACGAATAAGTTTGTTATAGAGAGAGAGTTTCTGCAAAAGGAATATTTCATTCAATTCACTAACTTCATCACCTTACAAAATTGTCAACTGCCCTTATATAAAGACAGTGACGTCTGATGATGTCACATGATGTTGACACCTAACAGACAAAACAAAACAACTGAAATAACTAAACTACTGAGAATGTCTACAACATCTGAAGACATTCTCTTACAACTACTGAAGTAATAAAACTACTGAAGTAATAAACTAAAACATCTGATGAGTAACTACTCATCAGACTTTTACAAGAACTGAAAGAAAACTACTGAAGACTAAACTACACACTACAACATCTGATGACTTACACTTCAGCTGTTGTATATCACTTCAGATCTTGTATCTTCTGTACATTGAATGTCAGCCGTTGTGTTCTTATTCAGTTGTTATAAGTGCTGTGAGACTTAGAGATTTTTCTGATCAGGCTCATTGGTTCTTTTAGTCCAACAAACTCCCCCTGAACCAATGCAGCCAAAAACCTCTAATTTATTTATGGTCTCACTTATTTACTCCCAGGCTGAAAGATAAGTCTTTTTCTTTGAGATCAGTATCAAAATGACCAGTTAAAGTGTATGCCTGATAATCAACAGCTTCCAAAAAATCTAACAAGCAAAATATGAGAGGGAACTCCATTGGGGAAATGGACTATGAGCATTAACCCCTCTCATTAAAGCTATTGATCATATACTAACCTGAAGGACTCCCTGACATATGCCTCAAGCAGTATTACCTTCTCTTCTGGAGTCAGCCTCTCAGGTTCACCTTCAAAGAAAGACTCAGGTCCATAATACTCAGACAAGTACCTGGCCATTGTCCTATCATTCAGCTCAACTCTAGTAATCTCTCTGTATACAAACTCATCAGGATGCTTCCCTTCCAAAAACAAAGAAAGCTCATTTTGTTGAACATTTTCAAGTTTCCTATATACCAAGCCTTTCTTGATCATTTTGTTTTCTATAAACTTTGGAGCTTTTGAGCCAGAGTTGTACACACTCTTGAAGACATTGATTATCTCCCAAGGATCAAGTACTGACCTTAGCATAATGTCAGCACTTAAGACCCTTCTGATTCTTCTGGCATAAGATGCTGGAGCCTCTCTCTTGTGTATTCTGTGAATGATTCTTGGATCAGGCCACATTCTAATCTGTTCCTTCCTATACTGGTAGGTGAACCTCAGAGCATACAACCTTTGAGCTTCTTTCTTCATTGCAATAATGGTTGATGTCTGAGGATAATCCTTGTCAACCATCTTTAAGATTTGCTCATCATGCTGTTTCTGGTTCTCTTCTTCTTCAAGCTTCACTTTTACTGCCAACATTCTAGACTCTGGTGTGATCTTTGGATGTTGACCAAAAACCAGTGGCTTGGCAGGAAGAGTTACTTTCTTCTTTTGAATGGTCAGATCTAACCCAGTTGTTGCTGAATCAGGCTTTTGAACATTTGTTTTAATGACTGTAGAGATAGGCATCCTGTCTTCCTCATCTGAATCTTCCTCTTCTTCTTGAATTCTCAGTTGCCTTCTTTTCTTTAGAGGAGCCCTTACCTCAACACTTTCAGAAGATTTCTCAACCTCAACCCTCTGAGTTTGAACTTCTTGTTCTTGCATCTCCTCTTGTTCAGTTTCTTGTACATCGGAGGTTGTAACTTGTTCAGTACTTACTTTCTCAAAACTTACTTCAACTTCTTTATCAGCCTTTTCCACACTTTCTACATTTTCTTGCTCAACCTCCTCCTCAGCTCTGTTGACAACCTCAGCAGTTTTATTCTTCTTCTGTCTCTTGTATGTCACTTGAATGGCAGGAGACCTTTCAGAAGCAATATCTTCATTGTCAGACCTTTGCCTTTTGGAAGCTGAAGTTGTGACTGACTCTGTTCCTAACTCCCCCTTTTTGGCTGCAGGGGAAGAAGGAGTATGAAGAGTTGTAAGTCTGGCAGTCACAGCATCATCTATCATCTGCTGAATTTGAGATTTGGAGGGTAGCCTCTCATCAAGAGCTTGGGCAATGATGGTTTTCAGTAAAGGAGTGATGAGAGGGATGACATTTAGAAGGACAGCAGCTAATGCCTCTGGGGGGCTAGAACCCAAAGGATTAGTGCCTGAAGCAGTGGCTGGAGGCTTGTCAAATTGTGAGGTATTGGTGGAAGTGTTTGTGTGACCTTCAGGATGAGAAAGTGCCATCTGTGGGGTAATTGGGGAAGATGGACTTTTGTCCTTGGACATTTTTGTGAGTAGCTCATTGAGTCTACATACCTCAGCCTCAAGGATTTGATTCTGCTTTAGAACCTCAGCAAGTGTTCTTTGGTCATCAGTAGCCTTAGCTAAATCATCTGACCTCCTGAGAATATCAGGATCTACCTGAGTTGAGTGTGGCTCAACATGATCAGGTGCCCCTTTTTCTTGGTTCTAGGGACTTCCAACCTCAGGGGTAACCCCTTCATCAGTTGTTGCCTCTGACAAGGTCTTAGCAATGGTACCACTATCAATCACTCCAAATGATGGAGGTGATGAAGTAGCAGCCTTGTCAGATATCAGAATCTCTCTTTACACACTAGGAGATCTGATGTGGTAGTCATAATCCTGTGGGTTATCAGAGACACTTTGATCCTCCCCCTCAATGTTGGAGCTAATCCCAGTAGTGATAGGTGTCTGGGTGGGGATAGGAGTGTTCAACTGATCCAGGATGTTTTCAATAACAAAAGTGGGGCTATTTGGGGTGGTTTTCATAGGAATTGGCTTTGAAAGAGAGTGCACCCGGGGAGATTGGTGCTGTTCAATAGAAACCTTTTCAAATGAAAGAGGTTCTAGAGATGTGTCTGCCCCTACAATGGTTGCTCCAGGATCCTGTTGAGAGGAAACCTGGGCGGTTTGAGCTGGTAGAGTCTGATGGACCACTGGTTGACTACTCCCAGTGGCCATGTCATGCCTTGGTGAGGCATGGGCAGACTCAGGGGACTCATTTCCCTGAGCAGCCTTTTTGGGCTTTGTGGATTTGGGTTTGGTGGGGACCTTAGATTTTGATTTGGGAGAGGAGGCTGTGGGTTCCCTATGCTTGGGTTTTAGCTTTCGGGCAGCCTCTTTTAGAGTAAGGTTAGAGTTGTGTCGGGAATATACTTCCATCAAAACTGTTGGAGCAGAGATCCCCTGACCAACAAGGCCATTTTGCTGAAGCTGTTTCTCTATGATGGCCATGATAAAACGTGGATAGAGTAGCCATCTAGAAGAAACAGGCTTAGCAGCATGTTCAGTTAATTCAGAAAACAGGATTTGAGAAAAATTTAATTTTTGAGATTCAAGGATTGAATACAATACCTGTTGCCACCTGGAAGACATTTGGTCCCATGAAGAAGACTTCGGAGCCAAGCATATGTTGATCATATGAAATATCAGGCGCTCTGGGTCATTGAAGTGCTTCTTGAAAAGTGTTGAGTCACTCAAGTCACCCTGGTATTCATGACTTGTAAAACAGAGGTCAGTTGCGCTCTTAGGAAATTGGGTGACCAGATTAGCATCATCAAGCTGAAGAACCTCCCTCAGTTCAGCTGGGCTTATGTGCACGTTATGACCATTGACAGTGGACCGAAGAGAGATTACTCCTGTGCCAACATTGATCAGTTCCACATTCATCCAGAATTGATGAATAGAGTCGACATATAGTGTTGGATTGATGAGAAAAGCAGTTTTGAATTGAGAAGCATTCATCAAATCCACAGCTTCATCAAACTTTGACCAGAAAGAGGATTTGGTCAGATAGGCAATGGAGTTATGACGCGGTTTCAAGGTTATGGACGCCATGGATGCAAAGACTGGAGAGGGAAAATAGGTTTTTGAAAAAGATGGAAAGTTCTGAGAAAGTGATAATGAAACAACTGAAGAAGGTTGAGTTAAATAGAGAAAACAACAGAAGTTAAAACAACTGAAGAGTAAAATTACTCATCAGGTGTTGTCGACAATTTTGTTCAGCAGTTGTTTTCATCAGTTGTTCATCAGACTTTGTGGAAATTTTGTTCATCAGAACTTGTGAACAATGTGTTCATCAGAACTTGTAAACAATTTGTTCATCAGAACTTGTAAACAATTTGTTCATCAGAACTTGTAAACAATTTGTTCATCAGAACTTGTAAACAATTTGTTCATCAGAACTTGTAAACAATGTTTGACCTTCAGTACTTAGTGAATCAATACTCATCAGTACTTGTAACTTAGAGTATTAGAAAAGGTCATATCTTTCCTTGAATCAGTACTTTTGATATGTATCAGTATTTACTGAAAATATCAAAAAGTTTCAAGGTAAAAAAAAATTTTATTTGAAAAGAAAAATTGAAAATATTTTTGGGTTTTTGAAAAGAAAATAAAATTTATTTTATGAAAAACCAACCTATTCAAGTTGCAGCATACCAAGCCTTAGAACTAAATTTTGAAAAGTTGAAGTGTCTAAAGGCTTAGTAAAGATGTCTGCAAGCTCATCAGCACTAGGAACAAACTTTGGATCAATCAGACCCTTTTCATAACAATCTCTTATAAAATGATGTCTGATCTCAATGTGTTTAGTCCTAGAGTGCTGAACTGGATTCTTGACAATACAAAGAGCTGAAGCACTATCCATTAACAATGGTGTCTTCAGTTCTTTGATGCCATAATCCAAGAGTTGAGACTGAAGCCAGAGAATTTGTGAAGTACAACTTGCAGCAGCAATGTACTCGGCTTCAGCAGTGGAAGTGGCTACAGATGTTTGTTTCTTACTTTGCCAAGAAACCAGACAATTTCCGAGAAATTGACACCCACCAGAAGTAGATTTTCTTGAGAGTTTGCATCCTGCATAGTCACTATCAGAAAAAGCAACTAGCTTGCAGGAATGTCCAGTGGAGTACCATATTCCCAGAGATTGAGTACCCTGTAAGTATCTGAAAATTCTTTTCACAGCAATCAGATGAGATTCTTTAGGTGCAGCCTGAAATCTAGCACAGACACATGTGGCAAACATAATGTCTGGCCTTGATGCAGTTAGATACATCAAAGAGCCAATCATACATCTATAAAGAGTTTCATCCACTGAAGTACCATTCAGATCAGCATCAAGTTGTGTGGTGCTGCTCATGGGGTTAGAACATGGTTTACAGTTTTGCAAATCAAATTTCTTTAACAGCTCTTTTGTGTATTTTGATTGGTGAATGAAAATTCCATCAGTTTTTGTTTAATTTGAAGACCCAAGAAAAACTGTAGTTCCCCCATGGCACTCATTTCAAAATTTTTGGTCATAAGCTCAGTGAAAGCATCACACAACTTTGGATCAGATGAAGCAAATATAATGTCATCAACATAAATTTGAACAAGTAGCTTATGCTGTCCTACTTTCTTTATGAATAAAGTTTTATCAATGGAGCCTCTAGTGAAATTATTTTTAAGAAGAAAAGTGGATAGAGTGTCATACCAGGCTCTAGGTGCTTGTTTCAGCCCATAAAGAGCTTTATCAAGCTTGTACACCCAATCAGGATGTTTATTGTCCTCAAAACCTGGAGGTTGACACACATACACTTCCTCTTTTATTTTACCATATAAGAAAGCACTTTTGACATCCATTTGAAAAACTTTAATTTATGTAAGGCAGCATATGCTAAAAACAATCTAATTGCTTCTAGTCTGGCTACAGGGGCAAAGGTTTCATCATAATCAATACCTTCTTCCTGAGAGAACCCCTGTACAACCAGTCTGGCCTTGTTCTTAACTATTTGACCATTTTCATCTGTTTTATTCCTAAACACCCATTTAGTGCCTATTGCACACTTACCTTGGGGTAAAGGAACCAGCTCCCAGACTTGTTGTTTCTTGAACTGCAACAACTCCAACTGCATAGCTTCCACCCAGCCATTGTCTTTGAGTGCAGTGTGATAGTTCTTTGGCTCTTGTTGACTGACAAATAGAGCATAAAGACAAAAGTTGGATAATTGACTTCTTGTGGAAACACCAGCAGAAATATCGCCAAGAACTTGAGATAATGGATGATCCTTCAGTTCTTGATATGGAATAAGATCAGTGCAAGTGTTTGCTGGAGGAACAGATGCTGCAGTTGAAGAAGATTCAGGAAATACAGCAGCAGGAATTTCAAAGGATTTAGAAGATGCCAGAATTTCATCAGCATTTGTATTTGGAGGATCAACTGGAGCAGGAGGAGCATCAGATTTAGCATACAATGGCAGATTATCACTAAATCTGAACAGATGAGTACTTTCATCTTCATCATCAGGACTTCCTTGTGTGGTTTCTGTAGAAGCTTTTGGTGGATCTGCAGTAAGTACCTCATGTGCTTCAACATTAGATTCAACTGGAAATTCATGTTGCAAGATGTTAAGATCAAACATCTCAGCAGGATTTTGAGGAATGGAATCTTTGGGACATTCATTGAATTTAACATGAAGAGTTTCTTCAACAATCTTTGTTCGACAATTGAACACTCTATAAGCCTTGCAAGTTGAAGAATATCCAACAAAATATCTTGCATCAACTTTGGAATCAAACTTTGTGAGTTGATCTTTGGTGTTAAGGATATAACATGGACACCCAAAAGCTCTGAAGAAGGAAATCAAAGGAGTTAGATTGTGAAGTATTTCATATGGAGTTTTCAACCATCTTTGATTTACTAGAACCCTGTTTTGCACATAGCAAGCTGTGTTAACAGCTTCTGCCCAGAAGGTCAGTGGCAAACCAGAATCAGCCAACATTGTTCTGGCAGCTTCAATCAAAGTCCTATTTTTCCTTTCTACAACTCCATTTTGTTCAGGAGTTCTGGGAATGCTGTACTGTCTCTGAATTCCCTTTGACATATAAAATTCATCCAGAATGTGATTTCGGAATTCAGTGCCATTATCACTCCTAACACACTTGATAGGAATAGAATATTGCTTTTCAGCATATAACACAAAGTTTATAATAGCCTTGGCAACCTCACCTTTTGAGTGTAAGAAGAAAGTCCAGACAAACTTTGAATAGTCATCAACAATAACTAGACAATACTTCTTCTTTGCCATAGACATTATCTGCACTGGACCAAACAAATCCATGTGCAGTAGTTGCAGGCAACCAGTGGATTTGGAATCTCCAATTGGAGGAAAAGAGACTTTGTGTTGCTTTCCTTTCAAGCAGGCAGTACAATTCTCATCACAGCTAAAATCCTTTAAAGGAAGACCTCTAACCAAACCATGTTTCACCAATTGATTCATGTTTTTGATGTTCACATGACCTAATCTTCTATGCCACAGATTTGATTCCTTGAAAGAGGCCTTAGAGAATAAACAAGGATGACCCTTGACTGAGATTTTCTTAGATAAATCAAAGGCATATACCTTTCCCACTCTGTTAGCCTTAAGAAGTGTATACTCATCTAAAACTTTGCCAATCAAAGGCATCACATCAGAAGATAAAATCCTACAATCTTGCTTAGTGAAAAGAGAAACATGACCCTTATCACACATTTGACTAACACTCAGAAGATTGTACTTAAGATTTTCAACATGATTCACATCATCAAACCTAATCTCACCATTTGTTACCACACCTTTACCTATAATGTAACCCTTAGCATCATTTCCAAAGGACACAAATCCTTTCCTTCCAGTGAAATAATTTTGAAGGAGAGATCTGCTCCCAGTCATATGCATGGATCCTCCACTATCAACATACCAGATGCTATTTTGGCATGCTGAAGGACCCTGCATACAACAACACACTCAGTTAGACTTTTGGACCCAAACCATTTTGGTTTTGGGTCTGTTAACACATGATGAAACAAAAGTAACATTGTCAGTTGAAGCAACACTTGAAGCATTCTTATCAGAAGATTTTGCTTTGACTTTTGATTTTGATTTCTTTTTATGAAATGAATCAACAGATGCCTCTGCCAGATTGACTTTTCCTATCAGTTGTTGCATCATTAGCATCAGTTGATTATGATTTTGAGTTAAAATTTTGATTTCATCAGACACATCAGAACTTGATTTTTTATTTTTGTGTTTGATCATTTTAGTGTCTTTAATCAAATGAGATGCTGTCAAGTGTTGTTTCCCTGAATCTGGAACAATCCCTTTTCCTTTCTTGGATGTACTTGAGTTATTTCCTTGTAAGGATTTTCCAGATTTTGAAACTACTGATGATTCTGGTACAAACTTTGAACTAAATTCATTTTTCATTTTGAGTATGTTCTTGTTTTTATGCTTGATTTTGTTGAATTTAGAACCTTTTCTGTACCAGCATTCATCAGTTGAATGATTAAACAGCCTACAAATTTCACAAGGCACCCTCTTTTTCTTTTCCTTGTGATTGTCTACAAGTACTGATGACTTAGAAATAGATTGTTTGTTCATCAGAACATCTGAGGCATCAGTATTTGTAGCCAATTTGACAACAGCTGATGTGTTGACAACATCTGAAGAGTTGTGCTTCAGCACTTGTGTATCAACACATTCACCAACATCAGTTGTTGCAGTATCAGCTTTTTCAACAACTGCTGATGAGTGACTTTGACTTATTAAAAGTCGTGCATCATTTTCTCCAACTCCATCCCCATCTGATTCAATTAAGTGTAGATTTAAGACATTTGAAACTTTTTCATCAGGATCAATCTCAACTAAGACATTATCCTGACATGTGTCATCCTCAATGACATTTGTACACCCAATTGAATAAGAATAGGTTTCAATCTCAACCTTTTCAGCTTTGCAAACATTTGACTCTTCCTCAAATATGTCTACAGAATCAGACATTTCTGAAGATTTGGTAGATTGATACACACTTTCCCCATCAGACTCACATTCAAAACATTTTGGTTTATAATCAGCAGGGGGGGCAATGTGATTATAACCAATCCCAAACTTAACATTTGAAGCTGACTGTTTGCTTAACAACATTTCAAACCCCTTACAGGATTCAACCCATTTTTCACAGTTGACTTGGGTTGCTGCAAGCGTTTGTTTCAAATCATTATGCTTCACAAGCATGACTTCCACTCTAGCTTTTTCATCAGATAACAAACATTTGAGTTTATAAATTTCAGACTCTTTTTCATTTAAAGCTTTTTCAAACTCAGTTTTGTTTTTAGCCACAGCCTTCTCTAATTCAAATTTCTCATTTATCAATTCTACATTTATTTCCCTAATGGAAGCAAATGCTGAAATACATGACTCTGAGCATAACTTAGCTTTTGATTCAGAAGATACCTGTGATGTTGAAGAAGATTGACAAGAGTTGTCAATTGAATCAATAGCCATCAATGCAAGATTTCCAAAAGGATTGTCTCCACCATGTGGACCATTTTCAGAGTAAGGCTGCATGTTGAAGTCAGATAAATCATCAGGTAGGCTACTCCAATCAACTACTCCAGGAGTAAAGAAACTCTGATGCTGTTGTTGTTGAGACTGTTGATTGGTTTGAGATTTGCTGGGATCAGGAAGAGCAGGTGATTGTGAAGGAATTAATGCTGGAGTGTGTGTAGGTTGAGGCATGTAAAAACAAGGATATGGATATGGCATAGGATTTTGTGGAACAAAGTGAGCTGGATAGAATTGTTGTTGACTAGTACCAGAAGATTGTGGTCCTTTGCTTGATGTGTTGTTGCTTGGAAAAGTCACAAAAGGTGCAGCAGAGTTAGAACCAGTAGATTTGCACTCCCTAGCAAAGTGACCAAGTCTGTGACACTTATCGCACCTCAGCTTCCCTTTGTCAAATCCAACTTTGGTTTTGCCAGATAATCCAGGGAACTTTCTTCCTGTTCGTTTATAGAACTTTTGTGATCTGATGTTGATTAATGCCATTTGACTCAAAATGTCCATCTCCTCTAGATCATCATCCGGGATTCCTTTCAAATCATCCATCACAAAACACAAGTTATCACCATAATTTCCTGCATTACCATCAACTCCCACAAAAGCATGTTCAGAATTGTTAGTAGAAAAATCAATATGTTCATCATAAGAACATTCAGACCCATTAAACTCTGACTCCTGACCTGTCAAAGCAGTGTTACCAGGAACAAAATCATCAGCAAGTTTTCCAGATGAAGATAGTTTTCTCTTCTGTTCTACCTCTCTCTCAAAAGTTAAGAGTTTCCCATGTAATTGGGTGAGAGATAGATTTTCCAGATTAGCATTAGAGCGTAGGACAATTGTGTATGTGTCCCATCTCTCAGGCAGTGATCTGAGAAATCTGTTATTCATCTGACTATTAGTATATTCTTGCTTAACCATTTTCAACTCAGAAATTAAACATGAGAACCGCTCAAATTGTTGAGTCAATGATACACCCTTTCTGTGAGAAAATGTCTCATACTGCTGAGCAAGGATTTCTCTAGTATTTACTAAAACCTCATCGGTTCCACCAAATTGTTCTTTCAGTGCAACCCAGAGATCATGAGCAGTATCATGATGCATCAAGCCTGAATAAATCTCATTAGGCAGAGCCATGGCCAGAATACCATGAGCTTTCGCATCAATTTCAAACAGTTTGATATCCTCATCCGAATACATATCAGACGGTTTCGGAATCATGATCTTAGTTTCAGGATCAGTGATCGTGGGTTTATATGGACCATGCACTACAGATTTCCAACATCCTGCGCTGTTAATCGACAGGTGATGTAGCATTCTACGTTGCCAAATGTTGTACTCACTCCGCACAAGCATCGGAGGCTTGGTTGCGGAGCCTGTATTGTGCGGATCATTGTTTGGAGTTGTCATGATCACAGATTCAAGCAATTAGACACAAGCTAATGCAAATTTCGATCAATTGATTCAAAACAAATTAATATTGAAGGACAAATCAACAGAAGTTAACAGAAAACTTCAATCTATAACAAATTCTTACTTAATCAGCTAATTCGATCAATTAGAGAACAAATTTGAGCAGTTTCAAAGATCAATTGTTTAATCGATCAATGATTAACCTGCTCTGATACCAATTGTAGGATCAGATGTTCTCAATTGATTCAATAATAGAGTATAGCAGCGGAATTCAAAGTTGAATTAGCACAATCATAGCAAGAACAAAGTTCAATCAAACAGTAAACGAATAAGTTTGTTATAGAGAGAGAGTTTCTGCAAAAGGAATATTTCATTCAATTCACTAACTTCGTCACCTTACAAAATTGTCAACTGCCCTTATATAAAGACAGTGACGTCTGATGATGTCACATGATGTTGACACCTAACAGACAAAACAAAACAACTGAAATAACTAAACTACTGAGAATGTCTACAACATCTGAAGACATTCTCTTACAACTACTGAAGTAATAAAACTACTGAAGTAATAAACTAAAACATCTGATGAGTAAACTACTCATCAGACTTTTACAAGAACTGAAAGAAAACTACTGAAGACTAAACTACACACTACAACATCTGATGACTTACACTTCAGCTGTTGTATATCACTTCAGATCTTGTATCTTCTGTACATTGAATGTCAGCCGTTGTGTTCTTCTTCAGTTGTTATAAGTGCTGTGAGACTTAGAGATTTTTCTGATCAGGCTCATTGGTTCTTTTAGTCCAACAAAATATATGATATTTTGGTTTTGGTTCGAGCCCAAAAGTGATCAATGCAAATTTTAAACGATAATGATTGTTTAAAATATTTAATTGATATTTAATTATAAATAATATTAAATATAGTAAGCTTGATAGATATGTTGTCGCTTAAAAGAAAAGATTGTGTTCAAATCAAGACAAACATATACTTATTAGAGTGTTCGATGTGCCTCGTGGTTGAGGGAAAAAGGGGGCGTGGCTGGGCGTTGAACACCGCCCCCTTGAGGCGTTTTTGGGTTGGGC
The DNA here is from genome assembly GCA_009363875.1 of Mikania micrantha. Lineage (NCBI taxonomy): Eukaryota > Viridiplantae > Streptophyta > Magnoliopsida > Asterales > Asteraceae > Mikania > Mikania micrantha. Next base: position 71,846,534 of record CM018695.1, on the reverse strand, counting down.
GTGGCACGGCAAGGGGCGTTATTGTTATGTTTTTTTTTTAAATATTTTATACAATTTCATTGAAGCCATCATAATACCAACCACTTGGCATTACACCACAAGTGATTGAGTTGGTGGTTGTGGTGGATACCTACATGGCGCCTAGGTTGAATGTTCACAACCAAGAAGCATACCCCATAATCTTAGTTATTATGAATAGTTTAATGAAAATATGATAGATTTTTCGTTCAATACATGTGTCCTGTGATATGTGGCCTATTCCATTGTTTTATGAAATTACACTTTATAGCCGCCTTGTTTATTGATAAAAACTTTTCGAAAGATCGATGACTTTAATGAGAGATCATACGATAATTTTAAGTACAAAATACGAAAAACTTAGGCTTGCCTTGAGTGCTACATGTATGGCAGTTGACAAACTGAACATTCAGCAAACCGTTTGTCAACTGTTCGACGAGAAGTTCATTTATATTCATTCATTTAATAAGTGAACAAACACGAACAAGAAATTTTATTCGTTTAATTAGATGAATGAACATGAAGAGAGGTCATGTTCATTCATTTGTGTTCATAAACGTTCAGCAGTGTGTTCGTTTACGTTCGTTAATGTTCGTTTATTATATTTAATCATTAAATGTGTTGTATATTCTTAAATTTTTTATTTTTAGTTTAATACCATAATATTTAAGCTTTTTTTAGTTTAGTGTCTTAATATTTAACTTTATATTTATATAAATGATTATCTCTAATGCTTGAGATTAAGAATGTTGTGTTTTACTGTTTAAATTAATATATGTTCATTGGCGTTCGTGAACAAGTTCAGTTCCACACAAACAAGAATTTTTATTCAGTTAGCGTTCATGAACCATTTTTGAACAAATTAAAAGTTAAACGAACAAATAATAACAAAGGCTTGTTCGTGTCCATTCGGTTTGTTTACAGCCTTAAGTCTACATGGTTACTTATATGAATATTCACTTAATATATGTAACAAGACAAAACGTAAGCTTAAATTTAAGTAGATACACAACGTATTACTAACAATTATACTTGCATGAGTGTGCAAATTAAACATTAACACAAAATCAAGAACGTTAAACATTATGTTCACCACGGTATGTATGATTTTATGAAATCTATAAGGGTTAAAACATGACTATTCTAAACAAGTCGTGACCATTCGACAATTTTTTTGTTGTAAAGACGTCAATACATCTTGTTATTCGGGTTTGAAACCGCATGTGATCGAGACAATTTTATACTTTTTATGGACGTAGAAAATCATTTATAATGAAATATTATTTTAAAAATCTTATAAACTTAAAATAATTAAACATATGAAACTGTTAGAGTTAATACTTTTGGCAATTTCTCGTGTTGGCAAGTTGGTTTGAGGTAATCGGTAACAAGTACATAAAAAATACACACGTGCAAATTTGAGAACTAAGTAAATAAGGCCACAAGGAGTGGTACCACATTTCCCCACTTTTCTCCGTTGCCACATCAGCGCCACATCAGCTTTACCCACTTTTCCCCATTTTGCACGGTGTCGTCCCACTTTTCCCCACTTTTCCCCATTTTCAAATCTTATTTTTAATTAATTATTTTAACAATAAATAATAATAATAATTAAATAGATTCATTAAAAATAAAATATAAAATTACATTAAAATTTAAAAAGATATTACATTAAATTAAAAAGATATTACATTAAATGAAAATACTAATTATTAGGGTTATTGGCGTGATATTGTTGCGATAAATGCTCCAAATGCTCGATAAGGTCGGCTCGAAGATTTTCGTGCGTTGTTCTTGATCGTAGCTGATAAAGAATGTCTTCTTCAGGCTGTTCATCGCTAGGAGGGTCCTCTATGTGTTTTGGTGATATTGCTGACCCATTCCATTTTAAAATCATATTGTGTAGAATGATACAAGCATACATAATTTTTCGTAAACTTCGTGGATGCATTTGCTTTGCGGGACGATGCAATATATTCCACCTTCCCTTCAAAACACCGAAAGCTCTTTCAACATCTTTTCGTGCAGCTTCTTGTGCTCTCTTGAATCGACGACGTTTTAAATCATTGTAAGTGGGTTTTCGAAGAAATTCTTTTGCATACAAAGAAATAACACCGTCACAAAAATGATCGAGGCTTTCACGCGACGTTCTTTCAGACATTTGTAAATACTCATCAAGAGCATCTGGAGCGTTACCGTAAGCTAATTGTCGTATCGCGGACGTGCACTTTTGAAGTGCAGTAAAACTTTGATGACCTCTTGCATCAAACGATGTTTGAAAGTATTGATAATTCATTTCAATATCGTCTACGATACGCAAAAATAAATCTCTAGGCATACGAAATCTTCTTTCAAATAATTCGTTGGTGAATGTTGGGTTGGTTTCGGTGTTAAAATAATGATCGACAAGCCTCTTGTGTGATTCGGCACGATCGTCCCGACATATATACCTTTTAAAAAAATTGTAACTTATATATTGTAAAACACATAATAAAAAAAATATAAAAAAACAACTATACTAAATAAATTGTGTATACCTTCTCGAAGAGGATGCGGTGGATGCAGACTCGTTTAAACTCGTGGCGACGATGGTTGACAAAAACTCAAAATTTCGTTTTTTGATATTGATCTCGTCTTCTTCTGAACTTGACGATTTACTTTCAAATGTGGGAAGCTCCAACGTAAATGGATCCATTGTTTTAAACTTTATAAAATTTGAGTGAAGAATGAAAGAATAAAATGATAAAGAGTGTGAGTTGTGATTGTTTTGGAGTTGTTTAAATAGAATAAAAATTAGTTTTTTTTTTAAACTCTCCAACGGTCCTCCCAACGGTCTCCCGACCGTTACCCACTTTCCCCACTTCGGCTTGAAACGGTGCCCCCTTCCCGATTCACCCCACCCCACTTCTGGGGGGTGGTGTTCCCGGTCGGCCCCAACTTTCCCCGGCTCTCCCCGCCTCTCTCCCGGCTTCCACTCCGAGTCCCCTAATGACTTATTCTGCACCCAATAAGCATGAGATACGTACGTTTTAAAGTCCAATAACTAAATTCTCTGAATGGTAATTTTATATTTTTTTGAATGGCAACTTTCTATTAAAACAATTAAAAGAGCCATCAAGGCACTTAAAAACTCACTTGGACACCGAATACAAGATAACACCAAACAAAAACCATATATAATAACACCCAATTCACAACAGATAAAGTCTGACACCACCCAATTTTCCTGAATAATGCGATTTACCTTACTCATGTTGGTCATAAGACCGGTCGGTGAGAGAAACCTAATGGTTGCGTTCACCATTCAATTCACAATAGATAAAATTAAAACCCAAAAGAATGGTAATTTAATAAAATGTTTGTAATATATAAGTAATACAATTAATATTAATCTCATATTCTATATATTAAATTATAATTTATAGGAAAAATTACTTCTTCCCCTATTTATAACTATAATTACATATATACCCAGGTCATTAATTAAATCACATGTATCTCTATATTTTATAATTTTCCTTTTTTTATACAAGTATCTATATGTAATTTAAAACTTTAGACAATACGACATATGTAATATAAAGGGTTAGATCACGGAATATATAAAATTTATAATTTAAGTCGAGTATACATGTAATTTATGAAGTTAATAAGAAGACTGAAGATGTATGTAATTGCCCCTAATTTATAAGCTTACTAGTATCTTTATATATTTTGAACTTTTAAATAATAAGTTTATTAATAAACATATAATTTTTTTACAAAATTTGATAAATAATCTTACCGAACCTGCTAGTCGTAATTGCATCATTAATTGTAGGTTACAAAGTAAAATAAAAGCAAGTTCCGAAATTTCTTAACATATTAATTAATTTTAATTTGAACTCATGATTCATGAATGCTACCTTCCTTGTGTAATTTTGTTTTCGTTCCCATGTTAAAAAAACGTAGGAATTTATGTTAGACTTTTTGTTTTTGTTTTTGTTTTTGTTTTTTGTTTTTTTTTCTGAAAGTTGTATTTTGTTGTTGCTATGCATGTGGCAGTGGCACAGTGACAAATTTTCTAATGTAACGTGACATAAATACAAAATACTCGTTTGGATCCTGCCTAAAGTTCAAAAAAAAAAAATCTAAATACAAACAAATGTATGTACCTAAAATTGAATTTTCGAATTCGAAATTTCTATAGAAAATAAACAAAAACGATAACATATTCTATTTGAACAAGTAGATTATCAACTTGACAACCATTTATATATGGGTTTATTATACATAAAACTCTAGATATAGTAATATTAAAATTATAAAATCATGAAAGTGACTGTTTTCTAACTGTTTTACACATAAATGATAGTGTTAGTTCACGAGCCGAGTTTAACCAAACATACATTTGCTCATGCTCGCTTACAAATCGAACCGAACCAAGTGTTTTTCAACTGAACCAAAATCAAACGATCGTATATACGATCTAAGCATTTTTCAAGTGAGTGTCGAGCAATTTCGAGCGCCACCAAACAAGAACGAAAGTTGTGATGGAGTTGAATTTTTTTTTTTTTTAATTTCCGTTCAATATGATGCAGTTGTTGGTTTTTTTTTTTTTTTTTTTAAAAAATTTTCCGTTCAATAATTGACACACAATGCTTTTGATGATGATTTGACATAATATTTTCTCATCTACTTATTATTATTTTTTTCATTTTTCATGTTAATCTAGTTTTAATTACGTTTTTTCTTGTATTTTAAATGGACTAACCAATATTAGCATTAAGTAAACATCATATAATATATTAAAATTATATATACTTATATTTTTATATATACATTAAAAAAATTAAATCGAGACAACCGAGCGAGCAACAAGCGAGTGTATCGTTTCTCATGCTCGGTTTACTTACAAACTGAATCGAGTTAGTTGAACCGAGTGCTTTTTGACCGAGCAGAAATCGAACAAACATAATTCCGAGCATTTTCAAGCGAACATTGAACGAGTTTTGAGTGTCGAGCAATTTAGATTGCCTACTAGATGAACACATCACACAAAAATCACGTCTATATCCATGACATACGTGACACCTAATTTTGCATGTCAGTCTGGTCTTAATATATGTGCATCACGTCTTAATACATGTGTGTATATGCATCACGTCTCAATCAGGTCAAACGATGAAACAAAACTTTAAGACGTTGACACACCAATTTAAGTTTTTTTTTTTAATAAAATAAATAGTTCAGCATTTGATCGACTCAATGAATCAAATACCCGATCGTTTTAACCTATGTGGACTAGGCCTTGAGTCCATACAACCCTTGAGCCCACGACAGCCTATCCTGATGTTGAAGCCCAACAAATATTTATATTACTTTTGTTATAGAAGCCGTCAAGCCTGTTGTTATAAAAAGAAAAAATTACGTGTGAAGCTAAGAAGGATGCGTGATAATTATCACACAAGGCTTAATTGTTGTTGCATGATAATGATCACCTACCCACGGAGTTATCGCGTAAAATTCATACACATGATAGTTTTTTTTCTATAATAATTATGTGTTTTTGTGATAATTATCACGCATATATACTTTGTACGCGAATCGTCCTTTGTGCCCAAAACACTCTCTCCTTTTATAAACGATGTTAGCTAAGTGAGAAATATATAAACAACTATGGTATTTTAGTAAACAAATTAATGATTTTACGAGGCTACCCATAAGTTTTTTCAATGAATACAACAGTATAATATAACTTAAATAAATATTTTAGGATAATTAAATTTAGAGCTGACAAAAAGATACCCAGTAAGAAATGATTAGACTTGTCTAACAAAAACCACTTTTTATAATAATAATAAAAATTAAAAAATAAAAAAAATTCAGGGCTTTGTGCTGGGGAGACTCCTAAGAAGCAACATCTCTATTCTATCTGTAGATTGGGGTAAGGTGTGTCTTTATCTTTCCCTCCACAGACCCCACTCGAATGAGAATTTTAACTGGGTATGGTTGTTGTTTTGTTTAAAAATAATAAAAATTACGAAGATAGACGTCTTAAAATCTTTCTATTATTATTATTTTTTGCTATATAAAACATAGAACCGTCATGCTTAAATCATCAAATCAATTGTTAAATAAGTTGTTTGCATGTTTTATATTTGCGTTAATCGCGTTGTTTATAACATATTAAACATAAAAGAATTGTTTTGTTGGTCCTAATTAAACCGCATTAACTAAAGAATTAAAACTTAACTAAGAGGAACAGAGTAAAGTTGGCTACGATACTCAAGATATTTGCAAACATTAAACACCGTTCATTCTCGAATTAAGAGTTAAGTTGTTTTTAACATTAAAGAAACATGTCGTGTCACTTTCGATTATTCTTAGTTGTTTTTAACGGCAAAGAATCATGTCGTGCCACCTTCACAAGTTTTATAATTCATTTAGTAAATCCGTGGTTAATAAGAAAAAATAGACAATTCAGAATCTTGATCATTCAAACGTTTACCAAGATAAAAGCACAATGATAACTAGGGTTTTCTTATTAAATTCAAAATCTTAAATAGATTTATCTTGCTTTTACTCACCGTGTATCTAAACTTTTTTGTTGTGTGAATTTTTAGCCTTCACGCATTTGATGCGTTATATGTTACTTCTGATCTGCTATTCAGTTTAACTTTCACATTATTTTTATTAGCATGCAAAATACTTTATTGAATTTATACTTACTGTAACATGTTCTTATAGATAATAAGATTCTTGATTTCTTGATGTATATGATTCAACCTAAGTTATAAGTATGCAATCTTAATTAGTATTTTCTTACCCCAAGCAAATTTTTTACATAACAAACGTGGAATCAATGACGCAACACCTTTTTTCATAGTGCTTTGACTAGGGGTATTCAAAAAAATCCGTATACGAAAATCCGAATCCGAAATATCCGAAAAATCGGATATCCGAAACTTCGGATTCGGATACCTATTTTGAAAATTTTCGGATAGTTCAAATATCCGATATCCGAAACATTTTTTTCGGATATTTTTTCGGATATTCGGATACTTTTTTCGGATAATTTTTCGGATATTTCGGATATTTTTCAGATATCCGGATAATTTTCGGATATCCGGTTAATTTTCAGACATTCGGATATCCGAAATATATATTTATTTTATTTTTTTTATTTTTTTCTGATTTCGGATATCCGAAAATGAACACCTCTAGCTTTGACCATATCCATATATTACTTTGGATATACATGCATGGATCATATTAATAAACAATAAAAAAAAATTGAGATTAAGCGTGTAAAACTACTCATTTGTAAGGTTGAAGCTTGAAAAACTACTCACTAATGAAACTTGAGTTTTAGAAATATGTAGTGAAGGAGCTTGACTAAATTGGAAGGGGGCGAAAAGTGATCATTTTTTTTTGCAATTGATATGTCTTGGTTAGTTGGTTAAATGTTCGGATCAAACAATAAAAACTAAAATGTGTCACACCCCCAAATTCTCACTCGTGGTGTCAGTCCACGTGGGTGTGACGTGGCTAGAATCAAGTCATATAGAACACCTCTATATGCATTTACAAACACACTGTCAACATGCAAGTAATAAAATAGTTTGCAGCGGAAAAGATAATGTATTTCAGCGGAAATAAATACATTTAATAAAATGCAACGGAAGTACGAATTGTTAAGCACTACATTGCAATATTACAAAACATAATTAAAATTGTTTTCAAATGATAAAACAAAAATAATGAATGCGGGATCTTATGCTCAAATCCCCTAAGTGCATTCCTGTTCCGAGAACCTGTCAGTTACCTGAGAATACAAGTTTAAAAAGTGTCAACACAATGGTTGGTGAGTTCATAGGTTTTGATATGTACATAATAGTAAGAAAACATGTGTCATGATGTTTATCAAATGTTAGTACCGAGCCCTAGGCTCCAAGTGTCAGTGTGTCACTACCGAACTAGACTTGATTGTCCTTGCCTCCGCTGTGTCTCGTATACACAGCAAGTTAGGTCAGAGTTTCACGGGTTATGACACTCAGTCAATATTGTGCCCCGTGAGGTTAGTCACACCCAAACGGATCCATTCAAAACTACCACGTTGATCGTACATTAACGGTAAGACTTTGTGAGGACTTGTTACGAGTTCAACACTTAATGTTTGTCTAATAAACCAGCATACACGGTAAAATGTTTGTACATTAATAGATGTTTGACTCAATGCAACTAGCATTCTCCCCCTATTTTAAAACGTTGAAAAGAGTAAAGAGGGGCCGTAAACTCACCTTAGTGAAATGAACAAGTGTAAGCGTAAGCTCCTGAAGCGTCAAGTAGTGTAGTCGGTCACCGGCTACCTATATCGTATACCATACGTGAGTCTGTGTAAACGACCATGCTCGTGTTCGTGTTAGTGCTCGTGTTTGTGCTCAACCACCTTCGGTTGTTCATGTTTGTCCGTGTTGGTCCACAATGACCATGTTTGCTCGTGTTGGTCCACATTGACCGTGTTTGATCGTGTTTGACAAAAGTTGACCGTGTCAAGTCAACGACCCGTTGGTGAACCGTGTGTCGGTTGTGAATCGTGTAGCAATCGTGTAAGTGCTCGTCGTGTGCAAAACACGCAAGTTGCGTCTATGGACAACTTACTATTTATAGTAAGTTTCCATTTATGGAAAGTTTCACAAAACATATCGTTTTTAGAGTTCTAGCATGCTCGTTAGTCCTACGTGATCATGTTAACACATAGCACATTATCATATGGATCAAATAAGTCACGTAAGTCATGTTGGCACCTAAAAGTTTCCTAAAATGGAAAGTTTTCATTTCTAGCATATGTGATATCGGAAATGATCTAACTTATCATTCAATCATCATATTAAAACATAATAAACCACTTAGCATGCTCAAATCATACAAAACGTTCATAAGTCGGTTTTTGTAAAAATAAAGTTACTATAAATAGCAACTATGACTATTTTCATACAAATGACCATTCTAGTAAATCCTAAGCCATTTTTATAACACATAACATCATATTATGTCATTTAACATTATCAAGTCATACTCATAAAGCCAAAATCACCATTTAACAATACTTGGTTCCTAAAAGTTACTATATATAGTAACTATGCTAAAATGATCATAATCAACATCAAAATCACATTTTATGCATCAATATCATTCTTAGAACATTCTATTAGCGAAACCATGTACATGCAAGTCACCTATATCATCATTTTCCTCAATTTGCATTTCAAAAGTTACTAATAATATAAAGGTTATCAATATGCACTATTTTGACCATTTTAACAAGATCTAACCATGAGATCATCTTCCAACATCATCATGAAGCACATTTAAACATTCAAAATTATCCCCACAATCATGGATCATACATGCATGGCAATTTTTCAACATTTTATAGCCAAATAATGATATTTTCACAACCACATAACTTTAGATCGTCCTAAATCCTCATAATATCACCATAGATCATCAATATCAGTAACAATAACATCAAACCCAGATTCGAAAGAGTGAAAATTCGTGCATGCATAGCACTTGTGCTTGCATGTGTGATTCAACACATGCATGTGTGTGTAGAAGTGAGAAATGGGCATTTTAGCCATGAGAGATGTAAAAACTACCTTCTAAGCCTCTTGAATCCCTGAGATGATACTTCTACAGCTCCTGGAACTCCCGATTCGTTGGTCTTGACGAGAAGAAGAAGGTGGTGATGAAGGGTGGTGGTCTAGAAGGCTTGCTTCGAAGTTCTTGGACTTCAATCTCCCCTCCAATGGCTTCCTATGGTGATCCTTGAGTGTAACAGAGGTTCTGGAATCGAAATTTGCGAGTTATGATGGCTAGGCTCGGGAGTAAGAGTGTAGGGGTGGTGAAGAAATGATTTTTCTTGGTTTTATAAAGATTTGGCGTCTGTATGTCGTCGCGTACCGCGAAGAGGGCTCCAGATTCTCTCCGAGTACCGCGATGGATTTCGGGATTCAAATCCTCCTTAATCTCGTCGCGTACCGCTATGAGGCCTCTGATGGGCCATCGCGTACCGCGATGGGCCCCGAAAGAGCCCAATAGGCCCAATTTAATGGGTTTGGTCCGTTCGTCGCCGTTTTCATGTTTACGAACTATCGTTTGGCCTCGTTTGAACTTCCAAGTTCAATGTTTGAGCGTTTCGTGAGGTTTCGAGTGTTGTGTTACACGATGTGTTAAACGTTCACCAACGTTCGTGTGTTTTGACACGTGTGTGCGGAATATCGATTTATCTCGTTGTGTACCAGTGTTTGTACTGTCGTGCCACGTGTACAAAATCATTTAATTAAACATTTAAATAAAATACAATGCTGACCTGGAAATTGCGGGGTGTCACAAAATGTCTAATAATTATCATTATACATAAAAAACTAAAAGAGTGAGTACCTTAAAAAAGAACTACAATTCCACTCGAGGATCTTTGAGATTTTTGAATTCATCGATCATGTTTTTTGGACTCACTAGTTGTTTGTATCATCCCATTTTACTTTAACAACCTTTCTTTCGAAAAATGAGTCAATTGTTTTCACTTTTCCCATGATATATTGATTCAAAATATAACCTAAATGCCTAAACAAACAAAATAATGTCAATTAATTCCAATTAACATACCAATTCTAAATCATAATTTAAGACAAATAAATTAAGCTGGGCATCAAATATAATAAATTAAATAAAATAGCATAACCTACGTAAGTACTATAGTATTATATCCCAAGACCCCAAAATAAATTAAGTTGGGGCATCAAAATAATGTCATTTAATAACTGTAAGTATATACTTATAGTATTATACCCCAAGCTCAAGCACAATATCCAACTCCATCACATGCATAAGATGGGGGGGCCGCTTGGTACGTAGAATTTTCCGGGTAGGGTAGGTTTTTTTTCGGGTTGGTTCTTTGGGTTTGGGTAAAAAAACACACCCCTAGTAGGCTACGCATCAACCACCAAGTGGCTTTTGCTACACAGGCTGGAGGATTGCTTGGTCAGTAATTCCATTTCAACCCAATGTTTTGTGCAACGAAAACATAAGAAATCAAGAAATACTATACCATAGCTAACGGGTCGGCAATGGTCGGAACTCGGAAGGGAGGAGGTGCCGCCACGCTAGTTTCGGGCTGCTTGAAATCTTGGATTTGGATGTGTAACACCCCGTAATTTTCAGGTCAGCTTTTGATTTAATTAAATGTTTATTTAATTAATATTTTACATACGTGGCACTATAATTAGTTTAATTAATGTGACACGTGGCACGATAGTACAAACTATAATAACCTAAAATTTGAAGAAATAAATAAAATATAAAATATCAATATTTGACTATAAATGTAAAACTCAATAACCAAAATGGAATGATAAATATGAATTAAGACTGTTTAGACAAATTTTAACTAAATGAAATGATAACCAAGTTAATTTTGAAGTATTTATTCACTGTAGATTCGATTGTTATTAACAAGTGAAATAAAACAATATATTCATTACACAAACTATTTTTTAATAGTAAATATTAACAATGTTGGATTAAAACGGATCAAGCTAAAAACCGAATTGAAAACCAATCCGTACCCAAACCATAACCGTTAATCCGTTTAATTTACTTAAACCCTTTAAATCTATTCAATCGGTAAATTAATAACCCAATTAATTTATTTGTATTATCTCATGAGAAATTATTTCCAAGTAAATGTTTGTGATTTATATTTATTTTCACTCCTTGGGTACATCTTCAATTGTTCCGTTCGCCATATGAAAACATTTTCCATCAAAGAATTTTCTGTGAACCATCTTATGTTCTTTTGATTTTCTACTCGACAAACTCTCGGCCTTCGGTGCAATCGTCATTCAACAGTCTCAGCAGATAACAAGAATTGATCTCAAACATCGGTTGATCGACGAAAACAAGCATCAAGAGCACGCACACAACCGAAATGAATAAACAGTCCGATTGCGTGCAGTATTTTGGTTCGATTACGTTCAACTCGTTATTGATTCAAGGTAAATGTTTGATTATATTGAATCCATCTTCGCTTGCCTGCATCATCTTTAACCGATATGTTTTGATTAATCGGCTTGTTCAGTGTATTGTTAAAAAATAATTCCGTCTCACTTGCGTTTTTAAATAGGTAGTTTTCTTTCTCATGTTTGGGTTAAGTTTTCGACATGAAAAATCTTACTTAAATGAATTTGGAAATAAAACATATTAAATGGATAAGATGATTATGTATACTCTAATGTAATTCTTTGTAAATCACAAAGTTCAATAAGACGATGAAACGAAGAATGTTTAGATTTAGTATTTATTGAATGAGAAAATAAATAATATGAAGTTTGCTACAAACTGGATAAATTTTTGTGTTTCAAAAAGGAGGTCATGGGTTAGAACCCCACTCGTGCATTTTTTTTTCTTTTGACTATATTTTAAATTAATTCTAACTCAACAATAACATACAAAAGCATTACTAATCGAAAACACTATAATTAAAGATATAGCTTGCCGGTTAGAACTTGAAGCTTTGGGTTGAAAGGTTTTAGTTTTGAAATCTTCACAGATCATGTATGTTTTAAATTTCAAATTTAATCTAAAATTATAACAACTGAGATATGGTTTATACATGCATGCTAAAGAGAAATAAAACAAATTTGTCCCAACGGTACCAATGTGTGGTTAAGGTGTCATTCTTAAAATAGGTTGAGGGTTCTACTCCCATAGTGAACAAAAGGTGGAAAAAATTTGTTGTTTAAAAAAAAAAATTAGGATTGAACTGTTAAAAGATTTACCTTGAGGCAAAATGATGTAACATAAAACTTTTTATTCTTTCAAGTTTACTTAAATGGAACAACAATGAAACCTGGTTATTATTTAATAGATTTTATAAATAAAAACTGACTCCGAAACCCTAACCAACACTTATTACTATATAAATTAAACTATTAAAGTTCATGAAAAAAGAATAGTGAATATATAAATATTTTACTAAGTAGTTAATACACACACACTATATTAGGGAATGGTTAACGTACAAATAAAATTAACATGCTAACGTAGGAAGCCATAGGAACGTGTCATATGTCATATTCATAAGGAAGCATTATTGTCCATATAAAATTACAGATTGTGCTTCATAAAATTACGGAACCACCAGGATAATCACGGACCAATAATTATGTACCGTATTATATAAAAATCACAGACCGTATTTTGACATACATAATCAAGGACAAAATGCATAATCACGGACCAATAATCACAGACCATGTTATATGAAAATCACAGGCTGTCATTTAACATGCATGATCAAAGGACCAACTGCACAATCACGTACCAAAAATCACATACCAAGCATTAAAATCACAGAACATGTAAAAAAGATTAAAAAAACTATTTACAATATTATACTCAAATTAAAGATAATAAATTTCTCAGTTTTATGGTGTAATTTTTCTAAAAAATATTTAAACGTTTAAAAGTTATTCGATTTTAAAAAAGATGGTGAAACTTGATTTACCCATAAAAAAAGTAAACAAACGTAGACAATTCCTTTTTTGTCATTTTTACTTTAATTCACGCAAGTTTTAATCAAAAAGTGGGGACCACTAAATCTTAACCATTGATTTATTTGATCAAGGGTTCAGAATATTTCCTATCCTTCTCGCGTTAAACTTCGAATGTATTACATCCGCCTCCTATTATATTAACAATATATATATGAAATGTTCTCTTAAAAAGTCTTTTTTGTTTAAGAAGGCTAAAAATGATATTTAAAAACTCAAAAACCGACCCTAACAAACTCCGATTGAATTCATTTTTACGTCATTGGAACCAGCTTTTAATTCACTAAAACTTAAACCTTAAGGCTTAAATCATAAACAATAAACCCTAATCATAAAACCAAAATTATAAAAACAAACCTTAAACTTAAAGATAAAACATAAAAGCTAAAAAACATGCCCAAAAATCCAAACTATAAAACTAGTTGTTAAAGCTAAAACCCAAAAGCAAATATTAATGTAGGGTTCGATAAGACTGTTCCAATGCCATTAAAATAAGTTCAATCGGAGTTCGTTTGGGTCGGTTTTAGAGATTTTAAAAATTATTTTTAGCCTTTTTAAACAAAATAGGCTTATATATATATATATAAATTATTTTTAGCCTTTTTAAACCGTTTGAGAGTTTACATATTTGTAAGTTTTGCGCCTAAAACAGTTACAGTGATGTAAATCAAAAACTTACAACGATGATATCTCTTAAACGGTGATGAATTTTCGCAAACTCATAAAAGAACATTGTTCTAATTGTGTTACAATGATGTTCAAAAAAACATTCAAGATTTGGCTTCGTTTTGGCAAAGTTAATGAGTTATCGCTCTAAGAGTGGGTTATTATTTGAACACTTCCTTATATATATATATATATATATATATTGATGTATAGTAAATGAATAGTAATGCGTAGGTGTTTATTTATGTTGTGACGTTTTGATAACTTAGACGTGGATCACGGAATTGTTTTTTAACTTTGAAAAGTTGTAAATAAAGATGAGTGTATGAAATTTGAGAGATTTGTTTTGAAATTTGGTTTTTTATTAAATTTGAGAGATTATCCGCCGCAACACGCGGAGGTACTAAACCTAGTTCTTATTAAAATTGTTTTTTTTAATTCTTATAACACAATATACGTGACATGATAATATATTCTATCTACGGTTAAATTTTTATAAACGATTCTTCATGACTTTATATGTTTCTTTTAGTTGTGCTGACATGTCGCAACGCTCAGGTTTTAATCCTATCGCTCCGTCGCATCGTATGGATAACTTTCCTTGTAATTACCTTAATTAAGTTTAAAAAAATCAAGATTTTAGCCCACAGCCAAGATTCAATCTTTTTCATACAGAAGTATCTTTCGAGAGATTTAAGAGAAAAACAAATTAAACAAGTGAATGAGACAATGTCAACAAACCTTGCGATACCAGGGTTGGACATCAAGAGCAATATGTTGATAACATGTATAAACAACCTATAATTATCAATGTAAAAAAAAATGGTGAACGCCACCATTATGCGCCCCTCACCGACCGTACCTACGGCTAACATGAAAAAGGTAAATCGCGTGACCCAGGAAAATTGGGTAGTGTCGAGCTTTGAACCCTAAACTTCCATTATAGATTCTCACCACTTATCAATAGGTCACCATCGCAGTGACAATCTATTATCAACAAGGTTATAAAACCCGTGTAATACACGGGTTTAGAAATTAAAAAATATGTGATTTTATAATTATATATTCATAAATTTACAAAATAAAATAATTTTATTACATCTTTTTAAATTTACATGATTATAGGAAAACTAATAATATCAGCTATACCTTTATTATTATTATTATTATTATTATTATTATTATTTTGTTTTACATATTAAATAAATAAAGTATTAAATAAATAGGATATTAAATAATAACACTGATGAAATATGAAAATGAAGAGTTTAATAAAAAAATATTACGCATTACAAGAGAAAGAAATTGAATATGAATCTCTAAAGTAAGATAAGTCTGAAATAGTTATTTAAGAAAGTTAAAAATGTAAAAGATATTTTGCACGTGAATACACGAAATTTGAGAAAATCATATAATAGTTAATGGTTTATGTTTATAAAAACAGGCTCACACGAAATTATAACACATAAGATAATGCATGCTAATTCCATTTATGTGTGATAACTCCGCATGGACCGTAGTAACGCTTAGATGATTTTATCACGCAAACGTCGTACAATTTTCATATGAGACAATACTTATTTCTGAACCCAACCTTACATATATTATCAATTAATAAAAGAGTACTCACATATCATATTCTTATGCAAGATGGCAAAATTTTTAAAACAAAGATATAATTGGCTAATCTATACACTATAATAAAGGAGTAAATTTTTGCCACATGTCACATTCACACACCACTATATGTCATATGTCACATTCTCACACAACTATTGACATTTGTCAATTTCTTATCAATCTACTTAATTCTCTCTCCTATTAAATAACTATATATTTCTTTTTCTTATTAAATAATTATAATACTAATAACTAATATATTATTAATCTTTTTATAATAAAACACACTTATTATTTTTATAAAATACATCAAAATTTTGCAGAGAAAGAAATATTTTATTTTCAAAAAAAAATTATGTAAAAAACAAGTATCTTATAAAATGATTTTTTTAAAATATACCATAAAATGAGTTCTTAAACAATGAAATTTTTATAAAAAATGACATTTTTTAATTTATTTAAAAACTGAAGTAATAAAAATGATAGAGAAAGTTACACTTTTGTTCTGTTATGTTTAACGCTATTTTTAAATTGGGTTGTTTAACATTAATAATTACAAAAAATATATTTTATATTATTGATTTATAAAAGTTAGTTTTTAATATAATAAAAACTGAAGTTTTAACGTCAGCTTTTTCAAAAATATCAATTGGTATACATCATACGTTCATATATCATTTGTATAGTGATTAAAGTTTTTAAGTATTTATTTATTACTTAAAATATTTATTAGTACGTCAAATATCGTTTTATAATTGTTAAATTTTCGTTACTATTTATTTAATAATTTATATTAAACCCGTGTAACACACGGGTTAATAACCTAGTCAATTAATAAAGAAAGAAGTCTACTAGCATGTTTATAATATTTGTTCAAATGTGGCACTCTTATGGATTTGTTCGTGACCTTTTCTTGGTAAACTAAAACTTTCATAATATTATAATGCCACATGAACATATAGTATAATGATTTAATTTTCATATGGAAGTTATACCATGCATTTTTTTTACTTATTCAAAGTTTTTTTCGATCGGGTTTTCTATATCAAGGTTTTCAATAAAATCACACTTACAAATTAAGCTTTAAATTTAATAAAGTTGTCATCTAACGAAGAGTATTATTTAAGAATTATTACATCACCACAATTGTCCATGTCTTTAAAAAGATGAATTTTTGTAATATAAAAACCACATCAAAAGAATAATATATATATATATATATATATATATATATCTCTTGTATGCAGTATTAGAAATATACATTTCCTTTTTGTTTTTTCTAATAAATTTTCTGAAAATTCTAAATTTATTCTAGTCATAGTTATATTATATCATTTATAATACTTGTTCACTTGTAGCAGATATGACGATGATCCTTGTTAAGGTAGTATTTAAACTAATTACAAATGTTGTTGTGTGCATAAATCACATTTTGTCAACAACATTTAAATAATTAGGGACTTCATTAAAATGACAGACATATTAGCATTAAATAAATGTTTAATATTCATATTCTGCTGCATGTTGAATAAATTTTATAAATTAATGATCTAATGGCCAATTGGCCAACAATTTAAAGAAGACTTCTTCTTATGGTTCTAAACGAACCGAACGTTTAGTGAACAGTTCGTGAACCGTTCGACGGGAAGTTCGTTTATGTTCGTTCGTTTAATAAATGAACAAACACGAACAAGAAATTTTGTTCGTTTAGTTAAATGAACGAACATGAACAAAGGTCGTGCTCGTTCATTTGTGTTTGTGAATGTTCGGTAACATGTTCGTTTACGTTCGTTTATGTTCGGTTAAGTTTATTTATTATATTTATTCATTAAGTGTGTTGTACATTTTTAATTTTTATTTTTAGTTTAATACTGTTAGATCGGGTTATGTAACTTACACAACACTTTCACTAGTTATCTTCTACTAAGTTGATAGACGCGGAAATTCTATCAACTTGATTTGCAAAACAGATTGAAACACAATACAGAAAACAATTATAAATTTAAGGTCAAAGTATATTGCATTTAACTGTTGAGTTTACAAGTTTTAGCTCAAGCACACACTCGTACATTGCTAACTTACAAGTGAACGATTATATACTAAGACCTACAGTTGTATCCTCGTAGGGATACACGACTGGACAAAACACTAGAAACAAGCGTATACTAAATCTAGTAGTATATGTTATGGTCTTGACATGCCAAGCCATATTAATTACAATTAATAAAGAAGACTCCATTAACTTTTACAATAAATATCTAAACAACAAAATGCATTAACTGCTTCTCATCTTTGTAGGTTTGACAAATCTTCTTTGTTGCTGACTAACATCGGAATATCTTCTCTGTTGGTCTGAGGGTGAGAAAGCAGCTTTGATTATTTCTATAAGTATCCAGAATCTTTGTCAGAGAGAAAGTCTTCGGAAGTCTTTGTCTTGGTCTTTCAGTGGAAGAGAATTATCCTTCGGAAGCAATTGTTCTTCCAAAGGCTAATTCTTCTCTTTCAGCGGTTGTTTGTCTTTCGAGAGTTCAAAACTTGATCCGGAGATGTTTTGATGCGCATCCGACTTAATGGTCCTTACAAATACCATATATAATATTTAAGTTATTTTTAGTTGAATACTATAATATTTTAATTTATATATTTATAAATGATTATCTCTAATGCTTGAGATTAAGAATGTTGAATTTTATTGTTGTGTTCGTTAGCGTTCGTGAACCGTTCGTGGTCAAGCTAAATTCCTTAATGAATGAACACGAACAACAATCCTCGTTCGGTTTTGTTCTGTGACAACTAGTACCAAACCGTCCGGCAATTCCGTACGGTGTGTGTACTTTCACCATTACCAGTGTGTAAATACAGTATGTAAACAGTCGTGCGACAACAGAATTCTAGAAACAAACCACAGTTGTCTGTGTTTAAGTGAAAACTTAAATACAGTAAATACAACAACTCAAGAGAAACAACAGTGTTCAAACGAATAACAATAACAAATCGGTTGCGATCTGATATCCATAGATGACAGGAATCAGATGACCGACAATTCAATGTGAAAACAATGTGATAACAGGATGTGTAGTTGAGTCCGACAGTGAGGAAACACAATTCAAATCATATTGCAGTGTCGTTTTAAGTAGAATAAACTGACAGCGTGTTTGCGTGGGTGACGATTCACACAAACATATCTGTGAGTTTAACGTTCTGAACGATAACTGATAAGTAGAAAACCAAATCAGAAAGTGAAACGTACGATCGTGTTCGTACAGTTAGCGCTCTGTACGAAAACGCGTGTAAGTGACGTTTTCTGACGAAACGGAAACGAAAACACGATACGAACGATAATAAATTTAATAAAATAAAATGTTAAACATTTTACAATTTTGAAACTCATCAAATGATTAAAATAAACTTTCTTTTATTTATTACAAATTAATTACGCGTAAAATTCCGGATACGCGGTGAAAACGTGAACCGAGCTACCGAAACGAATCCGAACACCACGTGGGATATAAAAACCCTAAATGAGAGAGTTTTCTCATTTTACACTTTCTCCTTCTCTCTCTCCTTCCTATTTCCGGCCACCACCATTCCCCACCATTTTTGCACCTTCAAAACCCCATAACTTCTTCATTTCTCCACCAATTTGGGTGATTCTTGAACCCACACGAAGCCCTTGACGTCCTCTACGTGAAAGTACAACGGATATGAGGATTTGTCCACCAAATCGCGAGGTATGGAAGCGTGAATAATCTAAAAAAGAGGGTTTTTGGTTCTAGGGTTTTGATACACACACATAGCCGGACCCTTTCATCTTTCTCGTTCGAAACCAACTCTCTCGAGGCTGTAACGGTGGATGGTGACAAGATGTCGATGGCTGAATCAAGGGTTCGAGCTGGAGGATGAGCGAGAACACACTGGTTCGTGGGTTACTATGGGGTCGCATAGTGTCACGAACCTCCATCAGTGCAACCGAACCCTGGGTCTGCCATGTCGACCACCGAACCTTCTCACCCACGTGCCGAACCTGAGCTGAGCTAGCCGCCGAACCCAAGCCGAACTCTGCATGGAACGAACCTCCGGCGAGCCTAGAAGCCACCGAACCTCTTCAGGCCGCGAACCTACCATTGCTACGAACCTTGGAGAACATGCAACCGAACCATTGTGCTATCTGACCGAACCTAATGTTTACTCTACGGCCGAACCTTGTATAGGTTCGCTGGTTTCTTGCTGATGGGTCAGAGGAGGTGATGGTTTGGCAGTGCTCTACCCGACCAAGAGTAAACCATACAAACGTTCATCGACCCATTGCTTTTTGTCTTGGCCCAACACTTAGGACGTGGTCCAACAACATTAAGCCCATGACTAACTCTTGGCCCAATCACTTGTGCGATCCACATGCAAATCCCGTGAAACCACCCATCTATCGGCCCACAGTACCTAATTAGACCAACCTCATCATCTTGATTAAATTCCCTTTGGCCTAATAATCATCAACAGGCCCAACAGCCCACTCCTGGCCCAAGTAGTGAGCCCATGTTAGAGTTTCGGCCTAATCACAATTAGATTCGGTCCATGTAGGTCCAACAAGCCCAAACCTTGTGAAATTCGGCCCATTCCGTTTCATTAGCCCATGTTAAGCCCACATGCATAGTATTCGGCCCATACGATCTAACCGGCCCATAACATTTGATCCGCCCAACCTTATGGCCCAGATTACAACCAATCGACCCATAAGAGTTTATTGGGCCCGTAACTAACCTAAGTGACACACACACAATTACAGCCCCAATGATTAGCCGACTCGCTTACATACACTTAACCCCAACATGAGAACCATAAGATTTAAATCTCAACTAACTCAAAGAACCAAGTGATCAAGTACGATTTACAAGATGTGATAAAACCTAAAAAGTTCAATAATCAATTACTTTAGCTAAACCTGATGGTATAAGTGTTGTTAAGTGTATAGCAACTAAGCGAGGCCGGATAATGAACAAGGCTTATGAGTGTTAGCCAAATTAAGGCTAACACAAACACACACCCAAACACGTATTTAAGGGTATACTTATAAGTCAAATGCAATGTGAATTCAATACAGGATCGTGAAATCAACATCAAACACAATCAAGAGCGCGTATCTTCTTTCCTCTAAGCTAAGTCAACCCTACTACTACAACCAGGTGAGTTCATATGCCCCTTTTCTAATCTTTACTGATTTCAAAGCTCGGGGCTGAGAAACATGCTAAACTTTTATTTGATTAAAAGTTCTTTTAACATATTGCTTATATTATGATTTAGATAATAACAGTTTATCTTTATCATCGTTGATCATTACATTCTTGCTTGTTTGATATTATCATACTTGAGACAATTAGGAAGATACATGCCATTAGAACTTCCTGACACATGTATGCACTAGAATAATATAAGTTGTTAAGAATATATCTTGCAACTGTTTATTATTCTTACACGATAGAACAACGGGGAAAACCATGGGATAACATGCCAATAACAATTACTAATGACAAGAATGATCATCATGATAAGGTAACTTCATGATAACAAGACCATTCACACATTACTAACATCGTGTATAAGACATGTTCTTATAACACTCTGTTCAAGTTAGTAAGAACACTCAACACCGAGATAACAGTTGAGACAATTAGTTGTGATATCGAGGATGATATCGCAAGCACACACTTTTGGGATGGCATTTCCCACACAGACTATCATTACTTATTAAAAGTCTATTTAGAGCACAACTTATAACCGTCATAGGAAGACGGTTACACAACCATAGATCAGTCGGGTAATCACGAACATTAAACATTAGAACTTGGGGGAAACAAACGAAATCACACCGGGCACGAGAGGTGCTATCAATCTAATTAATATCATACATAAAATGCTAGGAAACGTGTCCATTCCAATAGATAATGTGGGAGGATATCTTACACGCCGGGCTGGTTAAAAATGACAGCTACTGAGATTATTACGTCTCAAACTAGAAATCATGAGTATGACACTTTACACACCGGGCTGGATAGGGGTGACAGCTACTGGGATTACTATGTCCCTACCTAGGTATCGAGTATGATATCTTACACACCGGACTGGTTAGTACTGACAGTCACAGAGACTACTAGGTCTCGCTCTAGATATCGAGTATGATGTCTTACACGCCGAGCTAATCCGTAAGGAATAGCTAACAGAGACTATTATGTTTCTTTATTCAATTGTTTGGGTATTTTACACTCCGGGCTAATCAGTAATGATTAGCTACAGAAACTGTTAAGTTTCGTTCTAGATATCGAGTATGATATCTTACACGCCGGGCTAATCCGTAAGGAATGGCTAACAGAGACGATTTCGTCTCTTACTTGTTTCATTGGGTTATTATGCACGCCGGGCTAATCTGTAAGGTTTAGCTAACAGAGATTATTAAGTTCTTTATTCAATTATTGGTTTATTTTACACACCGGCTAATCCGTAAGGATTAGTTAACAGAGATGATTACGTCTCTTACTTTATTCATTGGGTTATTTTACATGCCGGCTATTCCATAAGGAATGGTTAACAGAGATAATTATGTCTCTCTCTCTTTTTCATTATTGGGGTAAACATACCGGGATATCATGGGTGAAATGAAATGGGTATCCATCGTTGTATTACAGGTAGTGTTGAATTCAGTTGAGCATGTGGTGGGATGGCGTCTGGGCTTGACCCTTTCGTATGCCCTATATATAAGCATGCTCGATTGGATGATACCCTATCTGTAAATACAACCATGGAGAGGACATTGTGTGGAATATGGGAACCAACTTGCAATACAACGTGTGTAAAACATTGTGAACATGACTGACATAATTCAATGGTTTTCAATTACTAAACTTATGAACTCACCAACCTAGTGTTGACTTTGTTTTAAATGCATGTTTTCTCAGGTGATGGACAGGTCTAGTTAACCAGCATCAGTGATTAAGCTAGAGGACTTTTAGAAGACCTAGCTTACTTTTGGATGCATATATTTTGATGACATTGTGAATCTCTTTTGCATATCTGGTACAGTTACAAGATAGAAACTACACGATTCTTTTGGAGTAGATTTACTTAGTTAAATTATGAACACGTACTGTGTAATTTAACTTTGTAATTCTATATTATATGTCATGTTAGCATTTCTCATTATTTATCATGTGCCATGTAAACAATCTGATCATTGTGATTATCATTCAAGATATCGCGCCCCGAGAACCTTCCGCCCGACGGGAAAACCCGATCCGTTTTCGCCGGCCCGGGGTGTGACATGTTCGGTTAGTGTTCGTGAAACGTTCGTGAACAAATTAAAAGTTAAACGAACGAACACGAACAAGAGCTCGTTGTTTGTGTTCGTTCGGTTCGTTTACAGCCTTACTTCTACTAATATATTTATAATATTAGGTTATAAACCCGTGTATTAAACGAGTTAGAAATTAAAAAATGTGTGATTTTATAATTATATATTCATAAATTTACAAAATAAAATAATTTTATTGCATCTTTTTAAATTTATATTTATATCAAAACTAATAATATCAGTTATACCTTTATTATTATTATTATTATTTTGTTTCACATATTAAATAAATAAAGTATTAAATAAATAGAATATTAAATAATAACAATGATGAAATATGAAAATAAAGAGTTTAATAAAAATTATTACGCATTACAAGAGAAAGGAATGGAATATGAAACTCTAAAATAAGATAAGTCTAAAAAAAGTTATTTGAGAAAGTTTAAAATGTAAAATGTGTTTTGCAGGTTAATCCACAAAATTTGTGAAAACCACATAATAGTTAATGCTTTATGTTTATAAAAACAAGGTCACATGAAATTATAACACATAAGATAATGCATGATAATTTTGTGTGTGATAACTCCGCATGGACCGTAATAACGCTTACATGATTTTATCACGCAAAAGTCGTATAACATTAAACAAAGATGTATTACACATTTACACTTATTAAATATTTGAATTTTAAAATTATTTGTTTTTGTGACAATCCGACTTTTCGGATTAACCTTGTTAACTGAAGATGGTGAGATCACAGACCAACAAGACATATAAGGCCCAGTAAGGCCAAGGAAGGCCCAGTAAGGTTAAGGTAAGTCCAATGAGTCAAGGTAGGCCCAACAAGGCAAATGTGGGCCCAATAAGGCAAGGGTAGGCCCATTGAGATCTAGGGAGGCCCAATTACAAATTCAAGGCCCAAGATAGGCCCAATTATATTCTGTGAGGCCAAGTGGACAGAAGGTAGGCCCAATGAGACTAATGTAGGCCCAATTGGCCCAAATGGGTAAACTTAGGCCAATAATAGTTCAAATAGTCCAATTAATGGTAATCCGGGATCTTTGGTTCAATTTTATTAATCGAAGTGATATGTTATTGATCCAGAATAATTTATAGGAGTTAAGGTTAAGCAAAAATCAAGTCCTAAGTGTTTTAATTTAAAGGATTAGTCTACAAATTGGGATAATAGTCGATTTTGACTTCTAAAAGTCAAAATTCGAATAAGTATCAAATGGTGATTGAAATTCACGACACTTGAGGTTTTGTAACTGAAATTGCCAATCAATAATCATTATACTGATGATTACCAACGGCCACGAGGAGTTACTAAGATCATTAATGGTCGAAATTATCAAAATGGGAGTTCAATAGTTGAAACCGTTTTTAATCATCATCAAATTCGTAAAAACCATTCATAATCCACACAATTGATCTCTAACTTATCCTAGTCGGCACAATCAGAAGCTTTCCCATACAGCAATTCGAAGCAAGAAGACACGGAGGAGGGAAATTGATAGTGGGTCGGCCGAACATCAGCACACAAAGTGAGCTACATCAATTGGGGATCAAATCAAGTAAGAAATCATTCCTACACCTTCTAAAACTACCGACTAAGCATGATCCTATGCGAGATTCGATTACAAGCATCAAATTGTGAGAATCCGAATGCTAGGGTTCATCATTCTTGAGGTTTTGGGGGTTTCAATTCAAACAAGATCAAAAATCAAAATTTTATATGCAGTCAGCTTCGAAATGGTATCTTAAATGAAATACATATGTTAATTTCATTTAGAGATATCGAATTTTGTGATTTTGATTTTAGGGTTCATAAGGAAAGAACGATTTGGGGGTTTCGTATTAAACGAACTTGATAATCGAATCAAAGTATATAGGAAGTTTCAGAGGGTTCCGATTAAGCTAAAACATAAATCAATTTCTGGTAATTAGATCGATTTGATGAACTTTCGGTTCTAGGGTTTGTAGTTAAAAAACGAATTGGGGTTCCTATTTGAATGTGTTGTATAATTAAATTAATTAGTACAGAGAGGTTCGGAATTTCTATTACAACGAAAACCCTATGAATTAAGAACCTGTGGATCATCAATTCGATTGATTTGGTGCGGGACTTAGTGAACTCGAGTTTTAACATGTTTAGACCGAATTGGGTGGGAATTTTTATGCAATACATCAAATTAAACACATGGATGAACTCGTTTGTATCTATGGAAGCAAAGCCCTATAGTTTTAATTTTGGTGGAGTTTGAATTGGACTTCGATTAGAGTCAATTGGGAAGTATTTGGGCTTGAGTGTATAAGAAAGAGGGGAGCCGGCCCATTAGTGTTTAAAAGAATTTGGAATTGAATCTGATAACGAATGTGGTGTAGATCAACTGGTTGTGGCTTGGGTGTGTGGGCTGGTAGGTCGCGGGTTCGAACCCTGACCTGGCCGGTTTTTGAAAATTAAAACTATTTTGGTTTTTATATTGTAACTCACCCGTTATAACTCCGATTTAACCCGTTCAAGTTGCGTTGGAACCGTAACGAAATCCCGAATGTTTTAGAGTAATAAAATTCATATTTTAATCCGAAAACGAAATCGCGTATAATTACGGTTATTTAAATAAAATCAAATACGATTTTATTTAAACGATTTCAAAGGCACGCGTAATTACGTATGCACATTCTTAACACTTTAACATACGTATGTTGACACGTATATGATTTCAAGCACAAAACAACTATTCGAATAACACTAAGTTATTGTTTAAACACAGGACCCGGAGGAGGATCCAGGCGAGGATCCAGAGGAGGACCCGGATGAGGATCCGGAGGAGGAGCCAGTGGAGGGCACTCAGCAGATCCCTGCTGAGGGACCTTCTACACATCCACCACCAGTATTGGATGCTCCTGAGCCTAAGAGGCAAAGGACGGACGCTGAGGAGATCGCCAAACTGCGCGAGGATTTGTACGAGGCAGAAGACAGGATCGCACAAAACTCTCAGGAACTATGGGATGCTAATGAGAGGCAAGAGGAACTTGCCCATCTGGTTCATGATATGCGGGATGAGATGATTAATTTGATTGGTCGTCTTGAAGCTTCAGAGAACCGAGCCGAGATCTTGGAGTGTAGAATAGAAGCCCTAGAGGATTTAGTAGTCTCAGACAATGAAGAGGAGGATGAGGAGAATGAAGAGGAAGAAGGGGAAGAACCAGCACCAGTTGTTGATTCTGATCCTGAATCCACTGTTGAGGATGATTGATTTTTTTTTTCTTGTTTTGTTTAAACTTATTAGGAACGGGTTGTGTTCCTACATTAGTAGTTTGAAAACTTATGTTTGATTTCAAAAGTATTGTACTCAAATCAAAATTTCTATCTATTGAAAAGCTATTATTTATTTCCGACAGTTGTGTTGATTTATATATTACATGTTGTGTTTGTTGTTTACTTACACATGTCACATTGGATTTTGATAACGCGCTAACATTTCTTGTAAATAGGAAGATAATGGCTGAGGGGAACGTTCACATGACAGTCGCTGAGCTCAACGAGCTAATTAACAACAGAGTTGCAGAGGCAATCGCACAATATGCTCAGACACACAACACAGGGCCACATGGTCCAGCGGTGGGACTGGTTAACCCACAAGTATGCACGTTCAAGATGTTCTTGGACTGTAAACCACACAACTTCAAAGGGTCGGAGGGGGCCATAGGACTCCTTCGATGGATTGAAAAGGCAGAATCTGTGTTCGAGATGTGCAACTGCCCTGACGAAAGCAAGGTGAAGTTTGCTACGGGAACATTGGAGGGTCCAGCATTAACTTGGTGGAACTCAAATGTTCAGACTCTAGGGTTGGGAGAGGTTAATGCCTTGACATGGAACGGCTTCAAAACTTTACTGCAAGAGGAGTATTGTCCTCGCAGTGAAATGCAGAAGTTGGAGGAGGAATATTGGCACCTCAAGATGGAGGGGTCAAATATTGAAGAGTACTCGACCAGGTCACATGAGTTGGCCAGACTTTTACCACACATGGCTACTCCAGCCAGCAAGTGGATTGAAAAATACATTGGAGGACTAGTGCCTCAGATTCAGGGATTAGTTACTTCAGCAAATCCCACCACCATTCAACAAGCTGTTCGTTTAGCGCATCAGCTTACTGATCAGGCAGTGTTACAGGGGACTCTGCCTAAACGAACATCTGCTACCAAGGTGGGAGATCATAAAAGAAAGTGGAAGGTAACAACTCCAAGGGTCACAACCAACAATCGTATCAGCAGAATCGGAAGCAAGACTCAAACAAGTCTTACCAAAATTCAAACAGTGGTCAGCAATCGTCATCATCGGGGGGTTATATTGGCAAACACCCCAAGTGCAACAGGTGTGGGTATCATCATGCAGGTAGTCAGTGTGATAAAGCTAAGTGCCAGAGGTGTGGCAAGATGGGACATGCGGCTAAGGATTGTCGCGGGGAGCTACAGAACAACCACAACAACCAGAATAATAACCAGAACAACGCACAGAAGGGTTGTTATGAGTGTGGCAAGATGGGACACTTTAAAAAGGATTGCCCACAACTCAAGAAAGGCGGGGACAATAATGCCAATGGCAATGGTAATGGCAACGGTAATGGTAATGGCACCAACAACAACAATAACAACAACAACAACAATGGTGCTAGGGGCAGGGCGTTTGTGATTGGAGGACGTCAAGCACGGGAGGATCCCAACATTGTTACGGGTACGTTCCTCTTAAATAATCACTATGCCTCTATGTTATTTGACACTGGTGCCGATCGGAGTTTTGTATCTAGTTCACTTGCTAAGTTGCTAAATGTTAGTCCCACTGCCTTAGATAGTCCATACACTGTGGAATTAGCTGATGGTAAGTTGATTGTTGTGGAAAATATTTTTAAGGGATGTATCCTTGATTTGATGGGTCAAACATTAGAAATTGATCTTATGCCTATTGCCTTAGGCAGTTTTGATGTAGTTATTGGCATGGACTGGTTGTCCAAAAACAGGCTGAAATCGTATGCCATGAAAAGATTGTTCGCATACCTCTTTCGCAGGGAGAGACATTGTATGTACAAGGCGAGAAGAGCAGTACGCCACTGCGTCTCATATCTTGTATGAAAGCACACAAATGTCTGCGGAAAGGTCATACGGCAGTTATAGCACTTATAACTGAAAAGCCGGTAGCTGAGAAAAAGATTGAAGATATACCAGTAGTCTGTGAATATCCGGAGGTGTTTCCAGAAGACTTGCCGGGATTACCGCCTATCAGACAGGTGGAATTCCGAATCGACCTTACACCAGATGCAACACCAATAGCTAGAGCGCCTTATCGACTTGCACCGTCAGAGATGCAAGAGTTATCTACACAACTGCAAGAGTTGTTGGATAAGGGTTTCATACGACCTAGTTTTTCACCGTGGGGAGCTCCAGTCTTATTTGTCAAGAAAAAGGACGGGACTTTCCGTATGTGTATTGATTACCGGGAATTGAACAAGGTTACTATCAAGAACCGGTATCCGTTACCCAGAATTGACGATCTGTTCGATCAGTTGCAAGGTTCGAGTTACTACTCGAAGATTGATCTCAGATCGGGTTATCATCAACTAAGAGTCCAGGAGGAGGATATCCCGAAGACAGCATTCAGGACACGCTATGGTCATTATGAGTTCTTGGTCATGCCATTTGGGTTGACAAACGCTCCAGCTGTATTCATGGATCTCATGAATCGTGTTTGTAAACCTTATCTTGATAAGTTTGTCATTGTTTTCATCGATGACATTCTCATCTATTCACAATCTGAGGAGGAACACGCTGAACATCTTCGATTACTATTGGAATTATTGAAACAGGAACAATTGTACGCTAAGTTCTCGAAGCGTGACTTCTGGATGCGAGAAGTACAATTCTTGGGGCATATAGTTAATGAAAAGGGTATACATGTTGATCCAGCGAAGATTGAAGCGATTAAGAATTGGGAAGCAACAAAGACCCCTACCGAGGTACGACAGTTCCTTGGTTTGGCGGGTTATTATCGACGATTCATTGAAGGTTTCTCAAAGATCGCTCAACCACTTACAGCTCTTACGCATAAGGGAACGAAGTATAATTGGACGGATAAACAGGAAGCTGCATTCCAATTATTGAAAGAGAAACTCTGCAGTGCACCGATTCTGTCCTTACCGGAAGGGACTGAAGACTTTGTGGTGTATTGTGACGCGTCTGCACAAGGTTTGGGATGTGTGTTGATGCAACGTGATAAAGTGATTGCTTATGCTTCCAGACAACTACGAACACACGAAAAGAATTACACTACTCATGACTTGGAGTTAGGGGCAGTGGTTTTTGCTCTGAAGATTTGGAGGCATTATCTGTATGGAACTAAGTGTACTATTTATACTGATCATAAGAGTTTGCAACATATCTTTGATCAGAAGGAACTTAATATGAGACAACGACGATGGGTTGAGTTGTTGAACGATTATGAGTGTGCGATTAAGTATCACCCGGGAAAAGCTAATGTGGTAGCTGATGCTTTAAGCAGAAAGGATACTTCAACAAGACGGGTTCGTGCACTTATGATGACAATCTATACTGACTTACCTGACAAGGTACGCAGTGCTCAGATTGAAGCTTTGAAAAAGGAAAACTTGGTACAGGAATCTTTACGGGGAATGGAAGAACAGTTGGATGCTAAGTCTGATGGAATTCGTTATTTCATTAATCGACTTTGGATACCTTTGTATGGAGGTTTAAGGGAACTCGTGATGGATGAAGCACACAAGTCCAGGTATTCAGTCCATCCGGGATCAGACAAGATGTTTCATGACTTGAAGGCACTGTATTGGTGGCCTCACATGAAAGCTGATATTGCTAAGTACGTTAGTAAATGTTTGACTTGTTCGAAAGTCAAAGTTGAATATCAGAAGCCATCTGGTTTACTGCAACAACCAGAGATACCGATGTGGAAATGGGAACAGATTTCGATGGATTTCATTACTAAGTTACCCCGTACACCGAGCGGTTGTGATACGATATGGGTGATTGTCGATCGATTAACGAAATCTGCACACTTCTTAGCAATCAAGGAAACTGATAAGATGGAGAAACTGACTCGCATTTACATCAAGGAAGTAGTAGCACGGCATGGCGTGCCAATCTCTATCATATCAGATCGAGATGCCCGATTTACTTCCAACTTTTGGAAATCACTTCATAAGTCATTGGGGACTCGCTTGGATATGAGTACCGCCTATCATCCACAGACCGACGGTCAAAGTGAACGAACGATTCAAACGCTCGAGGATATGTTACAAGCTTGTGTAATTGACTTTGGTGATAGCTGGGAGAATCATTTACCGTTAGTGGAATTCTCTTACAATAATAGTTATCATACAAGTATTCAAGCAGCACCGTTTGAAGCTTTGTATGGTCGCAAATGTCGTTCACCAGTTTGTTGGGCTGAAATTGGTGACAGTCAGCTAACAGGTCCTGAACTAGTGCACGAGACGACAGAGAAGATAGTTCAAATCCGAACCGTATGGCAGCGGCCCGAGATCGACAGAAGAGCTATGCTGACAAACGTCGTAAACCGTTGGAATTTCAAGTAGGAGACCGAGTTCTTCTAAAGGTATCACCTTGGAAAGGTGTGATACGATTCGGCAAGCGCGGTAAGCTTAGTCCACGTTACGTAGGACCTTTTGAGATTCTGAAAAGGATTGGTCCGGTTGCGTATCAACTCAAACTACCGGATGAACTCAGTGGAGTTCATGACGTTTTCCATGTATCGAACTTAAAGAAATGTCTTTCTGATGAGACATTAATTGTACCGTTGGAAGAAATACAAGTGGATGAACAGTTACGATTCATAGAGGAACCAGCAGAAATTATGGATCGAGAGGTCAAACAACTTAAGCAAAGCAAGATTCCGATAGTCAAAGTTCGATGGAATTCAAGACGTGGTCCTGAATTCACATGGGAACGGGAAGACCAAATGATGAAGAAGTATCCTCATCTATTCAAAACAGCTACTGCTAACATTGAGAGCGCACGTTAAATTTCGGGACGAAATTTCCTTCAACAAGGGGATGACGTGATGCTTCACACAGCAACACTACAAATTTCAAACTGTAAGCACAAACACTTTATTCAATTGATTTTGTTACAAACATTTGTGCTACATTACATTTTATGTGCTATATTTCATATGTTACATGTTATAGTAGGACATACACGATTAGTTACACACATTTTGCTATGTGCGGGGTCGCATAGTACAAACAGTTACAGACACTCACTATGTGTGAGGTTACACAGCACAGTATGATCTAACACAAACAGTCACAGTTAGGTGAACTAACTAGTGTACACGCAAACAGTCACATTGAACGATCACAAGTAGTTGTGATGTTGCAAGCATTAGATTTTGTGTATGAGTACACACCAGCACACAGAATGATCAAATCACACTAACACGTACGATTTAAACTCGTAAGTAGTTTCCTAACTACTTCTAACACTTACTAATTTTCGGGACGAAAATTCCTTCAACAAGGGGATGATGTGACAATCCGACTTTTCGGATTAACCTTGTTAACTGAAGATGGTGAGATCACAGACCAACAAGACATATAAGGCCCAGTAAGGCAAAGGAAGGTCCAGTAAGGTTAAGGTAAGTCCAATGAGTCAAGGTAGGCCCAACAAGGCAAATGTGGGCCCAATAAGGCAAGGGTAGGCCCATTGAGATCTAGGGAGGCCCAATTACAAATTCAAGGCCCAAGATAGGCCCAATTATATTCTGTGAGGCCAAGTGGACAGAAGGTAGGCCCAATGAGACTAATGTAGGCCCAATTGGCCCAAATGGGTAAACTTAGGCCAATAATAGTTCAATTAGTCCAATTAATGGTAATCCGGGATCTTTGGTTCAATTTTATTAATCGAAGTGATATGTTATTGATCCAGAATAATTTATAGGAGTTAAGGTTAAGCAAAAATCAAGTCCTAAGTGTTTTAATTTAAAGGATTAGTCTACAAATTGGGATAATAGTCGATTTTGACTTCTAAAAGTCAAAATTCGAATAAGTATCAAATGGTGATTGAAATTCACGACACTTGAGGTTTTGTAACTGAAATTGCCAATCAATAATCATTATACTGATGATTACCAACGGCCACGAGGAGTTACTAAGATCATTAATGGTCGAAATTATCAAAATGGGAGTTCAATAGTTGAAACCGTTTTTAATCATCATCAAATTCGTAAAAACCATTCATAATCCACACAATTGATCTCTAACTTATCCTAGTCGGCACAATCAGAAGCTTTCCCATACAGCAATTCGAAGCAAGAAGACACGGAGGAGGGAAATTGATAGTGGGTCGGCCGAACATCAGCACACAAAGTGAGCTACATCAATTGGGGATCAAATCAAGTAAGAAATCATTCCTACACCTTCTAAAACTACCGACTAAGCATGATCCTATGCGAGATTCGATTACAAGCATCAAATTGTGAGAATCCGAATGCTAGGGTTCATCATTCTTGAGGTTTTGGGGGTTTCAATTCAAACAAGATCAAAAATCAAAATTTTATATGCAGTCAGCTTCGAAATGGTATCTTAAATGAAATACATATGTTAATTTCATTTAGAGATATCGAATTTTGTGATTTTGATTTTAGGGTTCATAAGGAAAGAACGATTTGGGGGTTTCGTATTAAACGAACTTGATAATCGAATCAAAGTATATAGGAAGTTTCAGAGGGTTCCGATTAAGCTAAAACATAAATCAATTTCTGGTAATTAGATCGATTTGATGAACTTTCGGTTCTAGGGTTTGGAGTTAAAAAACGAATTGGGGTTCCTATTTGAATGTGTTGTATAATTAAATTAATTAGTACAGAGAGGTTCGGAATTTCTATTACAACGAAAACCCTATGAATTAAGAACCTGTGGATCATCAATTCGATTGATTTGGTGCGGGACTTAGTGAACTCGAGTTTTAACATGTTTAGACCGAATTGGGTGGGAATTTTTATGCAATACATCAAATTAAACACATGGATGAACTCGTTTGTATCTATGGAAGCAAAGCCCTATAGTTTTAATTTTGGTGGAGTTTGAATTGGACTTCGATTAGAGTCAATTGGGAAGTATTTGGGCTTGAGTGTATAAGAAAGAGGGGAGCCGGCCCATTAGTGTTTAAAAGAATTTGGAATTGAATCTGATAACGAATGCGGTGTAGATCAACTGGTTGTGGCTTGGGTGTGTGGGCTGGTAGGTCGCGGGTTCGAACCCTGACCTGGCCGGTTTTTGAAAATTAAAACTATTTTGGTTTTTATATTGTAACTCACCCGTTATAACTCCGATTTAACCCGTTCAAGTTGCGTTGGAACCGTAACGAAATCCCGAATGTTTTAGAGTAATAAAATTCATATTTTAATCCGAAAACGAAATCGCGTATAATTACGGTTATTTAAATAAAATCAAATACGATTTTATTTAAACGATTTCAAAGGCACGCGTAATTACGTATGCACATTCTTAACACTTTAACATACGTATGTTGACACGTATATGATTTCAAGCACAAAACGACTATTCGAATAACACTAAGTTATTGTTTAAACACAGATCCTTCGTAAGAGGATTATCTACACGATTTCACGCGTATTGATCATTCTGCAAATAATCAAAGGTGCGTACACGGCCCCTTTCTTATTTTAAATTGTTTTGGGGGAGAAAACATGTGCAACAAACTCTTTTTAGATACATATCACTTGCATGAGTTAGCTGTTTACATTATGTGACAACATAGCAATTGAAAGTCCTTACACACCTCGAACCGTTTAGTTTGCCGTAGCGCAAAGCGTGGTAGTTGGAAATAGATCTATTAGGTTAGACAAACCTCACCTGGTAGATGGGATCTACGCAGGTGTTTGACTGACCAAACACATTTTACTATTGTTGTGCTAGACAATAGTGGCAAGGCAAAAACATGCTATAGCATGGCAATTCGTCAGCTTCGGTGTCGACCACTTATGTAAATAGTTTATATGACTAGCTATCATGACTGTGCATGTGTGATTATGTTATCTACAACTTGATATTCAAACTGTTGTTTTGAACATTGTGAATACTTAAAACCTGTGTTATGCACCAACCTTTGTGTTGACTTGATTTACATGTTTTCTCAGGACGCTAAGGCGCGCATTAAAGCTGGCATGGACTAGGAGATAGAGTCGCATGCATTTTAAACATTTTAGATATTTGGATTTGAACATTTGAAACTTTGTATTGTATTTTACATTTTACAACAGTTACTGGTTTTAATAACGCTTCCGCAAATTTTGAAAACTCTGATGTTATGTTTTAAAGACCAAAGTATGTTTTGAAATTCATATAGAGGTCTTCGTTATGTCTAATGATCTGAGATCCTGGTTTGTCACGTTCCCAAACGGTATGATTCCGTTAGTTGAAAATTGGGGGTGTGACAGATTGGTATCAGACGAGGACCCGGAGGAGGATCCAGGCGAGGATCCGGAGGAGGATCCAGAGGAGGACCCGGATGAGGATCCAGAGGAGGAGCCAGTGGAGGGCACTCAGCAGATCCCTGCTGAGGGACCTTCTACACATCCACCACCAGTATTGGATGCTCCTGAGCCTAAGAGGCAAAGGACGGACGCTGAGGAGATCGCCAAACTGCGCGAGGATTTGTACGAGGCAGAAGACAGGATCGCACAAAACTCTCAGGAACTATGGGATGCTAATGAGAGGCAAGAGGAACTTGCCCATCTGGTTCATGATATGCGGGATGAGATGATTAATTTGATTGGTCGTCTTGAAGCTTCAGAGAACCGAGCCGAGATCTTGGAGGGTAGAATAGAAGCCCTAGAGGATTTAGTAGTCTCAGACAATGAAGAGGAGGATGAGGAGAATGAAGAGGAAGAAGGGGAAGAACCAGCATCAGTTGTTGATTCTGATCCTGAATCCACTGTTGAGGATGATTGATTTTTTTTTCTTGTTTTGTTTAAACTTATTAGGAACGGGTTGTGTTCCTACATTAGTAGTTTGAAAACTTATGTTTGATTTCAAAAGTATTGTACTCAAATCAAAATTTGTATCTATTGAAAAGCTATTATTTATTTCCGACAGTTGTGTTGATTTATATATTACATGTTGTGTTTGTTGTTTACTTACACATGTCACATTGGATTTTGATAACACGCTAACATTTCTTGTAAATAGGAAGATAATGGCTGAGGGGAACGTTCACATGACAGTCGCTGAGCTCAACGAGCTAATTAACAACAGAGTTGCAGAGGCAATCGCACAATATGCTCAGACACACAACACAGGGCCACATGGTCCAGCGGTGGGACTGGTTAACCCACAAGTATGCACGTTCAAGATGTTCTTGGACTGTAAACCACACAACTTCAAAGGGTCGGAGGGGGCCATAGGACTCCTTCGATGGATTGAAAAGGCAGAATCTGTGTTCGAGATGTGCAACTGCCCTGACGAAAGCAAGGTGAAGTTTGCTACGGGAACATTGGAGGGTCCAGCATTAACTTGGTGGAACTCAAATGTTCAGACTCTGGGGTTGGGAGAGGCTAATGCCTTGACATGGAACGGCTTCAAAACTTTACTGCAAGAGGAGTATTGTCCTCGCAGTGAAATGCAGAAGTTGGAGGAGGAATATTGGCACCTCAAGATGGAGGGGTCAAATATTGAAGAGTACACGACCAGGTCACATGAGTTGGCCAGACTTTTATCACACATGGCTACTCCAGCCAGCAAGTGGATTGAAAGATACATTGGAGGACTAGTGCCTCAGATTCAGGGATTAGTTACTTCAGCAAATCCCACCACCATTCAACAAGCTGTTCGTTTAGCGCATCAGCTTACTGATCAGGCAGTGTTACAGGGGACTCTGCCTAAACGAACATCTGCTACCAAGGTGGGAGATCATAAAAGAAAATGGGAAGGTAACAACTCCAAGGGTCACAACCAACAATCGTATCAGCAGAATCGGAAGCAAGACTCAAACAAGTCTTACCAAAATTCAAACAGTGGTCAGCAATCGTCATCATCGGGGGGTTATATTGGCAAACACCCCAAGTGCAACAGGTGTGGGTATCATCATGCAGGTAGTCAGTGTGATAAAGCTAAGTGCCAGAGGTGTGGCAAGATTGGACATGCGGCTAAGGATTGTCGCGGGGAGCTACAGAACAACCACAACAACCAGAATAATAACCAGAACAACGCACAGAAGGGTTGTTATGAGTGTGGCAAGATGGGACACTTTAAAAAGGATTGCCCACAACTCAAGAAAGGCGGGGACAATAATGCCAATGGCAATGGTAATGGCAATGGTAATGGTATTGGCACCAACAACAACAATAACAACAACAACAACAATGGTGCTAGGGGCAGGGCGTTTGTGATTGGAGGACGTCAAGCACGGGAGGATCCCAACATTGTTACGGGTACGTTCCTCTTAAATAATCACTATGCCTCTATGTTATTTGACACTGGTGCCGATCGGAGTTTTGTATCTAGTTCACTTGCTAAGTTGCTAAATGTTAGTCCCACTGCCTTAGATAGTCCATACACTGTGGAATTAGCTGATGGTAAGTTGATTGTTGTGGAAAATATTTTTAAGGGATGTATCCTTGATTTGATGGGTCAAACATTAGAAATTGATCTTATGCCTATTGCCTTAGGCAGTTTTGATGTAGTTATTGGCATGGACTGGTTGTCCAAAAACAGGCTGAAATCGTATGCCATGAAAAGATTGTTCGCATACCTCTTTCGCAGGGAGAGACATTGTATGTACAAGGCGAGAAGAGCAGTACGCCACTGCGTCTCATATCTTGTATGAAAGCACACAAATGTCTGCGGAAAGGTCATACGGCAGTTATAGCACTTATAACTGAAAAGCCGGTAGCTGAGAAAAAGATTGAAGATATACCAGTAGTCTGTGAATTTCCGGAGGTGTTTCCAGAAGACTTGCCGGGATTACCGACTATCAGACAGGTGGAATTCCGAATCGACCTTACACCAGATGCAGCACCATTAGCTAGAGCGCCTTATCGACTTGCACCGTCAGAGATGCAAGAGTTATCTACACAACTGCAAGAGTTGTTGGATAAGGGTTTCATACGACCTAGTTTTTCACCGTGGGGAGCTCCAGTCTTATTTGTCAAGAAAAAGGACGGGACTTTCCGTATGTGTATTGATTACCGGGAATTGAACAAGGTTACTATCAAGAACCGGTATCCGTTACCCAGGATTGACGATCTGTTCGATCAGTTGCAAGGTTCGAGTTACTACTCGAAGATTGATCTCAGATCGGGTTATCATCAACTAAGAGTCCAGGAGGAGGATATCCCGAAGACAGCATTCAGGACACGCTATGGTCATTATGAGTTCTTGGTCATGCCATTTGGGTTGACAAATGCTCCAGCTGTATTCATGGATCTCATGAATCGTGTTTGTAAACCTTATCTTGATAAGTTTGTCATTGTTTTCATCGATGACATTCTCATCTATTCACAATCTGAGGAGAAACACGCTGAACATCTTCGATTACTATTGGAACTATTGAAACAGGAACAACTGTATGCTAAGTTCTCGAAGCGTGACTTCTGGATGCGAGAAGTACAATTCTTGGGGCATATAGTTAATGAAAAGGGTATACATGTTGATCCAGCAAAGATTGAAGCGATTAAGAATTG
Source organism: Mikania micrantha (assembly GCA_009363875.1). Lineage (NCBI taxonomy): Eukaryota > Viridiplantae > Streptophyta > Magnoliopsida > Asterales > Asteraceae > Mikania > Mikania micrantha. Next base: position 71,808,544 of record CM018695.1, on the reverse strand, counting down.
GGAAGCACCAAAGACCCCTACCGAGGTACGACAGTTCCTTGGTTTGGCGGGTTATTATCGACGATTCATTGAAGGTTTCTCAAAGATCGCTCAACCACTTACAGCTCTTACGCATAAGGGAACGAAGTATAATTGGATGGATAAACAGGAAGCTGCATTCCAATTATTGAAACAGAAACTCTGTAGTGCACCGATTCTATCCTTACCGGAAGGGACTGAAGACTTTGTGGTGTATTGTGATGCGTCTGCACAAGGTTCTGGATGTGTGTTGATGCAACGTGATAAAGTGATTGCTTATGCTTCCAGACAACTACGAACACACGAAAAGAATTACACTACTCATGACTTGGAGTTAGGGGCAGTGGTTTTTGCTCTAAAGATTTGGAGGCATTATCTGTATGGAACTAAGTGTACTATTTATACTGATCATAAGAGTTTGCAACATATCTTTGATCAGAAGGAACTTAATATGAGACAACGACGATGGGTTGAGTTGTTGAACGATTATGAGTGTGCGATTAAGTATCACCCGGGAAAAGCTAATGTGGTAGCTGATGCTTTAAGCAGAAAGGATACTTCAACAAGACGGGTTCGTGCACTTATGATGACAATCTATACTGACTTACCTGACAAGGTACGCAGTGCTCAGATTGAAGCTTTGAAAAAGGAAAACTTGGTACAGGAATCTTTACGGGGAATGGAAGAACAGTTGGATGCTAAGTCTGATGGAATTCGTTATTTCATTAATCGACTTTGGATACCTTTGTATGGAGGTTTAAGGGAACTCGTGATGGATGAAGCACACAAGTCCAGGTATTCAGTCCATCCGGGATCAGACAAGATGTATCATGACTTGAAGGCACTGTATTGGTGGCCTCACATGAAAGCTGATATTGCTAAGTACGTTAGTAAATGTTTGACTTGTTCGAAAGTCAAAGTTGAATATCAGAAGCCATCTGGTTTACTGCAACAACCAGAGATACCGATGTGGAAATGGGAACAGATTTCGATGGATTTCATTACTAAGTTACCCCGTACACCGAGCGGTTGTGATACGATATGGGTGATTGTCGATCGATTAACGAAATCTGCACACTTCTTAGCAATCAAGGAAACTGATAAGATGGAGAAACTGACTCGCATTTACATCAAGGAAGTAGTAGCACGGCATGGCGTGCCAATCTCTATCATATCAGATCGAGATGCCCGATTTACTTCCAACTTTTGGAAATCACTTCATAAGTCATTGGGGACTCGCTTGGATATGAGTACCGCCTATCATCCACAGACCGACGGTCAAAGTGAACGAACGATTCAAACGCTCGAGGATATGTTACAAGCTTGTGTAATTGACTTTGGTGATAGCTGGGAGAATCATTTACCGTTAGTGGAATTCTCTTACAATAATAGTTATCATACAAGTATTCAAGCAGCACCGTTTGAAGCTTTGTATGGTCGCAAATGTCGTTCACCAGTTTGTTGGGCTGAAATTGGTGACAGTCAGCTAACAGGTCCTGAACTAGTGCACGAGACGACAGAGAAGATAGTTCAAATCCGGAACCGTATGGCAGCGGCCCGGGATCGACAGAAGAGCTATGCTGACAAACGTCGTAAACCGTTGGAATTTCAAGTAGGAGACCGAGTTCTTCTAAAGGTATCACCTTGGAAAGGTGTGATACGATTCGGCAAGCGCGGTAAGCTTAGTCCACGTTACGTAGGACCTTTTGAGATTCTGAAAAGGATTGGTCCGGTTGCGTATCAACTCAAACTACCGGATGAACTCAGTGGAGTTCATGACGTTTTCCATGTATCGAACTTAAAGAAATGTCTTTATGATGAGACATTAATTGTACCGTTGGAAGAAATACAAGTGGATGAACAGTTACGATTCATAGAGGAACCAGCAGAAATTATGGATCGAGAGGTCAAACAACTTAAGCAAAGCAAGATTCCGATAGTCAAAGTTCGATGGAATTCAAGACATGGTCCTGAATTCACATGGGAACGGGAAGACCAAATGATGAAGAAGTATCCTCATCTATTCAAAACAGCTACTGCTAACACTGAGAACGCACGTTAAATTTCGGGACGAAATTTCCTTCAACAAGGGGATGACATGATGCTTCACACAGCAACACTACAAATTTCAAACTGTAAGAACAAACACTTTATTCAATTGATTTTGTTACAAACATTTGTGCTACATTACATTTTATGTGCTATATTTCATATGTTACATGTTATAGTAGTACATACACGATTAGTTACACACATTTTGCTATGTGCGGGGTCGCATAGTACAAACAGTTACAGACACTCACTATGTGTGAGGTTACACAGCACAATATGATCTAACACAAACAGTCACAGTTAGGTGAACTAACTAGTGTACACGCAAACAGTCACATTGAACGATCACAAGTAGTTGTGATGTTGCAAGCATTAGATTTTGTGTATGAGTACACACCAGCACACAGAATGATCAAATCACACTAACACGTACGATTTAAACTCGTAAGTAGTTTCCTAACTACTTCTAACACTTACTAATTTTCGGGACGAAAATTCCTTCAACAAGGGGATGATGTGACAATTCGACTTTTCGGATTAACCTTGTTAACTGAAGATGGTGAGATCACAGACCAACAAGACATATAAGGCCCAGTAAGGCCAAGGAAGGCCCAGTAAGGTTAAGGTAAGTCCAATGAGTAGGCAAATGTGGGCCCAATAAGGCAAGGGTAGGCCCATTGAGATCTAGGGAGGCCCAATTACAAATTCAAGGCCCAAGATAGGCCCAATTATATTCTGTGAGGCCAAGTGGACAGAAGGTAGGCCCAATGAGACTAATGTAGGCCCAATTGGCCCAAATGGGTAAACTTAGGCCAATAATAGTTCAATTAGTCCAATTAATGGTAATCCGGGATCTTTGGTTCAATTTTATTAATCGAAGTGATATGTTATTGATCCAGAATAATTTATAGGAGTTAAGGTTAAGCAAAAATCAAGTCCTAAGTGTTTTAATTTAAAGAATTAGTCTACAAATTGGGATAATAGTCGATTTTGACTTCTAAAAGTCAAAATTCGAATAAGTATCAAATGGTGATTGAAATTCACGACACTTGAGGTTTTGTAACTGAAATTGCCAATCAATAATCATTATACTGATGATTACCAACGGCCACGAGGAGTTACTAAGATCATTAATGGTCGAAATTATCAAAATGGGAGTTCAATAGTTGAAACCGTTTTTAATCATCATCAAATTCGTAAAAACCATTCATAATCCACACAATTGATCTCTAACTTATCCTAGTCAGCACAATCAGAAGCTTTCCCATACAGCAATTCGAAGCAAGAAGACACGGAGGAGGGAAATTGATAGTGGGTCGGCCGAACATCAGCACACAAAGTGAGCTACATCAATTGGGGATCAAATCAAGTAAGAAATCATTCCTACACCTTCTAAAACTACCGACTAAGCATGATCCTATGCGAGATTCGATTACAAGCATCAAATTGTGAGAATCCGAATGCTAGGGTTCATCATTCTTGAGGTTTTGGGGGTTTCAATTCGAACAAGATCAAAAATCAAAATTTTATATGCAGTCAGCTTCGAAATGGTATCTTAAATGAAATACATATGTTAATTTCATTTAGAGATATCGAATTTTGTGATTTTGATTTTAGGGTTCATAAGGAAAGAACGATTTGGGGGTTTCGTATTAAACGAACTTGATAATCGAATCAAAGTATATAGGAAGTTTCAGAGGGTTCCGATTAAGCTAAAACATAAATCAATTTCTGGTAATTAGATCGATTTGATGAACTTTCGGTTCTAGGGTTTGGAGTTAAAAAACGAATTGGGTTTCCTATTTGAATGTGTTGTATAATTAAATTAATTAGTACAGAGAGGTTCGGAATTTCTATTACAACGAAAACCCTATGAATTAAGAACCTGTGGATCATCAATTCGATTGATTTGGTGCGGGACTTAGTGAACTCGAGTTTTAACATGTTTAGACCGAATTGGGTGGGAATTTTTATGCAATACATCAAATTAAACACATGGATGAACTCGTTTGTATCTATGGAAGCAAAGCCCTATAGTTTTAATTTTGGTGGAGTTTGAATTGGACTTCGATTAGAGTCAATTGGGAAGTATTTGGGCTTGAGTGTATAAGAAAGAGGGGAGCCGGCCCATTAGTGTTTAAAAGAATTTGGAATTGAATCTGATAACGAATGCGGTGTAGATCAACTGGTTGTGGCTTGGGTGTGTGGGCTGGTAGGTCGCGGGTTCGAACCCTGACCTGGCCGGTTTTTGAAAATTAAAACTATTTTGGTTTTTATATTGTAACTCACCCGTTATAACTCCGATTTAACCCGTTCAAGTTGCGTTGGAACCGTAACGAAATCCCGAATGTTTTAGAGTAATAAAATTCATATTTTAATCCGAAAACGAAATCGCGTATAATTACGGTTATTTAAATAAAATCAAATACGATTTTATTTAAACGATTTCAAAGGCACGCGTAATTACGTATGCACATTCTTAACACTTTAACATACGTATGTTGACACGTATATGATTTCAAGCACAAAACGACTATTCGAATAACACTAAGTTATTGTTTAAACACAGATCCTTCGTAAGAGGATTATCTACACGATTTCACGCGTATTGATCATTCTGCAAATAATCAAAGGTGCGTACACGGCCCCTTTCTTATTTTAAATTGTTTTGGGGGAGAAAACATGTGCAACAAACTCTTTTTAGATACATATCACTTGCATGAGTTAGCTGTTTACATTATGTGACAACATAGCAATTGAAAGTCCTTACACACCTCGAACCGTTTAGTTTGCCGTAGCGCAAAGCGTGGTAGTTGGAAATAGATCTATTAGGTTAGACAAACCTCACCTGGTAGATGGGATCTACGCAGGTGTTTGACTGACCAAACACATTTTACTATTGTTGTGCTAGACAATAGTGGCAAGGCAAAAACATGCTATAGCATGGCAATTCGTCAGCTTCGGTGTCGACCACTTATGTAAATAGTTTATATGACTAGCTATCATGACTGTGCATGTGTGATTATGTTATCTACAACTTGATATTCAAACTGTTGTTTTGAACATTGTGAATACTTAAAACCTGTGTTATGCACCAACCTTTGTGTTGACTTGATTTACATGTTTTCTCAGGACGCTAAGGCGCGCATTAAAGCTGGCATGGACTAGGAGATAGAGTCGCATGCATTTTAAACATTTTAGATATTTGGATTTGAACATTTGAAACTTTGTATTGTATTTTACATTTTACAACAGTTACTGGTTTTAATAACGCTTCCGCAAATTTTGAAAACTCTGATGTTATGTTTTAAAGACCAAAGTATGTTTTGAAATTCATATAGAGGTCTTCGTTATGTCTAATGATCTGAGATCCTGGTTTGTCACGTTCCCAAACGGTATGATTCCGTTAGTTGAAAATTGGGGGTGTGACAGTTTTAAATAACATAATATAGATTTTTCAAAAACGATTTATAAAACATTTAAAATTGATTTATAATTTAATCATATTATTACTAAGTTATATAAAATACTTAATATTTAATAGGAGATAAGATAAAAAAAATTAAAATTTAATAAAAATATGACAAACAAATATTTATTATGAGAGAAACGGAAAAATAATCTTTAAATGATTTAAAAAGTTGACATGTGGCATATAAAAAGCTTTATTTATTATATATTATAGATATAGATATAAATATATATTGATTTCGAGATAATGAGAGAATGATTTCTACGTTTTCTCCCTAGATAACAAGACCTCAATATACATATATACATGGTTTGGAATCTTTCATAACCAACTTTATTTGGAAATTGAATATGTGGTTAAGTTGACATTAAAGTTGAATAAAAAATTAAAGTTTGAATAAACAAATCAATTTTAATTATTCAAACTTTAATTTGGTTTAATATGAACCACATGTTTATTTTTAAGATTTTAAACAAATAGTCGAGATAGGATTTAAGGATTTTTTTCTTTAATATTTATTTTTCACATGATACAAACTTTATATACACATATGTATATATAGAGAAAGAAAGAGAGGGGGGTTTTGGGTAGGTTTTTCCCTTTTTGCTAATGAATAAATCAATAAAATGAATATCAAATTAATAGAACAATAGTACTCTATAAAAGCTTTGATAACAACACTCTCTCTTCATTTCATTCTCTATATTGCTAATATGTTTCCTTATTTATAAATTATAACTACGAGTATAACATTATATATATATATAATATTATCTATATTTATACAAATAAGAAACATTTAAAATTATAAAATACTGAAATTGGATGCATGAACTATTAAATAGCAGACAGAACCATTTTCATTAAAGATTTAATTGATACATAAACAATCAATCCTTTTTATTCTTATTCTTATTTCAACTTTAAGTGGTATAAAACCCTTGACTTTTTGTTTCACGGTATTTATTTTTTCGAAAATGACGAGGGATGCTAATTAAAGCTAAGCTGACCATACTTCGGTTGTTGATTTGGGAAGAATAACCCAAAATGTCTCTCCTCCTCACTTCCAGGTTTTTTATTTTCATCAAACATTGCAAACAAAAATGTCTCGATTGAACGTCCAGGCTTCATTGGCGTTCCACTGGTCCCTTTCACATGTGAAATCAAATTCCTATAATAAGTTCCAGCATTTCCTGTAGTTGCAACAGAGCCACCACTTGAAGGCCACCCGCTCTCAGACACAACAATCTCTACGTTCCCACCACCAAGGCGCCCTTGAGCCGCATAATGCGCGTCTAAGATGGCGTCAAACAGGTTGGAATACTGCCTACCATTGTCATTCACCACTGGTCCTGGTGCGGTGAACAATGCGTATGGGAGATTCGAACCTGGGTTACTAAAGTAGGGGTAGATATTGGCTAGCATTGGTTGGTTGTTTTGTACTAGAAATCTTATTATTGGCTCAATAAACCCTCGCACGTTGTCACGAAATGCACCACTGCTTGGTGGATATGAGGTACCCAAAAGACCAGTGTAGGTTGCGGTAGACACCTTAATTTGGTTGCCTAGGCCTGCATTTCTAATGGCGTTATAAACGTTTTGCATCGCGGGTAGTACGAAAGGTACATATCGGCTGTTTCCGTTATTCGGATCGACTTCATTTCCAACGGCTATGTATTTAAACCTGACATTATTGGAGTACCTTAGGATGTTGTTACTAACCCATGTGTTAGCGGCATTTTGATCATTGAGTGATTGTAGAACATCATTTGGGACCCCAAACATGACTTCAATATTGGTCCCTCTTAGTGCATCAAGAGTAGGTGTATACGGATCATAGATTCGCATTTTGTTTATGTTGTTTCTTTGGTAAAGGCTTACCACATCTCTTTCAGAGGGCAAACCATCCCCATTTCGGCCATAGCACACGCCAACAGATTGTGCATCTATATTCAAACAATTATAAAAATATATGTTATTTATCTTCACAAGTGCAATTGATTTTAAAACTAATCATATAATGAAAATTATATAAGAATAATGTTTACCCTTTTAATATTCATCATTGAAATCAACTAAATGCATGTGCATGTAGAGTTTAACACTCACTACAAGAAAGAGGACTGAAAGGGCGATGCCTATAGCGACGGCAGAAAATCGTTTATATAGCTTGGCCTATCACGGCGACAAGTGATCGCTACATGATGAAAGTGTTTTTCTGATTTCTTTGGCTATATATAACGACATGTCGTCGCTATAGGTAATATTCGATAATTGTTAGAGGAGACACTCGTCGCTATAGTCTATAACGGCGATTTTGGGGACCTATTGAGACCACATTTTTTATAACCGGGGAACACAGTTGCATGGTAAACCCCGACCCCCCAATACCCGACTAACCGGGGGTGGGGGGTACGGGTTAAAATTTTGAAGTGATGGGAGGCGAAACTAATATTTAGAAAAAATAATAACTTTGTGGCTAACAAATTAACACTACGAACGGAAAAAAAAAATGGTGGTTTCGACCATTAAGTTTAATATGCCATTTAGAAATGACATGCATATGCACACAAATGAAACATAGAACTTGTTTGTAAATAATATTCATTCTAGAAAGCAAGTAAATTTATGTTGAGTTTAATTAATATGTCATTTAATTAGAATTTAATACACATGCATACGAGAATAGAAACATAAATCATGTTTGTAAACTAAAATGCAAGAGAGGAAACCTTTGACTATGAGAAGGTTTATAAGCAAACCAAGTAGTAGAAGCTTTGATGCCATAACTTTGATCTGATGAATTTGTCTTCTGAGATCTAACAATATATATAAGGAAAAAAATTACAATAATAATCCATGTAGTTTATCTAGATTTTAAATTGTGTCTTTTAAGTCATAGGTATTATACTTTTAGTCCCAATATTTTAATGTTTTGTCATATGTGATATTTAACATCAACTAACATTAAAAATTGGTGTTAAAATGACATATTTACCAATTTAATTAAATATATGAAATAATTAACAATAACGTACAACAACAATATTAAAAACATGTCACTTGGTCACCATGTCATAACCACCCCTTGGTGACACTTCACATTCCATCATTCCCTCACCTTCGCATATAACCTCGCTCACCCTCTCTATTGCTTGTTAAAAGATAAAAAAAATCTACTCACCTCAACAATAATCTCATTTGAAAAAAAAAAGAGAAAGAAATAATCGAAGACACTTGGGAAGAGAAGAGAAATGCGGAGAAAATCACGAAGATGGTGAAAATAATGCCCGTTGCAATAGAGAGAATGTTACTTATCTAGTTATACATTGATGGTAGCATGACGACGGGTTTTAATGCAACTAGACGAATGGTTTGTATTTTTAAAATAAAAAATTAAAAATGAAATAATTTGTGTTTGGCGTGTTTTTGGGTATTTTGCATTTCTAATTTGTTTATTTGTTAAAATGAAAAAAAAATCGTTTAAATGTAATGCTAATTTTTAACATGTGATATTCTTATGCATCAAAACCCTAACAAAGTGGAACATCTTTAGGACAACAGTTTTGACAGTAAAATGTTATACCTATTTACTATTTTTTTAACGAAAACAGTTGATTGACAAACACATCATTAATCTAGAAGGAAACCCAACAATTATGTAAACCATTTATTATCAGGGTTAGAACCTAAGACCTCAAAAATCCTCAAGCTCTATCTGTTATTTTTCATGTCATCAAAATATAAAACCATTGCACCTACTTACTAAATGGTTTTGGTTCAAATACTCCAAGATGCTAATAATGATAATTTTTTTAAACCTATTAATTTTGACATTTTATGCATGTTGTGATGAAAATTATGAAGCTTTGTCTGGTTTGATGAAAATTTGTGACAGAATTGTACAACTAAATAAACAAGTGATCATTTAAAAAATGAAAAATCTTTTTGTATTTTTCTGATTAAAAATAAACTATGCAACTAAAAACAGAATACACAAAAAAATACAGATCGATATATTTAGATATAATTATTGAATTTTAATCTATATTAATACTTAATGGATAATTAAGTAGTTTTGAAGACACCTTTTAGTTTATCACGAGTAATCTTGTTTTTGACATCAAAAAATATGATACCTATTAATTAACAGTGATTTATTACTTTTTTTGCTTCTTACTTTTGTCAAATAATAAAGATATTAAAATGATATATTTTTGGATATTTAAGATAAAATTTAATTATAAATAATTATTGTATCAATGATTAAATGATAACTAATTATTATTTATTTTTTCTTTATTCTGTAACTCATGTAATGTAATGTATGAATTTCATAGTGTCTAATAAACTAAAAAAAAACTTACAAGTAAATTGCCTATCAAAGAAGCCGTAAGAAATTTCCATTTTCCACATGACTCTTTTAAGTCGTCTTATTATTATTTGCGTCACTTTCTTCTTTGAAAACTTTTATTCAAGTATTTAATGATTTATTATTGTTACGAAATATCACGTGGATGAACCAAAAACTGGTTAACCGAACCGACGTTGAAATAACTTGTAAAGCCAAATCACGATAATCAAAAGTATTAGTTTTACTTTTTTAAATTAGAAAACCAGAAATAATATAACCATCCAAAACCTCTTGGGGCCACACCTAAGCAATGCTTGTCTATCTTTTTGCTATTAATAATTTTGGATTAATTTTGAAAACCCAAATTCATTAATAATTGGCCAACAAAATTTTAGCCAAAAGTTTAAGTCAATAATTTATTTTGGCAAACTTTTGTAGGCTTATACCGCTCAAATATAATTTCGAATCGAATAGTGATCAAATCAATAACCGAACTGGACTCGATCATACATAAAACTAAAAACACCATCGATTTCTTAAAACTGAAATATATGATATTTTGATTTTGTTCGAGCCCAAAGTGGTCAATGCAAACTCTAAAAGATAATGATTGTTTAAGTATTTAATTGTTAATTTAATTATTAAGAATATTAAATATAGTAGGCTTGATAGAGATGATTATGTTAGACAAAAATATACTTATTAATTATTATGAATAGTTTAAAAGATAAATAATAGATTTGTCGTTCAATATATGTGCCCTGAGACATGTGGCCTATTCCATTGTATTATACTACTTTTATGTAATCACACTTTATAGCCGCCTTGTTTATTTATAAAACCTTTCGTAAGATCGATAGCTAATGAGAGATCATATGACAATCTTTAAGTACAAAATACGAAAAACTTAGGCTTGTCTTGAGTATAACTACATGTATGGCAGTAAACAAACTGAAAATTCAGCGAGAGTTCGTGAACCGTTCTGCAAAAAGTTCGTTTATGTTCATTCGTTTAATAAATAAACGAACACGAACAAGAAATTTTATTTGTTTAGTTAAATAAATGAACATAAAAAAAGGTCGTGTTCTTTCATTTGTGTTCGTAAACGTTCGGTAATGTGTTCGTTTACGTTCGTTGATGTCCATTTATGTTTGTTAATTATATTTATTCATTATATGTGTTGTATATTCTTAATTTTTTTATTTTTAGTTTAATACCATAATATTTAAGCTATTTTTAGTTTAATATCGTAATATTTAACTTTATATTTATATAAATGATTATCTCTAATGCTTGAGATTAAGAATATTGATTTTTACTTGTTAACAAATATGTGTTCGTTTGCGTTTGTGAACAAATTTAATTCCTTAATTAGCGAACATGAACAAGAAGTTTCATTCAGTTAACATTCATGAACCGTTCGTGAATAAGTTAAAATTTAAATGAACGAACATGAATAAAGATTCGTTCTTGTTTGTTCAGTTCATGTACAACACTAACTACATGGTTACTTATATGAATATTCAATTAACATATGTGACAAGACAAAACGTTAGCTTAAAATTAGGTAGATACACAACGTATTACTAACAATTACACTTGCATGAGTGTGCAAATTAAACATTAACACAAAATCAAGAAAGTTCACACAATGTTCACCATAGTATGTATGATTTTATGAAATCTATCAAGGGTTAAAATATGACTAGTCTAAACAAGTCATGACTATTCGACAATTTTTTGTTGTAAAGACGTCAGTACATCTGGTAATTTGGGTTTGAAACCGGGTGTGAGCCAATTTTATACTTTTTATGCACATAGAAATCATTTATAATAAAATATTGTCCGTTCATAAAAATATATATAAATAGGTAATATTTTAAAGTTCTTGTAAAATTAAAATAATTAAACGTATGAAACTGTTAGAGTTAATACTTTGGTACTTAATTTCTCGTCTTGGTTTGAGGTCATCGGTAAGAAACCATATAAGTTATTAAATTAATACAAACGTGCATATTAGAGAAGTAATTGTATGTTTCGTATGTGTGAATGTGATAGATAGGGGAAATGAAATGAACGTGGGTAAGAAATGGATCATTACTATTTCCTTATCATGTTTGGTTACCTCTGGTGCTCTGGTAATGAAATGATTCATTACTTTTTATTGCTTGGTAGACATGGGAAGATGAAGGAATGAAATACATATTATGGGTCGAGTCGTGTTTTAATCATTTTTCGACTCATGGGTCGGTTATTGTTTAGCTCATGGTTTGATCATGGCGCATTTCATGGATTGGTTCATGTTTTGGTTTGTAAATCACTTCTTGGATCGGGTCATGGTTTGGGTCATGTGCCGGGTCATGGTTTGATTCATGGGTCGGGTCATTGTTTGACTCAAGGGTCATGTCATTGTTTGAGTCATAAACCGGGTCATGGTTCAGGCCATGGTTTGAGTCATTGTTCAAGTCATGGGTAATTGTTTGAGTCATGGGTCGGGTTACAGTTTGAATCATTGTTCGTATCATGGTTCAAGTCATGAGTCAAGTCATTGTTCAAATCACGGTACGCGTTATGGTTCGAGTCATGGGTCAGATCAACGGTCGAGTTATGGTTTTGGTCATGGGTCGAGTAATGGTTTTGCACATAGGTTGGGTGATTGGTTGGATCATTCTTTCAAGAGAAGGGATGAAAAAAACACTCCTACTTCAAGAAATGAAAATCATCAAAAGTAAAGGAATTATGTTTCTTATGGAATGGTGCAATCCATTCCTATGTGGTAACCGAACACATTTCTTTTCATTCCAACGTAATGACTCATTGTATTCCATCATTGATTCATGCATATCAAACACTACATAAGAAAATACCGAATGATTATGCCCCCCACAAGCTAGCATGAGATACGTACGTTTTAAAGTCCAATAACTAAATTCACTAAATTGTAATTGATGTGTTGCAAAACACATCTGTTTTTCCATTAGTTTCTATCGAGTTTTTGTACAGTCTTTTAGTTTTTAGAGTCGATTTATGCTGGTTCTTCACAATTTGGTAATTTCATGCTTGCAGGTAACAGACATATCATTTTGGAGCAAAAGATCAAGAAAACGAGCTACCGGGTGGAAGAGAACGAACCCAAGAACAAAAGAGGAAAAATCTGACATTTGGGTGTTGTCGCGTATCGCGAAGGACATCTGAAACCCTGTCGCGGTACGCGACATGTGAAAATGACCAAAATGCCCTCGTTTAATGATTGCGGTTTGACCCGACTGTTTTGTCGGGTAGCGAGACCCATCGCGTAGCGCGAAGGGTTTAGAGAATTCTGTCGCGGTACGCGACAGGGTTAAAAGTTCAGAATTTCGAGTTTTATTGATTTTGAAACGGCTGAGGCTAGGGTATTCGATTCTGGACGATTAGAGACGAGCAGGGAGGCGACTAGAGGCTGGAGGACAAGAGTGGAGTCGATCTTAATCATCGGGAAGCCTTAGACGAGTGATCCGAAGGGTGTAACGTGATCGGTTTACTTTGTTTCTCTTGTTTCTCATGTTTTCTTACATTAAACAGATTATGGGTTGTTTTCATATGATGGTTATTTGCTAAACTTCTAGAACTACCTAGGTTAGATGATTGTACATGATTGATTTTGGTTTATTTCGGTTTTGGAACAATATGATGTGATGGATTTATGATTTAAAGACTTGGTTTGGAATATTGGATGTGTATGTGTGTCTTTGATTGTTAAATGATTAATATTATGTTCCTCATGTGTCTTGGCGATTGTCTGTCGCGAAATAGGTGCATGCTAGAATCAATTACTGTGTGTCTTTGATTATTGGATGAATTATTTTGATCAGGTAATTCATAGGAGTGTTTTATTATGATTTAGACGATTAAGATGTGCAACCAACTTTAATAGCCGTGAGGTGAGAAGTTGTCGATAAGTCTTGGTTGTTAGCTTGTTAGGTTAGAGACTTCGTAAGAAGATCAATCTAATTTATCTATAAAACCTTGTTTATTGAGTTCAATAGGAAAACCCAAGTTATCCCTAGCATTTAAGTGAACTGTGACTTTCGCGCTGTGAGGTAGATTGCTTAACAGTTATTTCTTAGGTGTTTTGAGATTATCGTATTGTGAGGTAGATAATCTAGCGGATACTTCATAAGTAGTTGGATGACTTGTGAAGGGAATCCATTTAACCGGTGGTTTAACGGCTTTTAGGACCCTTAGTTGACTATCCTTGAGAAGGGTCGAGGGTGCTCTAGGTTTCCTTTGAGTTTAGTATTTAAAGATCCCGGTATCACATTAGTTCCATCCCCGAGAGAACCTTGTCAAGCATGTATATGATTCAAGCCTAGGTAGTGCTTCTTTCCTTCTCTGATTTAGTCTTTGTTTGCTCATTTATTTTTATTACTAAGTGCTTTTAAGTATTTTAGTTGTTAGTAAAACCCCTTTTTTTTCTCATTAATATTTTGTTTAACTAAATTTTGTATAGATAAGTCTTTGAGTCTAGTTAGTACAGTCTGTAGAAGTCTGTGGGTTCGATATCCGGACTTACTTTTGTCTTGCTACATACGATAGGTACACTTGCCTGTCGGTAGCTTAGGTTTTAGAGAGTCTAGATTTATTACTTTGTGTCTATTTTAGAGTCGGTTTTTAGTTAGTTTATTAGCTAAGCTCCGTCGACATCAGTAATTTAATAAGATGTTAGTAATATATAACTTATAAATTATATATTAATATCATATTTTATATATTAAATTATAATTTATAGAAAAAATTATATTTGCAATTTTAATTACACATACACCCAACTTAAAAATTAAATTATATATATATCTCTTTTTTTTTATAATTTTTCTTCATCAGACAAGTAGATGTATGTAATTTAAAACTTTAGGCAATGCGACATATGTAATATAAATGGTTAGATAATAATTTATATGTAATTTATAATTTAAGTTGAGTATATATGTAATTTATGAAGTTTATAGGGGGTATATGTAATTACCTCCAATTTATAAGTTTATAAGTATGTTTATATTTTTTATCTTTTAAATGATAAATTTATTAATAAACATAATTTTTTTATAAAATTTGATAAATATAGTCTTACCAAACCCGCTAGTCGTTATTGCATCATTATAAGTTACGAAGTAAAACAAAAACAAGTTCCGAAATTTCTTAACATTTTAATTAATTTTAATTTGAACTCATGATTCATGAATGCTACCTTCCTTGTGTAATTTTGTTTTCGTTCCCATATTAAAAAAAACGTAGGAATTTATGTTAGACTTTTTGTTTTTTTTCTTTTTTTTTCTGAAAGTTGTATTTTGTTGTTGCTAGGCAATTTTCTCATGCATGTGGCACAGTGACAAATTTACAAATGTAACGTGACATAAATACAAAATACTCGTTTGGATCCTGCCTAAAGTTCAAAAAAGAATTCTAAATACAAACAAATGTATGTACCTAAAATTGAATTTTCGAATTCGAAATTTCTATGGAAAATAAACAAAAACGATAACATATTCTATTTCAACAAGTAGATTATCAACTTGGCAACCATTTATATATGGGTTTATTATACATAAAACTTGATATACAGTAATATTAAAATTATAAAAATCATGAAAGTGTGTTTTTCTAACTCTTTTATACCTACATGAGTGTTCTTCACGAGCCGAACCGAAACGAACGTACATTTGCTCGTACTCGATTTGTTTACAAATCGAATTTAACCGAAGCAAGTGTTTTCCAACTGAACCAAAATCAAATGACCGTATATATTGTGATGGAGTTGTGATGGAATTTAATCGAATTTAACTCGATTTGAGATTTTTCAAATGAGCGTCAAGCAAATAAATTTCGAGCGCCACCAAACAAGAATTAATGAAAGTTTTGATGGAGTTGGGTTTTTTTTTTTAATTTTTCCGTTCAATGTGATATTGTGATGGAGTTGTTTTTTTTTTTTTTTAATTTTCCGTTTAATAGTTGACAAATACTGATGCCGTATTTAATTTTTTTTAAAAATGACTTGATGCTTTTGATGAGGATTTGACGTAATATGATCTTTTCTCATCTACTCATTATTATTTTTTTTTCATTTTTCATGTTAATCTAGTTTTAGTTATGTTTTTTCTTGTATTTTAAATGGACTAGCCAATATTAGCATTAAGTGAACATCGTATAATATATTAAAAATTATATCTACTTATATTTTTGTATATATGTTTATTTATAAAATATATTAAAAAAATTAAATCGTGACAACCGAGCGAGCAACAAGCGAGTGTATCATTTCTCATGCTCGGTTTACTTACAAACGGAATTGAGTTAGTTGAACCGGGTGCTTTTTGACTGAGCAGAAATCAAACAAACATAATTCCCAGCATTTTCAAGCGAACATCGAACGAGTTTTGAGTGTCGAGCAATTTAGATTGCCTACTAGATGGACACATCACACAAAAATCACGTCTATATCCATGACATACGTGACACCTAATTTTTCATGTCAATCAGGTCTTAATATATGTGCATCACGTCTTAATACATGTGTATATGCATCACGTCTCAATCAGGTCAAACGATGAAACAAAACTTTTATAACTCTTTATCAGTATATAATAATTTGACATTGTTTTTAATTTATTAATATTGAGTTAGTAAAAAATCTGAATCATTAAAACATTTTTAAAGCTTACTGATCAAGGGCATGTTTGGAGCTTCATCTAAAAACAACTTATTGATTTATTTGCTTTTACAAAAAGCCAATAAGTCAATAAGTTGTTTGTCAAACCTAAAATGACTCTTAAAAATTAATTTTTGTAAAAGGGTAATAAGTTGTTTTTCAAAAGCTAAAAATTCTAGTTTTTCAAAAAACTTATGACTTATTGACATAAAATTACAAATTTACCCCACTCTTTACCTTTTATCTAATAACCTTAAAATAGTGTCAATAAAAAAATGTTCTTTTTGATCATTTTGAAAATTCAATTTGAAAAAACTAAACAAACACATTTTTAAAAACTTCATTTTAAAAAGTCATAAGTTAATAAACATTTAAAAAAAATCCCTTTAAAGTTAAATAATCAATCCCAAACAGGGCCTAAGACGTTGACACACCAATTTAAAATTGTTTTTTTAATAAAATAAATAGTTCGGCATTTGATCGACTCAAAGGAAGTCATATGCTATTCCATTACAAGATTGTGATGCTTTATTTTTTTGGATTTATTTATACCTATGCAATTATGAATTATTATATATTGGCACCGATCTCCCGAACCAGCGTTTGGAATAATCTGTACAGATAAATATGAAACGAGATATGTGCTTTAAACTCGATGATTGTGTCTAATGGTTACGTGACCGTTTCTGACCTTTATGACGGTTTCGATGGCTATGACTCTACTAATGACACATAACTGTTTATTTATTTGTTTGTAAACTAGTTAAATTGACCTTGACTCATTTCATCTAAGAGAACTTAATCGTTATGTTTAAATGTATGTTTTTGAGAATTTTTCAAGCTCTAGTTATTAACATGCTCAATCTTTCTTTTTTGATAAATTTATAAACACTAATTATATATACAAAACCATATATATATATATAGATGTTTAATTGAGAATCATTGTTAGTTGAGAACTAAAACTAAATATATCTAATTTTATATATATATATATATATATATATACACACAAAAACCAAATATATAAATTGTAAAGTTTCGTGGTTAAAGCTTGAGGTAAATAGATTTATACATTTACTTTTTTTTTTGCCTAACTTAACTTCTTCTACATACATACATACACATATATATATATATATGTATATATATATTTCTTAAAATGTTGAGTTTTCTTTAGAACTGGTGACTTGGTGGTGGATATGATCGAATGGTACTGCTGGTAACACAACGATACTCTAGTGATCTAAAAATTAGCCGTTCAAAAAATATGTATATTTGTTTGTGTCGAATGTTAACAAAAGAATCCTTGGCCCATCAAGTTTTGCTCTTCCCCTCCAACAGATGCAGGTTTCAATTTTCATCCTTACAGGGTCGGCTCTGAGAATTAAGGTGCCCAGGACGAGCCAGGAAAAAAAGGCCCTTTGCGAATTCAAATATTAAAATAGGGGTGTCAAAAAAAAACCAAACGCCGAACTATATTCGTAATTAAAAAAACCGAACCGAATTCTAAATTCATTTTCGGTTTGGTTAATAAATTTATCATAATTCCAAACTGAGGTTTTCTGTTTCCTAACCGTACCCGAATTTCGGTCTTCGGTTCGGTTATCAATTTCATTTTTTCTAATTCGGTTTTTTCGGATATTCGATTAAATTGAATTCAAATTTAAATTTATCATCTTGTTAGTAATATATAAAGTTGAATTCGGTTTATTCGGGCTTTAACTGGTTTATTTAGTTTTTAGTCAGTTTATTCAATTGAATTTGGTTTATTCAGATCTGTTTATTCGGCTTTTAATCAATTTATTTGGTTTTTAATCGGTTTATTCGGTTTGTTTGGTTTTAACCGAAACCAAACAAAACCACTTCTCGAATTCGGTTCGATTTTCAGATAAGGAAACTAAAAACAGATTTTACCAAATAAGCTATTAACCGAACATATGATCACCCCTTATTTTAAGGACATGAAACTAACGTCTTTTACATTAAAAGAAATTACTTTTTTTATCTCTTAAATCATGTGTTTATTAACGGTTCTTTTTAGTTAGATAACTTGTTGGTTCTCCTTTGAATGAATCCATATATATGCGTATAAAACAAAAATTTTGTGCCCCGTAAAAAAAAGGGCCCGGGACGGAGGTCGGGTTTGCCCCTCCTCCGGGCCGCCCATGCATCCTTGTTTGGTTTTTGTTTTCTATTGTAGCTATTTTTAATTTTTTTTCTTTGACTTGTATCTTGTGATTGTCTTCATTTAAGTTTTTCTTAAAACCGATTCACCTCCAACGGGAGTCGATGTTAAACAACCCATGCACTTGTAGCAACACGCGAGTTGCGTAATCTAATATAACACATGTTTTAAACCGTAATACATAATTATTAAAAGATTTAAAAGAGAACACATATACGCAAATGTGAGCTCAATTTGGAACCACAATTTGTGATCAATATGAATATACCTGAGGTTGGGTTAGTAACTTAGTACGTTACAAAGAGTTGTAAACGAACTATGCCTTGAAGGTTCAAATGTACTTTCTTGGGACGCTAAATTATCCTTAACAAGGTATTGCTCTTTTTGTTTATGTGCCTTTAAAGTTGGACGACCACGTGTATCTTTTTGAACTAAAGACGCATTTTTGTCTCTTTTATTTGGAAATACATGCGACAAAACCTGTAACCAAACCCATTTGTCCTATAACATCATTTTTTTTCTTCTTCTACCAGTATTGGGTTAGCTGTGTTCAGTTTTGTCCAAAAAATATCTATCTCAGAAAGCGGTATCTTCTTATCTGCATAATTTATAATTAAAAATAATATAACAGTAACTACGTGTGAAATATGTAAGATTTACATTTAATATTACGAACCTGTGTTTAAGTATTTTGATATATTACAAGCGCGCGGCAACCCATAACTCGTCCAAAGCTGGTGGCCACACGTCATATTTGAGTCGCGCATAACTCTTATTTTATCTTTTTCCTCAACCAACAAATCAAAAGCTTTATGGGACACCTTTCCTCGAAGGTTATCAAATATTACTAGTTTATGATGACCCATAGTTTTAAGCAAGCTCGTTTCAAAATCGTGATTCATTTTTACCTCCTGTGATTGCATGATTTCATTTACGAAACCGACAAGCGAGGCAAGCGTGCTATTTGTTGATTTGAGGTATCGCTTCAGGTTTGAGTGCTTACTTTCCACCCGGTTTGTTGTACGTAGACCAAAGTTGCGCGTTCTATTGGTCTATACTGTTACAAACATATCTCTGTAACTGTTTAACCAGGTGTGCGTCAGATACTCCAGAACCCCTAAAATGAAACAAAAAACCAACGATGATATGATGATAATAATGATGGTATATGATACTTGCTTTTTTTCTTGTCTTTGATAAGTCTTTCGTACAGACGGTTATAGTTGTAGTCGTATAACTCTGTTGTAGGAGAGTTACAAAAATTCGCCCAGCGACTTTTGAATTTCTTCCAGTCTGCATCCGAAAAGCTTGCCTTGCAATTTTTGGCAATATTTTCGTCTATGCGCCATCTACAGAGATATTTTGCAGCTTCTGGAAACCCCTTACGGCACACACTCATAACAGCAAGGTCTCTATCTGTTATAATCACACGTGGCTCCATACATTTATTCAAAATACTCTTAGCCATTTCCAAAACTCAGACGTAGTTTTCCTCACGCTCTCTGCTTACGAACGCGTGAGCAATAATAAAAGTCTGGTGTGTGGAAGTCACGCCAACAATTTGAATAAATGGAAGCCTGTACTGGTTCGTTTTATACGTCGCGTCCATCATCAGTACGTGCGGAAATGCACGCCACCAGCAATACGATTTTGGATGACAGAAGAAAATGTCTTCCACCACGTTCGTTTCAGGATCCTCCCAGTATAGTAAACGTAGTGCTGACTATGAAGCAGGTTTTTCAAAACCTGCATCGGAGTATCACTGAATTTCTTTTTGTTTTTTATTTTCTGCTGTAAATTGTATACATCTCTAGAGATGGACACGTTTGCAGGGTTATGTTTCTTTATGCTCGAAATAATGTTACGAGGATCCATGTGTCGCTCGGTCAGATTCTCAACCATATCTTCTTCCTCCTGAGTGAATCTTCTAACATATGGATGACCCTCTAGATTCTGAGCAGGTTCGTGATTGTGATTGCCGTTTATCACCTGTAATTTTCAGGATTCATGAACTTCGTTGTATAACCCTATCAGCTGAAACGGGCAGCTGATTTTCCTGCTGCCTGACCGTTTAAGGATTGCGATGCTATTATGCTCGCCACCACGGTCACACATGAGCCAGACTTTGGTTACACTGTGTGACAATTCGCAATTTCCAGGTTAGAATCATAACTCGAAAATAAAGAAAATGAGTGTAAGCGAAATTTCGAAACGAGGCTCCGATTTCAAGATACACTAAGTCGAATATAGCGTTAAATAAGAGATCATATAATTTGAACTTTTCAGGTCTTTAAATTATAATGGTTGGAAAGAGCTCGAAAAATCGTGAACGTGGGCGAAAACGGCGAGTAAAACGGAGTTCGTATGCTCCCGGAATCGCGAAAACAAAATTGAAATCTGACTAAGGCGGTGGAGGTACGCGAAGGACCCTCCTTTCAGCCTTAGCGGTACGCGACGGACACATCTGGTATAAAAATCTGATCTGCTCGATCAGAACTCATTCTTTTTGTCGAAAATATGCGTTTTCCATACAAACAGAGCTACTTTCTACCCTCTAAACTCATATTTGAAGCCATCCAAACATCCGGATCGAGCTAGGGAACGTTTTTACAAGTCCTCATCATCGTTTTCATCCGAAAAATCCGTTCTAAAGGGTAACGATTCGACCTCTTCTATTAGTTTGATAATATATGAATTAGATCTAGATTTTAACAGTGATATCATGGTTATTGTTGTTGATTATTGCCTAGATGATGACTAGGAATAGTTAGAAATCAAGAACTCGACAGGTTAACGGTGAAATCTTTGTTTTGATCCGTTATAATGTCTGATTATCATGAAACCATATTATAGATCATAATGGTTTTAACCATTTGATTATAACAATGGTTGTGATTGTCCTGTTCATTCTTTGGAATGATCAATGACAAGGATTAACCATTTCAAAACCTGGAGTCCATTGAGAAATTGTTTTGGTGATATAATCAACAGCAATACTAATTTGGTTAATCTAGGAATGTCCTGATTAAACCAACAAGTTATAAATTTCTTAATAAGAACCTAAATCATTATAGGTTCTCAGTTAACACACGTTGTGAGATGTTAAACTAAGGAAACTGATTAAATATTTGAGATAAGATTGATGACTTGAGCTGTAATGTCCTTGACATTGAACGTCAAGGAAAGTTCTGAGAGTCAGATTAAGCTTAAGTAACTCATAGAACTCTAATGACATACATGTTTAGAGTTCAAGAACTAGTGATACGAACGTTGTGCATTGCTATTGATTTGAATCAACTCAGGTGAGTTCATGACCCCTTTTTCTGTATTTTGGCTTTTGAAACTCGGGGAATGAGAAAACATAAGTACTTATTTGAAACATTCTGATTTTTGGTGGAACTCTGAAACGCTTTTAATACATTTTGTGAAACATGAAACCTAATTAGATCAGGTGGAACTCTGAAACGCTTTTGATACATTTTGTGAAACATGAAACCTGATTAGATCAGGTGGAACTCTGAAACGCTTTTGATACATTTTGTGAAACATGAAACCTGATTAGATCAGGTGGAACCCTGAAACGCTTTTGATACATTTTGTGAAACATGAAACCAGATTAGATCAGGTGGAACCCTGAAACGCTTTTGATACATTTTGTGAAACATGAAACCTGATTAGATCAGGTGGAACCCTGAAACGCTTTTGATACATTTTGTGAAACATGAAACCTGATTAGATCAGGTGGAACCCTGAAACGCTTTTGATACATTTTGTGAAACATGAAACCAGATTAGATCAGGTGGAACCCTGAAACGCTTTTGATACATTTTGTGAAACATGAAACCTGATTAGATCAGGTGGAACCCTGAAACGCTTTTGATACATTTTGTGAAATATGAAACCTGATTAGATCAGGTGGAACTCTGAAACGCTTTTGGTACATTTTGTGAAACATGATACCTGATTTGGATCAGATGGAACTCTGAAACGTTTTCGTTACATTTTGTGAAAAATGATACCTGATTTGGATCAGATGGAATTCTGAAACGCTTTCGTTACATGTTGTGAAACATGAAAACTTATTTGCATCATGTGAAACACTGAAACACTTTTGAAACACTTTGTGAAACACGAAAACGAAAGCGTTGTAAAACATTTGGTTGAAACATGTGACAGTGGGGCGAAACATATGACCAAACTTGTCATTATTTCACGGGTTACACATTTGTCGCTAAGTCCCCTATTCTGTAACCGTTAACCGTGGGGGGCGTGATTATTGAGAATAGATTCTATTTGTGATTGACAATCCTCGCCCGTGGTTCGTAGCTAAAACCACGACTGGATGTCGAGCGAGGCTCAATAAGGCTAAAACACACAATGTCTTGCGACAAGGACATTGGGAAGGGGCAAACACTGAACTCGTCAGCTCGGTTACGGAGCCCAGGAGTTATAATTGGACAGTTGGTCGGGAACTAATACACGACATTTTTGGAAGGAACAATGTTCGCACTGGATACCAATGTTTTACACACCCAGTTTGGGACATAAATATTATTTAACGCTTTTTATTAAAACATTTGATTTATTTGGATACATTGCATACATTTTGACATTTTAAAACTTGTGAACTCACCAGCAATATGCTGATTGTTTAAAACCATGTTTTCTCAGATGCCTAATGATACAGGGGGTGGATCTGGGAGCTCAATCATTGGAGACATATAGTAGAGTCTACGAGAATTAGACTCAACCGTGTGAAACATAGTATAGTATATATGTGAAACTCAGTTACAGCTGTTGTTACATTAGGTTTGGAGCTAATGTAGTTGTAACATTTCTCTGTAATATAGAAACATATGTGTGTTTTGTTGTAAACAATGACTGTAAAACCTTGAAAGTCACACGGTACACTTCCGCAACGACAAGGGTGTAACACACTGCCTGTTGTCTTTGATTTCTTCGTTCTTCTTTTGACTACAATGTAAACATTTTCTAGTGCTCTACATTTCACCCACCCTACCAGCGCTTGTTCGGACATAAACTCCTGACATATAAAAATAATAATAAATACCATAAATGGGTAGCGATAATATACAATCATTAACATTTATGTTTCATTTAAGTTACCTCTGTGGTTTGCCAGTTAATGTTTGAATCCGCCGGCTTTTCTTCATAAGACTCCTCCAGGTTACTTTGTTTACTGTTATCATACACAAACCTATAATCGTTTTGTTGAGCATACGATGTTTGACTATCAAAACCGACATTAGCGTTAGGTTCAGCGTTCAGATCTATCGCATCGTATAAATACTCAACAGGAGGCTCTTCGTTCAAATCTGGCACGTAATCGTTGAAAAAACTCACATCCCAGAACGACATCGTTACAAATCTGAATTATCTTTAGATATATTCGAAAACTTGTGCGTTCGTTTGAAACGATTCAAGCTTATATAGAAATTTCAAATTTGTTCAATACGGTCCGTACTAGTCTGTACCGTATTGGGTCAAATCAATGTCCTTCCATGTCAGCAGTTTCAGAATTGAAAAAGCAAGACGGGTCGTACTGATCAATACGGGTCGTCTTGCTTTCAAATCATTGTCCTGTGTTTAAGGGAATGTTCGTACGATAAATGAGACGGCCCGTACTGACCAGTACGCGTCTTGCTCCCAATTATTGTCATAGGTTGTCATGGAGAATGTTTGACCAAGTACTGAGACAGGCTGTACTGGGCAGTACAGGCCGTCTCAGGGGTGTATTTTTAAAAAATGGGGTGTTAATTTAACACAACCCATTATTAAACTTATTTAATTTAATAGAGTAAAAGGAAGATTTTGGAATAGGAAATTTCCACGCAGAGAGTCTTACAAGTCGTGTCATTATTATTTGAGTCACTTTCGTCATTGAAAAGTCTTCAAGTCAAGAGTGGGATGAATTGATTTCGGGCCGTATTTAACGATATGATTGATTAACGCTATGGAAGACGTTCAAAATAAAAAAATAAAAATTATATATATTAGACTAGCTAAGAAACCCCGTGTATTACACGGGTTGAATAATAAAACATATATTTTATTTATATTAAATAATAATAAATATTTAATAATTATAAAATTATATTTATGATAAGATATAATCGAATAATTCTTATTATTTATTAAATTTTAATAAAGTAGTAATTATTGGAATAAGAAAAATTATATTTTTAATATTTAATTATATGATCTAATTACTAAAATTTAATATTATTTAGTATGAGAGAGAGCCGGGAAAAACATTTTCA
Source organism: Mikania micrantha (assembly GCA_009363875.1). Classification (NCBI taxonomy): domain Eukaryota; kingdom Viridiplantae; phylum Streptophyta; class Magnoliopsida; order Asterales; family Asteraceae; genus Mikania; species Mikania micrantha. The sequence continues at coordinate 71,783,494 of CM018695.1, read as the reverse complement.
GATTTAGTTAGGACGCGTCACGTGTTTCTTAGAAATACTCCTTTATTAGAGTAGGTAAATTGAAACTATGACAAAAGTATAAATAAATAATACTGACGTAGTATATGATCTTCTAAAATGCATATAATAAATAATACTTTTAGGTTGTTAGATCTTGAAACATTTACAAAGTTTGAATTCTTCAGAAATGTAGCTCATAAGTGATACTTTTAATATGATTTTGAGGGTGAGTTTGAGAATAAAAAATAGTGAACGCCACCATCAGGCGACCCTCACCAACCGGTCGTACGGCCAACATAAGAGATGTAAATCGCGTGACCTTAGGAAAATTGGATGGTGCCGGGCTTTGAATAATAGACCTCTATTATAGAGTTTGAGAACAAGTTATGAATGATGAGAGGCCCAAGGGCAATCTTCAACAATTTATGTTTAATAACAGAAATCTATAATTTTCTATTTTTCTTTTTTTTAAAGGCATATGATCTACCATCGTTACCTAATTTCAAACCCTCCTATGATAAGATTTCAACCGTCTCAATTGTTTGATTAGAATTACAGGAATTCAAGACCACCCTAGAAGAAACCCAAAAGAAAACCTTATGTCATGTCATAACAAAGGTTCAAATATAAAAAAGCATCACTAGACTGTCAACTATAACTATAACGTGCATCATATAAAATCTAATCAGTTTTAGCTAATGTTCAATATTTATTAGTATATATACCTGGAAAAATAGGCGGGTTGGGTCGGGTTGGGTAACGGGTCACAACGGGTTCGGGTCAGGATGGGTACATATCAGAACGGGTTTTAAGTAAATTTAGTCCGGGTCTAAATTGATTTTTCTTAAAAAACATCAATTTAGTTTAACTTAAGATGCGTTATAAGCAAACAAATTGTACATTTAGATAAGTTTTAGTGATTTTCTCATCAAATATGTTATTAATCATTCTTAAATGTTTGAATCCATTGTATTTACATTGTTTTTTGGTTACCCATCTTGACCCGCATTGTGTTAAAGTGTTATCAATCTTAACCCATTCAATATTATGATGTTACACATTTCAACCCATTATACTAAAATTGTTTACACAAAGTAACACATTTCCTTTGATATGGGTAAAAATTGTCACATCTATTTATTAGTGATAAAATGAAACCCTGCGCACTTTTTAAATAACTTGTTAAAGAATTTTTTTTTATTCTAATTATAATATATGTTAATAAATTGTAAAAATTTATCCAAAACCCGTCCAAGACTCCAAATATTGTAGAAAACCCCTTCCATTTTTCAATCTATGCATTGCAATATTTTCCACATAATGAATTAGTTATTTCTCCAACTTTAATTTGAATAATAATTCTTTTCATACATATATTTGACAAATATTCATATATATCGACATATCGTGTCACATGGCATAGTTAAAAATTTTATGAAGCCGTGTATGTGACGTAATGACAAAAAACTCAGACCTAACACAATAAAATGTCGCCTTTTATATGTCTGAATACAAACAACCAAGTCCATCAGTTGAAACAAATCAAATATTTGAACCTGAATTTAATTTTTTAAAGTCTCATTAATTGTTAAAATAAAACGTAAATTAAACGGAAATATTATTTGGTATTTTCATAATTCCTTCACTAGGAATAAGGAATTATTTGTGTGACCCAAATATAAAAGAGTTTCTTTTGAGATGTTTGGCAGATCTCATACGTTGTTTAACTATATGGTTCATAATAATTATTCAAAAGGGTGAGAAGAAAGAATTGAATCCGAAATTAAACAAGAAATGCCCATAATTTAGAATTCAAAATATCTGAAATATCAAATATTCAAATTTCGGATACGTGTTTTTTTTTTTTTTCTTTTTTTTTTAGTTTTAGATATTGTAACTTGTAAGCAAGGGTGGCCCGGGGGAGGGGCAAACCCGACCTCCGTCCCGGGTCCAATTTTTCGAGAGGCACATTTTTATATATGTATTTATATATATATTAGGTTATAAACCCGAGTATTACACGGGTTTGAGTAACAAATAACTCAATTAAATATATTTATGGGCCCATTTCGTTTCTCAAAAGCCCTTTATCCTAACCGGCTCCATGGACGCTCACGTTCAAGAACAAATTAAAATTCAAAATCCCAAGATATTGGGCCCATGGATTTACAGTTTACTGATTATTGAATGACTGATTTAGGTAAAATACGGAAGTTAATCCCGAACATATTAACTTATGACATTTCGTTTAGGTTTCGGGGCGTTGCCCCGAACCCCACAAGGGGGCGCTGCCCCCTTGACCCCCGCCAGGGGCGCTGCCCCTAGGACCCCGCAAGGGGGCGCGGCCCCCTTGACCCCCGCTTGGTCAGGAGCTTTGAATGCGTTAGGGGCCTTTTTTCCCCGACTCGTCCTGGGCACCCAATTTCTCAGGGCCGCCCCTGCTTGTAAGTACCCGAAATATTATATTTATACGTTTTTCTAAGTGTCTTTATGTTATAATTAGAAGATTTCAATCAATTCAAAATATATGTTTATAAATCTGCACTTTATTTTTAATTGTTTATATAATTTTTTCATTGTTTATATAATTCCAAATACCTGATATTGAGCACCATGCTCTGGAATACACTAAACGTGTTGGGGTACACTAAACGTGTTGGGGCACACTAACCGCGAATGACTTAACTCCCCTTGTAATCTTGTTCGATGGAGGCATCTTCACAACGGATGACCTACTTGGAAGTTTATAACTGGGTAAAAGTCACTACTGTGTCGTTTGAAATGGTGATATAAATATAATCGAGGACGATGAGTCTCCAAATATGTTTATGACATATCTTAAGCGAATCTCACGCCCATGATTAGAATGATGGAGGAAACTCAAGTATTGAATTGATATCAAACAAACAACTCACAATCAAAAACTATGGAATAACTCTTCACTTTATTAAGAAAACCAACTCAAAAGCTCAAGATTACAACTCTTTTAATTAACCCTACGTACTTGGCTAATCAAATAGATTGCAAAGACTTTTTTTTGAGTTTTTACCAAAAGAGTGTTAAAGAAAGAAAATTATTTACTAAAATGGTGTTGTAGAAAAATCTTTACCAAACTAGTGTTTTAATCATTTATTAGTTTCTCACTCCTAAATTCATTGAAGAACTTTCATTAATTAAATATTTTGTGATTTTTTTATTTTATTAACCATACTTATAATTTTGTAACATTTTTATATATCTATAAAATAATTAAATGTCAGATTAATATAAATTATTATTTTAAGTTTGAACATTATAAGTGCTAACGAAATATATTTATTATTGTAATACACATTATTAGACAATAAATATATTCCGTTAATATATATATACTAGGTTAATACCCCGTGTATTACACGGGTTAATCATCAATGAAAATAATTATATTATTTTTTAAACACTATTTTTTTAATGTTTGTTTCACTAAACATTTTGATTTAAAAATATTGTTTTTAAAAATTGTATATTTTATAATAAATTGCTTTTTAAAAATGTGTTTTTTAATGTTAATATATTTTCAATGTATTAATTTATTTTAATTTAAAAAATGTATAAAAAAAATATTTAATATTATTATTTAATATGAGATGTATTTAATATGAGAGATAGGTGAGAAATGAAAGGTGGAGTGCTATAAGAATGTGTCATGTGTCAAAAAAACTTTAATTTATTATAATAGATATATATATATATATATATATATATATATATATATACAAAGAATGTTTATCAACTAAGTAATTATAAGATATTTTCTAATAACATATATTATAATAATAATACTATTTTTGTTATTTGTTAAATAAAACATAAATCAGGAAATTTTAATGATATCATATAATAATACTATTTTTTTAAACTGAACTCTAGACCAAAAAGAATTATTTATTAATCATTATTATTTATGTCTGGTTCTTATTACCCATATGTAATTTAAAACTAAATAAAATTCATTAAAAGTGTTATAAACTACTAAATATTTAGAACTATTAATTAAATCATTATAAGTTTATAATTTTTTATGTATTTTGAAACGAATCGGTATAATAAAGTCATAAACTTGTTCAAAATTGGGGTAAGCAAAATTGAACCGTTAAATAGAAACCAAATCGTTAATTATAGGTTTATATAATAGAGTTTATATATAATCGTTCAATGTGATGAAGTTGTTAGTTTTTTCTAAAAAAAATTCCGTTTAATACTTGACAAACACTGATGTCGTATTTAATTTTATTTTTTTTACAAAATGACTTAATGCTTTTGATGAAGATTTGACATAATATCTTTTCTCATCTACTTATTATTATTTTTTCATTTTTCATGTTAATCTAGTTTTAATTACATTTTTTCTTGTATTTTAAATGGACTAACCAATATTAGCATTAAGTAAACATCATATAATATATTAAATATTATACATACTTATATTTTTGCATATATATGTATTTATAAAATATATTAAAAAAATTATATCGAGACAACCGAGCGAGCAACAAGCGAGTGTATCATTTCTCATGCTTGGTTTACTTACAAACTGAATCGAGTTAGTTGAACCGAGTGCTTTTTGACCGAGCAGAATTCGAACAAACATAATTCCGAGCATTTTCAAGCGAACATCGAACGAGTTTTGAGTGTCGAGCAATTTAGATTGCCTACTAGATGGACACATCACACAAAAATCACGTCTATATCCATGACATACGTGACAACTAATTTTGAATGTCAATCAGGTCTTAATATATGTGCATCTCAATCAGGTCTTAATATATGTGCATCTCAATCAGGTCAAACGATGAAACAAAACTTTAATAACTCTTTATCAGTATATAATAATTTGACATTGTTTAATTTATTAAAATTGAGTTAGTAAAAAATTTAAAGTATGATTACACTAGGTACGTGTTGTTGTTGTTAGTAAAAAATCTGAATCATTAAAACTTTATTTAAAACCTAATGATTAAGACGTTGATACATCAATTTAGGTGTTTTTTTAATAAAACTGAAGACGCCTGCGAAGGCTGAACACGGCAGTGACACAGCGGTAAAAATGCAAGGCAAGAGAAATCTAGGGTTTTGTTAAAGTGAGGTGGTGGGCAATCAGGTGGTGGCCAAAGCTCAGAAAACCAAACACTACTATTCATTAGACGTTCGTTTTTTAATATATAGGTAAATAAATAGTTCGGCATTTGATCGACTCAAAGAGTCAAATACCCGATCGTTTTAACCTATGTGGACTAGGCCTTGAGTCCATACAACCCTTGAGCCCACGACAGCCTATCCTGATGTTGAAGCCCAACAAATATTTATATTACTTTTATTTTGTATTCAACAACATTTCTTTTAAAAAATGAGTCAATTGATTTTACTTTTTCTATGATATATTGATTCAAACTATAACCTAAATGTCTAAACAAACAAAATAATGCCAATTAATACCAATTAACATACCAATTCTAAATCATAATTTATGACAAATAAATTAAGCTGGCATCAAAATAATGTCATTAAATAATGGTAATTATATACAACTAGTAACGTTACCCGCGCTCTGCGACGGGCCGTTACGACTAAAACCCAAGTGTTTATGAAATTATGGTAATACTAAAAAAATATATGAGGCTGTTATGAATTGAATATGCAGATAAAAAGAAAGATAAACAAACATAAATTGTGAGTCCGAGTTCAAAAACTGGAAGAAAAGGCGAGTCGGAATAAGAAAGAGAATGTCGTTTATGATGCGACAGTTAGGAAGCTGAATGAAACTCGAAAGACATTGGCAGAAGTTGAAGCTACTCATGCATCAGCTTCAAATGTTGATGTCAGCAAAGAAAAGAAAAATATATGGTTCAAGTTTTGATAGAAATAAGCATCTGAAACAAAAAACCATCAAGATTCTTGTTTATTAGGCCACAAGGAGTGGTACCACATTTCCCCACTTTTCCCCGTTGCCACGTCAGCGCCACATCAGCTTTCCCCACTTTTCCCCATTTTGCACGGTGTCGTCCCACTTTTTCCCGTTTTTCCCCACATCACTTTTCCCCACTTTTTCCCCTTTCCCCTCATCAGTTTTCCCCTCCAACGGTCGTTTTTTCCTCCCCACGCTCGGTGTCATTCGGTGAGCACACCCCATTTTTCCCCACCCCATTTCCGGGGGACCGGTATTCCCGGCCGGCCCCGGATCGGTGGGTTCCTCCCCGATTGAATCCCGTGTCCCACTCCGTCCGGCCTTATTCTTGCAAAAATAGTTAAATTCATGTAATCAACAATGAACGAAGTAGTATGCAGTTGATGATTGGTTTCATGGCTTTGCAACTCGTATCTATGAGGAGAACAAACATTTGAATATTCACAATGCGGGTTAGTATTTAGTAAAGTTGTATAAATTAAGATGGTCACCTGAAACACACAAGGGATAAAAGTTGTTGCATAAAAAGATTTCTCCTATGTACAATCATCGACAAAAAATGCTCCAACTCCCCCCCCCCCCCCCCCGTTTTTTTTTCTATTTACCTCACCGGCTATATGCTTATAAACATGTACACAAATTTGACTTTGTTATTGAATAGTTATATTGTGAGAAAAATTTAGTTCTTGATGAATGCTTGTCAAGCTATATGTTTTCATTTCATCGAATGTCTGGATTTTAGTTTTTGCATCATGTTTGCTACTTAATCACATACTCGTTTTGTTTTAATCAAAATAATACTTTATTTAAATAGATATTAAAATTATTAGTTTTTTTTAGTTTTAGATATTCAATATATATGCAATAAAAACAAAATAGCATCATAATAAAAATAATGGTCATCAATTAAAGATATAGTTTGAGCCTACAATCTCCATGTTTCTTGCGTCCCACATCGAGGAAAACATCAAAAACAAATTTGTATAAAAAGGTTGTATGTGGATAGCAAATCGGTTGAAAGTTTCACACACTACAGCAAATCGAAACGTCTGTGTGGGTTTTGGAAGTTCTCCTTTTTCCTCTGCACCGATCGCAGGCAGCCACGTACCGCACCGACATTGCAAAATGAGTATATAGGAATAGTATTATACCCCAAGCCCAAGCACAATATCCAACTCCATCACATGCGTAAGATGGGAGGCCACCGCCCACCGAAGTAGGCTACGCATCAACCACCAAGTGGCTTTTGCTACACGGGCTGGAGGATTGCTTGGTCCGTAATTCCGTTTCTACCAAATGTTTTGTGCAACGAAAACATAAGAAATCAAGAAATACTATACCATAGCTCACGGGTCGTCAGTGGTCGGAACTCGGAAGGGGAGGAGGTGCCGCCACGCCGGCTTCCGACTGCTTGAAATCTTGGATTTGGATGCTTGGATTTGGCATGGGGACGGCCTCAAGAACCGAACGCAGGGATGGGATTTTAAAATTTAGGGGATTAGGGATTTAAAGCTTTAATGATATTTTGAGGATTAGGGAATATAATGAAAAAAAAAAAAGATAATTTGTGAGAAATGGGGTTAAAAATGAGAGGGAGAAAGTGTGTATTTTTAAAAATGTGATTGGTTTAAAAAGATTTTTTTGGTTTGGGGGGGGGGGGGGGCGAAACAAATAATTTTAAAAAAATTACCTTACGGTCCAAAAATTAACACTACTCACAAAAAGAAGAGGGGGCGAGCTTCGTCATTGGAAATATGACTCAAAAGGAGTTGAAAACAAGTTCAATTCTTGAAATTTAAAAGCTTAAGCTCTCCAAATTTAAATAAACTAAGCTTGAGCCTAGTTGAACTCAACCTCGAAAAGTATCGATTACACACCTAAGACCTTTTAATGATATGAAATTTATTTTCCTAACAACTCTTCCACAAACTTATCAAGTTAGATATATAGAGTTTTTACGAATTAATTTCTTGATGAAAATAAATCTATATACAAAAAGAAGAAAATTATATAATATATGCAATAATTTCTGTATCACAATAGATATATAACAATATCTCAAAAATATATTTTAATAACTAGTAATAATATATGACGAAGCAACAAAGAATCATAACATCGCCTCATTTTGAACATACTTAAAAAGTCAAGCTTGACCTGTGACTTTTCGCTAAGTTCATTTCTTCTCACGCCAGCGTCATTTATTCTAAACTTGTTTAGTTTTTCTATTATATAATTACTATACATACGCCTTTTATATTTATATATACATTTAACAACATTTGTAAGCAATAATAATTAAATAATAGTAGTAGTAGTAGTAATAATAATAATAAATTCTTGATAAACGATTTAAACAAATCAGTTTTCTTTTTGTTGATCATGTCAATGTTAGAATTTAATATTTTAATATAAAAACAAGCACAAAATTTTTTTTGAGTTTTTTTTTTTCTTTTTATTATATATTTTTTAATTATTTTAGTTTATGATTTTTGTGTTGTGCTATCTTAGTAAAGAAAACAGCAAGTTTCTTTTTCCTTTTATATTTTTTTTATTGTTTTTGTTTATGATTTTTATGTCGCATATCAATGTTAGATTTGTGTTTCTTTATATTTTTTATTATTTTGATTTTATGATTTTATGTTAGACGTTGCGGTATGCCGGGTGGAAGGGGCGTGGGTGGGCGTGAACGGAGGGTGGAACACCGGCCCTCTAGGCGTTGATGGCTTGGGCGTGGCCACAGCCACGCCTCTCCCTTTCTTCTTGACCGTTGCCATTTTCGACCGTTGGGCCATTGTCGACCGTTGCCAACCTAAAAAAAATATTTACCTATATAAACCAGATTCAACACACAAAAATACTCCCACCCAAAATTACAAAATACTTCTATTTTTTTAACAAAAAAAAAGACTTTTCCATGGATCACAACCAAACACCAAACCAATACTACAACCCGAGCACCCCACCTAACCGAAACCCGAACACTCCACCTCCGAATTGGTTCTTCAACCGTTCTCCAATGAATCCTTTTTTTTCTATTCAAATTGTTATCGCCCGCATTTTGAATCGAGTTCACAACAAGGGTTTTACACCTTCGCTGAATATGGTTCGAGTCAACAAACGGGTTTGCTCAACTATCTTAGGATGAAGTTGTACCCGAGACTCAACCCTCTACCGATGCCGGCCCAAGCACTCAACCAACACAAAGGCGTAAACACAAAAAAAAAAAAACAAGTTGGGGATACCGAACCCGTTGTGGTAGCTCCAACCCATCCCGAAAAATGGACACCGGAGGAGAAGTTTGCACTTTCAAAAGCTTGGGTCGATGTGTTAGAAGACTCAATTGTTGGTAATTACTTTCTTTTTATTATTTTAAATATTGTAAATTTATTTGTTTAAAATTGTTAATATTTTTTTTAATTATATATTGTTTATAGGTCGTAACAAAAAAGGACCGGACTTCTGAAGTAAAGTCTGAAGTCATTTTTTCCAAGCCATGGGTCGTGGGGAGTATCGTACAAACGATATGATCTCTAGCAAACGACGGGACATTAACCGAAAGGTTAAAAGGTTTAACGGGATTTATTCCCAAAAATGGCAAACTCGCCAGAGCGGCCAAAGCGACGCAATGATCGAGAGTGAAGCGGTCGATCAATTTAGGCAAGAGTTTAACACCGTCTTCACGCTTAAACGCAGTTGGGAGATTATGAGGAAATGTCCTAACTGGGATAGAATCCCGACTGTTCAACCCTCGACCTCAAAGCGATCAAAAGCATCGCCTGCCGATAGCCCTGGCTCGTCGGATGCTCGAGTTCAAATAAATCTAAACGAGCTCGATGAATAAGAAGAAGACGACGAGATAGATGATTTGACCCGTCCGATTGGGAGAGATCGTGCAAAGGCCGACCGAGCAAGGGCGAGACGGGGCTCTTCATCTCAACCGATCCCGGATTATACCCAAGGAATGGAAAACTTATCTCAATGAATCGGTGACTTTAACGAATTAAAACAGGAACGTCAACGGTTGTTAGAGTTACGACTTCTATTCACCAACACCGACCACTTAACCGGGATCGACCGTGAAATTGCCGAGCGGGAGAAGGAAAAATTTGAAATAAATATAGAGATAATTAGCTTTTTTTTATTAATTTGTAATGTTTATTTATAATTTTATGTATTTTTTTAATTTATGATTAATTATATCTAGTTATTCTAATTTTAAAAACAATGACATCATCTTGGAACCAAAGGACATTTCCACCACAAATGGTGGAGTGGATGGTTGTGATAGGTGTCTATGTGGCGCCTACGTGGAGTGGTTGGACCAAGGGGCATACCCAATGCTCTTATGCGTTTACATTGATTCATGTTTCTTGACACCATATGCAAAATTTTACGATTATGCGTGCCTTTTTTTTCTGTTTTGCTCTACAATTTTTAGCAATGTGCGAATGTATTTAGGTTTGTGTTCTTTGGGAATGATGGTTGCTTTTAAGATTTCTTTTGTGTTTTGGGATGTATTGACAATCGTTGCAGCCATTTTTTAACGTTTTAATATTTATGATGTTGTTACCGTTGTTATAATCAAGTAGCCATATCGGTATAATGGTAAGTTTTAAATATTTTTTCAAGAAATTTTTTTTTGTTAGAAATCTAGTTTTTTATAATATTCATTGATATGGTAAACCAATAGTTGTACGTAAAGATAATAGTTTTTGCTTTGTAATTAAATATTATAATATATATTAAAAGATATGATTTGTGTTGTAAGTTTAGCCACCAAACTTTAAAAGGTTTTATGTTTTGACCATGAAATTATTTGAATCAAATAAATTCATTACAACTCTCATTATTATATATATTAAAAGACATGAAAAAATAGTAAATTCGATCATGGATTATTTACATATATCTTTCTTGTGAGAACATTTATTATATATTTACCCAAACCATAAAAAATTACATATTTCTCCTTAGAAGGATGAATATGTAATTGACTAGTTTATTTGAAAATGGCAAATATCTTTTATAAATGAGAAATATGTAATTTATATTTTTAATTGTGTATATATGTAATAAATGATATTAGAAAGGAGAAATATGTAATTGTCTTATAAGTTTAGCCACCAAACTTTGAAAGGTTTTATAGACCATGAAATGATTAGAACCAAATAAATAAATTACCATCTCACTTTAGTTAAGCCAACAAACTTTTATAGGTTTTATGATTTATGTTTTGAGTATGCAAATTTCACATGAATAAATACGTTGCAACGCGCGTGATTCTTCAACTAGTTATTATTATATATCTATTATTTTGGGAGCTGTCCACAAACAAATAATATGAGATGATATAGCGCTAGTATTCTCTAATCAATGAGATCATATTTATTTATTATTATTATTTTTTTTTTTTACTTTTTCCAGTTCGTAATTTTTATCATGTTTAGTTATTTAAGTCTTTCTATTAATATTTTTATTTAAAAAAATCATTTATGTACATATGTATGTATGTATCAGATGTTTTAGTCAAAGGCAATGTTTTAAAAATCGTTATTTTAGGTGCACCGGATTTGGCTAAAAAAGTGTTTAACCGGACACACTAATTAACCATAGAATTCTACAGAAATAGAACTTATACTCAAATAAGTTTCTAAAAAGTATACAAATTCATCCAAAAACAATTCAAAAAGTACTCAAATTCATCCAAAACAATCTAAAAGTACTCAAATTATAATAAAAAATTTTTAAATAAAAGTGCATAACAAGATTATGACATTGGCGTGTTAAACGCATCAAGTTTACGATCGCTTAAAAGCCGAAAATAACTTAAAAGCCGAAATTTTGTGTTTTTTTAAACCGAAAATACCGGTAAAGCCGGATTAAACCGCCGGCTCGATCGACCGAAGAAACCTGCATAATACCAGAGGGTTTCGTACCATATTAGTAATCGGCAGCCGGCTGAGCCGGTTCGAACCGTTTTTAAAACATTGGTCAAAGGCCCTGGTGGCTGAAGAACGTCCCAACCAAAACAACCCACCCCTGGCTGGTTTTTGGGAGTTCAGATGTTTCTTTTCTTTTATTGTCAAATTTAGCTAAATAACTTTTAAATAATATTTTTTAGTATTTTCGTTTTTTAATTTCTTAATTTACTACATATCCATCGTTGTGTTTGCGGTTCCAACTACTATCCATTGTTACGTCTTCGTAGGATTTTGTTAAAAATCGTTAGTTCTAATTATATACATGATAACAAACTCAGGAAAAAAATAAATATATATAATATATGAAATTTGATCTAAACCTAATACTTTAAAGGCACTAATATTCACATATCATCCACACCGTGTGTGTATATATTATACTTAGGTCAAGTCAATCACATCATACACACATAACTTTTACTCATAAGCATTTTTTTAAATAATTTTAAATATTAAAAAAATACAAAAAGGTACTGTTATTTGTACACTGGTGTGCTAATAACCCAATCTTTATTCTTAAACGTTCGTACAACACTTTTATTTTGTATCACAAACTAACATTTATGCATTAATCCATTTTCAACTTATTAGAAATTTATTAAATATTCTCAATAATTTCTAATTAAAAGGGCAGTTGACCATACTTGGGCTGTTGATCTGGGCTAAAAAGCCCAAAATGTTTCTCCTCTGGGTTTCCACCTTTCTGGCTTTCATCAAACATTTCAAACAAATACGTCTCTATAGGTCTTCCAGGCTTCAATGGTGTTCCATTCGTCTCTTTCACATGTGAAATCAAATTCCTATAATAAGTTCCAGCATTCTCCACTGTTGCTACCGGACCACCTTCAGCTGAAGCCCACCCGCTCTCCGACACGACAATTTCCACATCCGCACCACCAAGGCGCGCTTGAGCCGCATAATGTGCGTCTAACATGGCATCAAAAAGGTTGGAATATTGCAAACCGTTGCTGTCGGTCACCACGGGTCCAGGGGCGTTGAACAACGCATATGGGAGATTCGATCCCGGGTTACCAAAGTAAGGGTAGATATTGGCAAGCATTGGCAAGTTGTTTTGAACCAGGAACCCAATTATCGGCTCGATAAACCCTCGAACATTGTCGTGAAACACGCCATTGCTTGGTGGAGACGAGTTCTCCAAAAGACCTGTGTAGGTTGCGGTCGACACCTTGATCTGGTCACCTAGACCGGCGGTTCGAATAGCGTTATAAACATTTTGCATGGCCGGGAGTACGAAACTTGCGTATTGACCACTTTCCTTATTTGGGTCGACTTCATTTCCAACGGCTATGTATCGGAACCTGACATCAGGCCAGTACCTTTGGATGTTTTCACTAACCCATTTGGTAGCGGCATTTGGGTCATTGAGTAATTGCAGCCCGTCGTTCGGGACCCCGATCATGAGCTCAATATTGGTTCCTCTGAGTGCTTCCAAAATAGGTTGATGCGGATCGTAGATCCGCATCCCGGTTATACCATTACTTTGGTGAAGGCTTACCACTTCTCGTTCAGAGGGGAAAGGGGGTCCGTATCCACCATAGCATACGCCTACGGATTGTGCATCTATATTTAAACAATCACCAAAATGTTATTTAATTATCTTTCAAATATAAATTTATAAACTTCTGCTTCTATGCGCAATCATATGAAAACTCTTAAACCCTATCAACCTATCTGACCTATTTATTTGGATTTTTAAAGATAAATACGTTGTTCACATTAAAGTTGATTAAAAAGATAGGTTTTGAATAAATAAATTAATTTTAATGTGACTTAATGTAAACCACATATTTATATATTTCAAAATTCCAAATGAATGACCTAAATAAAGTTTAAGGATTTTCATTCTAACATTTAGTTTTCACATGATAAAATACATCCACACACATATATATGAAATTGAATAAAAAATTGAGATTCGAATAAAAAAACATGGTTTAATGTGGACTACATATTTATTTTCAAGATTACAAACGAACGGCCACAATAGATTTAGGGGTTTTTTTATTTAAGATCGGGTTTTCACATGATACATTCTCTGTATTATATGTATATATATATATGACATACACACAAAAATGAGTACATGCATACATATGTATTTGAATACAAAACAAAAGAGAAGAAACCTCTGACTATGAGAACGTTTATAAGTAGAACGAGTAAGAGAAGCTTTGTTGCCATAATTACTTGGGGTTTAATTACGATATTCCCTTTGAGATATAACCATGTATATATAGAGGAATAAATTACAAGAGTGGTCCATGTGTTTTGTTCTCATTTTAAGTTTCATCCTTGACTATAATTGTTTTTTTTCTTTTTGGTCCAAAGGTTTGATATTTTGTAATGGATGATATTTAATACGAAGAAACGTTAAACATAAATGTTAAAATGACAAGTTTATTTTTTATCAAACGAATAAAAATAATTGAATGAAAATTCCCTTTCTTCTCGCTCCCTCTCTTAACCGTAAACAAGCACATTGTGACAATCACGATCACATGATCACTCAAAACTTCACTACCCTCAGTCGATATTTTCACCTTCCCTCCTTTTCACATGTCACATCACTCACCCTCACCGTTGCTTGCAAGCATTGAACCAAACCCCACAAAAATAACCTAAATTAAACCCTAGAGCAACAATATGATTTATCCCTCCACCCGTCGTCCCAACAGTCTTAGTCAAGAATTAGAATCTCAAACAAAAAGGGATTAGGAGGCTAAAAGTCAAAATGCATGAGTCATCGATCAATCGTATCAGTGGAGGAGGAGGATGTGGTGTGGCAGCAAAGACAGTGTTCATCGCGAGTGACAAACGAAGAAGAAAAGAGAAATCCAATTGCGGCAAAGAGTTGGAGTTTTTAGGATTAATTTGTTGTATAAATTATAATTTTCAAGGACTAGACCTAAATCTCAACATGACATATGGGTTAGCTGTGTAAATAAATATTATAATATTATAACCCAAAATTTAATTTGTTTGGTAAGATTATTAAACTTATATAATTTAAAAGAGTAAAAGGAAGATTTTGGAATAGGAAATTTCCGCATAGAGTCTTGCAAGTCGTGTCATTATTATTTGAGCCACTTTCGTCATTGAAAAGTCTTCAAGTCAAGAGTGGGATGAATTGATTTCGGGCCGTATTTAACGATATGATTGATTAATGCTATGAAAGATGTTCAAAACAAAAATTGTATATATTTGATTGAAACTATGACAAAAGTAATTTTAAATAAATAAATACAATTTTTATATAAATACGTGTTGAATGCACATCAACTTGTATCGTTCAAAAATTTCGCACGAACTTTTAAATAAGACTCACCAAGTTACCTGGAATTGATTTGACGTTGCTCATGTATATCAAAGCCTAATATATTGAGGTAGTATATGATCTTCAAAAATGCATATAATAAATAATACTTTTAGGTTGTTAGATCTTTAAACATTTACAAAGTTCGAATTCTTCATAAATGTAGCTCATAAGTGATACTTTTAATATGATTTTAAGGGTGAGTTTGAGAACAAGTTATGAATGATGAGAGTCCCAAGGGAAATCTTTAACAATTTATGTTTAGTAACAGAAATCTATAATTTTTTTTAAAAGGCATTTGATCTACCATCGTTACATAATTTCAAACCCTCTTATAATAAGATTTCAACCGTCTTAATTGTTTGACTAGAATGGCACGAATTCGAGTCAACCCTAGAAGAAACCTAAAAGAAAACATTATGTCCTGTCATAACATATGTTCAAACCTTAAAAGAGTATCACTAGACTATCAACTATAACTATAACATGCATCATATAAAATCTAATCAATTTTAGCTAATGTTCAATATTTATTAGTGATAAAATGAAACCCTGAGTACTTTTGAATAACTTGTTAAATAATTTTTTTTAATTCTAGCATAATATATATTAATAATCCAAAACCCGTCCAAGACTCCAAGTACTCTAGAGTACCCCTTGGTCCACATAATGAATTAGTTATTTCTCCAACTTTAATTTGAATATTTCTTTTCATACATAATTTTGACAAATATTCATACATATCGTGTCACATGGCACAGTTAAAAATTTTATGAAGCCGTGTTGGTGACGCAAAGACAAAAACTCACCGAACCCAATTAAATGTCGCTCTTTATATGTCTTAATACAAATAACTAGGGCATACGTTCAACTTCAAATTTTTTTTCCAGTAGTATACAAACAAATAAACAAATTTACCCAGTATATTCCCACTTTTTAGTAAGGTCTGAGGAGAAAGATGGACACAAACCATAACGTATCCCAGGTGGGATAGATAGGCTGCTCCAAAGGAATCTCCAATTCAAAGTTATCGTTGAAGTTAATCATCACAACATTTTAACGTTATTTTCATAAAATAAGTAAAATAACATTAAAATTAGTGCAATTTTACTTTGACCTCTTGAGGGCCCACACATATATACATTATATGCGTGCACCGCAAATGTGGCGTATTTTCCAGTAGTATACATATGTTAAAATCCCGACCGACCCTTTAATATTTTGCAATTGCGCCTCTTAAATTTGAATAATTAGATTGGTGATGATAATTAAAGCAATAACTTTATTTGTTTTGCAAAGAAATAATAACTTAGAAAAGTCTTTATTTGGATAGACTTCAAAAAATGAAAACTCGTAAAAAACAATTGTATATGTATTGTACTTTCATTATGTTTTTGTATATGAAATTTAATGTAATTGTCTTTTTTTTTAACGGCAATGCTTACTCTCACCTAAATTACACCTTAATTACACCCTGCATGGGGTTGAACTCATAACCTCTCATTCTAAGAGACAAGCCTCTACTAAGTGGACTAGTCCCACATGTTTGTAATTGTTTTTTTTTAACATGACCTGATCTGACCAAAACTAACCTAAATAAAATAAAATAAAAATTGCTATATAGCAATGCTCAAACGTCACTTAAAATTTTCCATGCTAATGGAATATTTCTCTTTATCCATCACTGCAAACGACCGAGTCCATCAGTTGAAACAAATTAAATATTTGTACCTAAATTTGAATTTTCAAAGTCTAATTGGCAAAATAAAACGTGAATTAAACGGAAATATTATTTGGTATGACACTATGACGTATTTTCTTGGGACCCATTTTCGGTCATCCTCGAGCCTCATCCAAAGATGAAAGAGTTTCTTTTGAGATGTTTGGTAAATCTCATACGTTGATGAAATATATGGTTCATAATAATTATTCAGATACGGATGTTTTTGTTTTGTTTTTTTTAGATTTTTGATATTGTAATTATCAAAAATATAATATTTGTTGGTTTTTCTTTTTTTTTTTTTTGTGTTATAATTGGAAAAGTTTAATTAAAACTCAAAATATGTTTATATATTCATATTTTATTTTTAATTGTTTATATAATTCCGAATATCAGATTTTGAGCACCTATACTCTCGAATACACTCTACATGCTGGGGCACATTGACGGTGAATGACTAGAGAACTCTACATGTAAATGGAAACAGCTTCACAACGGACGACTTACTTGAAAGTTTACAACTGGGTAAACGTCAGTAGTGTGTCGTTTGAATTACAGTGGCGAAGCTTGACCATAATCCCAGGGGGGGGAACTATTTTTTTTGTTTTCCAGGGGGCGAAATAAAGGTTTTTAAAAATTTTACACTACGTATCGGAAAATTTACACTACTACACGAAAAAACAGGGGGGGCGGTCCCCCCCAGTCTGAATAAACCTTCGCCCATGGTTTGAAATGACAATATAAATATCATCAAGGATGATAAGTCTCCTAAGTATGTTTGTGACATATCTTAAGCGAGTCTCAGTGTCTCACATCCATGAATAGAATGATGGAGGAAACCTTCTTAACATACTTTAACTAGAGGTGGAATTGAGTTGGTTGGTGTCGTTATTGACTAAAACCTAACCTGTAACCAATGTTCTTTTCTTTCTTTTTTTTGACTGTAAACTACATATTCTTCTCTTGTTTGGATCTGAACCCAACATCTCTTTTCTAGGAGCCAAGATCTCCTTTCTAGTCTATAGATTTTTATAATCAATCTGTTTTCGTAATAAATGGTTTGGTTAAATAGGCTATTAAAAGGTTTGATTAGTTTAGTGATCATTGATTAGTCGATGGCTTTCAATGTCGGTCAATCTAAGCTTATTTCAATTTCTTTTTTGAACGGTGAAGCTCTCAATCGTGTGAACCCACTGTTATTTGAACTAAATGACCTATGCAACTACATGTAAACATCAAATCGTGTGAACCATATAGTTTTGTCTAAAATTAGCTTCCTTGATGATAACACTCGAATCTATGAATCCTAACATTGGTCAAGTTTTCGATTCTACTCTCAATGTGCTGTTGGTGCTTATATATAGGGTATATCGTAGCCAACCCACCACATCACCAATACTTTAAAAGCGTACCGATCACCTACCAATACAACACAACATAAAAATGTTTCACCTTTACTGTTTACATGTGTTTAGTTAATTCTCTAGTTCAAACTAAGGTATCCTATG